>CM055108.1:30536317-31736317 GCA_029204225.1 Diphasiastrum complanatum | reverse complement strand
ACCATCTACCTACTATTGAAAAGCTCCATAATGTGCTTGTGGCTAAGGAGAGTAGGATGCAACATCCCAAGGCAAGGATGGGATCTTTTTTTGTCCCTTGGATCAAGTTCCAAAGGCTAGAGCACGAAGGACAAATCAAAGCACAAATGTTTCTTTTGTGGCAAAAAGGGACATTTTGCTTTCGAGTGCTTCAAGAAGAAGAATTATCAAGAGAAGGACAAGCAAGGCAACCTAGTGCTTGAGGAGGAGGAGGATGAATGCAGCTCATCCTTGATGGCATCTACAACACCAACATCAAGCAAGGATATATGGTGGATTGATAGTGGGGCTAGCCCCACATGTCTCATAGAAAGAAATATTTTTCTACCTTACTCTCATATAATGGTTCTAAAAGTTTATATTCACTGCAAGTGATCAAGAGTGTAAAATAGATGACATAGGATCTATTCCATTATGTCTTGGATCTTCAAAAAGAATAGATCTTGATAATGTTCTTTATGTACCATCCATCACAAAAAATTTGTTGAGTGTTGGACAACTCATGGATAATGGATTAGATGTGCACTTCAAGCATGTTATTTGTTCCATAATGAAGAATGATAAGTGCATTGCTAATGGTATCAAGCAAGGAAGATTATTCAAGTTGGATGCTAATGTTGTCATTGGAAGTGTGAGCATGGCAAGGGATGAGCTTTCTCAAGTGGATTTGTGGCAAAAAAGGTTAGGGCATCCTAACTACAAAGCTATGGCATGATTTCCAAGAAGCTAGCACTTGGGCTTCCCAAATCCATATCCAAGTGTGACAAGCTTTGTGAAGCTTGTGGTCTATCCAAGACACATAAGCAACCATTTAAGAGAATTATGAATAGATCTTCCTCACCGCTTGATCTTATACACTTGGATGTACAATGATTTTCACATGTGTACAATGGTGGAGCTTCTATGTATGTAACCTTCATAGATGATTGTTCAAGATACACATGGATCTATCTTTTGTCTAAGAAAAGCTCAGTGCATGATTCCTTTGTAAAGTTCAAAGCTTTTGAGGAAAAGCAACTTAATGCTAGCATCAAAGTGTTACAATGTGATAATGGAGGAGAGTACATCTCCAATAGCATGAGAGATTTTTGTGAGGCTAATGGCATTAAGCGAGAATTCACATGTACTTACACCCTTCAACAAAATGGGGTGGATGAGAGAAAGAATACATCATTATGTGAATGTGCTAAAGCATTCAGATTAGATGCCTCTCTTCCTATTTTATTTTGGGGAGAAGCCATTACTATTATTTGTGTAATGGGCTTCCTAATAGCTCCATTGGTGGAATCACACCCTTTGAAGCTTTGTATGGCAAAAAGCCAAATCTAAAAGATTTGAAAGTTTTTGGATGTATTTGTTATGTCCACATTCCTTTTGAGGTAAGGAAGAAGAAAGATGTCACTTCATTTAAAGGCATTTTTGTTGGATATACTGAATGTAGCAAGGGATATAGGAATTATGATCCTATCTCTAAGAAAGTTAAAGTAAGTATTTGATAAATCTCACAATGCCAAAGTGAATGAGATCTCATCTAACTCTCATGTTGTCAAAGTTAACTTTAAAAATTTAAGTTCTCATAAGAGTTCATTGTTGAATATTCTTTGTTCTTTAAAGATTTTTTCCTAGAATATGGTCTTAAATTCATTAGAGTATAATAGTATTCCAAGAATTACAATTTCTTTGAGTTGCTTATAGAGCTATTTTGGTTTGGGCATTAGTTGTAGCCAAGATTGGCTTTTTGCCATTTACTTTTGATTTGCTTTCATATTTTTTGTTATGTTTTTACTTGATTTTAAAATTGTATACTAAATAGTCACCAATTTTTAATTATACGCGCGTATATATATGAAGAAAATAACATGGATTAAACACAAATGATATTTTCATATGCAAACTTCAAACTACAAATTGCAAACTGTGTATTTCAAATTCTCATAGAGACAAGCATAATCTCATTTGAAGATTTGAAGAGGAAAATTGCCGCCTCTTCATGGAGTATTAATTTATCCAAAATTTCTTTTCTCTCTCTAAATCTCATTGTTAAACTAGATTCATTCATGTTGTTGCATATTTACTCACATTGTCGCACAATCTGCAGAAATACACGAGAATCAAAGACATGTATCTACGCAACAGTCAAACTATTGAGCCTGAAGGTCAAACTATCGAAGGAGTATCGAGTGTTGACTATTGACAAGTGCTCGAATGTTTGATTCGAACAACTATTGAATCAAATATTTAGACCCTTACCACCTTCAATTCCAGCCTACCCGACTTCAACTCTAATCGACAAACTATCGACTATCGTGCTGATGTGGTACCATTCTAAACAAAGTTAATCAATTATACTAGCTAGTTACTGTTTTGGGCAGCTGTTTTGATAATGATAGTAGCCACAATCATGGCATGTCCAAATAGCGACAGTCACGACTATCGCTCACCTAGAATAGTGATAGCCATGATCGTCGCCAAGATCTACCTTAGACAGCATAAACTCAACTTCTTTATGCATTTGTATATATGTCTATAATGATCAGATAATATGTGTTAAGCATATCAAGCAAACAAACATTCGGAATTAGATGATTATTGTAATTAATTAGCAGACACAATAGATGTTATCACATCGATTAGAACCAGATAGAGAGTCTAAATAAGCTATCGAATGATCTTCAAATCATTGAAGCTACTATAGAACTAGAGCTAGTTTTGCATACGTGGTTACTATTGCAATTGTCTTGTGCTTGTCATTTGTATTCTTTACTTTCTGAATCGACTCATTGTCTTATTGCATTCAAATTATGTAAGTGTGAATTTATGCTACTCCAATTTATTGTTCTATCTAATTCTGCTCTCTTATTGACTTGTTTGAATTGTCTGTCACTTTTGTAACTAACAGTCATTATAAGACTTTGAGTTTGTCTATGTAATCAACCCTATCGATTATATTGACGACTTTGAAATTAGAATCAAGTGGAATCATTCTAGTCCTTTGACTCACCATCCTGGTTCGATTCGATAGGCGTAGCACATGCACCGAGAGATTTGTTCGACTACAATTTCTCAGCATGGTATCAGAGCTTCTATAAGCTATCTGATTCTCTTGTAATGGTCACATCAAACATTTTTTGGCATTTTGTTCAATCAAGTTTTTGCAAGTTTATGAAGTACTCTCATAATGTCAAAAATCCAAGTCTTAACAATAAATTTCTTGCAAGCTAGTCACATAATGTGAAAAGCCCAAGTTCACTCACAAGACTTGCCAACAATCCCCTCACAAATTGTCAAACCCAAGTTTTGAGACATACACTCAAACATATATCCATTTTAAATCAATGAAATAATCTCATATGGATGCAAATGGTCTTCTCCTTGGCAAGTTTCAAAGTTCAAACTACATATTTCAAAATTGCAAGGAGACAGGCATAATCTCCTTCTTGAAAAATTTGAAGAGAAAAATTGTCACCTCTTCATGGCAAAATGCCAACAAAACAATACTAATAACTCTAGCTATAAGAATTACTAACAATTTGGAAGAGATCGTTCCACATCCAATTGACATTATTTCATCAATTTGAAATGGATATATGTTTGTGCCTATGAAAATCTTACTAGAAGCTACAAAGTATATACATGTTCACAATAGATATCGTTATGCTTGTGTTACTTCTCTTACTGTCTCATTGTAATCAATTGTGTTTTGCATACGTTGTCAACTCATCTCGAAAGTTCAGGATTTCTCAAAATGATCACATTTATTAATAGGTCAATTATTAACCTCAATTCAAGGCTAGAATTGACTCAGAGTTGCTAGTTATTTATGGCTTGCATATGAAGGAGCAAAAAAATTGTGAGCATGCATGCAAGAATAAGGAGGGGCCATGAATTTTTTGCTATTTATGACTTGCATTTTCAAATGCATATTAAAGAGCAAGTGTTTGCAATAAAGTCCTTATCAATGTGGGAAATTTTTTTGTGCACAAATAACTTTAAGATTTAGGACATGGACTAAGATGTTAACTTTTGCATATAACTCCATTGACCAACTTGAACACATCATATCGCCTTCTGCAAGGCAATGCCAAAAAGTGTAATCTTAAAGTGGCACAAGATTTGCATGGAGTAAAAGTTGTTATATTGTATGAGAGGTTGGAAGATGTAAGTTGTAGGAGCTGCATGTGGTCCAAGATGTCATGCTTTACAAAGAAAACAAAAGAAAATGAAGCATCTGAAATGACGTTTTAAGGGATGGATTGCAACAAAGATGAGCCCTGTCTGCCTTGCCCACCCTGTGAAACACGTGGCAGAGACTTGACCATGAGCTGGGAAAAATTAGTGCACATCATCGGCCATATGGCAAAACCTTGGCCAGGTGTTGCCTTTAATTCCATGCATTGAATTAATTTCCCGTACTTTTTGGTTTGATTCTTAGCAATTTTCGTTTGTTGACTGCGCAGAACAATTCTTCGCTATCTCTATCCATTATCAATGAATGCATGCATGCATGCAGCAATCTGAGACCCACAAATTACAATCCCAACAATCAGGACAGACATTTGAATTACAGATTGGAATAATCAGCTCACAATTTTTGTGCAAGGAGCTGAATCCTAATGGATGAATGCACGGATACACGGAACTTTGCCAGATAGAATTTCAGATGGCGATGCAAAGATCGAGAATCGAGATGCTAGTCGACGGTCGTAGCAGTAGTTTGCTAGTTGCAGGTCCACAAATGCAGTCCACAAATATGCTCTCTTTGCTGGCTTGCTAAAAGGACAAGCAAAAGATATGGTATGACGTTGTGTATAACACCGCAGTCGCAGTGGGTTGTCATTGTCATCATAACTTCCGCAAATCACGAATGACAACTTTCATCCACTTGGTGTAAGTTACAGCCCATTATCTAATGGCTGATGAAAGTATAGTCTCTAAAGAAATTGTTAAGAGGATGTGCAAATTTCAAAGCCCATACTGCTACTTGGACTTGGTTGTGGATGGCCTCGGCCCCTCCGTAAAGAGGACGTGCAAACTTCAAAGCCGCTACTTGGTTGTGGATGGCCCTGAAGCCGCCAGCCGACCTTTCAAGTTTTTCCACTGCTGCTAGATAGAGCTGCAGATGATGGCTATTATTCACTGGTCAGCTCAAGCTCAAGCTGTGAGATTGCAGACTTGCAGTCATTCACTGTCATTGGTTGCATTGGCAGGCAGGTAGGCTACCTGCTGCCGTATCTGCACCACAAAAAGTTTATCGAATCATCATCATCCGCAGAGTCAGACTCATTGGCTTGCAAAAAGTTCATCTAATCATCATCATCCGCAGACTCTTTGGCTTGTAAATGGCTTGAGTCATGATGATGGTAAAGGTTATAAATAAAGCTCGTATACATAGAACCATAGAGATAGAGTTGCAAGTGGGTTATTTACAAGGATAAGTGCAAATGATAGATTTAGAGTTGCAAATTGCGGCCCGACGGTAATAACTCTGGTGCATGGGTTTTCCCTGCAACGTCTATGGAGGCTTGCAAAAAAAAAAAAAAATAGATTTAGAGTTGCAAGTGGGATATTTACAATTAACGTTGTTTGACATGGTCCAGTGAGATAAAGTGCAAAATGCCCAAATAGTGCATTTGATTAGTGGAGTCACTTCAAGTGGATCTATTTGTTTTCACAAGGAGTTACTCCTAAGTGGCATTGAAAAGTGCCGGAACTAAGTCAAGATACCAAGACAACACCCTCATCCCTACTAGCATAGATCTAATTACGCCTAACACACTCCACTTTTCGCCCCATTCATCGAAAGATTTTAGGTTCTTAGAGATCATCCATCGTTCACTAGCACCGATCAAATTACTTCCTCACAGCCACTAGTGCAAGCATTACCTAGCCTCCGTGTCGTAAGGAACTTCCAGAGAATACTCCATCCATTTTGAGTGGCCTTAGGGCCATTGGTGGGCCTTTTATCTCCCCTCTAGTAAAAAAGAGAAATGCCTTATCTAATTTGAATATAGGCATTAAATGCCCTTGCATAATAGGGAGTTTCACATGGAATGACTTGAGCTTTTAAATTGGGGGTTGAGTGCACATCTTGAAATGGACCAGGGCCATTATTATTATTCTGATTGTCTTTGCATAACTTCAAATGCAACATATAGACAAACAAAGAAAACGTGCACGAACCTCTTTTGATATAAAGGTAGAGCCTCTGCCACGTGGCTTATGCCTCGGAATACGCTTTCCATTGAATGGCCATGTTTTGCCATGTCATTGATTGGTGTGTACTGGGTCCGTATGAGTGATGGCGTTCTTCTATGTTGTGACATTGTCTACCTTTCTTTGCGAACATGACCGCCTTTCATTTTTTTTGCGTGTTTGTGGTTTGGAGACAATAGCATTACGCATGGTTTTTTGAACCACATGTTACACCTTGCAAGTACCATTATCTTTCAATCCCTTAGAGATGGAACAACTTCAAAACCATAATATGTTCAACACCCACATGAATTTGGTGAAATGTCAAATTAAAATATTATTTGCATATTATCCTCTAAATCTATAAAATTCCAAATGAATAACATATTTACATAGTTGCATGCCCACATGTGATCAAAATATGCAAATGATAAAAGTGAGTGATTTGAAGGAGGCACTGGGCAAGGCAAATCAAGGCAAATGGTTTACTTTCCAACAACATTATTGATGATGAGCACTCGAATTTTTCAGATATTGAGGTTAGCAATAAGGAGTTCCACTTTTGTCATAAATAACTAGATAGTAACATCAATGATTACGCTCTTGTATACTTGAAAAGATGGAACCGAAACATTGTTGAGGCCGTCAAAAAGAAAGTTGGCTCTATGTATAAATCTTCTATGCATTCTACTAGAAACTATGATAATGATTCTTTGCACTTCGAGAAAATTTCTTTGTCTACCTTGTTCCTTACCTTTTGCCACTCCTTAGATTCCTCCTCCCATTATCACTTGCCACCATAGTGATCTCTCTCAATCTTTCCACTACTTGTATTTGCTACCCCACCCTTTACTACGTCTTAGTGATACTCCCATCTACGAAACTGATGCCTAGTCGTTAGCCAAAAAATAATAATCTTGGACATCTACTAGTTCAATCCATCTTAAATAGTCTCTTTCCAAGTATGATCTTGAGCCCATCTTATGTTATTCCCCAATAGGACATAACAAGACTGGCCCCATGTTAGAATAATACTAGATCGACCTCCATAAGGTGACCTTCAAACAACAAGTGACAGACACTTTGTTGCCACCCATCCATAGATTCACTACTAACTCATCCTCATGGATTAGAAATGTCGACAATAATTGGCCTGATCATGCCTCATACAATAACCAACATTTCATACTAATAGTGATTGTACTCTCTCACGGACGTGGCTAGAGATACATTCTAGCTCAAGCATGCTCATACCATCCACCTACTCCTCAGGTGGACTGAATGAGTCATATAAGGATGATGCATGCCACATGAAGATAGATAGTCCAACATTTCATCTGACATATATTCTTCCCCACAATCGGTGCATAGCTTGATCTTCCGACCAGTCTGTGTCTCAACAAACTGTTTTATTTCGGAATACACATACAAAGTCAAGAGATAGCAATTGGATAGACGTATAGTTGGTTAAATCAATCTATATAGAATTTTTTAATTAGTTGTTCCCATACTCAAACATCACATATGGGAATAAGATCATGATTTCAAATTATGTTTAGGCCATTTTTTTTTTTCAAAGGATGACTCATTTTGTATTTTTTGTTATTTATATTTTTTTCTACGATGTTGCACCCATATCAATATATGTTTTCAAAAAATTGGTACTATATGTATATTAATATTATTTTTTGCATCTTTAATTTTAAACGTGCGAGCAAAAATATCATTACATACCTATATTCATTGCTATCAAACAAGGCCTTTCATATTCTACATCCAATTGCAATTAATGACAGAATCATTTGCATGATCAATTTCTAAATTGATATCAACTTCAACATGCAAGACACCGCTAGGAACCGTAAGTGTCTCGCCTACGGTTACTTATGAAAGAAACCGAAGTAAACCGCAAAGTCTTTACGGTCACATGCGAAGACTCACCGCCAGGAACCGTAAGTGTCTTGCCTACGGTCACTTACAAAAGAGATCGAAGTAAACCACAAAGTCTTGCTTACGGTCACATGCAAAGACTCACCGCTAGTAATCGTAGGTGTCTGGCCTACGGTCAATTATGAAAGAAATTGAAGTAAGCTATAGAGTCTCGCCTACGGTTACTTACGAAATGAACGAACCGCAAAGTCTTGCTTACGGTCAACAAAGCAAAGACTACAGCTCACCACCAAAGGCACTACAAGACACCGTAAGTTATCACTTACGGTCACCTACGAAGTGAACGAACAGTAGCTGACCGAATGAAACCGCCAAGTCAACGATTGCGGTTGACATACGATTTTATCTTCGCACTCATGCTGTCAAGCTACGATATTGTACTTCTTCACGATGCACCAATAATCGATCTATGGATCAAGTACAAGGGCTGTTAATGATCTCTCAAATTGTAATTAGAATAACTAAAGATCTTCTGACATCTATATAAACATCTGAGTGATTTGAAGAACATATACACACAAAGTGCAAAAGCACGACATAGATCAAACGACCAAAAGTGGCTTCTAGTAGCTGATTTCTTAGAGTTAGTGAACTTTTAGAGAGAGTAAAGAGTTTTCTGAAAGATAGCATTCATTAGTTTCTGTAAGTAGGATCGCACACTTTGCACGATTGTTCTGTGATACGAATATTGTTGTTGCTACAACACCCTTTTATACAAAAGCGCTATTTTTCATAGCAATTGTATTCTTGAATGCCTCTCACTATTTACTTTCTTATCAGAACCTATCTGTCAGAAATAGAGAATAGCACGGCCGTCTTCGACACCTAAATTGTTCGCATTCTCCATGGTTGTCTATGACACCTATTTTGACATCTAAACAAATCAGAACTACTCTACATTCTTAATCTCTAAGTAATCCAAGATCCTTCTTCATTATTGTCTTTTTTTTGGTGGGATGACGGCCTCTATTCCGCTGTGCCCTGTGAACATCCATCCAAGTCCCATCATTGCTTCCGTGCACTTGGGCTTGAATTCGATATCAAGTATACATAATTAGTACACCTTAATTCATGATTTTTATAGTGAATAATCATGATTTTCATCTTTTTGAAGCATAAAATTTGCAAACCATACTCATTGTATGAATTATGAGTTTTAAGTGAGTGGAGAAAGCTTATTAAAAGCTTTCTTTGAGCAACTTTTCTACATAAGTAAAATTTAGATTTTTTTCTACATTACTGTTTAGGAGTTGACTCTTTATTCTTAGCAAAAAAATTTGCATAACTAAAATTTAGGTTTTTCTCTATGCTATGTTTAGGAGTTGACTCTCCTTTTGCATTGAATTTTTTCATTTATTGTGATTTTTTCTTCTCATTGTATAAAACTCAATGGATCCAAAATCCAGAGGTCCCACATGAATTTTGAATTCTTATTTTTAATTTTGATTTTAATTCTAAGCATGCATATGATAGTCAATTCGAATATGATAGTCAATCATATTCTGACTATGAAGATCAACATGAGGGGCACAATGATAGTGAATCAAATCATTACAAGCAACATGACTCATTTGGAAACCATTTGAGATGTTTTGGAAGCCACTTTGATTAACAGAAAGATCATGAGTTGTATCAACCAAATCAATTCAAAACAAGTGGTGGTTTTTGAAGTAGTGACAATGATAATGAACTAGATTCACAACAATCAAAACATCATTGCAGTTGAAAGTGCAATCATGAATTGTTTCTTTTATGATCTTTTCTCTTTCTAGGTTCCTAGATTGAAGGCCTACTACCTATCGATCCCTAGCAACTACTTAAGCTTGTAATTATTACTTGGACATAATACAATGTGCTTATGCTTGTATGGAAAATTGTTCTTATTGCTTGTCAATGGCAGCCGATTATGCAAGTTTTGGCAACTAGAACTTCCTACTTAGTCCATATTTGGTAGATTTTTATTTTACTTTTTATTTTTTATTGTTTTCCATTATTTTTTTTTCTATTTTATGTGGGAAATACATTTTAAAAAAATGCTGAAAAAATATTTTATAAAAAAAAGAGTCATAAAAAATCATTCAAAACTGATTTAAAAAAATTTGATTTTTCAAGTATAAAAGAGATCAAAAATCACAAGCAAGATTAATTTTTGATACAAATAGTAAAACCAACCTTCACCAAGATTATAGTTACTTCCAAATGATATTTGTTACTTACCTTGAAGTTTTCGAAGGTTAGTTTGCATTCAAAGCACTCAAAATGGTGTTTTGCGAGGGTTCATCTTTATGGAAATTTGGAAACTTTCGTAGGACATCAAGATGTCATTATGAACCTTCGTTGACCTGACAGATGGAGTCATAACATCAAAAGTGACTTGAACAATGATTGAAACCACAAAAAAAGTCATAAAATGCAGTACATGTGCAAGGGTTGTCATTTGGTATAGTTTTAACCTTCTCAGCACCTACACACCCCTCGCAAAGCCTCCAAATTGGTCAAAAACCTTATCAAAAGCTTGATTGTGCCCCCCCCCCCCCCCCCCCCCCCCCCCCCCCCCCCCCCTTCCTTTGTAAAGAAAAGGGGGGGTACAAAGGGGGGTGGGCGCTATGTACTCCCATCCCCCTCCCCCCATTTTTTTTGCAAAATGGGGGCCCAAGGGCCCCCTTTTCACTCATTCTAAGCTCAAAATTATGAATTTTGAATGGCTTAAAAAAATGGTTGTTATATTGGATTCAAGATTTTAGGCTACATTATAGTTATTTGTCCTTGCTAAATTATGCTAGGCCTAAGTGAAGCCTACTAAAATATAAGTTAACCCATGATAAACCCAAGGTGAACTGCCACATAGGACGATTAATGGGCTCCTAATTAGCAAACATGTTTAGGCAAGGAAAAGGCCCTTTTTTAGTTAAAAAATGGCCCTAATGGTCGGCTGATGATCCAATCCCTAGACTTGTTGTTGCTGAGTAACAACAACGTCTTCTTCTGACTTGTTGTCAAGTAGTTGATCGACTATGGGCATGCTTGAGCCAGAGGCTCGAATTGTCATGTTGGTGGCAGGTGTCGAAGGTTCACAAGGAACTTTACCTTTACCTTTGAAGTTGTTGAAATGATCCATGATAAAGACTGTCTCCCTATTGAACAAAATCTGCTGGTATCGGGGTCGTACAGCTTGTAAGTGTTGTCAGAGGAAGCGTATCTGATTAGGATGGTCTTGAGACCTTGGAAGTCAAATTTCTTCCTTGTCTCCTTCGGGATCTACGCGTAGGCAGTGCATCCAAATACTCGTAGGTCCTTCAATGAAGGTTTAGATCATGTCCAAACCTCATGGGGTGTTTACCGTGAGAGGGCCTTGGTCGGAACATGTTGGAATCTGATACTGACAAAGATGAGACGCTTTTCAATCTCATGCTCTGCACAAAGATTTGTGAAATGCTCTGGTTGAATCCACTGATGGGATGTCAGATAATGCACTATGTCATGGATTCCTATGATTAAGCTAGATAGAGTCGAACTCTTAGCCATAGACACTGCTGCTAACTGAGATCTATCCTTTTCCAAACTTTAGATGGACACTGTCTATCTAATATTGTTTTTCATACATTGATTGAAGCGAGCCTATGTGCAAAAAACATAATAACATCTGAATGTGTAATGACAATGAATGAGCATAAAGCATTCAAGATTATACACAAGGGGCAAGATGTGCAAATAGCATCCGTATTCTCAAATGATCTTTGTGAGCACTGCTTGGCATACCACACAACACGTTGATGCAAGAGAATCTCTGTCTCTTATGAATTCTAACTCATCAACTGGTCTCGCTTAGTAGTGGACTTTGACATCAATCAAATTGGTCTCGCATTTTAACGGACGCTTACATGAACCAACTCATCAACCTATGCTTTGCAACTCTCGAAACCTTCTCTCTCGCGTTCATCCTGTTTATATAAGAATTCGTCCGTGGAGTTCACTTGATCTTCCCTGTACTTGGGTCGTGAAGATCTGCCATTTTGTAGCTGTCTGTGACCGCAATCGTTTGTCTACAGTGCGTTGTGGTGGTGAAGGTTCTTTTCGGTCATGAGGAGAGAATCGTTGTGAACCATATTTGTTGACTCTACGATGGCCTTCAGTTAGCCTTCGTGGACTCCCTTCGGTTTACTTCATAGGTGATTGCAAGTTCCAACTTGGTGGTTGCCTTCAGTTTACTTCATAGGCGACCGTAAGTTTCATCTTGCGGTGTCTTGGCGGCTTCTCGTTGTGAGCCGTGGTCTTCATAAGTGTTGACCTTCAGTTTGCTAAAGCATCGCAATGGGCCATAGGCTGAAGTGTTGCAATTCGTTGCCTTCATTGCTTTGCTTTCGCGGTTGCCTTCAGTTCGATTGTATTTCATTGGTCTTCGTTTATAACCTACCAATTTTACACACAAAATTGCAAAACTTCAGATGATCATATCTTTGGCTACAAGACACCAAATTAGGTGCTATAAAGCTCAGAACAAAGGGAGACTAGTGATCAACAAAGTTGCCACATCAGCCTGCCACCTAGACTTCACATGTGTGAGAACAGAGCAGCCAAAAATTTGTAGTAGGACGCACTTCAAGCAGGCTAAATGATCAAAAAATCATGAAAACACCTCCCCAAGCCCAAAATTGATGCTACCAACACTCTTAAATGGTCTACTAGACTTCCATGAAGCATTCATACAGGTCCTATGAAGCAGTATGGGCTGAGAACCATGATTTCTTGATTTGTAGAAGTCAAAATAGCTTCAAACTTGATGGACGTGAAGTATAAGCCACCGGCCATCAATTTATAGGTCTGATAGCTTGCTAGGAAGGTAAAAAGGAATGCTAATAATGTGTAAAAAAATTCCATAATGATTTCCTTATTGATTTGGAGATATCCATCCCCCAAAAATCACCAAAAAATGGTCATTTTTTGCACTTTTTTGACTTTCTACAAGCTCAATTCTTGGAATTCTTGGCTCTAAATTCAGGGAAAGCTTAAAAATTCTTTGATTCCCTCTTTACATGTTCTACATGGTGTTTTACAGCCAGATACTATCCAACTTTATAAAAAAAACAAGCAAAAATGATGATTTTTAGCTCTTTTCCAATTTTTTCTTCACTATAAAGTGGAAATTCATGACATGCAACTCTTTCTCTAGCACATGCAAACCAATTTACAGAATTATAGCCATCTAATTGATCTGATCTTTTTGAATTTTGGTTCTTACTATCTATTTTGTGTCAAAAAGATGAAAAACCAAGCAATTTTGACCAAAACATAGCTTAGAATCATAAATCATTGAAAGAACCGGCATGCATCAATAATGTCATCATTAATGATCCCTAAAATGAAAGTACACTTGATGGAAAATTCATATCTACATAAGATTTGAGCTACACAAGAAAAAGCTCCAAAAAAGCAACACAAGGACAATTCACCATAAACCACAAAAAATTAAGAGAGACATGGATCTTAGCAACATGAAAATTGAAACCGGGAGAATCCACCAACTTGCACACTTGTTCCACCACTTGGATGAGAATACTAGTTGATCTCCACCAAAATTCCAATGAAAAGCAACACCACTCCAAGTTTCCTGATCTTTGTATGCCTTGCTCTAATACCACTATAAGGGAAACCTCCTCAAGATCCTACTTACAAGAGAAACACAATGGAAAACACACTTTGGAGAAACCACTCAACCAAGTAGAAGCAACCAATCAAACTCTAGGAGCTTCACCCCCAAGCCAAGGAATAGGAAGCATGAAAGTAGAGTGAGAGCCTAGCAATGAATCAACCATAAGATGGAGTAGTAGGGCGAGTTTGGCCTCCTTATATAAGGCTTAGAACGCCCTGTGCATTTAGTGATGCAAGGTCCCAACTCCCCTATACATAGATTCCACTAGAATAGAGTCTATGTGCATGGATCCTCTATTCATAGAATTGCTATTGATACTCTACACATGCATATATGGTCCCAAACCTTGTACTAACTCCATTTAGTGTGTTTTGGGCCTCACAAGGATATTAGTTACTTTCGGGTCACATCCAGTATGATGTGGCATAACCAATAGCTTGTTTCACTGGAGTACCGTGTATCCAAGACTAGGAGTGTACTGAATCCTATGTACTGGTCATGGACATAACAAGATGACATTAAACTTGTTGCTTCCTTCTTTGATTTCCAAGATATGACTTCCATCTTCCTCAAGCAATGCACATGTAATTGTTCTATTCCTTTACACATGATGTAGTCTCTTTTCTACACCCCCTTGTTTCCTAAATTTCCAAGAATTAGAAAGGTTTATGGATCTAATATCGAGTGTGTAGAAAATATGCGAAAAGAAAGAGATTCGGGCAGCTAAGGATGTCAGTGACTTTAACGTAGGATCTAGAGGTGGAGTCATGTCTAAATCTTGGTTCTTGCTCATGCTTGATTGCTTTCGGTGTGGTGATGGTTTTGCTCTTAATTTGATTTTTGCCTTATATAGGTTTCTTTGGCTCTCTATATTCTCTTCTTGAAGTTGATCTTTCCAGTGGAGGTGAATATTGAAAGGGAAATCCTACATATTGATCTTAATGATCATATATTGAAATTTGAAGGATGTAACACCCATTATGCTTGGATATGGAACTTATAAAACTAGAAATGAACAATGATTATGCTAATGGTCAGAAGTGTAGGTGATAGCATGATTAAAAGTCAATTAAGCATTTGATATCCATACACAATCACATTCATTCATAATAGGTGGCCCTTTGTAGATGATGAAATTAAGACGAGGACATAACATTTTTCTCTATGCCTTTGACATTCATGTACATTGCACCAACTATAGTGTTTGGCTTTACATTGGTAATCCTTTTCAAAAGTTGGTTGTGTTATTTATGAACTTAGCCAAAAAAAAAGATGTTGCTCAAGGTAGTCTTTTTGTAATGTAGAAAAGAAGGGGACTATGAAGGAGATGTGCTATGACATGAAATGTCTAAATCAATCTTCAAATACTATGTTCAAAAGAGGGGGGGGAAATGAAAAGAAAAAATAGCAAATTAAAAAACGATGAAAAACATGAAGGTGAGCCAAAATTTATTCTAAATGGCTTCTTTTCTTGTGTGTGCATGTGTGTACACACACACACACACACACACACACACACACACATGTCAAATAGAATCCAACATGGTGAAGGGATATGATGTTGGGTATGGCTAGGTAATCTATTTGCCCTTGGTATATTCAGATTTGCACGATTCAATACAAGCCACAGTAAGTGAGTCCACAATGAGCTATATGTGAAGATTTGCGAGCTTATGGGACCGAATGTGGGATGTATATTGCCAAAAAATCCCATGGCGTTCCATTGTTCCAAGTGTGTGATGTTGACATATGAAGTCAATGTGAAATGATGGAAAGTCTTGGTATCGGGGGATTTGATCTTCAGTTATTATCAATGCAAATGGCTTTTTGGGATTGGAACAATAGTCGCCAAAGCACATATCCTAGCAAACGTCAACCTTGGTTGCAATGAGGATGTTTGCACATTGTATTATGCCTTTAGTATGATAGGATTTGGAGAGTTGATTGTTTCATCCAAAAAGCGACTTAAGCTTAGCTCATCTGAAATCCAAAAAGCGATTTAAGCTTAGCTCATCTGAAATCCGCATAAGTTTCCAACCATGCTCTAACAGAATCTTTGGCCAATTATAATTGCCAATGTTAGGCTTTGAGAAGCTAGTCCAAGCACGAGGTAGCGAAAATAGATGGTACTAGCATTTACAAATATCGAAATGCTTGATGCCAAGGTAATAAAAAATTATATCTTTTTATCACATGTTTAGATTTATTACCAAAATACATGTACTTTTTTATTACATACTTGCATCAAGTATAGTAGATTTTTTTTTAATGTTCAGTCCTCCCAACAAAAAGATGGCTATAGTTATGAATGGTGTACAATTTCTAATGAAAAATGACTTTTCGAGGGGCTTTTCCACCAAGACAAATCTCATGATCAACGAAAGGTAATAATTTTATGTACTATATTTTTCATATCGATGAATTGGTTTCGCTTCTTCAAAGATCTTTGTTTTTTAATTATGAAATGTTATAACTTGATTTTGACATTTTTCTGCTCGAATGTTAGTTCAAACAAAATCACCAAGTTTTAATAAGAGATGATTAAGATTGTTATAGAAAATTCAGTGCCTTTTGTAGGTACATCATGCTTGCCAAAGCGCCTTCCCTTAGGTGAAATGGATGTGGAGGCATTGGAGATAGGTTGTAAATACACATTGTAGATATATTGTAAATAGACATCCATAGGAACATTTTGATTGAGCCAAAGTTGATTTTTTTTCTTTCCTTGCTCTCACCTACAAATAACAACTGTTGTTGATCAGTGAGTGAATGATAATTGGATTACTTTATGTAGGAATAAAAACATGAGTTTGCCATTATAATTTAGAATCGATAGCTTATCTTTTACACCATTGATTAGGAATTGATAATGGTGAGAAAGATCATATTCCAACAGTTTCAACTTTAATTGAATGTATTTGAAATTTCAATATTCCTCAACTCCAATCGTTGCACTAAGATCATCATTTTTTTTCACATGTATTTGAAGCTACCTTTGATGATTGATTGCAAAATCTTGATATAATGAATTCCACTTATTGTTGCATTTTATCCATCATTTATAATACAACAACAAAGTAAGCATTTTTTTTTTCTATATGATATCTAAATGTTATAGATGATTTACATACTCTACATTGACCTTGCTCATCATTTCTTTGGTATTTCAATGGTCATCAAGCAACTTGACAAACATATCATCACTCAAATCTTAACAAATAACATAATTTACAAGTAACCATTGCCAAAATGATTCATACATGGGTAATGACAACCAACAACTTATAATAATGGATGAATCTTTCTTTATCAACATATTAAGACCAAGACACGAAGAAGATTTGAAGGTCACACAACATGAGGAGTCCCAACTCGAGCATTTCAAATTTTGCCAAGCATTGACAAAAATATAGTAGATATTGAAAGCGTTACTTAAGCTCAATTATTGATTGCTATTTAAGACTTCTTTTTTGGATGTTGAAATTATTTGCTTGAATAGACACATTTGTTGTACACGTATCTATAATTGGTGTTGAACATACCATGGTATCAAGGACTATTCAGAGTCGAGCATGTCGCTGCCGATAGTCAGGATAGTTGTTTGATGGTCCCCGACGGTAGTTGGTTGAGTCAATAAGTCGGACTCCTCGATAAGTCGACCAAGCTAGGTTTCTTCGATAAGTCTTACCTGTTGGAGTTTAATCTTACTCCTACTCTTCCTAATTGCCATCCTTCCTTCTCTCAATTTTACTCTCTCAAATGAAACCTGTAGAAAATGAACTGTTTTTCAACAGTCTGCATATTTGAACTGATTGTCGCTACAGTTTGCATTTTTTCTCAGATTTTTCCACAGGTGAAAAATCCAACATCCAACACTGTCGTCATTTTTCCTTCAGGCCATCATGAGCAACTAAGTGTTTTGCGAAACTGATGCTAAATTGGTTTTTAGGCCATTTGAGCACTTCCAGAAATGCGACATTGTATTTTTCCTCACATTTTATGACAGACGACAATTTGCAAAAAAGCGACACTGCATTTTTACATGCAGTTTCTGACACTACAGTTTTACACAGGTTTTTACACAAGCAAAAAACCCGACACTGTAGTTTTACACGGGTTTCTACACAGGCAAAAAACCTGACACTACAATTTTACATGAGATTGTACACAAGTGAAAAACCCGACACTTTGCAGAAATACACAAGATTTCTCGCAGACTGTCTACGTCTTCACGCTCCAATAGCGACTGTTCTAATTAGTCAGTTAATCAGTTGCTAAGCAATCTTGTAAATGTAAAGCTAAAATAATACAAGATCTTCCAATTGCTATAAATGTAAATGAGCGATTGAAGATATAACAGGTCATCATATATCAGAGGATGATCTGACAGAGTGTTGAAGGGTTTGCGGATCCCAAGGCAACCCTAACCCTAGTCAATAAGTGAGAGGGATTTGGCACCATGCGTGTGTAAGTCCAACCCGAAGATCACATAATTATTTGATAATTAGAAAGTCAATAAAAGGACTTTAGGCCTTTTTGCGGGACTTTCAATGTCGTAGGGCCTAAATGTCAAGTTAGTGAATAAAGTTGGGTTTCCCTCCAATGTGGATGGTTCCCACTCTTTTTTAGATTTGAATAGTTAGGGAGGCAAAAATGGACCAATAGGATTCAGAGGCCAGGGTCCTCCTCTCTACTATAAGAAGGGACCAACTCGAGTTCCTACACATGTTTCATTTCTTCATTTCAATAAAGCAGATTGGTTCTCTTGTGAAATGGATTGATGAATGTCCTTGCTCTCTATCACTTTTCCTCCATCTCTCATGCTTTATTTGTGTTTTGCTAATTGTTGGATTTGGTTGTTATTGGGATTGCATGTTTTATACTTTTTATGAGGGAGAAAGGGAGAAAGGGAGAGAGAGAAAGAGTAAGCTATCTTGTTGTGGATCTAGTGTTAGTGGATGTAGTGTTAGTGCTTAGGATTAATGGATGTTAGAGTTAGATATGAATCTTCATTCATGCTGAAATCTCATGGGAACGAATCTATGCGTGACAACTAACTTCATCTCTTTGATGCTAGACTGATTAGATCTTGGATTGAGGTTAGGCAAGGAAAGAAACCCACTACAATTTTGGCGCCGATGTCGGGGAGCTACACCATTTTTTCAGTTTGCAGCATGTTTGTTGGATGGTTAGCTTACATTAGGCATCTTGTCGTTGCATGAATAGTGTTAGATTTGCATTTAGGGTTAGTTTTGGAGTGATTTTGCTTGATTTGAGTGGATTTGCTTGTTTGAAATCTAATATGAGTATGGAACTGGGAAAGCTATTTAGATCACCAATCTTAAGATCCATTTGGATCTGAGATATCGGAAAAAATAACAAAAATCGGTCAAATCTGTCAGATTTTGGTCAAAAAGAGACAAAAATCGTCATCAGAGCTGACAACTTTTTGCCCTCTTTCAGAAAACCTTCGCCAAGTTGCAAACACATTCGGTTTTGATCACAAAACCTTGAGTTTGAAGGGCAAACAATCCTTCCCAGCAGATTTCCAAGAACATCAGAAAAACCATAAAAAAATACCAAAAAATCACCAAAATCCTTAAAATTTAGATGTGATTCAGATCTATCTATTGCCAGGTCAGCGAAGAATAATATCAGAAATAGAAGATTTTCTCAGAGGATCACTTGTCATATTGTCATATTTTTGTCAAAAAAAAAAGTCTTTTTTTTGCAAAAATATCAGTATTACTCTTGATTCTTTGCGAAAGCCTTTGCCGAGTTTCCAGATCATTCTATTTATAGTAAAATACTATTTTTGAGTTTGGCGAACATTCTTCCTATCCAAATCATAGAAAATCTTGATTTTTACCCTCACCAAACTACACAAACTATGTTTTTGTGTGCCAGAAACCTTCGTCGGGTTCACCCTTGCTTTATCTATGTCAGATTTTGAATCTAAGAGTTCGGCGAAGGTTATTTCCATAGAAATCATCAGAAAAACCTGATCAGAGAGTTTCTTTTTCAAAAATAGCACTGCTGAACCTTTGCCGAGACAATCTTTGCCTAGGAACCTTTGCCAGTTCTATTTTTAAAATCTGATTTTCCAGATCAAGTCTCTGTCAAAATTTGGGTCAAATCTGATATAGTCTGATTTCAATTCTGAGAAATTTTTCATTTTTGAGAAGTATCGATTGATTGAATTTCGAGATCTTTTTCACGATATAGAAATCCGATTCTTGAAAAGTGTAATAGATGTAGCAGATCTGATTTGAGATAGTTTTGATTGAAAATCTAGATCCAATCTCATTGTTTACTTGATTTGAATCTGTGAAGATGGCAGCCCCTGGAGGTGCTCCTCAAGAAGTCAATCCAATCATTGTTAGAAGAGCACCCCGATTATGTGGTTTCCATGATTTCCACTTGGTTTCCCTCCAATATGAAAATCCCTACTATTTCTAGGACTAGATTCAATGTACCCTACATTCAAATTTGAATCTACTCAAAATAGACTTCTACATTTTCCAAAATTTCAAAAAGTGTTTATTCAAATACTTTGAGAATAATATAACTTTAAAAAGTCAACCTCTAAGTACAATATAAAAATTGGCCTCAAAAGCCAAATAAACAAATGTAGCAAATATGACTAAACTAGTTGAATTTCTCACAAGGTATGGTGGAGAAACAAGCCGAATCTGGCTCATGTTCGAATCTTCGAATGTGTAGCATATGCACACATTCCAGAAAAGATCCGCAAGAAGCTAGATGAGATAGTCGAGACATGATACCTTGTAGGATATGACATTCATTCGTCATACTATAGGATCTATATGCCAGAGACTGACCAAGTAAAGATTGTCAGAGATGTCAGATTCGATGAAGCAAGAACAATGGCTAATGGAGATCCAGTTGGCTACGAAACTCTTGGCAAGCAGTACTATAACCTGCTGACATCGACAAATTATCTTTCTGATGAAGCTGGTAAGATCCTTGCCATCCCATCTCATATATCTTTTCACCCACTTCATCTCTTAAGAAAATCACTCTCTCAAGCATCTGCAAAAATGGTCTACCTTTTTTTACAGTATTAATGGTTGTCTATTTTCATTGTAGTTTTGTAAAAAAACTATTGAACTAGCTTCTTCAAGAGAGAAATTAAAAACAACAATTGCTACATTAACAACAACAATAGCAACTCCAACAATAGGTGACAACAAAAAGTGGAACTCTATTAAAGGAAACCCAAAGCAGATACTTCACAACATGTCTCAAAAATGTCATTATGAAAATCAACCTATAATTCCTTTGTCATATTTGAGAAATTTTTATATAACACTTGCAAGCAAAAAAAAACACCATTTCACAGGTATTGTTTCTCTTCTCGAACTAAGTGGTAAGCCTCATTATTTATGGAAAATATAACATATGCACTACACAAAAACCATCCAATGTTAAACTACTTATGTACTGCACACTTTTGCAACATTTTAGAAGAGAATAAAAGGCTCATCTCATAGGAAAGCCAAACAAAAGATGCATTCAGCTATCATTGAAATATATGTTGTGCTCGACAAGTCTTCAATCACTCTGAAACATTCAAAAATTATGTGATTTAAGCAATTATGGCATTCTTTGCACCACCAAATCCCTTCTATTCTTGATAGAACCGCCCTCATCAACAAACCCTGATGCAACGTCTGTAAATATCTTCACAGACAACTCCCTACTGTCCATTGATGTCTCAGAGGGACATAATGGCAACATGCAAATGTCACATTTACTACAGTCCCCAACAAGCATTTTTTTGCATGGTATTCTAAATTAGGAGGCTTTGCACATAAAAGTGATTCCCACATATTGTTGATTTTGGGGCAAACAGATTGGTTTGCTTTGCAAATATCTGATTCTTGAATTTTGCAGTAGATGGAACATGTGCAGGCATGATCATTTCCATGATGACCAAACTTGTTTTTGGTTTTGCATTCAGATTTAGTCAATGTTGCATGCTTTCCACTTTCTGTCTGACTCTCTAATTGCTTTGTTTGATTACCTGCTCTTTTGCTTCCGCAAACAACCACACAATTAATCTATGTTCAATGTTCGCCTACTGTTGTAGTAGTGCACGCACCAAGGGAGTAGTCAACCATTGCTTTCACACAATAGTAGGATCGTTCCGATCCGATTCTTCGACATGTCCATCCGATCCAGGGATTCTTACCTACATTACCCAGCATGGTATCAGAGCCTATCTGATTCCTTAATCTGATACTTACATTGTGTCAGAAGTAGTTTTATGTCAGAGCTATTATTATAGCTCGATAAGCTTTTCACAAAACTTGATTCTATTAGCCAATAGAATAAATGTTTTCTTGTTCTATACAAACAACATTAGGTTTTCATTCTCAAGTCACTGATAGTTATCACTATCACTTACACTAACATCCACATGGATATCCAAGGGAAAGCCAGTTCTATCATGGATAAGCTTGATGGATCCAATTATCAGTTGTGAAAATTTAAGATGAAAATTGTGCTAATGGCTAAGGAATTGTATGATGTTGTCATATGTGCAGAGGCAAGACCCGAAGCAGACGACGCTGCAATTTCCTAATGGAAGCTGAAGGATGGCAAAGCTTTGCACTGCTCATCCTCAACATCTCAGACACACAAATTGGCCATGTGTCTGAAACTCTGACCTCCAAGGAAGTTTGGGACATCTTGAGCACCCTATACAAAGTGCGGACGTAGCTTTCGAGCTACATCTCATGAGAAAATTCTTCTCTTGCAAGATGTCATAGACGATCAAGATGCAGTAACGACACTGCTTTCAAGCTTGCCAATATCATATGATAACTGGTTGATGATGATTACCACACACCTACAATTGTCTTTATCACGAGTCATTACGATGCTGCTGTAGGAAGAGACAAGAAGGAATCCAATTCTTCTACTGTTGACTCTCACACCTTATACACCAACAAAGAAAAGGCAGTTGGAAAGGAAACAACAAGAACAAGCACCAAGGCAATGACAAGAAGACATGCGTCAGGTGCAAACATGAAGGCCACACAATGGACAAATGTTGGCTGAATCCGAAGATTGAGTGCGTACATTGTCACAAGAAGGGTCATGCAGCCATAGATTGCTATCAAAATCCACGGAACAAGAAGATAAAAGGTAGAAAGGAGAGCTCCAATAGCACATCATACGTACATGATGCAGAATCCTCGAAGATGGCCAAAGAGAGAGCTAACAAAAATTCAACCGTCTATCTGTGTACATATCTTTGTGCTACATCGACAGCCGATGTTAAAGAAGTCATTCTTGACTCAAGAGCACGTCACATTTTGTGACGACAAGGCAGATCTTGACAGATTGATTCCTCCAGGTATACAATCTTGGGAGATGGATCAAGACACGAAGTGAATGCAACTGGAGTGTTGTGGCTCAACACCAATGGCAAAGACAAAAGACTCGATGATGTCCTATACGTGCCTACATTGTAGAAGGATCTACTATCAGTTGCCAGAATAGCAGACGCAGGTATGCGAGTGACATTCAAGGACGAAGCATGCAACATAGTTTATGCCAGCACCAGTACACTCATCACTCAAGGGAGACATAGAGGCAACTTGTATCACTTGAAGGTACGCCTACCGACAGAGTAGGCTAATCAAGTCCATGAGTCGACGGACGTTCTATGGCATAGGAGACTATGTCACATGAACCCAATGGCGCTATACAAGGCAAGCCATCATGGTGCATTCACAGGAGTAAGCATAAAAAAAGATGCAAATCTAACATGTGATGCATGCAACAAAGGCAAGATGTCACATACACCCTTCACTAGGGATTTCTTCATAGCGCGACAGAGCTCCTGGAACTGACATACTCCGACATCTGTGGACCTTTTGACATACTCTTTGTAGGAGGATCGAGATACTATATCACCTTCATTGATGATTTCAGTAAGTTTGTTGTCATCTACTTCATCCACAACAAGTCTGAAGCTCTTGACAAGTTTACAGAGTACGTAAATTGGTCTGAAAAGTGGACATAGAAGAGAGTCAAGTAGATCAAAATTGACAGAGGAGGAGAATACATCTCCAACTATTTTGTTTTTTTTTGCAACAGCAGGAGCATCCTTCACAGGAGAACTGTAGCCTACACATCACAACATAATGGTGTAGCTGAGAGGAAGAACGGGACTCTCATGGAAGCAACAAGATGCATGATGGCCTAGTCAAAGGCATCAAGGTCACGATGGGCTGAAGCAGTAGCTACAGCCACCTACCTACAGAACAGGACAGGCAAATTAGGAGTTTCTCATACTACCCCACATGAGGTATGTGACAAATCTGAGATCCATTAAGATCCAAACCTATGAAATGATCTTGGGTTAGAAGCAAGCACCTCACCAATCTTGGCAATGTAGAAAAATCATCATCTACACTAAAAATAAGATGCAAACTATAATAGATCTTGATCAAACATGAACCAAAACAAAAGTGATGCTGTTGTCCATACAATTGCAGTACCCTACTGTATTTCACATGTGTGGATATGAAAATAGCAATTAATGATCATTATACACATAGAATTGCAAGATATCACACATATAGTGGACCAATGGATAGTAGAATCCAAGAGAATCATGTATAAGCATGAATGAGAGAGAGAGAGAGAGAGAGAGAGAGAGAGAGAGAGAGAGAGAGAGAGAGAGAGAGAGAGAGAGAGAGAGAGAGAGAGAGAGAGAGAGAGAGAGAGAGAGAGAGAGAGAGAGAGAGAGAGAGAGAGAGAGAGAGAGAGAGAGAGAGAGAGCATCTTCTCTTCCCATGAGTAACATCCTTTTATAATAGGTCCCCTCCAATATAAAAAACCCCTATTTTTAGGACTAGATTCAATGTACCCTACATTCAAATTTGAATCTACTCAAACTCGACTTCTACATTTCCCACACTTTCAAAAAGAGTTTATTAAAATACTTTTAGACTAATGTAACTTTGGAAAGTCAACCTCTAAGTCTAATATGAAAATTGGCCTCAAATGCCATATTAACAAATGTAGCAAATATGACTAAAGTAGTTGAATCTCACACTCCCTCTTCAACTAGTTTTAGCATGGACTTTGATAACACTCCAAGTGATGTCCTATGCTTCATGAACAAGTCCTTTCCCAATGCTTTGGTGAAGATATCAGCTACACATTCCCTTGAGGACATGTGTTGAAGCTCTACCTCCTTTGCTATGACTTGCTCCCTCACAAAATGATATGCCACCTCAATATGCTTGCTCCTAGCATGAAAGATAGGATTGGTTGGCAACCTTTGGGTTGATAGATTGTCACAAAAGATGATTGGGTTCTCTGAAAATTCTAGTAAGTGAAGATCCTTGATCATCCTCTTCATCCATACCATCTCCTTTGTGCAATGTGTAAGAGCTTTGTACTCGGCCTCACTAGATGACACTGAGATAGTGGCTTGTTTCTTCAACATCCATGATATAGCTCCATTACCTATGAAAATACAACAAGCAATAATGGATCTCCTATCAATTATATCTCCAGTATAGTCCGAATCTGAAAATCCAAACAAGTTAGGTGATGATCCCTCATACAATATGCCAAAATCTCAAGTTCCCAAGATATACCTCAAAACTCGTTTTCCTAGCTTCCAATGCTCCTCACTAGGATCTTGCATGAATTGACTTGACCTTCGAACACAATAGCTTAGATCTGGTCTACTAATGGTTAGATAGATTAATAAACCAACTAGCTTTCTATAGAGAGTAATGTCCTTGAAGGATATTTCTCTGTCTCTTATAGTTAGTTTTACATGAGACTCCATAGGTGTATCACAAGCTTTTGCACCTACCATATGAAATCTTTCTAGAATAGAATTAGCTTACTTCTCTTGACAAATGAAAGTATATTGAGAAAATCTAATAACTTCTATTCCAAAATATAATGCAAGTTACCAAGATCATGCACCTCAAATTCCTTCTTAAGAGCAATCTTGATATCCTCCACATCTTGATTGTTTTCACCACTCAAGATGATATCATCCACATAGATTAGCAAGATGGTAACATCATTTCCAACAAACCTATAATAAAGTGAATGATCATACTCACTCATAGGCTCTTTTGCAAGTGAGAGCTTTTAGCTTCCTCCTTGTGAATATGAGCTATGGGGATTTCCTTTGCTAGGTCTCATGTGCCTTATCTACATGAATCCATACTCATTTACATTGCTTTGTACTCTTCATTTCATTTCTATTGTGATTCTATGGAGATCCTTGTGTTTTTAGCTTTCTATGGATATGCTATCATGAATGCTTTGTACTTTTCTTGCTATTAGTTGTACTCCATTGTAATTGCTATTAGTTTTGGATTTGGCACATGACATGTAGGTTCATCAAAAGAGGTTAGACTTTTACTTAGCAATTGACTCACACTAAGCAAATTCTTGGTAATATATGGAATGGACAAAACATCCTCCAAATGGACATTCCTATATGTAGAGAGATAAATAAGAATTGTGCCAATTCATTTGATTGCACACTCACCATCATTGGTCGTGTAGATCACCCTCTTGTCATCTCCATATGCCAACAAAGAAGTGAAGTACTATTTGTGAAAAGTCATGTGTGAACTTGCTCCACTATCAATCCACCATGGATCTAGATCTAGCAAGCATACATGAAGACATCACAAAAGCATAATCATTTGCATCTTGAACATCCAAACCATCCTCATCAAGAGTAATATTATCCTGCTTGTCTCCTTGATCTCTTTTCTTCCTGTAGAACTCACTTGCAAAGTGTCCTTTGATGCCACAATAGAAGCACTTGAGTTTTGATCTATCCTTCTTTTTGCCATTTGAAGAAGCATCCACTTGATCTTGCCTGCCCTTTAGACCACTTACTTTTGCTTGCCCTTGAATTTTCCCTTGATGAACATAGCCTCCTCTCCAACTTGAGATGTTGATGAAGATCCACCTCTTGCTTGAAGCCTATATTCTTCATTGATCAAGATCTCTTGAAGATCAATCAGATTTGGCAATGTCTTTTGAATAGCAAGACTTTCAACAATGTTAGCATGAGCATCCAACAATCCATTAAGAATAACTTGAACATGCTCTCCCTCCTTAATGCTCTCATCAATGCAAGTTAACTCATCATTCAATGCTTTCACTCTCAAAGAAGTATTTGGACTTTCTTCATTCTTTTGCAAACAAGAAAAGATTTCCTTCTTAGAGTCAACAATCTAGAAGTAGACTTGGATTCGTAAAGCTTCTTCAATGAATCCCAAGCATCCTTAAATGAAGCAACTCTGACAAGTCACGTTCTTTTGACAAGTCAGACTGCCATTCTCTGGCATGTCTTCGATAATAGAGTAATTCTGTAGACTGTTTGACAATGCGTGTCAAACTACAATAATATGAATGGAACTAGATTAACATAGGATTTATAAATCCAACAAATTTCACACGTTGATTTAAGTGAATAAAGGAAATAAATCCAACACATTTCACACGTTGATTTTAGAGAGAACACGTGCTTTTAGAAACTTTTAGAAAGAGAAGTTTCTAGAGAGAGAAAGACAATGTATAAAATGGTGCAGAGAGAGAGAGAGAGAGAGAGAGAGAGAGAGAGAGAGAGAGAGAGAGAGAGAGAGAGAGAGAGAGAGAGAGAGAGAGAGAGAGAGAGAGAGAGAGAGAGAGAGAGAGAGAGAGAGAGAGAGAGAGAGAGAGAGAGAGAGAGAGAGAGAGAGAGAGAGAGAGAGAGAGAGCTTTATTAACATCTTTTCCATGTCAAAAGGCGTATAAGATGAACAAGTACATCAGACAAAATTGGACACAAGACGAATCAGTGGCATAATAGGACTTTTATTTGAACATTCTCACTTTCCATCACTAACCAGTGAAAAGTTTTCAAATGATGCTTATGACTCTTGGTTAACATCCAAGTGCATGGGCTAAACATACATGATGCCTTCAGGCTCCATCAAAAGGTCAATTGCATCATGCAAAGTGATTCTAGTAAAGGTCCGTTCGCATTGAGCATGAACATTGGGCAAAAATCTAAAGTTTTCATGGGGTGAGAGGTATTGGGTCCCCAGTGAGTTGTAAGGATTGCAAACAATCAAAATTTCTAAAACTAGAGTATTTTCAAGCTTTGACCCAAATATCCAAATCAACAAAAGTCCCCACATGTTAGCATGAACAAGCAAACAATGTTCACCAAATATCTTAGGTTTGATTAATGGGAGCTCGCCAGACGTTTTCATGGGGTTGACCATAAAAGAGTCCCTGGCCTAGGACAATTGCCCCTTTGTGAAATCGGTCTTTACTTAGGCCAATATATATTGGAGGCCAAACTTGTTGAAATCAAAATATGCAATAAAGATTTAAGCCCTAGTAGACAAGAGAGCTATATAAAGATAAAACCTTCAACCTTTTAACATGAAATTATATACTTGCCTTTCGAAACAAAAGACCTTAAATAAAACGGACCAATGGTATGTCAAGAATCAAATGGGCCAATCAGTTTGCGGCCCTTTATTCAACACTCACCAACCAAAAGTGAAAAGGGGGTGGCTCATTGCGCATCAACTCACTTGCCAAGATTCAAAAAATAAGCGGCAAGTGAAAGGGCCAAGCAAAGGGACTTGCAGTTCCCGCTAGCCTAAAACCACCCTAAGATATGTCTGTTTGTCAAAAAACTCAAACCTCATTGGAGAGAAATGATAGGAAGGTCATAATTCCATTTCACATAAGAAAGCAAACCATGTGGCAGACAACTTGGCATAAAAATGCTGACTTGGGGTAAGTGAAGATGCGGGGCATTACCCCTTGGTATCTCCAACATTGTAGGGCCACTATTTTTTAGGAGACCTTGAAATTTGAATTTTTAGGTGAGAGAACATCATGTTGGTTGTTATTGGATAGAGGAGAGTTAACAAAGGCCCACCAAGCCTATGTTTTGAAGAGAGGGTATCTACTTTTTGGTTGAAAGGTGTAAATCCAAAGCAAATTTCATAACTAAAGACTTTAGTCTGCAAAATGCTACAAGGTTTTCTGAAACAATAAACTTCTAACTGAAAAGGCTAAATAAAAATGCATCTTTATGAAAGGAAAATAAGTTGAGAGAGAGAGAGAGATTTTGAAATGCAAGCCAAATATGCACATTTGCGTGTGAAACGGGGTTAAAAAAAGAACGGAACAAACAAATGAGGGATATGTATGACTCTTGCGTGTGAAAACACCCTAAATCCCCTACAGGCACATGGGCTTTATTCACATCTACATCAATCCCTACATTTCAAGGATGTCCCCATTCGTGTTCCCGCGCTAATATAAAGAGAGAGAGAGAGAGAGAGAGAGAGAGAGAGAGAGAGAGAGAGAGAGAGAGAGCGAGCGCGCTTTATTAATGTATTTTTCCATGCTAATGGATATATATATATATATAGAGAGAGAGAGAGAGAGAGAGAGAGAGAGAGAGAGCGCTCGTGGAGTTTGTATCTGGATCGACGATTATCATAGGACACGAAAATGGGTGTTACTGAAGAATGGAAGGAAGGGATGAACAGAAATATATGAAAATGTACGTGCCAGTACAAGTAGAGTGTTTGGATGGCATTAGATAATCACTGCCTCCTCCTTTCTTTTTAAAGGCATCAAAAAATGTCGAACTCAGGAATAGCGCTGTGTGTTTTGAGCCAATTTGAGCCATTCGGTCGAAAAGCCATTTCATCGGTGGCTTCCCAGCTCGTGGACGAGGATGGAGCAGCAGGAGCAGGGGATGGGACAGTCGAGGTGGAGTACGAGGAGCTGGGACGCGAAGAGCGCAGAAAGGAATCCTATTTTTTGTTCGATCCAGCAGTGAACAGAGCGAGAAGCACGGGACTGGAGCTGGCAGCTTTGGAAAGCTCTTCTGCAAACCATGATGGAGAGCTTTATATCGAGCATAATACGTAAATCCTAAACCCTGATTCCAAAATAGTTAGATCAGCATTGACGTTTAGCTGAACCTAAGGGTTACTCATCTTGATGCTCCTTTTGAACTTTTGTTTAGCTCTTTATCTAGAATAGTAGGTAAAGCCCTAAAGCCTAAACCTTACTGCATCGTGATTAGGCTTGGCTCTTTTTGGAAGCATCCAGTAATATGTAGCTTTGTACAAAGACAACTAGTGATACCCGTGGTGCCACTTGTCAATGTTCTATTTGCAGCATTAGTACCTGGTGCGGGAAATGAGCCCACACCAATAGAACTTTTGCACGTGGACAAAGTGACCTGTTAAACAGGTCACCATTCTCCAGCCCTGCCGGTAGAGCAAACAATTAAACAATTTTGCCATGTGGTGAAAGTTTCATTTATCCCATAAGTTAAGAACCTTATAACATTCAAAGTTTTATGAGTACTTACATTACCTTCACCTTAACGAAGGCAAACATGGAGGAGGAAAAGGCCGTCACTGGCTTTAAGCCACTTCACTGTTGGTGGCCAATTTTCATGTTATGGTTTAGATTTCAGATCGAGGAGTATCGTGGGGCATCATTGGTTGAGACAAACTGGCTCAACTGAGGATTTTTTTCCCCTTGTCAGTATAGGTTGTACGGACAACGCACCATGAGGTACAAAAGTTCATAATGCAAGTGGTAAGGCACTTGGAAGAATCAATATGGATTACTTTTTCCCATGTTAAAGTTTAGGATATGCCTTGAACATGACAAAGACTTACAATTCTACGTCTTAACTCCATAGCGGCCACTTGCCAAGTATTTGACCATCAATTCCATCGCATGGGCTACATGGATGGTGAATGCTAGCCCCTTATTATCAACAAATCGATAACTGTACACCAATTTACTTCATTTTTTGAAGTGCCAATTTTTAAATTTGATTAGCTCATTGATCTGCTAGGGTGTGAATTCGAGAACTTTATATTCACATTCATATGAACGATTGAAGAACTTCAATGATTTTGACGTGTGGGATTTTTTCTCCATGCATATTAAAGATTGGTAGTTTTACAAGGGCTTTTATTGAAATAAGCATGTAAAGGTGGATTCCAACATAGATCATGATGGTGTATGACTACTTGAATTGTTAAGTTATGGATTCAACTAGCTAGATTAATAAGAAGTTTATGAACAAATAAATATAAATTATTGAGAACGCCTCATCAATAATGAGTAATTGTAACAACGTAACTTATCAATTTAAAATATATGATTGGGTCACGTGTGCTTTTGATTTGAGAAGAATGATTTGGTCTCTCAGGAAGAGCCAGCGATGTTAGAAAATTTGCTTACTTTCCCTAAAAAATTGGAAATAGTCAAAGATTGCAATACATATCACATTGAATAGAAGTTGATATTGTTGGAATGTACATGGAATTGCTTACATTACCATAGGTTACTTTGACCCAAAAGGTCGAGAGTTGTGTAACCATGGTCATTTATTATATTAGGCCTACTAAACTTAGAGTTAGCTAAGTTGGTACGAAATTAAGTTGGTAGGGACTGATGGGTCCACGAGGCCTAATTGTGACATTAAGTACCCCAACTTGACATATTGGAGGTACCTTATTTTTTCTATGTAACTTTTAGAAAGTTGGATAGTCAATAGTCAAGTAGCTGGATAGCCAATAGTCATGAAGTTAGATAGTCATCTTGGACTATATATATGTGTGCATTCCATTTGTATGAGACACTTTTGTAAGCAATATTGACTATTCTCCTTGGCTGTCCACGAGTTTCTACAAGAGGATTTCTAGCCATCTCTTTCTTTCTTTGGAGAATGCTTTGTGTGATTGAATAGTTAAGATCCTGGATCCTTAGGCTTCTATTTCCTACATGGTATCAGAGCCTTTAGGTGATCATATTGCTTGTAGGAGGGCGCCCAATAGGAAGCTATCTTCTTCCCTTTTTGGTTGCAGAAAATCATCAAGATGCTGATTTTTGCAGGAGAAGAATCTGTTCATCTTCTTATAACTTTTTTGCAGGAAATTGAAGGGCACCTTCACCTATTTGAGAGCTAGCAGTAGGGCGGGTGCCCATGCCAAACCAATCGCATGTGATCTTGACTCAATTACATGCTGAAAATTTCAGATTTACTTCTTAAATGAAGATACATGTGTTTTGGACACATTTCTTGCTGAGATTTCCCTGTTGGTGAGCTTGGAGTAGGGCGCTACCATCAGCTCTATATGCACATAGTGTGCACTCTTTTTAGCCACAAATTTCTGGTTTTGGTTTTGGCTTCATTAGAAGTCTACCTATTTGTGAGCATTTTGTTTTTTGTGCAGAAATCAGCCACCTATTTCATTACTTGTTGAGCAAATTGCATGTGGAGTATTCCAATCTATTGTGCTCATAATTTCAGCTTTGAGGTTGCTGCCCTTTGAGTAGATGTTGACTTGGAAAGTCTATTTCCTATCTACTACAAGCTGATTTTTCTGTTATGGCTAAAGAATCGGAGTTTATTGGATCTTTATTTAATGAAGATAGGTTGGATGGCACAGACTATTCCTTGTGGTGCTACATGATAAAGAACCTTCTAATTGCTAAAGGTTTGTGGGAAGTAGTTAATGGTGACGAAGAGAGGCCGCCTACCTTGGCACCTATTACACCATATAGAACAACTACTTCATCATCTACGGAGGTGTCTTCCGATAAGCAAAAGAAGTGGGATCGATGAGATGCACAAGCACATTCCGTCATTGCATTATCAGTGAAGAGATCTATCCTTCCTCATATTAGATCATGGAAGACTTCCAAAAGTGCTTGGGAGACTCTTGCCAAGATGTTTCAAGTAAAGAATGCGACAAAAGTGGTATATCTTCAAAATCAACTTTCTATCTTGAAGATGCAAGAAGGTGATTTGCTTACAAACCACTTGACGAAGATCAAGGATCTTTGAGAGGAGCTTCTTAGTATTGATGAGGCGATTGAGAACTCACAATTTGTATCTATTACTCTCAACTCTCTTCCTGATTCTTACCTTCCATTTGTGTCATCATTGAGCATTTCTCTTAGGGGACAACGAATCTCCTTCGACGAACTTGTTGGCTTACTTCTTCAAGAAGAGCAAACAAGGATCAACTTTGGTGAACTAGAAGATCAAGCCTTCTTTGCAAAAGGCAAAGGCAAAGGCAAGTGGAAAGGGAAGCTTTCTTTCAAAACTTCCGAAGATGATAAGAAATCTAAGGAAGCTCAAGATCAAGGCTCCAAGAAGAATGGTAAGTGCCACTATTGCAAGAAGTTTGGGCATCACATCAAAGAATGTAGGAAGAGGCTTGCAAAGGAAAAAGAGAAAGGTAATGATACAAGTACCGCAATCATTACTTTGGAACAACAATTTGAAAAGGAGGATAATCTTTTCAATAATGAGTATGCTTCTATCACTAATAATCTGATCTCTCCTAAAGACGAGACTTCTGCCACTTCAAATCTTGCTGGTTTTTTAGCAGAAAACAGCTCATCTTCAGCGTTACAAGTTGCTGTTTTTTTATCTATTGATTGCGTGATTGATAGCGATGCCACACGTCATATGACTTATCACAAAGAGGTTTTCACAAAGCTTGTGAAAGTGCTTGATGGAAGCAAAGTTCAAGGTGTTGATAACACCTCTTATCCTATCAAAGGTATTGGAGTGATCCCCATTATTAATGGTGAGGAGAAGTACATTCGTAATGTACTTTATGTTCCAAAAATAAAAAAGAATCTCATTTCGGTCTTCACAATTATGAACCAAGGATTGGTTGTGGAATACAAAGAAGACAAATGTCTTATCAAAGACCCAAAGAGATCTCTTATGATCATTGCTTCGGGAACATTACGTGGTGGATTGTTCCTTATGGATACCTATGAGCGAAGAGCTTCATCATCTTTTTGTCTTGTTGCATCAAGTTCACATTCTTTGGAGTTGGCTGAATTATGGCATGCTAGGTTTGGACATCTCAACTTTGCTAGCTTGAAGATGTTGAAGAGATTCAATATGGTTGAAGACATTCCTAATATTGAGCATCCTGAAGGACATGTATGCGAAGGATGCATACTTGGAAAATTTCAAAGGCAAGCTTTTCCAATTGATGGAACTATTCGAGTTGATGGCAAATTTGATTTGGTTCATAGAGATGTATGTGGTCCAATGAAAATCGAATCCATTGGAAGGTGTAAATACTTTGTTACTTTTATTGATGACCTTTCAAGATTTACATGGATTTATCCTATGAAGGCAAAATCTGAAGTTTTTCAACGCTTTAAGGAGTTTCTAGCAATGATAGAAAATCAGTTTGGCCACTCTTTGAAAATCTTACGTACCGACTGAGGAGGGGAATATATAAAAAATACGTTCGGTACTTATCTTCAAATCAAAGGTATTCATCATCAAATGGCAACCCCTTACACACACCTCAACAAAATGGTGTTGCCGAAAGAAAGAATCGCACTATCATGGAGATGGCTCGATGCATGCTCAAGGCAAAGGGCCTACCTCACAAGTTTTGGGCTGAAGCGGTTATAACGACGGCTTATATTAGTAATCGGTGTCCTACTAAAGCCTTGAAGGTATTAACTCCTTATGAAGCATGGTATGGTAAGAAGCCTACTGTTTCTCACTTACGCATCTTTGGTTGCACGACTTATGCTTTCATTCTCGATAAGCTAAGAACCAAGCTTGATGATAAAGGAGTTACATGCATATTTGTTGGCTATAGTAGCGAAAGCAAGGGCTATAGGTTGTTCAATATAGATACTAATAAAATCATAGTGAGTCGTGATGTTCATTTTGATGAAAAGACCTCCTATGATGTTGCGCCCACTCATGTCATGAAAGGGGACTTCCCCTATGATGCATATGTTGAAATACTTCCAGATTTGGTTTTGCCATCTAATCATGAAGAGAAGGGACTGCCATCTACTTCTAGTGGACAGTCCACTACTTCTTCACTTTTGCAGCCCATAGTTCATCAAAAAGAACCTATTTATGGTGAAGAGCAGCCTGTTGAAGACATTGGACAGCAAGGTCCAAGTTCGGAAAACATTGGACAGCAAGGTCCAAGTTCGGAACACTTTGGACAACAAAGTGTTGACAAAGGTAAGGCTGTTGGACAGCCCAAACCAGTCCCTAAATGGTTGTTGCAGACTTTGCAGGACAACAAAGTGGATCATTTCTATGAAGGGAAGACTCGTGCCTTTACTAAATCAGTAGAATTTGCTGATTTTTTTGATTTTGCTCTTATTTCTATTGAGGATGGTGCAGTAGAACCTGTTTTTTATGAGCAGGCCAGAGGAGTAAAATGTTGGGAGGATGCGAAGCAAGAGGAGTACAACTCACTCATGAAGAACAACACTTGGATTCTTGTTGATCTTCCACATGGGGCTGGAATCTTCATCTCTCAACAACGATACATTGAGCAGATGTTGAAACAATCTTCTTTTTTCAAGTCATCGCAAGTTGATGCATATGATGGATGCATTAGTGAAAAGTTTCATGCGAAACCTTTTCAATTTGATGTTTTAGCAAAGGCTGAAAAATTCAAGCACTCTTTGGACCTTTTTGTACTAATCGAGGAGGGAGTCAACATGTGTCAATTAGTACTTTTGTTCAAAGTGTTAAGAGTGAGCATTTTTTTACCCTAGAGCGATGGCACTAGTGCTCTAGATACAGCATGGCTCCAATGCCCTAGCTGTAGCGTCGCTCCACTGTTGGCTGCTGCCTTTCTAGCGATTGCTTCAATGATGGTTGATCCATCGCCCTAGCTACTCTAGCAGATCTGTCCAGCGGAATTGCCAGCGGATCCTGTCTTCTTCAAAGAAGTGGCTTCAGTCAATCTTTGCAACTCTTTTTGTAGGCTCTAGAGTGGCGTGGAGTCTACCTAAAAGTCTCAAGTTGGTTTGTACATACACCAACCTCTCCAATTGCGTAGAGGAGAGTCGATTGCTCTTCTTCGTGTGAATCAGGGAATGAGCACTCGAGTTCCTCTCACAAGCGACTGCATTGCAGTGCAGTCCTATGATAGGATCCTGATGGCAAGGCGGCGCAATTTCGGGACATCAATCCCAAACTTGGTCCACCATGACACGGGACACAGGTGGCTTGAATCACAGTTCATAGAGGAGTCAACAGTTGCAACTTGCTAGTGAGCACCACAAACCAAAGCCAAGAAATTAGAATTGGGATTTGATATCATATATTTATAATGATTCAAAAACTGGATATAAAGTTGCTAATAGCCATTTCATGTAAGTAAAAAAATGTAACTACCAACAATGTAATTGTGCAACTTATTACCCTTTCTCAAACGCGCCAGCCTAGAGGAGAACTCCATGGTCTCCTGCCTGAATATCTGGAGCTCATCCAACAACTTATTTGGCTCTTATGCATCGGGATAATCTTCGGAGACATAGTCATTCCAACCATCCATGAGCTCCTTATCAAGATATTGCTCCTTACTCCACAATGGATGGAGTATGTGGGCCATGCAATGCACGAGGTGATGAAACCACTCCCACTTGCTCTGCCAGAGGCGTTGGATTTCCTCAAGCATCCTCGTGATGAAACCACTCCCACCTGCTCTGCCAGAGGCGTTGGATTTCCTCAAGCGTGTAGGATAATTGATTTGAATTTTGAATGTTCAATGATGAGCCCTCAAGGGTCAGCCACATTGCACAAAATCTAGATATTAGATAATTGAAAACTGAGAACTCAACCAAGGATTCATCAATTCAAGTGATAGTATGGAGTCAGCCTTCAGGACAATCTAGAGCTAACAATAGTTACTAGTTACTAGTAAGCGGTATACCTCTCGATCTGTAAGGCGCAGGACAATGTAGATAGGCTGTAGGCCCATGACAATGGATCGTGCATCATCCCAAAATGAAGTTGGGAGCACGATCAACTCGAATCTCCTACCCTTGGGCTGCTGTGATGGCCCCCACTACACCCACCATTTGAAACGACCATCCGCCTCAAGTTCGCATGAACTTTCAATAGTCGTTCCGGGAGTAGAATCATAAATGCAAACTTGCATTGCATTCATGAGTAATAGAGTTTGCATTAGTACAATTATGATCATCAAAGTTTCAAACTCGAAAACTTACATTTCAAAGTTTGAAATGGCAATTTGCAAATGTAGTGAATCAGTTATGGCAAATTCTTAGTGCTCACAAACTACAAATTGAGCTACATACTGGGTGGGGGCAGGTCTCAAGACATCCATGGTGGAGTGTCTCTTGAAGATGCCCAAAGGCCCTTGGCCTCTTGGTGATGAATCTCACCAAGGACCATCCTATGTCTAGCACCTTTCTGACCCATGGTATCTTGGCTACTTCCTCGACCAAGAGGTCCAGGCAATGTGCAGCACAAGGTGTCCCGTGCAGGAAGACACCAAGATATTCAATATGTGGCACTTCCTTGCATCGCTCGAACAATTAGATGATGGTGCAGCCATACCTAGTTCACAACTGACAACATCATGGCAAATTGCAACGATCAATGATCGATCATGATTAAACGTGAGTATGACATACCACATAATACATATCTCATAACAATTTGCAAAGTTGAAGACTGCAATTCAAAGTTCAAACCTTGGACCCTAGATCCTAAATGCAAAATCAGACGGTTTGAAAGTTAAAACTTAACTTAAAAGTTGAACCTTCAAACTTGAAAGACAAACCAAAAAGGGAAAATTGCAATGTTGAAAACTTAAAGTTAAAACTTGCATTGGCATAGCGTATTAGAGTGCATAATACATATTGGGATCATGCCCTCCTGAGGTGATCTAGCTTCTGGTCAACAGGAGCTCGCTTATCAAGGAGGTGAGTGCTATTGGGCAGGTGTAGTCGGGGCCGTCCTAAGATGATCTATCATAGGACGGCCCCGACCACACCTGCCCGATAGCACTCACTGTACTCATCACCCTCCTCCATGTCGGGGTCCTAGCCAGATGGAATGGCAAATCGCAGGTGTAGAACAACTGTCGAACTGCAACCGTTGCCTCCTCCATGGCTTTGGGAGCGAAGTTGGACACATAGTAGTCCCTACCCCCAGCTGTGTTGTGCGGCCCCGTCTACCTCTCCCTCTCCCTCTCCTAGGTGGATGCTGTGGCATGGTGGCTGGAGGTGGTGTCGAGGATCCAATACCAAAAGGATCTGACTACTAGGCATTGCCTCATCTGAAACTCTGTCCTCTCCATGAGAGGAGAGGGGTGAGCGATAGGCAACCGGGGGGCGTGATGTGGCGGCCTCTGGTCATTGCATCTCGATTTGCCAAAAAAAACAATTAATTTAGGTGCCTGGTGAACCATCGAACTGTAGTGAGTCGTGACTAGTCTTTAAATCTATGATTTAAAACGCACATTTCTCAAGCGACAAGTCGTTCTAATTTCTTTGAACATTGAAAACGTAAGATGACAAAATTTAAAAATCAGTTGTCAAATTTCAAGAAATGAAATGTGCAACCATCAATGTGACACGTTAGTGCTCACTGTTGAGTGGTCACATGTGAACATTCAACATTTAAGAACTGAAGTCTAAGAGTTTAGCGTTTACCTCTCACTCTGGGCCCCAACCTCGAAGGGCCAGCCTTGTCCGATGCAATAGGAGTGAGTATCCCGTCAGGAGCATGCAAGCAAAGGGCAATCTCGTAACCCCTCAAATGTAATAAATGTGCCCTGATGCGTCTGGGCCACCTGTGTAACTGATGTGGCAGTATCTGCAAGTCCATCTCTTGGTGCCCGTTGTGCCATAGGCCGTAGTGATGGTGACGTGATCCCTAATGCTAAACCACCAAGTTCCAACTATTAACTAAATGGTAACCACTAGAAAAGATCAATGCTTACTACTAATCGCTACTAGTACCTAGTAACTTCTAACTTCTAACTAGTTGCTAAATCTAACCACTAAGTACCCACACCCCTCTCACAATGCCCATTGGAGTCAAGATTCAAACCTTAAAATTTTCTTCTGTTTGCCTCAAGAATCAAGAATGGCTAGTCTTTGTGATAGCTTGTTGAGTGAATCAAGTAGACTTGATTGCTCAAATTACAGTGTGGAAATTTAAAATGCAAAACATTGTTATGGAGAAAGAATGTTATATGTTGTTCTCTTCCTTCCCAAGTAGTCTCACTATGTGGCCATTTTAATCTCCCTTGCTTTCTTGCACATGGTATGTGCATTGTTTTTTATGCCTAGATTTTGAAAGTCTTGTTTGGTTCCTTAACATGGGTTTGTTTGGCAGTGTAATTTGGAGTGCAGGTCATCAAGTATTGAAGCGATTTAGTGCAACAAGTGGAGTAATTCAGGTGTGATTTGTGGCTTGTGTAATTTGTGTTTTCTAAATGATGATTTTTTTACTTGTTTTGAGAAAAACATGTGATATTTTTCTCTTGAGCAAGTCACACTTCTTGTGGGCTTATGCATTGCTTTTGCTTGAGCTAGACATTAGTATTGCTTTGTCTACCAAAACATTCCAACTAAAAACTATTCCAAGTGGCAAGTGTACTAACTAAGCACCTCAAGATGGAGTACCTATAGGGATTCATGTTTATTTGTGTCATAGTCTGCAATATTGCTATCCTATTGTGAATTGATAAATGTAGATATTCTTTGTAAAAGTAAAATGTGAAAGATTTACATATTGGGACTAGGTCTCATTTAGAGTTTGTTGGATGTACCTGCTACAATGTAGGAGTTGATTAGTCAAAGGGACATGCCTTTATGGCGTGTGTGACAATTGGTAGATGGCATAAGGGACACAATGTTAGACAATTTAAAAAACTCTTGCATCTCATTCCTACATGCCATAGTACTACGTGTTTGCAAATTGTCTCTTTATACCATGATCCTTGCAAAACACCTGAAATTCCATAGCAATATACTCTCCCCCTTTGTGCGCGCGAAGTATCTTGATTTGTCTATCTGTTTCTTTCTCCACCTATGTCTTAAACCACGTGCCACTCCCGCCTAGGTGTCCAATGTTTCATGCATCGGTTCAAATCGGTGGTTTGACCGGTTTGAACCGGCCAAATTAGGTTCGAATTGGCCGATTCGAGCAATTTTTCATTTCCCGGGCCAATTTGAATTTTTTTTACTCAGGAACTGATTTGAACAGGTTTCCGGTTCGAATCGGCCGATTCGAACTGGATCGATTCAAACCGCAATTCCTTGTTCGAATTGCCGATTCGTGAAACATTGTAGGTGTCATGTGCTCTGAAGCTCCTGAATCAATAAACCAATAGTCTTCTTCCTTCGAGAAGACACCACTAGAAGATGTTGATGCCAAAAACAACTCATTGTCTTCAAGATCCAAAGCACTCAATTTTGCCTTAGATGTTTCTTCTTCTTCAACAAAATTCCCATCTTGCTTTTTCTTGAACTTGTTGTGCTAGCACTCCTTTGCATAATGCCCTGATTTTCCACAAACAAAGCAATTTTCCTTTCGAACTACTTTCTTTCTATCTTCTGATTGATTTGATTGATTCTCCTCCGTATCATGATGCTTCTTCTTCTTCTTCTTCCCTTTGCCACCCTTCTTGGAACTTTGCTCTTGCTTCTTTGTTAGGAATGCCTGTTCCTTGAAATCCTCCCTGTTGACAATATTTTGTTGTCTCATTTCTTCCTGTAGTAATATGGCATTCAGCTCATCGAACGAAGGCCTCGTCTCCCGTAACGATAGCATCATTACAAAGTTCTGATAAGCCAAAGGTAGACTATTAAGTACAATGGATACTAAGACTGAATCTTGAACACTTTCTCCAACCGCAATAAGTTGCCCTCTCAGATCTTTTACTCGAGTAAAGTAGTCCGTTACTAATTCACCTGTACCCATCTTCAATGTATGTAGCTTATTTCAATCTCTGAGTGCTTGATTAGGTGGAAGGGTCAGACTGAGGATGATGATTCATGGGAAAGAGTTGAAAACATAAAGAAAAACTTCCCCAGTTTTCACTTCTGAGGACAGATGTAGTTGAAGGGGGGAAGAATGTTACGACTATGTCCAGTATGGGCGATTCGGAATAATTCTTGACATGGATAGTCGGTACTCCAATGTATAAGGTTATTAGTTATGCCACATCGTTCCGGGCTTGCCCAGTTATGTAATTAATAATCTTATGAGGGCCCAAGTGCTCTAATCGGACCTATGGAGCTTGTGCATGGTGATTGACAACTTTTGAGGTCAAATGCTTTTGATAGGATTAGAGAGATCCTAGAGGGAATTTTCTCTAGCTTTTGGAGAGTATTTATCCTATAGGAATTGAAAACAGTAAAGAAAGCATTGTAGATAAACTACTAGGTAAACCAAGTTGAACTAAACCATGGACTGAGATGTGAAATGTAATGTACAAAAAAAAAACTTGTGCAATATAGTTGATAGTCTAGAAATATATCATATATCATAGTGTCATCATATGGATGATGCTCTGTTGGGGATGAGAAATGATGTAATGGAAGCTGCTATAGGAAGAAGAGCAGGGGTGTGCTACTAGTGTTGTCTGGAAGACTATTGACGAGATGTGCGTCTCCTCATGGTAGGTCGAGTAGCTCGGGCCGCAACATGACTCTGTTTGATGTGCTGTCTCTGATCTCTTTGTATATGTGCGCGTGCCTGTATATCATTGCCATCATCCTCATCATCACCAATATCAACGGACTTTGGATCTGTCCTAGGTCTCCTCTTGGAGAAGAATGATGTGAATTGAAGATGTGGTGTTGGGCGACTCTACTGACCTGTCTGGCATAAGTCTTCTCATAGTAGAAATATCTCTCGTACTATAAGTGCGATGCAACTTGGATCCTCGTATGTGATGAGTGTGTTGTCTACCTTGATAGTGGTGGATGTTCTATAGAAGGTGGTGGCATACTCAGCACAAGTGCCTAGATCAATCGATGGAGGGGGGGTGGGTGGGGCGAAACGCACTCTAGAAGGCACCCGGAGAGCTTGAGAATAGGTCCAAGAATTTCATATTTTTATCTTCCATGTAGGCAGACGTCTAACATCGCAACAAAGTACGATGTTCGTGTTTGGCCTCTTGTAGAAAATGAGGGGAAAAAGCATGGACTTGGATGACATGGAGGTATGAATGATGACAATCCTCATCATGTCAAGTGCTATGAGGGAAAGTGTCACATTATCTCAATTTATATGGCTTGAATGGGAAGGAAAGAGAGGCAATAGTATGGAGAGTGAAAGCGAGGAAGTTGGCTTGGGTGTCAAGTGAATTGTCATGTTGTAGGTGAGGAAGTACTAAAAGAAGTGATTCCTAGTGTGAGTGAATCTAAGATTTGTTGAAGGTATAGCATGGGGCATGAGAGAATTGTCTGGGTTGGGGAGATGAACGATTTGTCCATAAATAGCCTAGACGGAAAGAAAGGTAGGAATGGTCTAAAAGTGTAGGGGAGATGGTTAGGCTACACATATTTTACAAATGAAGTCAGGAAGTCCTCCTAATCCAAAGGTAGTACCTCCAAAGGTCCTCCAAGTAACCTGCAAGCTCCAAGATGCTTCCCAACTCCAAGCTAGGATGCCTCCACCTGTAGGCAAGGATCTTCAATCTTCCATGGATCTCTCCTCCACCTGTGTCCCTAATCTTAATCACAAAGGTAGATAACAAGTGGCCGCAAGTATTCATCACCCAACCATAGCTAGCTAGCACATGCAATCCTGCAACAAAAATAGCCAAAACACCCATGGTAATGACTTTCTAACACCTCACTAGGTTCCATACCTCTGACCAAGGCATAGACACCTACCTGTCCTTATCCAAGGACACCAGTAACTTAATCTAAAGGCACATACCCTTAATCCTAAGGGTACCCCTTATCCAAGGGTAACTTGATTCCATACCTCCGACCAAGGTATAGTCACTTGCCTGCCTGTAATAGTTCCTAACACCACAGTAGGGCAAACACCTAACTGATCCACCCAACCTTGCCTACTCCCTGATATGAAGTAAGCCCCTCCTAGCCCAGTGTGAGGACTGGTAGCATGCAACTGCCAAGTGTCGGCCACGTGTCACTGACGTGGCCGACTGCACGTCGGGACCCAACTGGGGGCCCTGTCCTGCTGACAGGGTCCCTAGACTGTGTTAGGCCCGCCATGGCTATGGACCGTGCTGGGGCACACTACTCACACTGTCTTGCCTTGTTGGTCGTGTACGCTGGACACGACCCTGACTGTGGTATCTGACCTATCTGTGTTCTCTAGGGTTCGGCACTGGTCACGAGCTCGTAACACTCCCTCCCCCTTAAGAACCGTCTTGGTCCTCTAAGACAAAGTCTGGAAAAATCTCGAAGGACGCTGCCTCTTTCCCAAGTGGCATTCTCAACAGGCTGATCATTCCACTTGACTAGATATTCTCGGTATAGGTATGACGAGTCTGCGTCTCTCTACTATCAAGAATCTCCTCTGGTTCATGTGGAGGTTGCTGAGGATCCAATGGGAGAACTAGAACACTGTCCCCTACCAGATTTTCTGATCTGGCTAAGGCTTTTCGTAACTGACTTACATGAAAGACTGGAAAAACCTTACTACTGTGTGGGAGTTCTAGTTCATAGGTGACCTCGGCTAGTCTCCTACTGATGGTAAAGGGACCACAATACCTTGGAGACAACTTAGCACACACTCGTGATTTGAGGGTTTTAGAGTCAACTGGGATTCTCAAGTAGACTTTCTCACTAGCGGAGAACTGCACATCTCGTCTGTGTGGATCTGCATAATGCCTGGCTCGATCCTGGGACTGCCTAATGCTACGCTTAGCATGTTCTATCATCTGGTTTAGGTCCTCTAAAAAGTTTCTGGCTGCTTCAACTTTTTCTTGTTTAAACCCTACAGCTGTGGGTGAGCGTGGCTGAAAATCGTACATCAGCATAAATGGGCTGTATTCCGTAGCTGAATGTTTGGTACTGTTATAAGCAAACTCTAATATCTAGAGATACTCTTTCCAATTAGTCTGCTTCTTGCTGACGTATGCACGAAGCATATCCTCCAGCACTTGATTTACCCTCTCTGTTTGACCGTCCGTCTGTGGATGGTCGGTGGTACTCATATTCAGTTTAGTATGGAGATGATGGAATACTGCCTTCCAAAAATTTCCATTAAACTTACTGTCCCGGTTTCGACTATGCCGGAAGGTAGACCGTACAATTTAAATAGCCCGTCTACAAACAACCTTGCTAACTCTAGAGCTCTAACGGTTGTTTTGGTCGGAATAAAATGAGCCATTTTGGTCAGACGGTCAACTGACCCATATAGCGTCATTATCCTTTTGGGTTTTAGGCAGGCCTACTATAAAATCCATGGAGATACTCTCCCATTTACCAGCTGGTATTTCTAAGGGCTGCAACAACCCTCCTGCCTTTAAACGCTCTGCTTTGTTTACTTGACATTTCTGGCAACTGGTTACATACTGTTGGACGTCCTTTTTTATACTGGGCCAAAAAAATTGCTTACGAAGAAGCTCATAGGTCTTCTTTATGCCTGGGTGTCCCGCACTAGCTAAGATTGTCATGACATTCATATAGGACCTGCTGCCTATAATCCTTTGAATTGGGGACACATACTCTATCTCTATAGAGCAAGTACTCATCCTGAATGGAATACTGTTTCCATTTGAATCCTTGAGTCAACTGACCCTCAACCACTGGGGTTTGCTTGGGTAATACAGGCTCAGAATCCTCAACGTCATCTGACGTATACTCGGACTCATCATCATCCTCAACGTAAGCTGCCGTATTCTTGGATGAACTGGCACCAGCCCTGGGAACTGGTTCTGGAGTCTGTAACTGTCCGCTCTGGACTGAGTTCCAGATTGTAGAGAAGAATGCATCATACTGGCACTTCCCTGTCAAGGACTCGAGTAACTCATTACGAACCTGAGTAAAACTCAGCTCGTTTATCATAGGCATTCTGCTAAGGGCATCTGCTACTGTATTGAATTTCCCCCGTCTATATCTGATAGACATATCAAACTCTGCCCAACGAGCTTTCCGACCTCTAAGCTCAGGTTGATTGCAAAGGTATCTGAGACTTTCATGGTCTGTCAGGACTTCAAAGTTGGCACCATACAAATAATGCCTAAATGGACATATAGGGGTCACTAAAGTACTGCTAGTTACATAGGTATGTAACATTATGTGGAATACAATAAAATGACTCCATGAGATAATCAATTATGTTGCGATGATTGTTGTGATGAAATTACTAGAGGCAAGCCATCTAGCTAGGCCATTATGAATGACCAGCTCATGAGGCTCACCCCAATGTAGAAGATGCTCGTTATATGTTGTGATTTGACCGTCTCTATCAGCTGATGCTCTAAGAGAATACCTAGCTCTTCATTTTCAAGTTAAATATCAACTTGACAACCAATTGTCTGGGGATGAAGTCACTTAGAATCAAAACATGTCCTCTTTACGAATATGATAGAATTTATGAACGAATGGAAAACTCATATGCACTACATTTGAAGAAGTCTTGGGTGGAAAGTAACTTGTTGCAATATACGCATCCCTGTTAAGACAAAAACGTCCCTAAAGGTTGATCTACATATATCGTGCCTGCTCATCTTGTCCTACCACTATGAGATTTGGGCATCAGAAGTTTTCTACATGGACATGCTACACCACTCGATCCTTTGCCTCCTACCGATCTCATCTATGCGTGATGAACAAAATTTCAAATGAAGCAAAGATGCATCGGTGATCTATTCTCTTGATTCTCATGTGTCTTCATGAAGACGTCTTCATGAAGACGTCTTCATGAAGACTTACATATCACCTGTCATCGATGATGAATGAATACCATTCTAGTTCCAAAAATGTGTCCACATGGGGTATGGTTGACCTTGGGGTGCTCCCATGCACGACCACTTGGAATTGTCCTTCTATCAATAAAATGTGCTCTACCATCCTAAAAAGTGACCCTTTCCCTAAATCTTTGGATTCTTAAAAAGCCTCGCGTCGCTCCTCCACCTGTTGTGTTCTAGTTTAGTCTCAAGATCCTAGATCTTCATAAAAGTTTCCTTTGTTGGGACCCCTTTATGAAGCTCCATGTTTTCTTTTTGGAACATGGTTACTTCGTTTTAAAGATTTCGATCTTTGCCTTCTAATCTTTCATTCAATGTATACCATACAGGGCGAGTAGGTATCTTTTTCCATCCACAATAATGTAAGTACTCAATGAAAGTAGCTAGTATTGGAACAAAATGGATAGCAACTTCACGGGCAACATGAGGGCAACGTAGACTCACATCAAACATAGTGGATATATAGCATTAAGAGGAGAAAAAATGGATGAACCAAGTAAGAGGGGTGTATGGAAGGGCAACTCAATCCAAGAGTGAAGGGTAGTTGCAAGCTGTCGTTAGGGTAGTGAAGCATGAGCAAGAACAAACTGAAATGAGGTTGCACAAATTTAATGCCCTTGAAGTATGATAAGTCTTGCAGAGATGCAACAATAAAATGACATGAATACTCCTCATTTGTGTTTCCATAACAACCTTGGGAACAAGTAGCAAACTCGTAACCTTTTGTCTACTCTATGGCCGTCTATGCAGGAAATGTGCCTTGCAGGCCTCTGTAAGTTCCAACGTTTAGCACTTCTAAAGGTTGGTTTTTGAAAAATTTATTGTCAACATGCAAATATAGTTCTTAATTAGACTCTAAAAAAGTCAACCAATTGCACCACCCTTGTGCTATCATGCTTGCAAATATGCACATACAAGATTGGGGATACTTGCACATAGTTTAGAACGTGCTATTAGGTTTGTTGAAACTCATAGAGTTGCGCTTTTATTAGCTATGAGTAAGTATTGGTCCCTTGGTGAGTTGTGGTTAAGCTTTCTCTATTCAATTGTGATTAGGCAATTGTCAATAGCTTCATAGTGCTGAGCTTAGGCTCATTAATCGTAAGAGCTGTGATGTTCATCACTTACACATTAAATGTCTACTTTCCTTGTTTGAAATTCTAAATTTGAATAATTCATTAGTAAAATATATTTGTTTGAAGCCAGTCGAAGAAAGAGATGTATGATAGGGGTTTATGGACATGATGCAGGCAATCTGGTGTTTTATGGAATCTGTAATTGAGCCTTTTCTATGTGTACTACATTCCGATTCTCTTGCGACCTACACTCCATCCGGTAAGTTCATATGTCCTTGTTGATATTCTCATTCTTGTGTTTGTGAATAGAAGTGGTTGTTCCTGGTCACCTGAATGATTCATGAGTACGTTTGAAAAAGTTTGCTTTTCTGGCATATGTACTTAGTGTCATCAGTGGAAGTATCAAACTATATCAACCGAGACAAAATTGGGAGGACAATATGCAAATCAAATAAGTTATAGAGAAAAGCTAACTATTCACTTTAGCTTGATTGGAATGAGTTTCAATAAGATGGAAGGGAATAATGTTCGCAATCTGAGAGGTTTTCTATGGAGCAAAGATCAATTTGTGCACTCAATATGAGTCAAGTAACCTGGTTTTAGATGAGTGAGAATGCTTAAAGGCAAGCAAAGGGGAAATGAGAAGGTTTCCTAAAGAGCTTCAAGAAATAATAGCTAGAATGGATTTAAAGGATGGAAATGTTATGCAGAGAAAACAAACGTGTAGTTTCAAAAATTTTCTATTGCTTTTCACGTGAGACAAACTATTTCTCTAGCTGATCGTTATAATATTTCTTATTTCAGCTTTATAATTCTAGTTGTAATTCATACAATCTTTTTAAGTTTTTACTTTGATTTTGAGAATATATTTTTAGTTTCTCTTCTTTGGAATAACTATGTTCTAAGATTTGGTCACATCCTTGAATCCAAGTTTCTTTTTTGGGAAGTGACATTGGCACATCGATCTTGCTTTGACTTTAAGTTTCTCACAGATGCTGGCTTAGGCACTTCACTGGACTGTGCATCGTTCTTATGTATTTTTTTTGTACCACAGGTGTACATATACATATGTATATATACACATCATAGTGTCCCCAAGTACCGCTGTTATGGTACGGCCGGTACCATAACAGTGGTACCGCCGGTACGGTACCGCCCTGGGATCCGTGATACCAGGGCGGTACCATTTTTGAATATTTTTAATATTTAATTATTGCCTTTTACCTACCAAAATAGGTTAAAAAAATGGAAAAAAAAGGGTTCTGGGTGTAAAAAAAGAGGGTACAGTACATGGTGCAGGGGACAGGTGCCACAACACATGGGCATTGTGGGTGAGCAGACCTTGGGGCCAATGGGAGAGCAACACAGGGGGGGAGCAACACATCCTGGGCCTGCTCGGGTGGCAGAGAGTCCATGAGAAAATCGTAAACTGGGGGCGTGCGAGCAACAGGACGCGGTGGTGGAACCGCAGTGGCAACTGGCGGACGCGATGGGACGGGATCCACCAGAATGGGTGCAGATGGGGGTGCGTGTGGCGGAACTGTCTGAGGGGGATGAGGGGCAATGGGACGGGATGAGGATGCACTCCCTTTCCTCATGCGTGCCAGCCAAGCAGGAACTCTGGGTCAGCCACATAAGGAGCGGTGCAAAACCGGAGAACGCCCTCCGAAATGGTGTTCTCCCCCGCCACAAGCCGCGGCCCGTAGGTGTCCAGTAGTCGCTCCCTGTCGGGGACGGACATGCTGCCACAAGGGGCAACATTTAAGGTGGCACCATTTTTGTCGCATGCACCGAGCAGGTGGCCTCTAAGGCGAGTGAGGGACGCAACAAATTCGACTAGGCAGTATCGGCAACGCACGATCTTCTGACCGGTCTTGTTGGTCTTGTCGGCAACCCGCCTGACAAGGTCCACCTCGTCCCACAGACTGGAAAGGTCGGATTGCACCATTGCGATGGAGAAAACTAGGGAAAAAATGCAGATGAAGCTAAAGCTGGAAGGATGGATTGCTGAAAAAAAAAACAGCAGGGTTCACTGTTGGAGAGACGCTGAAAAGCAAGTCAGATGCAAGGCAGGGCGTTGCGTGGGCGAAGGGCGACGCAAGGAATTGAAGGCAGGCAGGCAAAAACAACAGCGATGGCAAGGCGGAGGAGGCCCAAAAAAATTTCAGATGAAATGCGAGGGGGGCGGGTAGGTTTAGGTGAAAATAAATTTAAAAAAATATTAAATATTAAATAAATTATTATATTGTGGTACCGCGGTACCTAGTATGGTCCCGCGGTACCCAGTACCGTGGGACCTATGATACACATGCTATATATATATATCATAGGTCCCGCGGTACTGGGTACCGCAGATCTCGGTACCGCGGGACCATACTGGTACCGCTGGTACCGCGGTACCATGTTGGTACCGCGGTACCACAATATATTATATCATTTAATATTTAATATTTTTTTAATTTTTTCTTTACCTAAACCTACCGGCCCCCTCACGTTTCCATCTGAAATTTTTTTTGCGCCCTCCTCCGCCCTGCCATCACTGCTGTTTTGCTTGTCTGCCTTCGATCCCTTGCGTCGCCCTTCGCCCACGCAATGCCCTGCCCTGCGTCTGATTTGCTTCGCCCTGCCTTCGCCCATTTTTAGCGTCTCTCCAATAGTGAACCCTGCTGTTTTTTTTCCAGCAATCCATTCTTCCAGCTCCAGCTTCATCTGCATTTTTTCCCTAGTTTTCTCCATCGCAATGGTGCAATCCGACCTTTCCGGTCTGTGGGACGAGGTAGACATTGTCAGGCGGGTTGCCGACAAGTCCAACAAGACCGGTCAAAAGATCGTGCGTTGCCGATACTGCCTCGTCGAATTTGCTGCGTCCCTCACTCGCCTTAAGGGCCACCTGCTCGGTGCACGCGCAAAAAATGGTGGCACCTTAAATGCTGCCCCTTGTTTTCTATGTGCGTGTGTGAATCTTATTTTCAACTAATTTTGATTGAAGTGAATGATAGCTTCACATAAATGCACCTACATAATGAGCACAACAATTACACCTACACCCCAAACTGCATTTCACAAACACATGTATCACATTTGCATTTAAAAAAATACAGAGATTGCATTTCACATGACCAGGCTCGTGTTGTACAAAAAACAACTATGTATTCATTCTACCGTTGTATCAAGATAACATCACATATCCCGTCCTTTTTTTAAGCAGCTATCTAGTTCTTTGCCGCACCCTAAACTGTCGAAAATCACATAGCAACAGTCTCCCACATACGGCTGGACCTTATCTATTCTAAACATGCCTATTGATCCTCCACCGACTCCTCGCCCTCGTCAGGTGCATTGTTCTGTCGCTCTCGCTTTGCCTCCTGGTTAGCCCGACGTCTGGCCGCCCTTTCCCTGACCATGATGAGCTGCCGCCGTGTGAAGTTCATTCCGATCTGCTCATCCAAATCCAGCTCGACAGCGGGGGCGGGGATTTGCAGCTCTGGGTGTCTCTCCCGAGTCTGTCGCAGCATCTCTGCAATGTCTGCCTCTTGCTTTCGATGTCTTTCGTTGTGCCTTCGGATATCTTCCTCGAGCTTCCTCCTGGCTTCTCCCTCGGGCTTCAGTGGTATGCGCTCTGCCATCTCGATCGACCTTCTCCTCACAACACCTTGCTCCTCGAACACCCTCTCACAGCACCTTGGCTCTCAAACAGCCTCTCACAGCCTGTCACCGGCTCTCGCTTGCTCTCTCACTGTCTATCACTAGCTCTCTCACAACCTCTGAAAATGCCGATCACAATGGCATTCTGAGTGCTTATTTATCCCCACAGCCTGATCGGCCATGTGGATCCCCATCATCCCTCCATGTGCCTCTGTACCCTAAACCCATGTGATGCTCCCCCCCTGTGTTGCTCTCCCATTGGCCCCATGGTCTGCTCACCCACAGTGCCCATGTGCTGTTGCACCAGTCCCCTGCACCATGTACTGTACCCTCTTTTTTTACACCCAGAACCCCTTTTCTTTCCATTTTTTGACCTGTTTTGGTAGGTATTAGGCAAAAATCAAATATTAAAAATATTAAAAATGGTACCGCCCTGGTACCGCGGATCCCAGTGCGTTACCGTACCGGCGGTACCACTGATATGGTACCGGCGGTACCATACCAGCAGTACCAAGGGACACTATGATATATATATTAACCTCTCTCTCTCTCTAAACCATCCAAAAACACGAGCCTTGTTCAACTATAGCAACTCATAACAAACCATTAGTTTCTTACCATACTAGACCCATTTGAAATCAACATGCAAACCATGGCAAATCATATTGAACCTCTCTCTCTCTCTCTCTCTCAAACCATTTGAAAATACAACAAGCCATATTGAACCACCACAACTCGTAGCAATGCATAACTTCAAGTACGTTCTGTAATGGCCAGAACAGACATTCTAGGCATTTTTGCAAGCATGAGGAAACAGAGTCTAGCACTTTACATCACCCCAATCTGACACCTACAGCTAGTTCTATACATATTTTAAAAATCATGTGGGCCTACCAAAAACCTGGATCTGATGATTTTGAGCTCCACACTCGTTTCCTGTGCCTGACACTGTGCCCACCGCATCCCAATCATTGAATAGATGCTCGTAGAGTGCTCACACGTCTCAATCCGACGTGCATAAAAAAATTTCCAACAATTTTTGCCTCCAACGCATGTGGACATAACGCAAAAAGAATTGTGTTATTATCACAAAACTTTTTTGTGTTCTGGAACCTCCGTTCCAGAGCGCGACCACCCCTGAACACGTTCCACTACAATGGAGGCCGACCTAGGTGACGACCGATGATTTGGATGATGGCCGATCTTGCACATCTCGCATCTCGAATATCTAACATTCTATTTAGAGAATTAAGCCAAGGTCCAAGGGATAGTAATCCACCTTGAAATATTTATCATAGAGGATAAATGCATAATCGAACATTTGTATAACCTATGCTTTGAAACATCTTAGCAAAGAAAGGAGAGATGGAGGAGGATTTATATGGTTTGGATGCACATTTTGCTGTGAGTATTGAACTGTTTGGAGCCCGATTTAGTCCTGTGGGTTCGTCTCGGTGTGTAGCATAGGACGAAATAAGGGGGTCTAAAAAACAGACGCCGTTCGGCGACATTGGACCAATTCTTGAGAATGTTGGAAAGTAGACCATTTAGTGGCATTCCCCACGGCAGAAAAGGTGTTTTCAGACAAACGGCATCGGAATTGAACTGCAAATGAACCTGTGGGTTCGTGTCGAGCCCACAAACCTGTGGACACCTCCCGTGCGAAGTTCTGACCATTTTTTACTGAATCCGACCAATTTCTGGCTCGATGGGCTTGGGTAGCAGGCCATATAGGCATGGCATGTCATAGATCTGATATCTACCAAGCCTGTTGCAGACTGCCATGTGGCAAGCCATGTAGGCCTACCCCATGGCAAGTCATGAAAGCTTGGGGTTTGCCACGTGGCAAACCACGTGGTTCTAACATAGTCTTGCGAGGCAAGCCAACCAGGCTCTGGCATGTAGGCCTAAGTGGAGAGAGAGAGAGAGAGAGAGAGAGAGAGAGAGAGAGAGAGAGAGAGAGAGAGAGAGAGAGAGAGAGAATTGGGCCTCGAAAGTTGCCACATGGCGAGTCACTTAGGCCTGCCACGTGGAGAACCATGTAGGCTTGGGACTGTCCATGTGGCAAGCCACGTAGGCCTACCATAGACTTGTGTGGCTTGCCACATGGCCTACCATAGGCTTGTGTAGTAGGCCACATAGGCCTACTATCTAGCAAGCCTATCATAGGTTGCCACATGGCAAGCCAGGTAGGCCTGCCACATGACAAATCATGCAAACTTATAGGCTTGTGCGGCAAGCCAACAAAGCTCTACCATATAGGCCTGAGTGGACCTAGACAGAGACTACCATAGGCTTGTATAGCAAGCCACATAGACATGTCATAGATGTACTATCTGCCAATCTTGTCGTAGGCTGCCACGTAGGTCTACCACGTGGCAAGTCTTGCAAGCTTAGGGTTTGCCATATGACAAACCATGTAGGTCCTAACATAGGCTTGTGTGGCAAGTCAACCAGGCTTTGCCACGTAGGCCTGAGTGGACCTAAACAGAGAAAGAGATGGGGCTCAAAAGCTGCCATGTGGCAAGCCATGTAGGCCTACCATAGGCTTGTGTGGCTTGCCACATGGCCTACCATGGGCTTGTGTAACAGGCCACATAGGCCTGCTATCTACCAAGTCTGTCATAGGCTGCCATGTGGCAAGTCACGTATGGCTGCCACGTGGCAAATCATGCAGGCTTGGGGTTAGTCATGTGGCAAGTCGCACACTGCCACGTGGCAAGCCACGTAGGTCTGCCACATGGCTAACCCCAAGCTTGCTTGAGGTTTGAGGTTTGCCATGTGGCAAGCATGTAGGCCTACCATAGGCTTGTATGGCAAGCCAACCGGACTCTGCCACGTAGGTTTGAGTGGACCTAGATAGAGAGATATAGGTGGGCTCGAAAGTTACCACGCAGGCCTACCATAGGCTTGCGTTGCAGGCCACATAGGCATGGCATAGGTCTGATGTCTGCCACGCAATCATGTCACAAGCTACCACATAGGCTTGCCATAGGCTTGTGTGGCGAGCCAACCAAGGCCTACCATGTAGGCTTGCGTGGACCTAGAGAGAGCTAGGGCTCACAAGTTGCCACGTGGCAAGCCACTAGGCATGCCATGAGACGAACCACGCAAGCTTGGGACTTGCCATAGGGCAAGCCACTTAGGTCTATCATAGGCTTGTGTGGCAGGTCATATAGGCATGACATAGGCTTGATGTCTGCCATGCAGGCATGTTGCAGTCTGCCACATAGGCTTGACATAGGCTTGTGTGGCAAGCCAACTACACTATGCACCACGTATGTCTGCCATGCAGGCTTGAGTGCAACTACAGAGAGAGAGAGAGAGAGAGAGAGAGAGAGAGAGAGAGAGAGAGAGAGAGAGAGAGAGAGTGAGTTTGTGATAGGGGCCCACCAAGCCTATGTTTTGAAGCCTTTTCAGCCCTTCACATTCGATTTTTCCTTCATAGAAATGCATTCTTTTTTCAGCCTTTCCCGTGGTCTGATAATTTAAAAAATTCTTAGAGCACCCTTCAAATTCTTAATAATGAAAGTCCCTTTTGTTTAACACCTTTCACCATGAAAGTATGCACCTACACTTCAAAACACTATGTGTGTGGGTAAAAGGTAATTTGAATTTGGAGTGGGCCTTGTAGATGAATGCATGAGAAGGAGGACCATGCATTCTTTTCCCCATACATGCATCCTCCTCCCCAAGTTTTTTAGTTAGAAAAAGCTCATGCATGGGTGAGGGAAGGAGGATGCATGGGTGCACCCATACACATGCGCAAAAGTGTACATAAGTTGAAATATATATATATATATATATATATATATATATATATATATATATATCATAGATCCAGCGGTATCGGGATCCGCGGATCCACTGTGGTACCGCGGATCCATACTGATCCGCGGTACCACTATTTATTATTTTTAATATATAATATTTTTTAATATTTAATATATCAATATATATATTTTTAACCTAATCCCCCCCCTCGCTTCATCTCTCTCCCTGCCCATCGCCCTGCTGTCCGCGCCCTCCCTACTGTCCGCGCCCTCTCTGTTGTATGCCCACTCCTCGCCATCATACTGTCTTCGCGTTGCACTAATCGCGTCCGCCCCTGCTATTGCTATTTCGGCCTTTGTTGTGGTTTTTTCAAGCCTTCCGACTCCTATTGCACTCACAGAGATCTCTGCCTTCTTTCCCCAGTTCCTTCTACAGAGATGGTGCATTCCAACCTTGCCGATCTGTGGGACGAGGTGGACATTGTCAGGCGGGTTCCCGACAAGTCCAACAAGTCTGGTGCAAAGATCGTGCGCTGCCGATATTGCCTGGCCGAGTTCGTTGCCACCCTCACTCGCCTTAAAGGCCATCTACTCGGCGCACGCGCCAAAGATGGTGGCACACTGAATGCTGCCCCCTGTGCCAGCATGTCTGTTCCCGTCAGGCAGCGACTTCTAGATACCTACGGGCCACGTCTTGCGGCGGGGGAGAACACCAATTCGGAGGGTGTTCTTCGGTTTTGCACCGCTCCTTACGTGGTTGACCCCGAGTTGCTGCCTGCTTGGCTGGCACGCACGAGGAGAGGGAGTGCATCCTCGTATAGTCCCTTTGCCCCTCATCCCCCTCAGACAGTTCCGCCTCACGCACCCCCATCTGTACCCATTCCGGTGGATCCCGTCCCATCGCGTCCGCCAGTTGCCACTGCGGTTCCACCACCACCTACTGTTGCTCGCACTCCCCCAGTTTATGACTTTCTCATGGACTCTCCGCCACCCGAGCATGAGCAGGCCCCAGATGCCAGTGACGAGGCCTTCCAGGATGTTGAGGAGATCCCTTCCTCCCTCCCTTCACATCCGGATGACCACCCTACCCAGCAGTTTTCGTATCCCATGCCAGATGTCCCCCCTCCACCAGTGTACTCCACTTATGCTGCTGCACCCATCCCGGCCAATGCATCCCACTCTCCCCATTCCACGTTTACAGCTGATGATCCACTAGTGCCCAGCCTGTTGCGTCATCATCCATTCCCGTCACGTTTGGTGCACCGTGCTGGAGGTCCGCTACCCGTCGCCCAGCAAGGAGAGTTCTTAGGCAGCAGAGCATTCACAGCGCGCATCAGCCGCACATGGATAGAGAGGCCACACAGGCCGTGGCCAGTTTGATTTATGAGCTGAACCTTCCATTTGCCATCACCGACTCTGAGCCCTTCAGAAGGGCCTTCCGCCTTGCACAGTTTGTCAGCCCTAGCTGGAGAGTCCCTAGTTCAGAGGTTGTCCGTACACACATGCTGAGGGATAGGGTCGAGTCATTGTCTAGAGAGATGGAGCCTCTACGTCGCCACTGGGCCACTTACGGTTGCAGCATCATGTCCGATGGCTGGACTGATGTCAGGAGGAGGCTGATCCTCAACATATTGGTCTCCAGCTGCATGGGCACAATTTTTGAGGGCAGTGGATTGCAGCGGGGGGGGGGAGAGTCATATCTGCAGAGTTCATGTTTGATGTCATCAGGTCTTCTATCCTGTCCATAGGCCCACAGCATGTCGTCACGGTGGTGACGGACAATGCCACGAACTGCATTCAGATGGGTGTACTGCTAGAGGCCGAGTTCCCTCACATTGTTCATACCCCTTGTGCAGCGCACGACATAGACCTTCTGATGGGGGACATAGGTGCACTTCCCTGGGTAAGAGCCATCGTCCGTGAGGCCCTCTTCCTGGTGACTTTTGTCACCAGGATGAGGCGTGTTCTTGCCATGTTCCGGGTGTTCAGCCAGTTGGACCTCAAGAAGCCAGCCCCCACACGCTTTGCATTCGACTTGGTGGTCATCGACCGTTTGATCAGGTGCAGGGCACAACTTCTACAGATGGTTGCCAGTGATCTTTGGTGTGCCAGTACGTTTCAGCACATTGAGGATGGGGAGCACTTTTCTTCCACGGTGAGGGGAGACCAGTTCTGGAGGGATGCACAGACATTGTCAGGACTGCTTCGACCACTCTACACTGTGCTCCGCATGGCTGACAGCGAGGGGTCGACACTTGGACGGGTATATGAGCTCATGGACCGGATCGGACAGTTCCTGCAACTGCCCATCCTGCAGCCAGAGAGGTAAGCGGTACAATAATGTAATTGGTCTTTATCTTTTCAGTGGTCGCTAGCTTGTTTTTCTGTCAATGTTACGTTTTTTCGTAATGCCCAGGTTTTAACATGCCTCTCACCTGCAGGATGACCGAGCTGAAGTTCATCTGGGAGACGCGGTGGAACTACTTCCACAGGAGTATCCACAGTGTTGCACACATACTGCATCCCCTCTTCCTCTCTCCGACACAGATCGCAGATCGGGAGCTCGAGGCCGATTGGCTTCAGTACATTCACAGAGTGGGTCCACACATAGGTTTGGATCCTATCAAGCTCATGGAGGAGCTCGCTGCATTTCGTTTCGGCATGGGCACGTTCGGCCACCCGACTGCTCAGGATCCAGAGAGGAGGCAACTTCCCATTACCTGGTGGACTATGTTCGGTAGCACATATCCATCTATACAGCGTCTTGCATTGCGTGTCCTTTCTCAGGTATGCATCTCATTTTATCCTCCATTGCTGTGTTTTGTTGACGTTCCACCCGTCCCAGAGCATGTTGGTTAACGACTTATACGTTGGTTTCGTTTCTTGATCAAATTGTCTCTCTGACATGCAAATTTTTAACCTTGCAGACGAAGATATTAGATTTGGAGCGCCAGGTTGACTTGCCTACGGACAACACCCATCCCATGCCTGCAGATGACTTGGGCACACAGCTTATGGCAGAGAGAGAGAGGGAGCTTGCCGAGATGAGAGAGAGAGAGCTTGGGCTTGAGCACAGAGAGCCTCCATTGTACGAGGCAGATGAGCCAGTGTCAAAGGATGATCAGCATGAGGATGAGCCCATTCGGGTTGTGTTCGCCAGATCAGAGAGGGATGAGGCATATGATACAGGTGTTGGACACACACCTAGAGCAAGGTTCACAGGTGCATCACGTGGTAGAGGTGGGTCACATACCACAGATTATACCGGGAGACAGGCATGGCACACAGGGGGGGCCAATGGCATACCTTCTTATGTTGATATGATGGAGGAGGCTCTTGATAGGGGGCAGAGTGATTTGGGCTTACCTTCCGCAGCTGCTTTGGCTCTCACAGCCTCTCACAGCCTCTCACTGGCTCTCTCACAGCCTCTCACTGGGTCTGTGACACAGCCTCTCACAATGCCTCTTGATGATACCTGTCACTGGCTCTCTCTCACAGCCTCTCACAATGCCTCCCACAGCCTCTCTCTCACAGCCTCTCACTGGCTCTCTCATTGCCTCGTGAGTGCCTATTTAACCCCACAGCCTGTTTCCCCATTTGCACTTGTTGATCCCATGTGCTACTGTACCTACCCCATGTATTGGTCCCCCACATGCTGCACTCCGATTGGGTCCGTGGTCTGCTCCCACACAATGCCCATGTGATGGTGTACCTGTCCGGATATGCTGCTCCCCCACATGCTGCACTCCGATTGGGTCCGTGGTCTGCTCCCCTACAGTGCCCATGGGTCGGTGTACCTGTCCGGATTTGCTGCCCCCCCACATGCTGCACTCCCATTGACCACAAGGTCTGCTCTCCCACAGTGCCGCCAGTACAGTCCCCTGTACAGTAACATCTTTTTTCTATAACCCTTTTTTTTCCTGAATTTTTTACCCTATATTAGCCTTTTAAAAAGGTTTTTTATTAAAAAAAATAAAATAATAAAAAATATTATTTTTGTGGTTCCGCCCTGGTACCGCTGGTCTGAGGGCGGCACCATAACCGCGGTACCACCATTATGGTACCGCGGTACCATAATGGCGGTACCATGTGCCACTATGATATATATATATATATATATATATATATATATATATATATATATATGTATGTATGTATGTATCATAGTACCTCGTGGTACCGCTGGTATGGTACCGCCGGTACCATATCAGGTACAGAGGCACATGGAGGGATGATGGGGATCCACATGGCCGATCAGGCTGTGGGGATAAATAGGCACTCACAATGCCATTGTGGTCGGCATTTTCAGAGGCTGTGAGAGAGCTAGTGATAGACAGTGAGAGAGCAAGCGAGAGCCGGTGACAGGCTGTTTGAGAGCCAGGGTGCTGTGAGAGGGTGTTCAAGGACCAGGGTGTTGTGAGGAGATGAAATGCGAGGGGGGCGGGTAGTTTAGGTTAAAAAAATTAAAAAAAATATTAAATAATAAATAATATAATATATTATGGTACCGCGGTACCAGTACGGTCCCGCGGTACCGGGATCCGCGGTACCCAGTACCGCGGGACCTATGGTATGTATACATACGATAGTTGCACTAACCAAACACTGTCCATGATTCGGACAGCGATCCAAATCATGACCCCTGAATCGCTCGGGGGCTGCGATTTGTGACTCACAATTTTCTTTTTAGGTTTTTGTAAATACATTCAATATGGGTATCAATAGAAAAAGGAAACAGAGAGGATTAAGATTAAATGTATTTCCGGTACTTTCAGCCTACTTTAGGGTTTGATTTCAGCATATTATAGGTCCAATTCCGGTACATATTAGGTCAAAGGATTAAAAGTATATGCATTTCCAGTAGTTTCAGGTTCAGCTCCGTTGGGAATTTCAGGTCCAATTCTAATAGTAAAACAAATTTCAGGTTAAAAAAAGTTTGCGAGAAGGCAAAGTTTTTTTTTTTTTTACAATTTGCCGCAGCGGATCGCGAATCTGAGAATCGCGATTCGCTGCAACTAAATTTCTCTACAGGTGTGTGTGTGTGTGTGTACGCTACCTATCAATCTATTTTTTTTTTAATCTGAAACTTTGCCAATTCTAAGCAAATCAAGCTTAAAAGTTGTTACCAATAGTTTGATTAATGCTTTCATGGCTGATGGTGATTGTGCCAATTATTTAAGTTTGCAAGGCACATAATATGACAACCTCTACAAAAGTTTGGCGAAAACTTGACTAGCCCTTGTATTGGATGATTGATGTTGTGACAGCTTGATCGGTTAATGAGACTGCCCTTTCCTCTTTGATTCATAAAAAGTTTCCTGGTGATCTGTGAAGTCTAGAAAGGTGCCTGTATGCTGTTTTTGTTAATAGCTTGATGATTGAGATTGTGAGGTATATTAATGGGTCAGTATTGGCACAAAAACCAAACTACAAGTCTGACCAATTTCAGCTATTTGGTTTTTTCTTACAGGTGAAATCTACTCTGTGCCTTTGCATTTTTCAGTATCTTCAATATGGTGCATTCCTTCAGGGTTGTTGTTACAACGAACCTCTGATAGTGGCATCGATATAGCTCCAACTCCCACTCAGTCTACCAGCTCACCTTTTCTGACAACTCGGGAACTATATCGAGACGTTATTCGAGAAGGAGCCTTTTCCGGTACAATAAGCAGGGTTTCACCTTCTCTACATGGACTTGGCCGTAAAACTTATGGGGCTTCTCCTCCTCCAGTCCGACCTTCTTCTTCTCACTTCACATTGCAGCATCCCTTAGAAGAGCCTGAGGTAGTACATAGTCTGCAAAAGCTACTTTTAGGTGTCAACTACATCACATGTGTACCTTGTCCAGCAAGCTTTTTCTTGGCATTCCTTCCAAGTGATTACATTTAGCTTTTGCTGTTTGCTTGATTCTTATTTGAATATGAGGTTGCTTGGGGAGTTCAAAAGCATTCTTTAGAGACTATTGAAGCTCTTCTGTACATTGTGTGAGTCTTTTTCCCATATTTAGAATTTTTTCATGCTTAGCACAATTTTTTTTATCAAGTTCTTTGTTGATTATCGTGATCATGGTGACTACACAATCGTATAAGCTTCACTTTGCAGTATTAAAAGGTGGTGCTTGTTCTGTGGACAAGAAATGTGTTCTTTTTGCTGTCTGAGTGACACTTATCTTTGTGTTCTTGTTGGGCACTTTCTCTGCCCCTTAGGCAAAATGGGTGCAAATTTAATTCAGATTCTTGATCAATGTTTGGTTCATAGCTCACTCTGCAACAGACTTGAGTCAATGTGTATTGATACTAACTGTTACCAGAAGTTTGGGGCCCCGCCGTTGAACCCAAGTGCATTTAAAAGGACCCAGTCTCTTTAACTAGTACTTGGCGGGTCTCAATTCATCAATTCATCAATGAGGCCCAAGTACCGTAGACTTCTGATGAAGATCAATAATTTTACATTTCCACAACGTGACACGACATTGTTTTCAATTTTTGATGAAACTATAAAATTGACAAATGGTGCAGAATCACATATGCTAAAGATGCTACAAAATGTCAACGCCATGGAAGGAATCACAAAAATGCATATCTTGCAAAAGTGTATATGTCGTAGAAGAAGCTGCAAAAAAGTGGATATCAGAGAATATACCACAAAGATGTTAATGCCAAAGAAAGAAAAGTCAAGAAATGAAGATACTTCTTTATCATAGTTTTTTTCTGCATTGTAGATAAATATTGATACATAATACAATCAGGGCCTTGATCCTAGTCATTGTGGATGTGGTGGGTGATCATTTGCAGGCACTTCAAGTTCAAGAGGCTGCTAAATTTCGTGCATTGACAGACATGGATGAGTACATAATATGGACTAGTAGTTCTTTTCCATATGTTGCAACTTATCATAAGGGTAAGATTCTGAGCATGGGATCAACTCTAATTGGAAGCTAAGCTAAACAGGTTGAATTAGGATAATTGTAGTAGTTACAGCAGGTGAAGTTGTGCCTACTAATTGGGTTACTAAAGTGTAGAAGTTTTGCGTGGGCCTGCATACGTACTAACGTTACCAAGAGTCTGCCAAATCGACTTTGCAATTTATAGAACCATTTTTGAATCTCATGTGGGATCTGCATGCCTGTGCTACAGGTAAGATGCAACATTCCTTGTGGCGTATAAATCCTCTTGGTACTAAGTCAGAAATTGGTCTATTTTCTGGGAGGCCAATGGCGATACCAAATTGTGCAAGGGGAAGTTCCACTGGTTTCTGTTTGCAGTCTGTTTGGCAAGATAAAGTTGTGCAATCACAAGCCAACCAGGTAGAAACCTTTCTAAGTATATCATTACCTATACATTTTTTCTCCACCCATCTATGAACAAAAGAGATTTATGAAGCTGAATGATAAATGATTGCTTTGTGTAGTATCTTCCCAGAATCTGCATCCCACCCTTCTATAACTACTACAAAAAGGAAATGGTTGAATCAGCTTAAATGGAAGACAACTGGTTCTTCTCGAGGCTTAAGCTGGCTAGCTTATACTCTACGATTGAAAGCATATGATATCTGGCCTATGTTGCTAATGTGGTAGGCTGCAACGTATCTTGAAGAGTTCTCAGTGTAATCTCCATTGCAGGTATTAATGGTTACAGATGAGGACGGTGTGCCCATTGTATGCTTCGTAATGAAAGATAAAAAGAGGCTCTTTGCTCTGAAGCTTTTTAATGAGGAATCATTTCCTGAGGTCACAGGATTCTCTACAATGGACATTGCATGGAGTATCCCAGCAATTTCCGCTGTTCCGGTGGTGGCAACAAGATCAAAGTACCTGCTAACTCACGTTTTTTTGATTTATTTCGTATGGCGAACATTTGTTTTCTTTTCCTGATGTTAATTTTCTAGTTTGATGGAACAGATCCGAGACATTTCATCTGATCCAGTATGATCTCCTTGTACTAGCTCCAGATGGAAATCTGTTTCTCTATGTAAGTATTCTCATTCTGAGGATTTTTTGGGTTCTAATCTCAATTGACCTGGTAACAACATTTTTAGGTCACAGAAACTCCAAATAAATGAAAAATGTCATGGCATTTTCTATGGGCTTTGAGTTTTCAAAAGCACCTTGGGGTTAGGGTGACCCAGGATCCATGTTATGAGTTCGCACACTTATGATTCAAGCACTTCTTATTTAGACCTTGGACTGTAAAGGTGCGCTTTTGTGCACTAACAAAAGTATTCGGTGAAAGTCCTCTTTCAAGCTCAAGCCTGAAGGTGAAAGGGTACTTCCCATATCATGGAACTTGAAGATACCTATCCATAGTGGGGGGTATTTCCCTCATCAAGAAAGGGTGATGCTCATTTCAAGGAACTTGAACATACTGTGGATGGTGTTGGGTTTTTTCCATATCAAGAAACGGTATCTTCTACGTCCAACGTGATAAGTAATACACTTGGCACTTGGCTTATATTGTGTCCCAACTCATGCACACAAGTGGAATTGGATGCCAGACCTCGAGATAGATGATTGTTGCTTTCTCTTTCTAAAGGTCATGGAAATTGGGTTGCCTTGGTCTCTTGAATTTTCAGTAGCTTTATGTCATTATCCGATTCTTTTGCTAGCAACCCACTGTTTACCTCTTATATCCTGACCCAGTCTAGGACAAAACCATATCGGTCATAGTATTGAGAATTTAAAGAGAGAGTGATGGTTATGTGTATGCGTTTGTATGCATCTATCTATCGATTATGTTTGAGTACTTTTCTCACAATATTTGTACTAGCTGCTACATGAGTGGGTCATGGTGTATTATTCATGTAAGATCTAGTATTTATCCTTGTGATGTGTTGAACAGTTAGGAAAATATCCTCTTTGCAAAGTCTTCGTTCCATTGGAAGTTGTAAAAGAAATAAAGGGAAATTTGAGCACCATTCATCTGAAAAATCGGTATCCTTTAAGTATTCGAAGAGATGGTGCTAAGCAAGTTTCCGGGGAGGCAGAGCTACGGGTAATTGGACTACAGGATGCAGTACAAGATCGTGTGAATATTGTCACTAGTTCTGGGGAGGTTTGTCGTTGTTCAATCTCTATCTGTAGTAAAAATATCATGTACAGTACTTGCTGCCTTCTGTAACTTGATTTCTTGTACCTCACTGTAATGCAATTAGTTTGAAATATACTGTTGAATGCCCATGCCCTACTCAGTTGCTTCTAGCTATTATGCTCATCGCTCATGCTAAAAGAAATACCATATTACTTTTTAGTTCATGATTGTTGACTCTCTGTTGCAAAGACTTGGCAAATCCACTAACTGGGACAGTGAATTTGAGCCTTGAAAACAGTAAAGACACATCTTATATGCGTATCAAGATAAAAGCCCAATCAGAAAAATCATTGCCCATATATAAAGCCGAATAGTGAACATCTCACCTTGATCTCCAAGGTTGTGTCAGATCGGGTCTTGTAATGCCAAGCTTCTTATCTTTGCACATGATTATCCACTGATATTCTCAAAACCTTCTTATGGCCAAATTTCATCATAGGCTGGGAGTTATAAGACAAATCACAGATATGGCATCACAGAAAAATAATAGACTGCAGATGTTAAACAATGGCAATCCCCAATGCTGATGGGTCACTTGTGTAGACCATCTATTCAATGTGGATTCTGGTCACAAATTTCGATGTGGTGTAAACGTTCTCTCATAGGCTTGTTCTGATTTTTGGCATTCCTAAGCTTTTCATGTAGTTGTGCATTGTTATACTGATCTCTGTGACATAATATCTGTGATTGCAGGTCTATCGATGTGCTGTAAGGTTGATACAAACATCGGAAATCACAGCTACTTGTGTTACAGCTTTGGCTGAAGGTTTATGTCCTAGTTTTTATCGGTTTTTTCTAGTGTCCCTGGTTGAATGCCGTTCTGAGGCTTGGAATTTGCTAGAAACGGGAGCTAATGGTGAAGATCCTGAATGGTCTATTTTTTCATACTTAATCATGCAATGGTTGGAGAGATGCAGCAATTGTTTACCGGAGAAAGGCACTGATGAACCTACTACAGCATGGGAATTCCTGCTTCAAAGTAGTATGCATAACGAGAATGTAATGAGCTGTAACTACTTCAGTTTCCCTCTGCCACAGCTGCCTTGTCTGTCTGAGTTGCAGACCCACTACCAGCAGAGGTGCAAAATGGAAAGTTACAGCACTGAAGAAACATCAATGAGATCAATCTTGTATGATATTTTGGAGACACTACATGCATTGTATGAGGACCATAAGTTGGATTCTCTGCGGTGGGGGTATGTGTTCTATATTGTATTACATTGAATATGCTCAAAAGTTGATTATGTTTGTCGCATATGGTGGGCAATCAATCAATGCATCTCTGTTCCTACTACTTGCCTGGTCAAAAATTAGCTCTTTTAAGTTAGTAAAGAAGTTTGTGCTAAGTTCATCACTATGTGCCTTACTCACTTGGAAAGGGAGAAGGCCCCAAATACACGAGATAGGTAGTCAATGCACACGTCTATTACCATCTTTCTTCTCAACAAGAAATGCAAGGGATGAGATTTTATGGACGTCTTAAAATCACTTTTTCTATTGTCTTAATTTTGTTGTATGCGTGTCATGGCTTTTCAAGATGGGCATATATTTACATTATCTTTGCAGTAATGTGCAGCTTCTTGTAATCCGATCACTAAAAAATTTTGGGATTTGTCCCTTCTGACCTCTAGATTGTTCTTATCTCTAACTACGAACTAGTGGCGGTGCAATCGTATGGGTATACTATGTATCTGGGTTCTCCTCCTGAGTCCTGTTCCTGGTCTCGGGTGATACTACCGGCCGATCCAGGTGATTGTACCGCTGGTTCTCTTGATAGAAAGGGGTGGGTTATATTTGCGTATTTTACAGAGATGGCTTTTGTTAGATGCCAAAATCTGCCTTTCGTGAGTACGTATGCCTCCTATACTCCCGACAATGTTGTGTTCTACGTAGAATGTCTCCAGGGCATAGGTATTGATAGAGTTCTGGGGTGAAAAAGTGGTAGCTTGGAGGTCCTTTTTGCCTTAACTGGCAAACATCACTATGCGCGGGTTGGAACTGATCCTGTTTTGACTTTTGAGTCATTTCTAGTTTTAATAAATAGCAACTTTCACAATTTTGACTTTGAGTTTGGGATATGACTAATATGATAGATCGCTTAAGAGCATTGCTTGTTGATCCTTCTTGAAGATTTTTGCGAGTGTAGAAGCATTTGCAAGTGCTTTCATGAAGTCAATTATATCAAAAGTCATAATGTTGGTTGGCTATTTTGCCATGCAAAATCAAATTTGAGCAATATCTTTCATATCTTACAAAGTAATTGTGTCACTTACGTAGAAACTACATCCTCTAAAGACCCGAGTTCTAGAGTTGATAGTTTTTTCTTGTACTTTCGATATGCATGCTTATGGACAATGGATTTGAGTGTATTTGGCTGGTGCAGGGAGTTATGGAAATTAGCAGATTTGCTGGCAAAAGTTGCACTAGAATTGCAAGAATTGGATTACTATGATCATTATGCTCGGGATTTTCCTACTGTCATCCCACCTATGCAACAATGTTTCAATTCGCTTGGAATAACTGCTATGAGGTCTCCACCCAACCTCTTCAAGTGGTTTGAAGCTAAAATTACAAAAGTAGAAACAATTTTAACTGACAACATGCTACCACTGTTACTTAAAAAGGATAGGCTGCTCAGCTGTGTAGCATGGTCTCGTAAGGTTGTCGGGTTTTATGAGCTGTTGCTTGGAGCTAAGCCCATTGGTCAGCAGCTTCCATCTGGTATCCTTATCAATTCTACAATTAATAGCTCTTACACTGCTGAGCAGCGGACAGTTTTAGCCATGGCTGCGGAAAATTTTGGGTTGTCAGAATTGGATCGGTTGCCACCTGGTGTTTCTCTTCCCTTGCGTCATGTAAGTCTTTTGTTCACATCTCTCTTGTTGCCATATGTACACTCAAGTTGCTTGTAGTGTGTGTGCATCTGCGAGATGGAAGGTTTTCTCCTTTGGTATCTTCTAAAGTTTCTGAAATCTGTCTACTTATTATCATCTTGTTACTTGTATAGGCTCTTGACAACTGCCGTGAATGTCCTCCATCTGATTGGCAAGCAGATGCTTATGTACTTGTTGGACGTGAGGATCTTGCATCTACTTGTGCGGGTCGGATGTCTTCTTCCAAAAAGGCCTTCAAACGTGGCCAATATTCTCCAAAAGCATGCATGACATTATCTGAAACTGGCTCGAATGGTGTGCCATTGGCTGTACCATATATGCTCCACCTCCAACCTGTGCAAGTCCTCCCATCATCTGCAGATCCTCTTGAATCATATCATGTGGAGGGGCAGGATGTAGATGCTATGGTTAATGATGGCATGGGACATGTTTTCTCGAGCTTTGGGATGCTGCGATTTGGTCGTGATCTACGATTGAATGAGGTTATTTCTTACGTGTTTTCTTTATGGCTAACTTTTATGATGGGTATAGTTAACATGACTCCTAGCAGCTCTACTTCTCCTCATATCTTATCTAAAGATGGAGTTGCGACTGCACTATTCATGGAAACACATATTGACAGAAACCCTGAACAATTAAGTAAAAGAGAATTAGTTTCTGAGGTGTGATGGAGATGTAACTGAGCTGAAATTACTTTTTAAGTGCACTCAAGAATGAACAAAAGTGAGATTGTCTGTTTGAAAGTAGCCCTACAAAGTTTTTATATGTGATAAGTGGCAAGTGCAATGCATTGTAATCTAACTGGTGTATCTGAACGAATTTTCCCTTTCAATGGACCAGTCTGTTTCCTAATGCATTCGACTAGTGGCATGGCTATTTGGATTGTTTTTATGTTGTGGTATAATATATGGCAAGGCTCTGTACTTGAAGACAAAATATTCACTGGATACTGACCTCTAGAACAAGACCATCTGTAAGCAAAACAAGCATCATCAACAACATACTTTTGCTGGGTTTATAATGGATATCGAAATGAAAAGACTGGAGAAATTGGAGTCAGTGATATTGACGATCACTAAGGTCCTTCTGACTGAAGAGGTAGTGAAGAGACTAGCTAGGGATTGGTGAAAATGTCAAAGGAAACACAATAAAGGTAATGGTGCCACTTCTTCAAGGCAAATAAAATGGCAAAAAGCTCTCTCTCACGAGGAAAATAGCACTGCTCATAGGAACGAAGGTGTTGGGACTCATAAGTGATAACACAAGGTTTTTGGCTTAACAAAGCTCCCAAACTCATGGAACTGGCATGGGTGTCAACAGTAAAATGTTGGTCAAAATTGGGAAGACAAAGGACCTCCCAGAGGACCCCCATTCCACATAGTAAGTCATTAAAAGTATGGCCCTTTGCCAGTCCTAAATATAAATGAATAAAAAAGGCCTTCTATGCCTATGCATGAAAATAACTACGTGGCTGGAAATACAAATGTCCATCAAGTAAATAAATGTAAGCTCCGCAGTCTATTTCATGTATGTGCTAGGTATAGGGCTAGTAGGCTAGTAGTCCAGTAGTCCATAACTGTGGTATGTGAGATGGAAACACATCATTGGTTTGTATGGCATAGATATGCTAAGATTGAGTGTTGATCTAGAAGTGAGAATAATATGCTTCTCAAATCTTATAATAAATGGGGAAGCAAAAGATATGGTCCACCTCGCTCCATCTTTGACAAACTACAAAGTTAGTAAATCATGTGTCTATAGATATTCTTTAAAACTAGCCAATCTCAGGAGATTTTGAGTTAATGCACGGATTGTGGTTGGTTTGGTATCTCTTTGATTTGTATAGCACTATCTATTGTTTTTGCATAATTTTTAAGGCTATCTTTTCTCATGACAATTACATGTCTTTGCCCTCTTGGCACTAAGGGTCCATAAACTTGCGTTGGGATCTACTTGCTCAAACTCACAATGTTCAGTAAGAGAGACGTAGCGAGGTTATGATACATAATTGCTGAGCATGTCAATGCTGCCTGGTGCCCCTGGTGTCTCTAACAAACCAATGAGAAGGTTGCCTACCAAGAATATTGCAATGGCGATATGTTTGAGTCACCTAGTCTTTGTAGTCTCTGACAGAATGCAACTAGACTGAACACTATTTCAATGTCTATACAAAAATGTCTACGAACTATGATTTGATATGGTACCAATGATGTGCTATGCATCATTTTAGAAAGCATGGGTGATTGGGATCTTTAGATGCTTGATAGTTATAGTATTTAAGCTTTATAGACATTCTAGAAATGCATTAGGAGCACGTTCTTTCTAGTGTCGCTAATGGTAGACGGCACTTGTTTAGTCTTTTCATAGCTGCAAGTGCCATATTGAGCTAGACTCCAAGGTAGGATAAACAACCTCAAGAGTTTGGTCCTTAAGTGCTGCATGAAAGGCCGATTGTTTTGAAGAGCATAACTTTTTTTTTTAATGGGCTAACTGTTAAACCTCTTCTTCGACAAAACATCATGAGTGCATCAACATGAGCATATTGAATGAGTACCACACCATCAAGATGTAGAAGTTAGACACTAGTATGTCTATAAGTATTTTTCCTAGCATCTCCACTAGACTTTATGATCTTTTAGAACGTCGTGAGGAACTAAGTAAAAACCCTAAATTCTGAACCCTAAACCAAGTGAACCTATAACTTCTCTGCTAGGTCTATCTTCCTTGATGATGGCCCTTAGCATGAAGATAAGATCAGATGTAGAGTATCTTGGTTAGGAGCTTGTGCCTATTCCAATGTACTCAATTTTTGCTGCTCAACCCAATCTCCATATTAGTATACAGTAACAAATATAAAGAATAAAGTATAGCTAGCAGCCAATATTGGGGTGGATGGGCTAGCTTTGTGGATGGGGTGGATGATGTTTGTGTATCATGATTATGGAGAAATAAAATTCAACATTAAGAGGCTAACAATAAAAATATGCTTGAGAGCATATTTGATGTATACAAAAAAAGATTAGCCTAAAGGCTATCAATATGTAGAATTATGTCCATAATTAAGATCTTGAATTGCTGATTGGATCATGAGAACTGGAAATTTTGGTAATAGAAATGCTAAGCATATGCACTTCAGAGTTCAGACATAAAGGTCAATCAATTGTTGGGGTCTGAGTAGTTGAACTATGTAGAATCCCACAAAGGTGGTCTCTGTCTTCTTTCTCCTATTGAAGTTTTAACTAGTATGTTTGTATAGTTCCTTGTAAAAGCTACACGAGGACTAGTTGTGCCTTCTATTAGTATGGATGAAACCTTGAACTACTATAATTTCATAGTTGACTTGACACAATCTAGACCAAATTAAACTCTTTATTTGTAACAGGTAAGGCGGTTGCTTTGCTCTTCTAGACCTGTAGCTGTCAGAACAACCAATTCACCAGATGTGAGTGATCCAGATCTCGTGGCACAACAACAGGTAGGACTGAAGGAATGTGTAGTTTTGATAGTGGTTTTAAGTCACTTGAGCTGTTTGAGAACTGCAGTGTCATTATTTCAACTAGATTTTCCTGTATAGTACTTTTTTGCAAAGCGGCTCGTTCTCAGGGGTAAAAAGTAGAAAGTAGTTATCTACCATTTATAAGCTTTGATCAGCTTAAATTGTGCATCCAGTAAGTATCCTTTACTAAGAAAATTCAGCATTATTTGACATAGTTGTGAGTTACAAAGCTATCAATCTTCGGACACATCCAGTGACATTTTGAGGGTTTAAGGTGGATTCCATGTGTTTACTCTAGAAAGTAAGGAAAAGAATGTAAGGTGTTAGAACCAATCTTAGAAAGATCAAGGGAGATTGATATGAATGAACATCGGTTCTTCCAGTGGAGATTGTATGATTTTGGATCATGTGGTGCTTATACACTTTGAATAGATGAACTAGAACTGGGCATCGAGAAGGAGATATGACTTATGTTGTTCATGAGTAAACTCATATTTAGAGACATCATTTCTGTAATAGAAAAAGAGCTGACTGGCTGGATTTGTGTCTTATAAAAACAGTTGATCTGTTTGATCTGGGATGAGGAGTGCGGAGGGAATCCCCAAGGATTGGATTGTTTGCCAAATTTACAAAGAGCATGGTGTTGACAATATGGCTGACACTTAATTCAATCAAGTTTACGATTCGCTAAAAGAGAATATAGCAATGAAAGTAGAATGTGGTAGACTTCTATATTATGTTAATTGTGGCAAACAGTTTTCAGGGAATTGGTCTCAAGGCCTTGTAGAGTGCAAGTTATTTTTATAGTGTCTCGGTACCTACAAATTCTTTAGGCTACTATTGTTGTGTTTTGATAGGACAAGGCGTCATAGAGTCTTCTAAGTTTACAAGAGCACTTATATCTTCAAAAGTTTTTAAGAGTCCATAAGTTGCCTGTACTGGGATGATTTTTTATTAGATTAAGAGGCAACAAGATTATAATGATGAGGCAAGTCATGGACATGTACATGCAATGGGGAATTTTTGGTAGTTGATTGAGTAGCGTCTGTAGTGAGGAGTGAAAGCCTGGGATGGAGGCTGCGAAGGCTTAGGTAAGCACAAAGTGTAATTTGGTAGACGTGCTGAAGGGTTACGTCAGCATTAGGTGGTTATCAGTGCAAACTATTAGAGTGGTTAGCTAACATGGTTGATATGACTCTCTGCATATGTATATAGTTTTGTTGGCACATATATTTGTTTGCATATCTAAGTTGCATCGGAACAATGTTCCCAGGGGTCCAGCGTTCCGGAATCTCAAAACGCTAGGAAAAAGCATTCTTTTTGAAAAAGAATCAAGTTTAACTCTGATTTAGGTTAGTATCGCAAAGACAATGCTTGTGAATCCATTTCAAATCAAATAATCCAAACTGTAGCTAAACTGTAGCCATTTTCTTGAGAATAGTCCCAAATCATCACTTTGTCTCGGCAGAAAACTCATTTTGTTGAACCTGAAATTGGGCCATTTCAAACCTTTTCTATATGATTTTTTTCACTCCTAGTATCTAATGTCCAAGCTTCCCCATGGATTTTTTTTTTACCAATCTGAAACACTTGCATTCTGGAACAGTTTCGGAATGTTGTTCCGTTTGGTTTCCGGCTCGTACTGCAACTATGATAGTGTAACTATGATGCATATATACAATACATACATGTATGTGTACATTTGGTTTGTAACCAAAGGATGCCAATATCATTCTCATCTCTTATGTTAACCTATTTTGAGGCATGCTTTTATTGAAGGTTCATTTATGTTGAATCATTTGGCTAAAAAATCATTTCTCCAACTGCTTTGTAGCTTTTTGAAATTGGCAATTCAAGCAATCAGCTCTGTACCCCATCCATGAACCTCAAGTGTTTTAATGAGAAGTAGAAGCTAGAGATTATAGGCGGAAACTTTTCAAAGAAGCATTGATGCTTTGTGATTGAAGCATGTATCTATTGAGTTAGTTCTTTGTTTTGAGAATCAGGCACAGCTATGGCAACTTGCTCAACGAACTACTGCCTTACCTTTTGGTCGTGGGGCTTTCACTTTGACAACTTTGCGACCTCTTTTGACAGAGGTATATTTTGTAGTTCATTGACATATGTTCTCAACTAATGTTTCACCCCCTTTGCCATTGTACTATTTTATAACTGTATGCATGTGAGAATGGCAGGCACTCCCTATACCAAAGCTTGTTTTGGCAGGTCGCCTTCCGTTTCAGCATGATGCTGTGGTAAGTGCTGTTCAATGTCCTTGTAGTCAACATATATAGACTGTAATAGAAGAGATAGGTGGCAATGCTGTCATATCTAGAAGATTACAGGTTCTAGGAATCTTAGCAAGTTGTCACTATTGTTATGTGCCTCAGACATGCATGGCAGCACCTCAATTTTCAGGGTATTACTATTTGGTCTCATGTGAAGCTGAAGGTTTTTTGAGCAGGTCAATTTAGATGTCAACTCAGGGAACATATCAGATTTGACTTCATGGCCAGAATTCCATAATGGTGTGGCTGCCGGTCTTAGACTTGCGCCGGGTCAGGTATATTAATTGGGTTCTATTTTTTCATTTTGCATCCCTGTTTTTTTTTAGGTTTTGAAGAAAAGTGGTTCTTAATTTGTGTACAAAAGTGGAACTAATAAATCATTGAAACATAATCAATTGGAAAGCATGCAAGCAAAGCAGGTCGCCTTTTTGCACGTAGCTAACTTTGTAGAATGGTAGGTGTTCTTCTACAAGAATAGTTTATGCACCTTCTAATTCCTGGCATATGTAATTGGTTTAAGAATTGGACAATGTTGGATAGCTTTTGATCTTACCTTTAGACTGAAAATTTCTAAAGGTCAGTAACTGTTATGTAATTTATGTAGGATAGTAAACCTGGAGCACTGGCTAGAAATCTGTTCCAACTTTCCGAGTTATCTATGGATAGTTTGATTGCACATGCATGTCAATGATCTGGTGACTCCATGCAATACACGCCTCATTGGGTACCTCAAAAGCAGGAATACATTGCACCACGAATTTGCTCCAAGCCTGTTCCATACTCCGCACTCCTCTTGTAAGCGCTTCTCCTGGATCCTCCTCTCAGAGCTTTGCATGCTTATTTAGCCTTGTGTCCCAATAACTTAAGGGCACTGCCCTGTTTAACCCCTCCTTGGTCTAACACTATCAAGATTTCTCCATACGTTTGGACGTATTTTTCCAGTGTTATTATATAGCATTTACTATACTTCTTACTTCTTTACCTTATGCCGTTTTTTGCTATTAGTTACCCAGCTTTTATATCTTCTTAGCTTCTCCATTCCCATCTATACCTATCTTTGGCGCCTCTTTCTAGACATTTTTTCTAGTCATTACCTCTATTATATTGGTGACCATTTTCCAGCTATTTGGAGGTTTTTATGTTGGCAGTTTGAGTGCCTATCTTCAGCCAACATTATCAAGATTTTTCCATACGTGCAGTACTTGTTGTGACGACTTATGTCCTCTCCTTCAGTATTTCCATTAGTTCATGTATTTTTTCTCCTGTCTTATGAGTACTTAGATTATTTTTTAGTCCTATTATCACAGCTATTGCTTGGGGCCAACATTGTGGACGATGTTGTTTTAAAGTAGGGGAGAGTTATGTACTGGGCATATAGCCCCTAACTAGTATACCTTCAGGTATTGGGCCACTACCATTGAGGGCATGTCCTTAATGGGACCCATGATAGCTTAGGTTCAATAACCTTTTCTAGGATAACTTAGGTTTAGTAATGTTAGCCTCTACAAGCTTCCTTTAGGGCTTTCTTGTGGGTATAAGTAGGACACATTGTTATTCATTACATAGTTGATGATATTGATCTCTGTCTTTAGTCTCCTTAAGCATTCTCTTTGCCCCTTTCTAGGGTTAGTTCTTGCTCATGTGCTGCTTTCTTAGCTTAGCTATTGATTTGTTATAAATCTGTTTGTAACTTAGGTGACGAGTAGGAATGCCATAACATGAAGTTGTTCTATGCATCATGAGGTTAATGATCTTAAATTCTTTGGGTGGAGGCCATGGACTTGAAACTTCTATGCTTGGTTTCATGTGGCAATTTTTTTTTTCTAGCACTACCATCGAAATATCTCAAAGATAGTGCCATTTTCATCTCTCCTTATTGACGATTGCACGTAGCATACTAGCTTGTATCTTAAGCTAATCAATTGAGAGGCCGAGTTCATATGGTTGAACAAGCATATCATTTTTCTTGAAGAACCAATTGAATATTTACCTTAATAGTTTGAAACAATTCATATCAGCTGACAATGAGTACTTTTTGAATAGAGTAGAGAAGAAGATGGAAATGTAAAAATTAACTAAAGTTAGTCAGACCAGTTGTTGTTGTGTATGCATGTTAGGTACAAGAAATCTTACTAGAGATGATGAATGAACAGGTAGGTCACTTGTTTTTCATAATCTCTTTTGAGATCCTAGATGTTGTATTGAAACTAATCTAGGATGTTATGCACGTCTTATTATGGAGTTTGCCTACTATCATGTGGTTTGTATTATGTGTATGAAGTATGAACATATGTTTTGTAATTGACAGACAAAAATTACACGGACATGGATTGTCTACAATAAGCCAGATGAGCCTAGCTATGCTCATGCAGGATTGCTAATGTCACTTGGATTGCTCAAGCATCTTGGGGTTTTGGCAGCCACAGATGTGTATCGATATCTTGCACAAGTATTCAATTTTCTATCTTGGAAACTTCGTGAAGTTGTTTTACATTGTGTTTAGACTATATTATTTGTTAGAAGAATATATTTTAGTAGCAATGATGACCTTTTATGACAAGCCTATGACTATGTTAATGGTATTTTGTTCATAGAATAGTTTGTTTGAAGCTTATTGTGGCATTGTAAGTAGTTTAAAATATGTTTTGTTTTTAGCTATAGAAAAGTCGTCCTAGCACAGGATCATATGTAAATGGAATAATCTGTCACTCTAAATTCAATTTGTGGGGCTTCATGACATATTTTTTGAAAACATTCCTCAGTCGGAAAATGTAGACCCCTCATGTAAGAACTCTCGTAATCCGACCTACAAAGATCAATAAGAAATGGAAATCTTGTAACAAGTCGAATTCTTTGATTGGCTTGCATGGGATGATCATCCCATCCAATAGACACTATCTAGCAAAGATCCATCATGTGCAATAGAGCAGCAAACACAAAGGAGAAGCCAAGCGAAACACCGAACTCTCACCAAGAGCTCTAAAGCAAGAATGAGCCAGAAGGAGAAAGAAAGAAAGAAAGCTGCGAAACACTGAACTCTCACCAAGAGCTCTAAAGCAAGAATGAGCCAAAAGGAGAAAGAAAGAAAGAAAGAAAGCTTTATTGATGTCTTTTCCATGCCAAAAGGCATATAAGATGAAAGAGTACATGTCAAGTGTGTGGTAACAATGGGAGTGCATAAATTAACTCCAAAACAACAATGAAGAAAAAATACATGTTCATCAAATTGCAATGAACTAAGATCAAGACAATGCAAATATATCTGGCTGCAATATGATGATGTCATCATCTCCCACTACTACGAAAGAAGGATGTAACAGGGGTTGCTATCGAATGTATGTCCAAGCTGTGCTGTTGATGTCGTCAAGGAGGTCGTTGATGACAAAGGTGTCTCCTCATAGTAGGATATGTAGCCTTTGTGGCAGCATGAAATTGAGTGATGCATCGTCTTTGGATGTTGAGCGTGTCATCGTCGTCGCTATCATCTTTTTTGGATCTATCTGTGGTCTTCTACAAGAGAAGGATGTAATATGGAGCTTTGTGTCGGAGTGACTCTACTGGCAGAGATCCTTTTGTAGTAGGAACATCTCCTATATCATAAGTGCAACACAACAAGGATCCTTGTATGCTATAATGGACCATAGTGTAACCGGTGTATGGTGAAACCGGTAGTGATATATCCCCCTGATCTCACGATAGACTAGGCATCTGAATAAAATGTGATCCTCAAACTCCACCTCAGTAAGGAACATAGCTAGTAAATCCTTTCCTCTCTAGGGGTACCTTGGAAGCGTCCAGTCTGAATCGCCAATTGATGTGAGGAGACTTGAATCTAAGACCTTGAGTTAATCCTGAATCATGATAGGGTGGTAAAACTAGGAGGCCTAGCTCCAAAAAGTGAGTCCAATAGTAGTCTGATTTGAGCCCTAGGTGGCCTTGTCATGCTCGACCAAAATATGCTTTATATAAGAAATGTAAGTAGTTTAGAATATGTTTTGTTTTCTGCTATAGAAAAGTCGTCCTAGCACAGGATCATACCTAAATGAAATAATCTTTTGCTCTAAATTCAATTGTGGGGCTTCATGACATATTTTTTGAAAACATTCCTCAATTGGAAAATGTAGACCCCTCATGTAAGAACTCACGTAATTCGACCTGCAAAGATCAATAAGAAATGGAAAGCTTGTAACAAGTCGAATCCCTTGATGAGCTTGCATGGGACGATCATCCCATCCAATAGACGCTATCTAGCAAAGATCCATCCTGTGCAATAGAGCAGCAAACACAAGGGAGAAGCCAAGCGAAACACTGAACTCTCACCAAGAGCTCTAAAGCAAGAATGAGCCAGAAGGAGAAAGAAAGAAAGCTTTATTGATGTCTTTTCCATGCCAAAAGGCATATAAGACAAAAGAGTACATGTCAAGTGTGTGGTAACAATGGGAGTGCATAAATTAACTCCAAAACAATAATGACGAAAAAATACATGTGCATCTAACTGCAATGAACTAAAATTAATACAGTGCAAATATATTTGTCTACAATATGATGATGTCATCATCTCCCAATGCTACGAAAGAAGGATGTAACAGGGGTTGCTATTGAATGTATGTCCAAGCTATGCTGTTGATGTTGTCAAGGAGGTTGTTGATGACAAAGGTGTCTCCTCATAGTAGGATATGTAGCTCTCATGGCAGCATGAAATTGAGTGATGCACCGTCTTTGGATGTCGAGCGTGTCATTGTCGTCGCTATCATCTTTTTTGGATCTATCTGTGGTCTTCTACAAGAGAAGGATGTAATATGGAGCTTTGTGTCGGAGTGACTCTACTGGCAGAGATCTTTTTGTAGTAGGAACATCTCCTATATCATAAGTGCAACACAACAAGGATCCTTGTATGCTATAATGGACCATAGTGTAACCGGTGTATGGCGAAACCGGTAGTGATGTATCCCTCTGATCTCATGATAGACTAGGCATCTGAATAAAAAGTGATCCTCAAACTCCACCTTAGTAAGGAACATAGCTAGTAAATCCTTTCCTTTCTAGGGGTACCTTGGAAGCGTCCAGTCTCAATCGCCAATTGATGTGAGGAGACTTGGAGCTGTCCCAATATGAATCTAAGACCTTGAGGTAATCCTGATTCAAGATAGGGTGGTAAAACTAGGAGACCTAGCTCTGAAAAGTGAGTCCAATAGTAGTCTGGTTTGAGCCCTAGCTGGCCTTGTCGTGCTCGATCGCTTTATATAAGAAATGTCTGATATAATCGTGGGTGCTCGATGGAAGATCAATGATAGAAATGCCAAGTGTATCAAGTAACTAAGAGGCCTGGGGTAAGTGTTGGCCGTGTATATCTTTGCTCATCTGTGGAGAACAACATGACTCGCTGAATATATGTGATAAGTCAAAAGATGGCATCAAGCTGTAAAGGTGGAATTGCAAACTTTGTTGGAATGACATAGGAACGGAGGGCTTAGCCTGTATCATGTGTGATAACATAAGAATTTGCAAGTGTGAAATACTGGCCCAAATAGATGAAGTATGACCTATACACCATGACTCTGTTGCATACAAGGCTGCGGGGGTAACGATAGTATCAAAGAGCCAATACCTACTCGTGGCATCCCGAATAAATTGTCGAAAACAGAACCTCTCTAGGTGGAGGGAAGCGTGGCCTTTCCAAGTCTAGTGGAAGCTGCTTGTCTCAATGCCAAATATAGGACTAGTAAAGAGCACCCCTAGATAAGTGTGGCATGATACAATCTCTACTATCTAGTGGCTGTCTGTCAAAGATGATCTCCTGTTGCTGCATGAAGGCCTTGGATGTATTGAAGACCATAAGCTTGGTGTTCCTGATGTTAACCCCCAATCCCCATATGATATAGAAAGCATGAAGTTTGTCTAACTATCTCTCTAAACCATCTCTGATCGTGGAGACTAGAGCCATATCATCAACATAAAGAAGGATGGCATTTAGAATATCACCAAGCCTAGAACGTATGCCATCACATCACTCAATAACTCTCTCAAGCTCATCAATCTATAATCCAAATAGGGTGGGTGAGGGGGAACAACCCCGCTTCACTCCAATGGTACTCCATATTTGCTCTGAAATGCCAATGTTACTCCCGAAAACAACCAAGAACTCTCTCATAAAGTGCCATCACTGCTAGAACTGTGTCAGTGGGGAAACCAAGATCACCTAGTGGTTGTATGAGCAAGGACCATGGAACAGAGTTAAAAGGCTTTCTTGAAGTCAACAACACAACAAACCCACTCCTATGTTTGGCTTCCTCGATGACAACCCGATGAGTGGAGACATGATCTGTAGTGGAATGATGAGCTTGGAAAACTGCGTAGCCCAATGTAGGTAGTCTCCTGAACTTGGCCTCAGAATTCATTGGTGATTGAAGAATGGTGCTATAGCTTTGCAATAATGTGCCCGATCATGATGGCGTGATAGTTGTCAGGATTCATGGGGTCACTAATTTTGTGAATGGGATGAATGACGTTAGTGCACTAGGAAGGCGGGAAACCAAAGACAACCATTCGGTTGAGCAAAGTGGCTAGGGAGGTGAAAGTATGTCTGTAGTGTGGATCAATGATTTAGACTCAAGGTCATTGATATGTTGGGTACGATGAGTCTTCATTCTCTTGATGGCTGCTAGGACCATGATAGATGTGAAAAAGGTGAACTGACATGGACGGGGGGAGATCGAGATGGGCGTGTCGGTGGGTATGGTGTATAATGTAATAGCATATGTAGATTCTTAAGGAGAGGTGGAGCATGGGGGATAAATTTTGATACCATCCACCTTCTGATCTCATCAATTATGATTTACACTAGTGGAGTTCAAATTGCATCTGAAAAATGACCAACAAATTGGCAAAGAAATATAATCTTCGAACATATCCTCTTTTTCTTGTATAATTTGCTATGCATAGCCGTTAAAGGGCTAGTTTCCAAAGAGACCCTAGTGGTATGAAGTGAAACTACAACCAAATATTTGTCTCAAGAAACAAGAGTACTTGTCTCTACAAAAATCATCACATGAACAGAACGTGTTCCACAATGTCATTTCAGAATGAGCAAAAAGGACTCTCTTTCATTGCGTATTGAAAAAATTATGAAATTTTTTCTGATTTTTCATAAAGTTGTTTTGCAAAACTGTTCACATACACGTTGTTTATGGCGGAGTGTGTGATGACGAGATTGACGGGCTATATGAAGAAGATTTGGTTCTTGTAAGCATGCACAGAAAACTTTGAGATGTAAGGAACGGCGCTCAAGGTCAAACCAAGGATGTCGTATGAGACAAGATGATGTGGGCCTGTGTCGTTGAGGTTTAGATGAGATAGCTGTCTTGTGACTCCAACAAGCTATGATATAGGAAGTGACAAAATAGTGAGGTAAGACCTTCATGATATGTCGTAATGAAAGACGGATGAAAGGTGTATCTGGGTCCATGAGTAGTATTGAGAAGAGATAGAGAATACTGGGATGGAGCCTTGATGAAATGAGAGAAATGAGGGATCGGAAAGGGTGGAGAGACTCCACCTTCGCTGCATGTACTTTACCCATGCAGCTACTCTACCCATGTGGTGTGCCAGTCCACTTTGGTGGCTCCATAAGGCTTAATAACTCAAGTATAACAACTACCAATTATTGAACCCTATCCACAAATCACATGGATTGGCTCGACCATTTTTGGGGCATCCCTAACTCATGGCAAAAGTTGGTTAGGTCAATAACTAGGGACATAACATTCTTCCTTATGTCCTCCAAAATGGAAGGAATTTTTGTTTGAAAGAGATTCCCAAGGGTCATTGAACGAAGTTGTGTTAGCCATTGCAAACATAATTCTGCATGTTTGAATCTCATTTTGTAATTTGTTTTATGATTTAAGAATTGCTACACTATATGGTGGGTGGCGTCTTGTGTTTCAACCTGAGAGAACTTGATTGTGCGCATGTTTTTTAAATGCCTGGCTTTTGTTTGCTAGGGTAAATCTATTGATCAAATAAGCATACGGCTCTTATTTGAGAATCGGTTGTAGCTATGACTATAGATAGTCGAAAATGAAAATGTGATAGTTGCTTGCAGGAGCATGAAGCAACAACTGTAGGAATTCTTCTAGGGATGGCATCTGCTTACAGGGGCACCATGGATCCTGCAATTTCAAAGGTGAATCTATTCATGATAACAATTTTAGTCACTATGCATTTGGATGAGTTGGTATATGGAAAAATTATTTTTCACAGAATGCTCAGCTTGGACTACCCATGTGTGTAAATATGCAAGAAATTGTTTATACTTTAGGTTAAATACATGTTATTGTGTGCAGCCTATTGTGGAAGGTAGCTAGTATGATATTGTAGCTAAGCTCTAGATTTTTAACAAGCTTATGCAGTTAACCAAGCGACTTTCTATTGTTCATTTTTATGGATAGATGCTTTACCTTCACATTCCCGCACGCCATCCGCCTTCATTTCCCGAGCTAGAGCTTCCCACTCTCATGCAGGTATTTTGCTGGTCTTTCATCTTATCCAAAATTTATAGATTGCGATTTTAAACTTGGAAATTGGTATATAGCACATATGATGGATGTTTGGGTTTCTCAGATATACATGTTAAGATTAGAGTTATACAAGGTTTTTTTTAATCCAAAAACTTGTTGTGCCTTGAAACATGCATGCCTTTTCACCTGCAATAGGAGTTTGGGTCGCATTTTAAACATAAAAATTTGAGTGAGATCAATCCATTTCAAGTTATTATAAAAATGGACTTTTCAATCAAAAAGGTTTTGTTTGGTAATAATTACTTATGTCAAATGCAATGTACTAGTTACATAGGTTTGGGTGAAAGGCTCTCCTATTATTAATTTAGATTTCATACTTTTCCTCAGTGTTATTTCTCTTCATGATGATACCAAATGAAATATAACATGCGTTTTTTGTCAAATTCCGTGGACATTCTTTCCACTTATGTTTCCCCAAGCATCGAATCACAAAATTCTCTTTTTCAACAGTATTGGTCTTGTGGAGATAACAAGGAAGGACGCTGACCTCTGGGAATTAAATGGCCCATACAATCTTTTGCCTCTAGGAGCACCATATCCATTACCTTTCTTGTGAGGATGCTAGCTCTCCAAGCTCCTCAAGAAACCAACTAGTCAGTAAAAGAATGATCTCCTCCCATCCATAGACAATATTTGGCACAATAGAATGCTGTTTGCTGAAATTCTGCATATGTTGCCTCTTTGACCTGCATCAAAAAACTTCTTTCTAGTAGCAAAGGCATGCTCTTGTGAGTTGTTTTTCAAAGAGAGATTTTTCCCTCTCAGTTCTCCATCCAATAACATTCCATTCAACTCCTCAAATGTTGGCCTTCTTTCTCTTGCAGAAATTGCAATAACTAAATCTTGAAAAGGAGATAAGCTATTAAGAGTGACGGTGACAAGTTCAGAATTTGGTATTTTCTCTCCAACATTGGCTGGTTGATCTTTTAGATCTTTGACCTTTGTGAGGTACTTTGTGATGGATCTTCTCTGCTCATCCTCACAGATTGATTTGAGAATGTCCCAAGCTTCCTTGAGTGATTGAGCATTAAAATATGAGGAATAATAATATCTTTGACAGAAAGGTTGACGATATGATGAGCATGATGTGCACTTTTGATGAAGTGTTTTGCTTCTTTCTCAGATGATGGAATTTTTCCTCATCAGCGATAATTCCTCAACAATCTTTATCATAAGGATATTTTGCATTTTAAACTTCTAGATACTATAATTGATGCCATCTAGTTTGCTAGCTTCAGCCAATACAGATTCATGCAAAGTAGACATGTCTAGTTTTTTGGAGAGAGAAAATACATACATATGATTTTAGCCCAAGCTAGGGTCTAAAGGAGAGCTTTCTAGGCACGCTAGTATTTTTAAGAGTACATTCTCTCCTCTTGGAAGCTTGCTGATTTTTAGAACCTTCTAGACCATCAGTCCAAATGGCTGGATCTTGATGTAGCCTTCTTTCTTGCTTGATGCTGATTCTGTTGATTTATGCTCATTTGCAAGATCTTCATAGTTGTAATTTTCAGCTGCCTCCAAATTGATGTCACCTCTAAGAAGTTTTTAGAGAAAGCATCAACTAGAAACCACAATTTTTTGCTCCAAATAGCTTCCTCAGGATGTAAGGAATTTACTATGCCTTGTTTCACTAAAATCTGATAAGAGATGAAAGAGTTTTAACCAAAAGTACAACTACTCTAAATCACGCTCCAAAGATCATCAAAAGCTTTGATACCATGTTGGAAATCAGATTGTAGCATTCATATACTAAATCTATTGATGTCTACATCAGAGAATCAATTTCTTAATTTCTTTCTCTCTCTCTCTCTCTCTCTAGTAAGGTTGCTCTCTACTCATATTCTCTCTTTTTGTTGTGGTTTCATGACACATGGAGATGTGTCAATATGCATATTTCATGTACCGTGGGCCCAAGTATTATTGATAACAAAATGACCACTACCTCCAGCAACTTAAAACAAAAATACAAAGTATAAAAGTTTTGACTTATTAAACTGGAGAGATCAGGACAACTTGAGGATGGCTGCTTGCTACGATGACAATCATTTGTGCTTGAAGCTCTTTAAATATAGTAGTAAAAGGGGTGATGGAGTAAACTGATTATAGAACAAAAAAAGAAGACTAATCTGTGAAGAAGGTTGACTAAATGAATGTTTTTTCCTTTATTCATGTCGACTAGTGATACGTTGTGACTAGTGATACATTGTTTTTTATTCTCCATGAAAACCACACCCTCTATTGATAGTCAAAATTGGACATATTGAGATTCACAAGGAAAAATATGGCTTACTTTTAAGTGGCTGTGGACTACCTTAGTTTGGAAAGATGGCTAGGCAAATGTCTTAAAATGATATTACAACTAGTTTATGATGAGGTTATTATTTTGGCTTGGAAGAATACTTGGCCTTAGCTAAAGGGCATGAAAGTGAGCATTTCTTTTGAAACCAGTTAGACATAACAATACTCACATTTGCATGTATGTTGATGGCCCTTCATGCCAAGCATGGTTGGCATATGTACCACATTACAAGATCCGATATTGGAGTGGTTCTACGCTTTTTTAAGGTGTGGATTGATGTAATCTTAACATTCCCATATGTGCTAAAATCAGTCATTAAAAATAAGAAAGAGTTGCCTTGCCGAATTTGTGAGGTGTTCTTTATAAAGTGCACATTTTGGAAGACCTGAAAAACTTAAAAAAAGAAAGATAAAGTTCCGCTTGAAGATTCAGTTTTCACGCATTCTAAGGACTTAGTCTCCTCTATGGATGACCATTTTATTATGTCTTCTGCAACAAAGTAAATTACGTTGTATTGGATATGTAAATGAAGAATTCAAAAAGTTTAAAATTTATAGTCATGCCTTTTCAATTTTTGATAGAAATATCTACTTTGAATTCTTTTTTAATGCCTCCCAACACTTTACATAATGTATGCTCCCACATGTAGTCAGCAGCACTGATGGCAGTTGGGCTTCTTTATCAAGGGTCAGCACATCGCCTAACAACAGAAATTTTGCTGGTGAGTTTTCCAACATTATGTTGATTGTGACTATGACTTGAAGCTAAAAGTACATACGTAGAAAATTAGAAATAAAGAGTAGAATAGAACTTTGAGATATCAAGGACTATCAACAATAAATTGTTTTGCATACAGTGATCACAATAATAGATTTTAGTATCAATGAAGCAAGGAATGACAATATGTGAAGCAACCCTAACAATCTCCCACAAAGAATGGCAAGCTAGCAATACATTAGCTACAACCTAATAAGCAATAGCAAAGTTGAGTTCCCCCCCGAAGAATGCAAGTGATACTATTAAAAGATTAGGGTTTTGATGACTAGTCAAGTTCTTTTGCCAAAATGAATGATAAAATAACATTGCATAGAGGCTAGAGCCATATTGATCCGGTTAATTTTAGATAGATATACTGTTGGCAGTGTATAATGTACTCGTACTTTGTTGAGCACGTTGAGTTGACTCACGTTTTTGTCACAAGCTCTGAGATGGCTGCTTATGCTTCATAACTGTTGTCGGTTTGCTGTCATTCAATACAGTTCCCTGTGATTTCATTTCACATAACACAGAAATTCGATGAAGAATCACTAAATGGCCCAAAATTGGATCGCACTCCTCTTGGTACTTCAAGCAAACTAGGTAAGGGAATTGCTCTTGAAAACACCTTGAATCTGATACCCATATTGGCACCCAAAAAAAGATGAACAAAAAATCTTGCGTTTTGGGAAACCCTAATGGGATTTCCCGGATCGCGTTTCGGAACATTGAGAAAACTGCAGATTATGATTCTACTATTTTCTCAAGAGACCTAGATTTTTAGACTTGATTGTACATGGCATTCGTAAGTCTTCTTTTCCATCTCAAGCACACTCGAATATCATGATGTAGAATATATTTTTGTCATTGTACCCAAGTACATGCATATTATGAACAAACATTATTGAAATGCTTATAGAAGGTAGAATTGCAGTCACTAATAGACCTAAAATTAGCATCATTTTCAAATGTTTTACAAAGGTGTAAATTTGAATGCTTTTGTCAACTAGTTGGTGTTAAATTGTACCAAACTCAAGCTTCTTTCTGTTCATGTTTGTAAATTCTCAGGCTGAAATTGGACGCAAACCTGGAGGTGATAATGCTTTGGATCGAGAAGGCTATGCTCTTGCAGCTGGGCTTGCTTTAGGTCTTGTTACTTTAGGTACTAATATTTTTATTAGAGACCATTTTTGTTGACAAGCGTTATCTACACCTTAAGCTTTATATTTTGGTGAAGTTGAAGAATAAAATAAAATCCTTTATTAAGACTCACTGAAGTACGCACCTCTATCATACTTTTGTGCTAATTACATTGTAAGAAAGACCTTCCAAGTACTTGGCGATGTATAGAGAATTGTGTCCCAAATTTCTCAACCATTAACAGGGTGGTCTCTCATTTATACCAATTCTTGAGGGTTTTTAAGTACAAACCAATGTTTGCAAATAGTGTGTCACTGAATCGCGATTCGATTCACTTCAAATCACATTCCGATTCGAATCGGAATCGGCCGATTCGAATCTGACTCTTTTTTTGAACCAGAACTACACAGGCTCGAGTGGCAAGGGGTCCCATTCTTCATTTTGCTTCAAGAGAGAGAGAGAATTAGAATTAGAATTATTATTATTAACGTCTTTTGGTGCCCAGGGGCACATAAGACAAAAGAGAGTACAAAATGTGAGAAGCATTGTCCGCATAAGGACTTATTTACCAATGAAAAGACAGTAAAACTAAAACTAAAATATCGATCTCTCTGTCTCTAAGAGAAAAAGTATCCAAGCTTGACCACCAGCTGGTGAGGGTACAAAGCAAGAGCTTAACCACCTGCTCCGCGGAGGAAACTAGCTACGAGCAAGCCGAAAGTAATGAGTGATGGTAGTAGTGGGTCGTGATGTAGGCTGGTGGGAGGCGTATGAAGATCTAGTAGCACTGGATCGAGCCGAAACTCTCTGTGTCTTCGATCTTCGGACGGGGACGTCAAAATCCGCAACCGAAATATCCACTCTGTCTCGCTTCTGGAAGAACTGAGTAATGTGAGCCTGACTGGAATCCATATCTGAGAGCGTAGGTAGAAGTGAAGCTCGTAAAATATACATCTCTCTCAAAAGAAGACCCACACATCTAGCGTCTGGATACTCGAGGAAGGAGCTCAACGTGAGGGGAATATCTCGGTATAAACAATGGTATCGTCCTCTAATCTCATAGTATACTGGGCAGCGAAAGATGAAATGAAACTCATCTTCCACCTCCTGAAGAGAACAGAGCTGACATATCCGCTGCAATCTGGGAGTGTCTGTGTATCTACCTGTCTCGATAGCAAGCTGATGAGAAGAGACTCGAAGCTGTCCTATACGATATCTCAGACCAAAAGATAGCGTCTGTGTAAGATAAACTGGAAGAATAGGCAAGCCCGAAACGTCCAGCCGTAAAAGATGTGTGCCATAATAATGTAGCTTGACCCTATCTGGATCAGGATGTGACCATATAGTGCGTATGTAGCTCCGGTAGATCTGCTGTCTGATATAAGCATGGGTTCCATTCGGAAGATCAAGTGCGGATAAACCCCAAGTCTGAAGAAGGGCTGAGACACTGCGATACCAAGAGTGCTTGGCTCCCTGATCCGCAATGGTACAAGATGAAGTGAGAGCAGCAACAATGTATCTGGAGGTATCTAGATCTGATACCCTGTGAAGAAAGGTGATGATCTGAAACATAGCACCAACAACTAATGGAGGAGAAGCAAACTCGGCTAGTATGATATCATGTGGTACTGAGGGCTTAGCCCGGATTATCCTACTGAGCATGAGAATCTGGATACGAGTAAGATCTCTCCATGTATCGCGTGATAAATCAGGGCACCAAGTCTCAGCCGAATATAGCACAACTGGGGAGACAGTAGCAGAAAATAGTAGGCATCTGGTAGCAGGATCCTGCACATAATAAGTAGAGCAAAATCTCTCCATATGCACAAGAGCGGTATGCCCCTTGCGGAGCCTGGCGGTGGCTGCTGGTCGAAAAGTGAGTAGCGGACCAGAGAAAAGAACTCCCAGATAGGTGTAGGAGGTCACGATCTCAATCGGTAGCCCGTCATAATAGAAAATCACATCTCTCATATGCTGTCTGTCGGTGTTAAACACCATAATCTTAGTCTTCTTAAGGTTAACCGTCAATCCCCAACGCTGGCAAAAGTGATGTAAAGCAGAAAGGTGACTCTGTAAACCAGCTGCAGAGGATGAGAGGAGAACCACATCATCAGCGTACAAGAGAATGGGGATAATAATGTCTGCTAGGGGACAGCCCTCTCCACCTTCCTCGCGAATAATCCGCTCGAGGTCATCTATATATAGTGCAAAAAGAGTGGGTGATAAGGGGCAACCCTGCTTCACACCAATGGTAGAATGTATCTGTGAGGACCAGCCACTACCATCTCTGAAACGTGCCAAGACTCGCTCATATAAAGTAATGATCGCAGCAATAGTATCCTCTGAAAAGCCAAGTGAAGACAGTCTCTGGAAAAGAAGATGTCGTGGAACAGAGTCAAAAGCTTTGCGAAAATCCACAAAGCAACAGTAAATTCTCTGTTTCCGATGTCGAGCCTCCTCAATAATGCATCTCAAAATGAAGATCTGGTCTGAAGTAGAATATCCCGGTCTGAAACCAGCTTGACCCATAGCGTGTAAACCCTCAGTTTCAGCAAAAGATCCAGTAACTGTCTGTAGTATAGAGCCATATATCTTAGCCAGAGTGTGGCCAATCATAATGGTGCGGTAGTTTCCTACATTCATGGGATCACCTGCCTTGAGGATGGGGTGAAGGATATTAGTACACCAAGCCGTAGGAAAACCAGAAGTAACAGCTGTGTTAAAAACATGAGCAATGTAAGGGGAGATGAGATGTGCTATGGGCTTTAGGAAGTCTACACTTAAGGAGTCATAGTCAGTGGCTTTATTTAGTTTGGCATGTTTAATGGCGTTTTCAACCATGTCAGGGGTGAAAAGTGAGCAGTGGTCAGGTCTCGGTGAGAGTGAGGTAGGAGGAGAGTCCGTGGTATATAACTCCGTGGCATACTCGATCCAGGATTCGATGGCTATGGGGGCCAATGTTGAAGAGTGTCTGGTGAAATGTTTCCAGAAAAAAGAGGAGGGTGAATCTAAAGAGTTGATCATTTTTTGGCAGAGTGATTGTCGGTACTTGATCTTCTTTGTTCTGGTGGTTCTATGATATTCTTTCTGGCATTGTTTGAGTGTGGCAGGGGAGAGTGACCTGGCATATGTCACATGATTGTGAAGAGAGCGGCATTCTGCATCATACCATCTGTTGTGAACACTTCTGTGAGATGATGTCGTTTTGGTGGGGAAGGATGAGGAAGCAGCAGCTAAGAGGGATGTAGAGAGAAAAGTGGCTTGCTGGTCAATTGGTGCCATGAACGGGAAGTTAGCGAGTAGTTGGGATAAGATTGTGGTGTAATTAGTGAATCCAGATTGGGTGAAAGGAATACGTTTATGAGTGGGAAGAGAGCAAGAAACTTGCAAAGAAGAGGTTATGTGACCAAGTGAGATGTGTAAGAGTGAGTGATCGGAAATGGTAGGGGGTGTAATGGAGAAATCAGAAATGTGAGAGATCAAAGCAGGTGATCCAATGAAGTAGTCGACCACACTATGTCCTCCACCATGAGGATAGCATGTATATGCTGATGAGGAAGGCCACTGTGTGAGGCCATTCAAAATGGCAAGAGCGTGTGTCTCTGCTAGAGTGATCAACTGCTCCCCGAAAGATGTAGCTGGAGTGTCTGCATCCTGTGATACCCGGTCTAGCCCCATATCCAAAGGGTAAAGCCTGAGAAGATCCGTAGCTGCATGAAATTCGGTTTGTCTAGAGCTTGTGCGGGCGTTGAAATCACCTGCTAGTAAAATGGAACCCTGCTGAGAAAAGATAGCAATATCATCTGAGAGAGCCTGAAAAGGGTCCCCGCCAAACTCAGCAAACACTGAGGTCTGTGGAGCAAAATAGCATACAGCTATATAGATGTCCTGAGGTAATCCCAATAGTGAGCCAATAATGTGTAACCAAATATAGCGAGCGTATGGATCTTGTTTAACCATCTGAACTGTGGTGTCTCTGTATAAACAAGCTACTCCTCCAGATCCTCGACAAGTTTTTCCCCTAACAAATGGACGAAAAGCAGAATGCCAAGAGTACTCCTGTATATTTGGAAGAGGATGATATAAGGACTCATGAGTTTCAGCCAACAACAAAATGTCGCATTTTCTAATAAAATCAGCAAAGTCTCCGGCTGATGACGAAGATAAAAAACCATTACAATTCCAGAAGCCAAGTCTCAAATTGGTAGGGGATCTCGGGTAGCTTCTATATCCGGGGGCCCCTAGTTCCTATTGTGGAAGGTCGAAAAATCTCGGTTTCCCGTCAATAAAAACAACCCTTTGCCCTTTCTCTTTCGCTTCAAGGATAATCTTTTTTCTTGCCAACCATTGAGTATTTGTTAAGTCATCATCCATATAAATGAAAGTACCTTTAAGCTTTGCCCTAAGCCGAAGGGCAGCATTGCGTTGTGAAAGCGAGCGGAACTTGATAAACAAAACATTGTCATCAAATTTACTACGCCAAGCAGTATCAAAACCATCAGCCACATGAGATAACTTGGAAATGAGCAAATCCGTAGCTTCTTCCAACGGTTTTCCACCATTGGCAATGCCTCTTACTCTAATGTTAAAGGCTTTTTTGGCCCTTCTGGCTTGTTCACCCAAAACTGTCTCCAAATCGTTTTCCTTCGGAAAAGATGAAATCTGAGAGTGATTACCTTGCTTAAGGATCGATGTCGTTTCTTCAACCTGTTTTGCGAGTGATGAGAGTTTGCTACCCATATCATCCGGTTTGAAGAGTGCTGCCCACGTTTTCGTCTCCTCGACTTGTTTCTCCAAGTTATTGATCTTGTTGGAAGTCTCCTCCAAGGCACTTTTTTCTGCAATTCGTTGCTTAAGATATATATTTTCTTGCTCAAGCTGCTCCACACGTTCCGTGACACCAAAAAGATCCTTAGCTAACTTGCTATTTTCAGCTTCAAAGAGGTGTAGTTGTTTCTTAAGTCCAAGAATTTCTTGTCGGATAAAACTAAGATCATAAGCAAAAAGACTTTCGGTAGGTTTGGAAGGAGTGTAGTCAATGGCAGCCATGTTGACAGGAATGTCACTAGTTTCTATCACCGAAGACGGCTCCTCCATCACTACCGGTGATGGGGGGGTGTCCAACAGGGAGGGGGGTGTAAGAACACCCCCCTTTTTCTTAGGTGCCATAGGAGGCGGTAAGCAGATGGAGGACAGTGTAGACAAACGGCCAGGCGTAGCAGCGCAGTAGCGCAGACCAGCGCAGGGCAGGTGCGAAGGTCAGCACTGCAGCGCCGGCAGGGCGGACAGCAGCGCCAGCAGGGCGGGTGGGCGCGCAAGAGAGAGAGAATTAGAATTAGAATTATTATTATTAACGTCTTTTGGTGCCCAGGGGCACATAAGACAAAAGAGAGTACAAAATGTGAGAAGCATTGTCCGCATAAGGACTTATTTACCAATGAAAAGACAGTAAAACTAAAACTAAAATATCGATCTCTCTGTCTCTAAGAGAAAAAGTATCCAAGCTTGACCACCAGCTGGTGAGGGTACAAAGCAAGAGCTTAACCACCTGCTCCGCGGAGGAAACTAGCTAGGAGCAAGCTGAAAGTAATGAGTGATGGTAGTAGTGGGTCGTGATGTAGGCTGGTGGGAGGCGTATGAAGATCTAGTAGCACTGGATCGAGCCGAAACTCTCTGTGTCTTCGATCTTCGGACGGGGACGTCAAGATCCGCAACCGAAATATCCACTCTGTCTCGCTTCTGGAAGAACTGAGTAATGTGAGCCTGACTGGAATCCATATCTGAGAGCGTAGGTAGAAGTGAAGCTCGTAAAATATACATCTCTCTCAAAAGAAGACCCACACATCTAGCATCTGGATACTCGAGGAAGGAGCTCAACGTGAGGGGAATATCTCGGTATAAACAATGGTATCGTCCTCTAATCTCATAGTATACTGGGCAGCGAAAGATGAAATGAAACTCATCTTCCACCTCCTGAAGAGAACAAAGCTGACATATCCGCTGCAATCTGGGAGTGTCTGTGTATCTACCTGTCTCGATAGCAAGCTGATGAGAAGAGACTCGAAACTGTCCTATACGATATCTCAGACCAAAAGATAGCGTCTGTGTAAGATAAACTGGAAGAATAGGCAAGCCCGAAACGTCCAGCCGTAAAAGATGTGTGCCATAATAATGTAGCTTGACCCTATCTGGATCAGGATGTGACCATATAGTGCGTATGTAGCTCCGGTAGATCTGCTGTCTGATATAAGCATGGGTTCCATTCGGAAGATCAAGTGCGGATAAACCCCAAGTCTGAAGAAGGGCTGAGACACTGCGATACCAAGAGTGCTTGGCTCCCTGATCTGCAAGGGTACAAGATGAAGTGAGAGCAGCAACAATGTATCTGGAGGTATCTAGATCTGATACCCTGTGAAGAAAGGTGATGATCTGAAACATAGCACCAACAACTAATGGAGGAGAAGCAAACTCGGTTAGTATGATATCATGTGGTACTGAGGGCTTAGCCCGAATTATCCTACTGAGCATGAGAATCTGGATACGAGTAAGATCTCTCCATGTATCGCGTGATAAATCAGGGCACCAAGTCTCAGCCGAATATAGCACAACTGGGGAGACAGTAGCAGAAAATAGTAGGCATCTGGTAGCAGGATCCTGCACATAATAAGTAGAGCAAAATCTCTCCATATGCACAAGAGCGGTATGCCCCTTGCGGAGCCTGGCGGTGGCTGCTGGTCGAAAAGTGAGTAGCGGACCAGAGAAAAGAACTCCCAAATAGGTGTAGGAGGTCACGATCTCAATCGGTAGCCCGTCATAATAGAAAATCACATCTCTCATATGCTGTCTGTCGGTGTTAAACACCATAATCTTAGTCTTCTTAAGGTTAACCGTCAATCCCCAACGCTGGCAAAAGTGATGTAAAGCAGAAAGGTGACTCTGTAAACCAGCTGCAGAGGATGAGAGGAGAACCACATCATCAGCGTACAAGAGAATGGGGATAATAATGTCTGCTAGGGGACAGCCCTCTCCACCTTCCTCGCGAATAATCCGCTCGAGGTCATCTATATATAGTGCAAAAAGAGTGGGTGATAAGGGGCAACCCTGCTTCACACCAATGGTAGAATGTATCTGTGAGGACCAGCCACTACCATCTCTGAAACGTGCCAAGACTCGCTCATATAAAGTAATGATCGCAGCAATAGTATCCTCTGAAAAGCCAAGTGAAGACAGTCTCTGGAAAAGAAGATGTCGTGGAACAGAGTCAAAAGCTTTGCGAAAATCCACAAAGCAACAGTAAATTCTCTGTTTCCGATGTCGAGCCTCCTCAATAATGCATCTCAAAATGAAGATCTGGTCTGAAGTAGAATATCCCGGTCTGAAACCAGCTTGACCCATAGCGTGTAAACCCTCAGTTTCAGCAAAAGATCCAGTGACTGTCTGTAGTATAGAGCCATATATCTTAGCTAGAGTGTGGCCAATCATAATGGTGCGGTAGTTTCCTACATTCATGGGATCACCTGCCTTGAGGATGGGGTGAAGGATATTAGTACACCAAGCCGTAGGAAAACCAGAAGTAACAGCTGTGTTAAAAACATGAGCAATGTAAGGGGAGATGAGATGTGCTACGGGCTTTAGGAAGTCTACACTTAAGGAGTCATAGTCAGTGGCTTTATTTAGTTTGGCATGTTTAATGGCGTTTTCAACCATGTCAGGGGTGAAAAGTGAGCAGTGGTCAGGTCTCGGTGAGAGTGAGGTAGGAGGAGAGTCCGTGGTATATAACTCCGTGGCATACTCGATCCAGGATTCGATGGCTATGGGGGCCAATGTTGAAGAGTGTCTGGTGAAATGTTTCCAGAAAAAAGAGGAGGAGGGTGAATCTAAAGAGTTGATCATTTTTTGGCAGAGTGATTGTAGGTACTTGATCTTCTTTGTTCTGGTGGTTCTATGATATTCTTTCTGGCATTGTTTGAGTGTGGCAGGGGAGTGTGACCTGGCATATGTCACATGATTGTGAAGAGAGCGGCATTCTGCATCATACCATCTGTTGTGAACACTTCTGTGAGATGATGTCGTTTTGGTGGGGAAGGATGAGGAAGCAGCAGCTAAGAGGGATGTAGAGAGAAAAGTGGCTTGCTGGTCAATTGGTGCCATGAACGGGAAGTTAGCGAGTAGTTGGGATAAGATTGTGGTGTAATTAGTGAATCCAGATTGGGTGAAAGGAATACGTTTATGAGTGGGAAGAGAGCAAGAAATTTGCAAAGAAGAGGTTATGTGACCAAGTGAGATGTGTAAGAGTGAGTGATCGGAAATGGTAGGGGGTGTGATGGAAAAATCAGAAATGTGAGAGATCAAAGCAGGTGATCCAATGAAGTAGTCGACCACACTATGTCCTCCACCATGAGGATAGCATGTATATGCTGATGAGGAAGGCCACTGTGTGAGGCCATTCAGAATGGCAAGAGCGTGTGTCTCTGCTAGAGTGATCAACTGCTCCCCGAAAGATGTAGCTGGAGTGTCTGCATCCTGTGATACCCGGTCTAGCCCCATATCCAAAGGGTAAAGCCTGAGAAGATCCGTAGCTGCATGAAATTCGGTTTGTCTAGAGCTTGTGCGGGCGTTGAAATCACCTGCTAGTAAAATGGAACCCTGTTGAGAAAAGATAGCAATATCATCTGAGAGAGCCTGAAAAGGGTCCCCGCCAAACTCAGCAAACACTGAGGTCTGTGGAGCAAAATAGCATACAGCTATATAGATGTCCTGAGGTAATCCCAATAGTGAGCCAATAATGTGTAACCAAATATAGCGAGCGTATGGATCTTGTTTAACCATCTGAACTGTGGTGTCTCTGTATAAACAAGCTACTCCTCCAGATCCTCGACAAGTTTTTCCCCTAACAAATGGACGAAAAGCAGAATGCCAAGAGTACTCCTGTATATTTGGAAGAGGATGATATAAGGACTCATGAGTTTCAGCCAACAACAAAATGTCGCATTTTCTAATAAAATCAGCAAAGTCTCCGGCTGATGACGAAGATAAAAAACCATTACAATTCCAGAAGCCAAGTCTCAAATTGGTAGGGGATCTCGGGTAGCTTCTATATCCGGGGGCCCCTAGTTCCTATTGTGGAAGGTCGAAAAATCTCGGTTTCCCGTCAATAAAAACAACCCTTTGCCCTTTCTCTTTCGCTTCAAGGATAATCTTTTTTCTTGCCAACCATTGAGTATTTGTTAAGTCATCATCCATATAAATGAAAGTACCTTTAAGCTTTGCCCTAAGCCGAAGGGCAGCATTGCGTTGTGAAAGCGAGCGGAACTTGATAAACAAAACATTGTCATCAAATTTACTGCGCCAAGCAGTATCAAAACCGTCAGCCACATGAGATAACTTGGAAATGAGCAAATCCGTAGCTTCTTCCAACGGTTTTCCACCATTGGCAATGCCTCTTACTCTAATGTTAAAGGCTTTTTTGGCTCTTCTGGCTTGTTCACCCAAAACTGTCTCCAAATCGTTTTCCTTCGGAAAAGATGAAATCTGAGAGTGATTACCTTGCTTAAGGATCGATGTCGTTTCTTCAACCTGTTTTGCGAGTGATGAGAGTTTGCTGCCCATATCACCCGGTTTGAAGAGTGCTGCCCACGTTTTCGTCTCCTCGACTTGTTTCTCCAAGCTATTGATCTTGTTGGAAGTCTCCTCCAAGGCACTTTTTTCTGCAATTCGTTGCTTAAGATATATATTTTCTTGCTCAAGCTGCTCCACACGTTCCGTGACACCAAAAAGATCCTTAGCTAACTTGCTATTTTCAGCTTCAAAGAGGTGTAGTTGTTTCTTAAGTCCAAGAATTTCTTGCCGGATAAAACTAAGATCATAAGCAAAAAGACTTTCGGTAGGTTTGGAAGGAGTGTAGTCAATGGCAGCCATGTTGATAGTTTCTGTCACCGAAGACGGCTCCTCCATCACTACCGGTGATGGGGGGGTGTCCAACAGGGAGGGGGGTGTAAGAACACCCTCCTTTTTCTTAGGTGCCATAGGAGGCGGTAAGCAGATGGAGGAGAGAGAGAGAGAGAGATCGCGCGATGAGAGGGAAGGGAGGCAGATTTGGCCACGGGAGCAAGGGGCGAGGCAGGAGGGAGAGCGGGGGTAAAGGAAACAGGAGTGAGGGTAGAGGAGGCAAAGAGATCAGGGCGCAGAGTTCAAGGCCAGCGAGGGGCAGGATATGAGGGCGAAATAGAGGCAGGGAACAGTGTGGAGGTGCGATGGTGGACAAAGAGTAGCGGATCGCTGGTTGGAGAGAGAATAGCGGATCGCTGGTTGGAGTAGCGGATCGCTGGTTGGAGAGAGAGAGAGAGAGAGAGAGAGAGAGAGAGAGAGAAAACTTTGCCGGTTCCACAGAATTTGTCATAAAATTCTTCAATATATGATGGTTCTTGCCAACCTTTTCAGGTTTTGACCACAACCAATAGTTCGATGCAGTTGGGTCGCTGACCTTCCAGCAGCAAGGGCTCTCCAGTAATGATCAAATTAATAGCGCTCTCAGCAACACTGTTGGCAACAACGGCAGTAGGAGGCTCATTCAAAGCTTCGGGTGATACAAACGGAAGTAGACATGGTATCATCGTTGTGAGCCTCCAGCGGAGCCATAATTGAGCCTTCCTGTTCCGCTCTTCTACATGAAAACATTCAACAACCTGACATCATTCGAGAGCTTGGGCAATGGAACTCCTTAAGCAAAATTCAACACTCCCACTTCTCGTTGCATAAGCACCGCACAGCTGCTTCCAGCAGTCTTACTACTCTCCTGCGCTCTCTTCCCTCTTAAACCCATCAAAGCTCGTTGTGAGCCCCTCCAGCAGAGCCATAATTGAGCCTTCCTGTCCCGCTCTTCGTGCAAATGCGTTTGCACTTCACCTGCAATCACATTCAAAAAAGGTCCTGCTTGCCACAGCAAGAAAATCCTCTCTTACTCGATCATCACGTTTCTGGCCTCGCCATCCCAAATCTAAAACGGCAAAACAAGCTCATCCTATGGAGCCATCGCTGGACAGGATGCAGAAATCACAGGGATCGCTGGTGTTGGAGCCATCAATGGACAGGATGCAGGGATTTAAGATGTAGCCATGGCACAGCAGCAGTAGCACGCATCAACGACCAGAGGTAGCGCGCAGCAGCCGCGATCCCAACGGAGAGAGAGAGAGAGAGAGAGAGAGAGAGAGAGAGAGAGAGAGAGAGAGAGAGCTTTATTAATGTCTTATGGGTACCTGCGGGTACAAAAGACAGGATAAATGTACATCTCAAGTGTGTATGGTACTCTAGGAGCGTATGACAAAAACGTCTCCAAAAAAGAAACGTACTAATAAAATAAAAGAAATCTGAACTGAATATGCTGTAATCTCTCTACTGAGTTGGAAAGAAAACATATATCTATCATGATGTAAAACAAAGCCTCAAGTCTCAAGTCTCTGCCGAGGCTCTAAAGTAGGATGTAATCAAAATCGCACAGTGCTCTGGATGTGAGGGGTGAAACTGCCTCTGTCTGGACCTGTGGACAAAATGTCGCCGGCTCTGCCTCATCTTGCTGGGAGGATGACTCAGTCTGATGCACTGACGTCTGGTACGATGTCTGTCACTGACTGGAATATCTATCTCATCCTCGGATCTGTCCTCTGTGTCATCTGTGGACCTCTGTCTGCGTCCTCTAGGAAATCGGTAATACTGGTCTGGGGATCCAAACTGATCCCTCATAGAGCAACGCATACACATCCTCCTCCGCCTGGTCGCTTGGTGGCAAATCTGGAACTTTTGCCACATTAAAGTTTCAAAAGGTTAGATAGTAGATACTTGTAGGTCATAACTTAGAAGTTACAGGTTAACCGTTGGCAGACTAAGTTCTAACTAAGTAGCTACTAGCAATATTGAATAATCAAAAGTTAAAACCACAATTTATCTGAATTGCCTCTCTGGTCTTTTGTAGCCTCTGTAGCAATCGCAAGTTGGCGTGCACACCACATACACCAACCGGTAGAGCTGTGTCGTCGAAAGTCTGTTCCTCCTCTTCGCGTGAATCAGAGAGAACACACTCCAGTTCCTCTCACATGCAACTGTTGTGGAATCCTGTGAGAGAACTCGAATAGCCAGAGTTTGCAATCTGGGAACGTCAATTCCATACTTGTCCCACCATGAGATGGGCCGCAACATGCCTAGTGGTAAGAATTTAGAAATTTGACAAGTAGAGTTTGAGTCAAGAGTCAAAACTTTAAATTGAGCAGTGAGGACTCAACTTCAAATTTAGCAAAGTCCAAAATTAGAAATGATTGCATTTATGATTTTAGAAATTCAAAATTTTAATGAGCAGTTGCTAGCATCCACTCCACATTCATGATCGAGCATACAAGTCAACTTACTACACAAGGGTTAAATTTTAGTGACAAGTCAAAATCGTTTAGTATATACCTATCATCACTGTTGGTAGTGGATGTACGGATCTGCTCACCAATCCTATCCATAAACTCATATAGATGTCCCAAGGTGCAGCCCTCCGAATCTGTAAGGCGTAGGACACTATAGATCGGTTGCAGCCCCGTGACAATAGCTCGTGCCTCAGCCCCAGAAAGATGTACCTAGCACGACACACTCAAATCTCTTCGACTTGGGCTCTCGTGATGGTCCCCACTCCGTCCAATGATTATTGACGACCATCTGCCTCAAGCTTGCATGCACTTTCAACAAGCGCTCCAAGACAACAAACATGTAGGCAAACCTATACAATGACAAGTCACAATTGATTCTCGATTATTAATCTGTATCATTAATATTGATTAATCATGATTCATTGTGCAATATTTGCAAAATGTTACAGTGATTAAGTTGTAACGACTCCGAGATTAGAGGTAGAATGAGTATGTAGTATACCTGGTGGGGGCAGGCCTCAAAACCTTGAGCTGTGAATGAGCCCTAAACATGCTTAGCACCCTTGGTCTATTGGTGACAAATCTCACTGGGAATTGTGATGTGTCAACCACCTCCTTCATCCAAGGCAACTTTGCTATATCCTCAAATAGGAGGTCCAGACAATGTATGGCACAGGGCGTCCAAAAAATGTGGGGATAGAGGCCTCATGGACAAGCCTCCCCATCACAACGCAATTAGATGCATTATCAGTTACAACCGGTACAGAATTTAAATTTGAAAATAGTAAATACATTGGACAGGTAAAGTGTATGTGACTGTACCGCTCCTGCCTCTGCTCCTACACGCTCCGCTCTTGCTGACGCTATCCTGCCTCGCTGACCTATACCAATGAGCAAGGAACAGAATCAAAGGTTTTCCTGAAGTCCACAAAACAACAGTAAACCCTCTCTCTCTTGTGCTTTGCCTCCTCAATCAAGGCACGCAGTGTGAAGATGTGAGCAGCAGTAGAATAATGGGCTCGAAAACCAGCCTGACCCATGGCATGTAGTCTCCTAGTCTCCACCTCTGAGCTCACAACAGACTGTAATATAGGTATGGGAAAGGAGTTCAGATTCAAGGTCTTCGATGTCTTCATCTTCTTAATGGCTGCAAGTACCATGTCAGATGTGAAGAAGGAGAACTCAGATGGCCGTGGAGATATGGAGATAGGTGAGTCGGTAGGGACCGTCTACAGGCTAGTAGCATAATCAGTCCAAATGCGGAGGTCCTCCAAGAGAGGTGGTGGAGAGCGAGGAATGAACTCACGCCAAAAAGCGCCCGAAGAAGAGCTGAAAAGAAGGTCAATGAGGCGTTTCCCTTCAGAATCATCATGGGAATGCTTCTTACTGCGGAGAGCACGGTGGTAGGAGCGTCGGGAAGATCGAAGCAGATGTGGGGCGTGGATGCGTGAGTAGGTTACTGACTGATGAAGAGAACGGCACTCGGTATCGTACCAAGGAGGGTGTAGTGGTAGAGGTGTGCGTCGGGTCTTTCTGGGGTGGGGTTTTGTGGGGAGGGTTAATGATGCGGCCGTGTGGAGAGAGGTGGTGAGAAAATCAGCCTGGGTGTCGATTGGACTATCATGAGGAAAGGAGTGTAGAAGTGAAGCGAAGGACTACCGGTATAGTGGCATGTAAGTGGGATCAAATGTGTGCACAATTCCACACTCCAATCCGAAGGTGGTGTGGATGGGGCTGTCAAATTCCAAGGCCTAGCTATGGAGTATCATAACAGCATAGTAAGCACACTATGAAAGCTTCAGAAAACCAGCTATGGAGTAGAACACAAAAGCAAGAGAGAGAGGACTTCAAAGCTCACACAACATGAATGAATATTCAAAGTGTAGTAGGGCGTGGAAACCCCTCCAAAGTTTGGGCTACATATAGCATGTTATGTATAGAGGTGGTGTCTTGCTAATTCTAGCTCTAGAACCCACATGGGTCCTTAACCTACTTGATTCACTTGCCTAATTAGCACAAGTGGGGTGTACTATGTACATAAATGTTTTACCCCCATGTCTTATGCACAACTTACAAGTTACAAGTATACAAGCTTTAAAGGGGCAAAATAGGCATTTATTTCAACAGGGGCCCCGGGGTGCTTCCACCCCCGGGCACCCCAAATTCCTGGCACTGGGATCTACTAGGTGCACTATCAAGAAAGCGCACTCGTCCATCTCGATAAATGACTCGTCTGCCAGACTCACGGGCTGCCTGAAAGGCCTTATGCCTCTCCTCCACCTGGATATATGTGAGGTCGTCATCCATATAGATAGTGGTGCCACGAAGCTTAGCTCTGCACCGCAAAGCATCTCGGGAACTCTCTAGAGAAGTGAAACGGATAATGAGTGTAGCTGCATCTCTGGTGGTCCTCCAAGCTGTATGTAGCCCATCTGTCATATGTCCTAGAGTGGTCTCAAGAAATCTCGTGGCTTCGGCATGGGCATCCTGTGTGTCCGGTATCCCACGAACCCTGATGTTTTGGGCCTTTTGCTCCCTTGACCTCTCTTCCGAAATGGTGGCTGAGATGACGGAGGAGATGGGGGTGCTAGGCTTGGTGCCTTTTTGCAAGACTGCTTGCTTGAGGATTGAAGCAGTCTCTTCAACCTGTTTTTCAAGTGATGAGAGTTTGCTGCCCATATCTTCCGATTTGAAAAGAGCTGACCACGTTTTTGTCTCTTCAACATGTTTTTCCAAGCAAGATATTTTATTTGAAGTTTCCTCCGAGACATTATTTTTTGCAAATCGTTGTTTGAGAAACACATATTCTTGTTCAAGCCGCTCCATTTACTCTTTAACACCACAGAGATCCCAAACGAGCTTGCCATTCTCCGTTTTGAAAAAGTGTAATTGTCTCTTGAGGCCGAGGATTTCTTGCCGGATGAAGTTGATGAAGAGAGAGAGAGAGAGAGAGAGAGAGAGAGAGAGAGAGAGAGAGAGAGAGTTTTATTAATGTCTTTGAGGTACCAGAAGATACATTAGACTAGAAGTACATACATTTCAAGTGAATATAAATTAGGGAGCTAAAAAATGTCACCAAAGAAAGACTGTAAAAACTTATGTAAGCGTCTAATTGTCAAAGTAGAGAAGCATAACTAGCCAAACAGAGAATACTACTAAGTACACATCAAGTAATATCTTGAGACAGATCTGAGAAGCTCGTGATAGTGGTGGATGATGGTGATGAGGTCACGTGTCATGTAGGATGTCGGCAAGTGCATGTCCACACAACATGGCGTGGGATGCCATACATGATACGTGACACTAGATAATACAAATTAAAAAAATGATTGGAGAATTAAGGAAGATTTAGGAGTCAAGAATGTAGTATGTACGTGGCCACATGAAAGGGGAGGTCGCACAGGTAGAAACACCTCCGAACTACCACTCGAGCTTGGTCCTTTTTCTTGGGCTCATAGTGACCCACATATCAATTTCTATCCCCAAGCTGTCTGCTTGTACCAAGACGGTCACGAGCCCTCGTTAATGGCAAAGGGGCTCCGTGTGGCTCCAAAGATCCACCGATGCGAGAAGGTGGACCACGCTGCACATCACCAGCACCTACATCCTCAGCTTCTCCCTGAGAAGAGATGGGTGTGCAAACTGCAGCAGGCACAGTCCGTGACATGGAAGGCTTTGCAACATCTTTTGTAAGTTATGACATGTCAAGATTGACGAATTCAGTGTTCATGAAGCAAAGTCGAATTTTGAAGTCGAGACTCAAAACTTCATACAATAAAAGTTTGGACATTTCAACTGACTACTTTCAAGTTTCAAATTTCGACAACATTTAAAATTAGTAGTAAATTACATACATTCACATTGCACAAGTTGAAAGCTGAAAGTCGAAATGACTTGTCACTTAGGACTAAGCTGAACTTTAGGCTTTAGTGGAATCTATTTACCTCTCGCCATCGAATGACCAGCCTCATGCTCCTCCGCTCGAGCTCGATGACCTGTATCTACCAATGATGCTGGTGCCTGCGCGCAAGGGGCTATATCGTATCCACAAGATGGTATAAATGCGCCCTGATTTGAGTAGGGCCACCTGTGAAGGAGACGTGGCAATATCTACAAGTCCACCTCTTCATGCCAGATGTATCGTAAACATCATCAATGGTGACATGATCCCATAAGGGATCTCTCGTCCTCGGCATGGCACTAGTTGGCAGGAAGACCAATCACATCTTGAAATCTTGATTCTTGAATCTTCAATCAATCATCACAACTCACCCTAATCACAAGTCACATTGGTCACTCAAGTCTCGTGAAACTCAGACACATGAACTTACACACACTCAAGTCTCTCACACGCACAAACTCATGCACACACACAATGCACATACACACATCATACATGTCTCACACACATTGCACAAACAATCACTCTCACACACACACTCACACACAGAATCATCAATCAATCTCTCTCTCTCACACACACACACACACACACACACACACACACTCACTCACTCTGAAGACTCACAGACACACAATCATCAATCACTCACACACACACACATTGCACACACCCACTCTCTCACACACAATGCACACACCCACTCACACACACACACACACACACACACACTCTCTGTCTCTCTCTCACACACACACACACATACACACACACACACACACACACACAACCCACTCACCCTCACTCACCCACTCAATCACACACACACAAAAAGCCCAAAAACACACACACACACACAAGGGGAAATGCAAATGAATCTCTCTCTCCTTCTCAATGTCATGATCGTCGCATGGTGAGACGATGCCTCCGATGATGACATTGATATCCCTGTACCTCCGCGGAAGTGCACACGTACTGCCTTGAGATCCTCACCAGGGGCTCGCATTCAGCCACGCCATGATAGAGCCATGCGACGTACACGACCATGACGTATACATCCACACCAGGAAGTCTCCAGATCCATTCGGAGCTTTTTCAGGCCAGTGGCATAGTTATTCCTTTCTTTAAAGTTACAGTTATTTTACTTGGGCCGGGTTGTGGGCATTTGTTGTACTCAATTAGAGAGTTTGAGCTTTAGTTTATAGTTGTTATTGAGCTAATAAGTCCATATTCGGACAATGCTCCTTTATTTGACATCTGTACTTGTCTTATTCACCCATGGGTGTCATTGACGTTAATATAAATCTCTCTCTCTCTCTCTCTCTCTCTCTCTCTCTCTCTCTCTCTCTCTCTCTCTCTCTCTCTCTCTCTCTCTCTCTCTCTCTCTCTCTGTGAGGGGCGGATCTCTGTCCTGGAGCGGACTCTCTCGCACTTGAAGTGGACCTCACACCTGGAGCGGACCTCTGACCTGGAGCTCTCTCTCTCTCTCATCGATGGTGACTGTCTGATCCTTCTCAGCATGGATCGATGCAATTCTGGAAGCATAGATTGAGTTTTCTGTACTTCTTGTAGGGAGGCAGTTCGTGTTTAGACACTTTCTGATACACGAGTGCCGTTGATGATGAAAGCATGAATAAGCGATTGACAACACCAAAACACCTTCAGGGAGCAGCGATGAGGTGATGCTCACACAGTGCTCAGAACTAGTGCTTAAGTTGAAAGCCAACGCTCAGATATTGCTTAGAAGAGCAATCACGGAAGTACGGATTCATGTCTTGAAGCCCGGATTCTCTTCTGTGGAATGCGATGTCAGAGAAGCGTCGCTGCAGCTGAGTGATGAGCCTCAGGTGAAAGTGAAGGAGTAATTGCTCAGAATTAGAGGAAGAACCATCAGGAGCAGCTCCAAGGCTCTGACGGGTTGGCCCTTCCTTGTCATACCTGGCCTTGTCCCTGCTTGGATATGGAACCAACTCTCTTTTGCAAGATTTTCCCTTCTCCTCTCCTATTGAGCAACAAGCCAGCTTCTTGTCGCTCTCCCTTATACAAGCTGCCACCCAGGCCTTTCCCCCTAAGACATATCCCACTCATCGAAAGACCTATAACCGATGGTATGACCATGATTGCCACGCCTTACATAAGCAAGTGGTATACGCCATGCATCACTCTCCTAATCTTTTAGTACACGTACAAAAGCAATATCATCATGTAGTTAATAAAAAGAAAAGAAACTCTCTAACAAGGGATGGTCAGAAACTTATAGACTCCCTTTTCTCTTCCTCCTCTCATTTCTGGAAAATCTTTTCTAAGAAATCTTCCTTACTTTCACCTATTGATATTGACTCTTGGGTGAAGTATGCTACTTGCTTATACACTACAAATGCTCTGCCTATCCCTATCACTCGACCCGCTACATTCTCTCTTTTTACCTCTGACCAAATTGAATTCGCGATTAGTAAAGCCCAATCCTATAAAGCAAAGGACGTCGACTCTCTTAACACAGACTTCCTCAAACTTGTCTCCCAGCTTCTCTCTCCTTACATTGCCCACACTTTTAACTTGGCTATTACCTCGGGCTTCCCCACCAACTGGTGCAATCGGAGACATAGAGTATACTACTGCTTTGTGGATTTCCGCAAGGCCTTTGACTCAGTTCCACGACACTTGCTACTTCAGCGCTTATCTTCACTTGGCTTCTCACAGGATATCATTATGGCTATCAGCGCCTTATATGAGAGGGTTTTAGCACGTTTCAGAGATGGCAGCAGTTGGTCGCCTTCTATCCAGAGCACAGTTGGAGTCAAGCAGGGATGTCCACTCTCTCTCACTCTTTTTGCATTGTACATTGATGATCTAGAGCGGATCATCAAGGAGGAGGGGGGTGATGGATGTCCTCTTGCTGATGTTATTATTCCTATCCTACTATATGCAGATGATGTGGCATTGATATCCTCTATAGCCTCTGGATCACAACGACATCTTGATGCTCTATATGGTTTTTGCTTAATGTGGGGCTTGACGGTGAATATTGCTAAGACAAAAGTTATGGTGTTTAACACAAATCGGCAGCATATGAGAGATGACGCTTTTTATTATGATGCACAACAGCTAGAGATTGTTACATCATACACCTATCTAGGTGTGTTATTCACCGGCCCCTTACTCACTTTTCGCTCTACTGCTCTATATCGCCTGCGTAAGGGGCATGCTGCCTTGGTACATATGGAGAGAGTGTGTACTACTTACCATATTCATGATCCTACTACCAGAGACCACCTTTTCTCTACAGTAGTCTCACCTGTGGCTATGCACTCGGCGGAGGTCTGGTGCCCAGGGATATCTCAGAGTACTTGGAGAGACATCACTCGTCTGCAGATCACCATGTTAGGGAGGATGATTCGTGCGAAGCCGTCAGTTCCTCATGAGATTCTTTTAGCGGAGTTCGCCTCACTCCCCATGGTGGTAGAGGCTATGTTTCAGATTGTTACCTTTCTACATCGACTTGAGACCATGGATACTCACAGATACGTGAGGGCAGCGCTTACTTCTTCTCAGACTATAGCTGGACAGCAGGCTAGGTCTTCTTGGTATGGTGATGTGGTGGCTTTCTTTCAGTCATGGGGCTTCTCGATGCTGGATCTCCCACAGGGAACTCGTACATTTATCAGATAGCAACTGTATCGGAGATTTTATCACATAGTATGGGATCGTCCTGACCATGAGAGAGTCAAGCTTACCTTCTATGGCACACATATCTTACGCAGAGACAGTTTGGGACTCCCTGTTAGACCTTTATATCTCTCTCTTCCTCTTTCTTTTGGGCTCCGATACAGATTGGGACAGTTACGAGTCTCTTCACATCAGCTTGCTATTGAGACAGTCAGATATTCAGGCACTTTGAGAGAGCATCGGATATGCCAGATATGCACATTGGGTGTAGTGGACATTTTATCTTTATATGCCCTACATACTATGAGATACGTGGCCGATATCACTGTTTATGTCGTGACACCCCTATTACCCTCAGTACATTTTTGGAGTGTCAGGATCCCAGATGTGTCGGCCTTTTCTTACGAGAGATGCTTATGTTTAGAGCCTCTTTGCTACCATCGGAGAGTATTATTGATTCTAGCCAGCATCTCATTACTAGCTTTTTTCAGAAGTGGGAGCGTGATGACCTATCAGATGATGAGGCAGTCATACCGGTGAGGGCGAAGGCCCAGCGTGCTCAGCCACCACCTTTTGCCAGATCTACGCGCGCCTCTAGAGCTACCAGAGCTCCTCGATCACAGCCCACAACTGCTATGGGTATCAGACGCTTTTTTCGAGATTGATATTTGTCCTTTTACTTTCCTCAGCAGAGCAGGTGGTTAAGCTCTTGCACCTGTACCCTCTTCAGAGCTGGAGGTTAAGCTCTTGTGTATCTGCTCTTTTTATGCATTTTATGATTCTATATTGGCTATGTCTTTTCCTAGCTCGAGAGAGTTCTATTTTGTCTTTTCCATTTAGACTAGTGTTTTTTAGTATGTTGTCCGACATGGACAGTAATCCTACGAGACATGTACTTATTCATTCTGTCTTATGTGCCCTTGGGCACTCAACAGACATTAATACATTTTCTTTCTCTCTCTCTCTCTCTCTCTCTCTCTCTCTCTCTCTCTCTCTCTCTCTCTCTCTCTCTCTCTCTCTCTCGCTCGCTCGCTCGCTCGCTCGCTCGTGCGCGCGCGTGCGCAAAAATCTGCCGCAAATTTTGTTCGGGCTATTTTTTTACGGGGGGCCGATTCGAACGGTTCCCCGATTTGAATCAGCTGATTCGAATTGCGGTCGCCGATTCGTGAAACATTGAATACAGCTGCCATGTTAGAAACAACCCAAGACTATCTCATAAAGAGCCATCATGGCTAGGATGATGTCCGTGGAGAAGCCAAGGTCATGAAGTCTCTGAATGAGCAAATGTGATCAAAATTTTTAAGATTTTTAATATAAAGTTTTAGGGCTCCGTGACCCCAAAAGTTGGCCTACAAACATCTGATCTGAAAATTTGTTTTGCAAAGTTTTTTTGAAGTAAAAAAAATGAAAATTTCTCGCGTTCCATATACGGAACATGATGTTTCAAACCAGGTATCTATGATAGCAACCAAGTGACTTCTTAATTGGTTTCACTATTGTAGGATATTCTTACTAAAATATCTCTAGACTATTTCTTTTATTTTGGGACATTCTTCTAGTAGACAATTAACAAGGCATCAAATGGTTGTTTCCTTAAGGTCGAGGAAAGGATGCTTGGGGCCTTGCAGATTTGATGATTGAGGATCGTCTTCGACATTACATGGCTGGGGGTAGCGAGCCTTGTGAGGTTTGTTTCTCTCTCTCTCTCTCTCTCTCTCTCTCTCTGCTAATAAAATAATCTATTTTGTTCTCTTTCTCTCATGATAAATTATGCTCTATTATTGCTCATTTATGTTGATGATGTGGTTCTACTAGCCGTGGATAGAAGCAACCTTCAAAAGAATTTGAACCCATTGAGCAAATTTTGTCACCACACTAGTATGGGACTTGGAAGTTAATGCAAGCAAAACTAAAGTGATAGTGATTGGCTTGAAAGTGTTAGAGTTAATGTTTACATTAGTACCCTTAATATTGTAATTTAGGATTAATTAGGATTATAGGGCCATGCCTGCGAGCTGTTATAGGGGCCATTACTATTTATAATAAATTCGTTTTTAGTCATGCATGTAGGTGGGCACACTACAACTAGAATAGGATTTGGTTTTGCTACTTAGAAATACATCTTGGGTGTTTAGCTAATATAGGTAGTAATTATAGTAATTAGCTTTTTGTCTTTTGCTATTTGCTTTATGTTTTTTAGCTTACATATAGATTAGAGAAAGTATGTATGTAGGCTGGCGCCCTACCTCAAATGGATTGGGACATAGTTGGAGTTTCCATCACTTGTGTTCTCTCTCCTGTGTTTGGCTAGTTTCATCACAATAGGAATCTTGTCCTTGGTTACTAGTATGAGCAAGTCGGTTTTCTAACATGGTAGCAGAGCGTGGTTCAAGATTTAAGACAACAAGGGGGTACTCCAATGAACGAAATCAATTCACAAGGGATTGATTTGGCCATCATCTTCAAGGAGAAAAGCAGGTGCAGGTGGTGTCCCTAGCCAGCTCTCAGTTTCGATCTTCATTCACAACGGTGGCAGCTTTGTGAGAAGATCTAGTGCTACAAGGAGGAGCTGAGCTGCAAGGAGGATCTGTTCGCTCCAGATCTGAGGTCAGATCGTTGGAAGACAGGTCATGCAGATCGCTGAGATTTGTGTGAACTTTTGTGGAAAGTCTGCTACAATATTGCAGATTCAAGCACTTGAATAGTTTGCTACAGAACTACAGATTGTTCGCTGATAGGCTTGTTGGAGGTTGCTACAGGTGTGCTGAAACTGATCGCTGGAGATAATTTTCTGAAAACAGGCAGATTGCTTGATTGCTAGATATCAGACCTGCTACTGCAATTGATCACTGAAAGAGATACCCACAGAGAGTCTGGAATCAGTTTTTAAAAAGCTCGTTGCTGAAGGACAGGGTGAGCAAAGGCAATTCTGGGGTAGTGCTTGCTAGAATTTGCTGGAAAAGACAGACAGGATTGCTGGAAATTCACAAGACTGTTTGCTGAGGGAGAGCTAAGATAGCTTGATAATATGCCAGAAAGATAGCAAGAATCGATCACTGCATGTGGGAGCTATGTTCACACTTCTTATAGGAAGTTGTTTGTTGATCCGAGCAAGGATAGCTCCATAAAATTATTGCATGTGTTGTTTGCAGGACTGCCAACAATATTCGTAGATTGTTCGCAGGTCTGAGCAGGGATTGCTTACACATCTTTGCATGGGGCAGATGGATCTGCAAGGCAAGTCGTTGAAGGTAATTTGATGGATATTCTTTGTTATTGATCCGAGGCAGATAAATTACTTGGATTCTATTTGGTATCACATGCAAGTTGAGGAGGGTTACATGCAAGACAAAACATGAAGAAGAACCGACAAATTTCTTGTTGTGGTTGAGTTACGAATAAAGCCACAGCTGATCTAAAGCTAAGCTATGAAAGCATCACATAAGCAAGACTTAAGCTATGAAAGCAGCACATAAGCAAGACTTAACCCTAGAAAGCAGGAAAGAGAGAGATTAAGGAGACTAAAGAGAGAGATCAATATCATCAGCTGAATAACAAATGACACAGTTTCCCTACTTATAGCCAAGAGGAAGCCCTAAAAGGAAGCTTCCGGTGGCTAGGGCCCAACTGGGAGGGAAAATAGTGCGCCCTCCAAGAAGGTCCCCACTCTCCAGTAATATGTCCAAATGGCCTAATAATGAATAATAAGGCCAAAGGCCAACCATATAGTCTAAGTGTCACTAATGAATAAAAAAGGGCCCAAGGCCTGCTTATGCATAAAGTAAAGTAATTGTAAATGGATGCGGCGAATGTAATGAGCCAAGTCCATAACTCTCCCTGGCACAAAAGAAAAAGACCCAACTGCCGAAAAGAAACTGGATCAAGTAGCAGCAAGCCCTGGTGTATCAACCGCTAGAGCAACATCTGATGTAGAGGAATCAACAAGTGCAGCAAGAGCACGAGCCTGATCCGCAAGTGATGGTGTATGATAAAAGACATCAATAGGCTCCCATGTGGCCTCCTCAATAGGACAGCCATCCCACTGGACCAAAAACTGAATCTGCCGGCGGCGTCGACTATGGTATAGACGAACCTGTAATATAGCAGCAGGTAAAAATAGAAATAATTCTCGAGCAGTAGGAAACTCAGCATCACAAGGAGCGTCATCACAAAACAAGATTATCTAGATTAGACACACAAAGTGGATTGAGACACTTTGACAAGTTTGAATCCTAACATTGGAATTAGGTAGGAGTGCTCTCTCTCTCTCTATGAGATATCAGGGAGATACTACTGTTTCTTTAGGGAGCACCCAGTCACACTGTCTACCTTGATCTCATATACCCCAGATGTGTCGCATTGATGATCTGAGAGATGTCAGGCCTGAGGATGAGGAGACTGGATATGGATACACCTTCCTTGGTATAGTTGAGCATTAGTGAGTGCGCTGTCGGAGACTGAGATTCAAGGTACCTCTGAGTAGTGATTCTGATGGAAAGCTGAGATTCCAGATTCTTCTAGACATAGGGAGCAGAGACAATGTCGATACCCAAAGAGACAACCAGTTACTAGGTCACACTCCAGAGTGTCACGACAACAGAGACGACACTGACAGCCTACCAGGCGACAGAGGTCTGTGGCACATTCAGTGATACCCTCACAACAAACCATACATCATTTCTTCTAGATTGCTGGACATCCACTACACTTGGCTGATGGACCCTGACTAGGCCAGCCACCTTACAAGCAGTTTATATATAGTTATTTTTGCAGGTGTTGTTACTTGTAGGTTACGTACACACTTGACATGTACCTTTTCTTAGTCCTATGTACCTTAGGGTATTTAAAGGACATTAATAAAGTTCTTTCTTTCTTTCTTTCTTTCTCTCTTAGGCATTGCCCCCTACCCACCCTCGATTGCCCATCCTCCTCCTTGCACTCCCCTCCTTCTATGGTCAAGAAGGGTAAGGGGAGTCCACGCTCCTTTGGGAAAGAATTTAGGGCATTGAGAAGTGAAGTGGGGCTAAGAACGGAGTCATTGAAGAAGCTTACAATAGCGAAAGGACTTTTGGAGGAGAGAGTCAAATCTCTTGAAAGCCAAATAATTTTATTACAAGAGAAGTAGGGCTTCCCATTTCACACTATGACGAAGATTCAAGAACTGGAGTCCAAGATCACTCAACATCACGAAGAAACCAAGTGTCCCATTCATCCGTTATTTTAGCTACTTTTTTTGAAGAAGTCTCAAGCACATAAATCTCTCAACATTAGAGTACGCAGCATTACGGACAGCCAAAATGCACTTGAAGAGGCAAAGGATTTTCTTGAGTCTACACTAGCTCATAATACCGAAGGTTTGGATTCAACTTGGAGAACCACGCGGGATAATGCCACTTCGCTTTAATCAAATGGAGACTCGTGGGGCAGCCTTACGATGCTGAGCCAAGCTACATGGCACTCATATCTAGATGGATGGTGACCTTACCTATATCGAAGTGGAAGAAAGGCATAAAGCTTTTCGGGAGGCTAAAAGGTTGGGTAGATGAGCGATTTACAGGGATGGCCAGGTCCCAGCAGCTCCCAGAAATAGGGGGTTGGGGTCTTTGGGCATGGGAGCATCCTGAGGCCCCACCCATACCGCCTACGGATTGGGGTGTGGAATTGTAATGGTATCCATTCATTGTCGGTAGTTCGAGATTTGACATGTTTCATTATGGGTAGAGATTAGCTATTCTTTATGGAGAGTCATGAGAGCCTGGAGAGAGGTCTTGCTACCTTTCCGAGATGAGATGGGATTCAATATATACGCCAGAGACTGTTGTATTTGACTTCCAAGTTACGAATAAAGCCACAGCTGATCTAAAGCTAAGCTATGAAAGCATCACATAAGCAAGACTTAAGCTATGAAAGCAGCACATAAGCAAGACTTAACCCTAGAAAGCAGGAAAGAGAGAGATTAAGGAGACTAAAGAGAGAGATCAATATCATCAGCTGAATAACAAATGACACAGTTTCCCTACTTATAGCCAAGAGGAAGCCCTAAAAGGAAGCTTCCGGTGGCTAGGGCCCAACTGGGAGGGAAAATAGTGCGCCCTCCAAGAAGGCCCCCACTCTCCAGTAATATGTCCAAATGGCCTAATAATGAATAATAAGGCCAAAGGCCAACCATATAGTCTAAGTGTCACTAATGAATATAAAAAGGGCCCAAGGCCTGCTTATGCATAAAGTAAAGTAAATGTAAACATGCTGTAAATGAGAACTGGCCCGGGTAATAAGCTCTCGAGCACCAAGGTATCCAAAAAGCCCGAGAAGGTAGAACAATCCATCATAGGATACACCAAAAACGGATGGAGAATCGGAAAGCACATATGAGCAACACTGAAGTATATGGCGGCAACATCCCCAAAAACTATCCAAGAGAGGAGAAGGAATTCTCTCAAGGTACCTTGATGGTCTCGGAACACCAGAACAAAGTGGCAACTCAGCATCGGAGACCAAGCGATATGGAGCAACCTGAAATGACAGGGAACCTGAAGATCACCCAGACAAACAGTAGCTGGAACGGAGGCAATAACCCAAGCCAACAGGATATGCCAAGCCTGACAATGAGCAACAATCCAAGGAACAGATAGAGAGCCACATGCATAATCATATCTGCACCATAGGCGATCAGTAATATGGAAAAACCAACACCAATCAACAGGTCCAAATGAAAACCAAGCTATATGTAATAACCAGGAATGCCATATATCCATAGCTGAAAATGTTTCTTGGTTTCCAAGGGGAGGCTCGAACCTGAGACCAAAGGAACTTTGGATGTCAAGCTAACCAATTGAGCCAACCCCATTGGTCATAGCTGAAAATGAAGCAGTAGTGTAAGCAATAGGTCCAAATGAAATCCAAGCGATACGTAATAACCAAGAATGCCAAATATCAAGAGGTAAAAAGGAATCAGTCGCATGAACCCAAAAGTGTATACCATCGGCATGGACCGCAGCAAACCTATATGTAGAAACACCAGGAGACGGAAGGATGTCCGTGTACTCATCTAGAAAGATCCCAACATATAAATACCCTAGATAAGTAATAGTGACCATCTGGCACATATTCTCGGATGAAAAATGTGTAACAGTAAGGGCCAAAGGCGCATGAATCATGTCAGGAACCGTGAAATATCATGAGATCCATGGAGTAAAGCGAAAGAAGATACAACCTGATCACCAATAGCGAGGGAACCATCAAACGTGGACCCATGAAGAACCCCATAGAAATCAGCAGGAACATCGGCCATAACAGACTCAAGAGATGGAGATATAGAGACCAATGGAGAAGATACTGCACCAACCACCGAACCAGGAGGGCAATCTGAAGTATGCGCAAAAGCAATAGTAGAAATACCACCAAGGTATACGGCCTCAATATCAATGAAACCAGGAATGACCACTAAATACGATATCTGTGAATCAAGGCATATAGGCGCAAGGCACACAACAACAACCTGTAAATCCGAAGCCGCATCAACTTGAGGAAGAGGACCCACGGATGGTGAAAGTGAAGCAGCAACTGATGTACTCTGAATGGAAAGAAGAGCTGCATCGTCAGCCTTTGGCAGGCTACGCATAAACTGCTTCCTGGTAACCAACTGGAAGTCTCCCTGAGAATCAATGCCAACAAGTGAGTGTGTAACTGCATCAAGTACAAATGTCAATGTCTGCTGTGTCAAGTCCAGTGTAACGGCTCCAAGAGATGCAAACCAATCAGCACCAAGGATAAGATCATAACGCTCCATAGGAATAATGTAAAGATCTGCCTGTCCAGAAAAATCTCCAATGCGGTATGGTAAACGCTGAAACATCTGAGAACTAGGAAAAGAATGGGAACTGGCAACCTCAACTGTGAGAGGCTGTGAAGCAGGAATAGGTGAAGCACGTATCTGACGAGTGATATAACTGCTAATAAAAGAATGAGTGCTGCCAGTATCAACTAAAGCAGTATACTCACGACCTGTAATACGTACACGTAACCGAATGGAGCGAGGACCAGGACGCCCTGTCCAAGTAGCATAGGCAAGCTGAGCATGGCAAGTAGCAGGAAGTAGATTAGTGGAAGGCTCAGAGGATAGGTCAGGCTCATCAGAAATATGAATGTAGATATCGGAATCATCTGGAGTAGTGCCCTCATGGTAAAAAACAGCAGTAGTAGTAGGGAGAGGCTGACAGCAATCATGGGCAAAATGGTCAGGACTCTTACAACGAAAGCAAAGACGCTGCTGCTGAAGGTCAACGAACTCTGCAGACGTGTAACGTCGGACAAAAGCAGGTCGAGGAGTCAGAGGACAAGGAGACGAAGGGACAATGGAGAGAGCTGGAACAGAAGGGGCATGTGTAGGGGTGGACGCAACGGGAAAAGATGAAGCAGAAGGATGGGGTCGAGAGAAGCGGGAAGGAAGAGTGTCAGAGTACTTATGCTGTAAAGTACTGGCGAGAGACATCGCCTCAACAAGTGTGGGAGGACGGAAGGAAGAAACATCATAACGTAAAGCACCACGAAGCCCAGCAATGTAACGAGAAATAAGCTCAGTGGGTTGTAGATGTATGAAAAGGTAAGAGAGCTCCCTAAACTGATCTGTATAAGAAGCAAGATCACTGGTCTGAGTGAGACTAGGGAATGTATCACGTTGGCGGTCGAGCCACTGAGGGTCAATCATAGCATGACGGAGGTCACGACGAAAAGTATGCCATAAATGGAGCCCTTCCCGATCAGGATCAGCTCTATAAACTCGCCACCACGTGGCGGCGCGTCCATCTAAATGTAAAGCAGCCAACTGGATCTTCTGAGGATCAGTCTTAGGGTAGATCTGACAATATGTGTCAAGCTTAGCAAACCAATTCTCTAATAAGTTCCCGTCAGAGGAACCGGAATAGGTAGCAAGTTGTACCCTATCACGAAAGTCTCGAGCAAAGTGTGGCTCAGGAAGTGGGGGACGTGAAAAGAAACCAGGAGATGGGTTAGGTGGAATGATCGGTCCACCACCAGGCTGACTAGTAGAGGAAGATGGAAATCCAAATGGAGGGGGAGTCCCAAATGAAGGAAAAACAGGAGCTTTACCAGGACCATGAGGCTGAAAAGAATCACTCTGTGAGTAGCAAAGCCGGTCATAACGGTATCGAAGCAAAGAACGAAGCCAGAAAGGGTCTCATCCATGCGACGAAACTGATCGGATAAGGTTTCCTGAGTAGTCTCACTCGGGGTAGGTGAATGTGCCATAATGATAGTGAAAAATAGCTATCGAGGAGTGGAAATGTAAGGAGAATATGATGACTATTTTGAGGATTGGATTTTTTTAAATCTTTTTCAATGAGGACTAAGTCCTCCACTAAAACCAATTATGTCATATTGTAGTAGTAGTTGGAGGGTGCAATGCAGGATTTGAATCCATTGAAACCCACATACAAAAAGATTTTTTACTAAATACACAAATTAAATACATAGTAGGAATAAAGAATTACTAAATCTTCAAGTAAATGAATCATAAGGTAACCAATTTTTTGAAAGTTACATAGGCTATCAAAAAGATATCATAACTCCATGAGTGATATCCAAGATGTCAATGCTTTTTCAGTTGCTTAGAAGTAGTAATGATCATGGATGTGTACTTCAAGCTCACTCGAAGCAACTTAGTAGTTGATCAGGTGAAATTTGGTAAGTTATCTTCTATGCCATGTCGTGGAATGTTATTGGGCGACCTTTTTCCTCCATTTGCATGTACTTCTATTAGTACTTGATCAAAACTCCCTTTTCATTATCTTGCTTTTTGAAGCATGCAAGATTGGTTCTTGTCAGGGTACTTGCCATTAGCTAAGCACTAAGGCTTAATGTGAGAATGTTTGATTGCTTTTTCTATTTTTATGTTTATTTTTGTTGTTGTTGTTGCTGTCGTCATCTCAAGTACTAGTTTCAAAAAAATAGTACATGATGTATTAAAGATTTGGTGCCTAATTGTGGTCTATTATTGAAAATATTATGTGCTTGTCTCCAATTTGTATAGGGATCCTATTACCTCTTAGGGTACTTACTAGCCGCCAAGGTCTAAGATGAGAATGTTTGGTTGTTTCTTTCTTTTTTGTCAAGTAGTTGTTCAACAAAATTGTAGATGGCTTATTTAACAGTTTGAAGCCTAAGCGTAATCATTCGTTGAAACAATCACTTGTTTCTCATCTTGTCTATTAATTATTTTGGTTTTGGGATGTAGTTTCAACCTTTGATGCATAGGCTATAAGTGGAAAGGATCTCCAATATACCATCGAATTTGTCTATTTTTAACTATCTTTACCTTTTTGCAACCAGGATCGACATAGAAGATATGATGGGATTATGTCATCAAATGGTTTCTTGTTCAATGCATCTAGAAACCTGGACGACCTCTCTCAAGGAGGGGGGCAAGTAAGTGCACAAACTTGCGAATATATGTCAAATACAACTTATATATGAAATATATGTATTTTCTCCTCATTTAAAGAGTAGATGTGATCTTGCATTAGAAGCTAAATTTTTTTGAACTTGTAGTTGATAGTTCAAGAAACGCATCATTTCAAGGTGCTAATTCATATTTGAGTCCACTAGCTACAATGAGTAACTGCAATCTAGTTAAGATGCTAGAAAATTAGGCTTCCAGTTGTACCTAAGTGTTGAATGACTTATTTATTACTAGCTTTCAACTTTCAAGAAAGATATTTTGAAGATCTCTAGTTGCAATAAAGCATAGTTCTTTGTCGTGGTTTAAGGTTTGAACCAACATGCAGCTCGAAGCAAGCTATTACTACATGAAAGTTGATCCTTCGTTGTTACAATTATATGCTCAATCTATGAATGTTGTACCAATGAAGCATAATAAGAGACACAATTAATCAATCCCCTATTTGGCTATAAGAGACACAATCAATCAATCAATCAATCCCCCATAGGAATGGCCAAGTGCATCTGATATAATCACTGGCTAAAGCCCTACAAGCAATAGCAGAAGACTAATTTATCTAATAACTAAAGAAAGACTAAACTAGATCATAAACTATGTATTCAGCAAATGACAACCCTATATATACTATCTAGAGGCTCTTACTGGAAGAGATTAGGGCAACTTAGGATTCTTGAGTCCCATAAGGACATGCACTCAATGGTAATGGGTAGACTAGTTAAGGGCTATTCCCAGTAGATAACTCTGCCCCACGTTAAAAAACATTGTCCTCAATGTTGGCCCCAAGCAAAAGTTGTGGTAATAGGCAATCATAAAAACGATCTAAAAAATAAATTGCGTACTTATAAATAGGAGGAGAAGAATGCATGAACCAATGGAAATGTTGAAAGATAGGACATAAGTCATCACAGCAGGTATTCGAAAGGCAACACACTAAGCATGATATATCAAGTGTAAAATAGCGGTAAACTAAAAGCAATTGCTATAAACTAATGTAAATGCATAAAGGACACCAATCGAGAAGGAAACTCGCTCAAGGTACTCTAATAGCCCAAGAATGCCACAAGAAAGTGTCGACGTATAGAACCTCAAGAATTGAGATATCCAAAGCTAGCGGAATAGGCTAAGAATACCATAGAAAAGGGACAGCTCGGGAACTGGAGAAGCAACTCGGAAACAACATCAGAGACCAAGAATGCCAGGGAGCATGAAATAGAAATAGATCATCTTGAAAAACAGCAACTGGAATGGACAGTTGTGCAGCAAGCCAAGGTATCCGCAAAGCCTAAGAAGGTACAGCAGTATCTAGGGAGACTAAGTCAACACTCCAAGGGATCCATAAGGCCCAAGAGTGTACAACATCAGCATCAACTACAACAAAGTCATACATAAAAGCACAAGGATACTGAAGGATGGTTATGTAGAAGGATCGCAAAAACCGAACCATCATGAAATGTAAAACCATCTGACATATGTAGTTTTGCTAGAGGAGTAACCATAGAACCATGAAAAGTATCAGAACAATGGGCATAGGCTACAACATCTGTAGGATGGCACTCAAGATCGATACCAAAGCATGCAGCATCGGCAATATCAGCATCAACACCAAGGCAAGAAACATCGGCAATATTAGCATTAACCTGTAGATGTGATTCGAACTCACGATGTGGGTAAATCAATGATTATCTCAAGACTCACCCACAATAAGAATCGCTCACTGAAGATGCTGAAAAATACACTGAGGAGGAGCAGTCACAATATCTATGACGCCACTGTCATGTACAAAAGGACTCTCAAAGGCTTACTCATTCGGGGATAATAGAAGTAGGCGAAGCACATGTAGAAAGACTGGCCACTCAGAGATAGATGGATGAGAATGGATATAGACCAACCACTTCGACTTAGCAGAACGTCCTAATAAAAAAACTGCATCAGCAATCTGTTGAGAATCAGTACGATCATGGCAATAAGTGTCAAAGTAATACTGAAGACATGTCAACCACTTCTCGAACACAGGCACAAAGGTCGTATGACCGGAATAAACAAAAAGAAACTGAAGAATAATTTTTCGACGTCGACAATGCGGAAGCTTAAATATCTATTGATGAACCAAAAGCTACAGACAAGAATTTTGAAGATTCTGATCAAAATGCTGACGACGAATCAAACGAATCCAATGAATCTAAAAACAAATTTGGAAATAAGGACCAGGCTGTTGACAAGAATAAGACAGCAATGCGTGAAATTCATGGCTATACGAAGGCCAGTATGACGTAAGGTATTATTTTACCATTTCAACAGAGCTAATTGAACTTGCACCTAGCAGATTTGTCCATGTTTCAAAGTCTCTAGGTGAAACTGAGTTAGCAGAATTTATTGAATCACTAAAGGCTTCAGGACACTGTGTTTGTTTTTTTGTTAAAATTTTTTTCAAAGGTAAAGGAGAATCAAGTAAGATGGAAAACAAAAATATGTCAAAATAACCAGTAGAATTTTCAAAGGAAATGAGAATAAAGTAAGAAGAAAATAAAAAAGAAAGAACCGTACAAAAAATGGACAATGAATACAACTGCAGGTAAATGAGAATCAAGTGAGATGGAAAACAAAATAACCGTTGTAATTTTTGGGGCACTCCTTTTGTTTTTAAACTAAACAAAATGTAGATAAAGTGCAACATTCAATTGTTTTTTAGTAAGAAACATAAACAAAAAAAACAAAACGCTGTGAAAAAAAATGGAACAATGAGCTAAATATGTCTATTTCAAAGTTGCGGGGTCCGGCTTGAGGTTGCTTGCAATGCGCTATAATTTTTGTTCGGTAATCAGAACCTTTTATTGGTTAAGAATGTCCTTAGTGTGGCCTATGGTAAGCACTCTCAACGTCTTTGGCTGCATTGATTGGATATTCGGTCTACCTCATTGGGAATATCTGAATTATCCTCTCACTCATCAATCTCCTCCATGTTGGGATGTAGGATGTGATGTCCATCTAGATCTAGCAATTCCATACCCATTCATGTAAGTGTTATCTGTGCCAATAAATTGTGGTTTCAAAAAAGCAATTTACATTAGTGACCTTATATCTTGAATGATGCCAAATACTATTGGTCACAAAAAGGGTATTTTTTTTTGCTGTTGTTTATATTGCTTGGAGAGATCCCAGTCTTGAAATTTTGGGTCTTAATCAACCATACTTGTTAGCATGATCATTTGCTTTTATGCATGTCTTATTAGCCTTAACCATGTGTAACCTGTTAAATTTTTTAACTTTAGTAAGGCCTGAAAAACTGTAGTTTGTTTGTTGCATGTTGTAAATCTTCAAAGAGATCTTGAGGTGTTAAACATAGCTTGAAAGATGTATCTTCGTACTAGACTGTAATGCGGACACCTATGAAGCTTGATGTAGCATGCTTCCATGGCTGACTTGATCGAAACTAGGAAGATGTATCAATTAGTGCCACATTAATTGAGGATGGAAACATTCAATAATAAGTCGAAGTTGCAGGAATTAATGTTCTAAAGAATGTGTCTATGAGTGTTAATAGTGGCATTGGAAACTACCTATCTAAGCTTGTATCTGTAATAGGTAAAATAAAGAAGATACTTCATCAAAATTGCGAATCAGGGACTTTGATCTTACCTCCTGTATAACATTATTGCAATATATTATATAGTTGAGCATGTGCCTGTGATCTGCTTGTTATATATATACAGTGAAGGACACGAGTACGAATGTATTGGACTTAGTTGCACACACCAGTCTATATTTTGTGCTTCATCATGTGCCATTGATGTACTTTTACGGGCTCACATTGTAATAAGTAGCCCTATGCAAAGGAGATAGTCTCTTTGATGTCAAATGTTTCATTTACATATCCAATAGTTATGCTGGCAAGAGTCTTGAAGAGAAATGTTCACTATGTAGATTATACATTAAATAGAATTCTGATTCAACTGTTGATTTAACTTCTATATGTAATATCCATAGTCGATAGTAAACTTGGGTAACTAGATGCTCGCAACACGAATAACAGAAAAAATCTGTGATTAGGTTTCAGTGCAGTTCCTACAAGAATAGTATCTAGCGTTTCTTCACTTGATTGCAGGTGATGGAGGGTTCCATGGTAAACTTGGATGTGACTGCACCAGGGGCAACTCTTGCTCTTGCTCTGATGTTTATCAAGGCATGAATTTTTTGGTGCCCATTCGTTTTTGAAGGTTTACTATCAATGTATTTTGGGTGTCTTGAACCTTCTTAGAATGCATATTGACTGGATAACAGTGCGGTGCTATCTGGAAATTGAAAGAATGTAGTAGAACTTTACTAGAGGATCTGTCATTGAGGCTGTTTTCCCCCTTATTCAGACATTTTGAGTTGTTTCTTGTGGACTTTCACTGCTTACAGACCAATGATGAAGCAGTTGCTTCCAGGCTAGCAATTCCAGACACTCATTTCTCACTTGAATATGTCAGACCTGACTTCATTCTCCTGCGCGTTGTTGCTCGCACTCTGATTATGTGGGATAGGTACATTCCAAAATAAATTAGAATATATATTTTTATTTTCTTGTCTTTCTCTATTCCACTTCGTTGGTAACTTCATGTATCTTTTGTGAATGTTTTATGATTTAGGGGGATGAACACTTTGTGGGTTTTTGTTTATGTGGGTTTGTCTTATAACAAAGTGTACGGCCAAATGAGGAGTGGGTTCAAGCACAAGTTCCATTTATTGTGAAAGAAGCTATGAGTGGTGTGAATGATGCTGCTCGAACTCATGATGGGATCTTAGGGGATGTGGATATGGAGGCGCTTGCACAAGCTCACGTGAACATACTTGCTGGGGCCTGTCTATCAATTGGTAAGCTTTCAATGCATACTTGAAAATCTGCTAGTTATCTTTCTTATAAGTGATCAGAGTATTGCAAGGAACATTTAGCATTTTACACGATTGACATTGAAAAAGCGGTTTAATGACGTGTAACAACTTCCACCGATGCAGGACGCACGTTAGGTGACTCATTTCATGCAAGGGCCATATCTGGCACACACGTTATTTGCTAATATATCATGGTTTCTTGACATCATCATTCATGCCATCCACAAATCTTAAAAGCATGTGAAGCTGAAAAGCTATAATACGGTTATGATAGGATATATTTTAGCCAAGTCATCTGAGACAATGTGGAGAGTGCCAAGCAGACTAGGTGAGGCACATGATCTACATGCACTGAAGTTTGAACACTATAGCATATAAAGCCATAGGATTCTGATAAAGATTAGATGTTCACATTGCAAGCTATTTATAAAGGAAAGCATCTTTTACTGCTTTGTCGTCTTTAAGAACGTGTTTCAGTCAGTCAGCTGCATTGATTTGATGTGAGGGTACTGGATCTATACCTTCCACTAGATTCTCTCTTAGGCACATCTCAGTGTTGGGTCAACCCTTAGAGGCTGTAATCTTTGTACCTCTATATGGGGCCAAGCGGTTAGAACTATATTAAGGAAGGGTCATTCTGCCCTAGAGACAATGTTTCCATTTACATTTTCACCTGTGCTCCCCATTTTATGACCACCTCTTTATCAGTTGACTGAAGTATTAGGGATTGAAGCCTTCCATCTTTTCAAATCATGACTACTTGTGCTTTCCAGTTTTTATTGTTTTAGTTTATAATTTAGTTTCTTTTTTATGCAAACTAAGGAACCTAGAGTGTGCCTCGTGTCACATGTTTTGGGGCAGCACTACGGTATGCAGGCACAGCAAGTGAAGAAGCTCAGAAGCTGTTGCATCGCTATGCTATGTACTTCCTTCATGAGGTATTTTGTAGGGATGTTGACTAGTTACAAGTTCAATATCTGGGTGTTTATAACAAAGCAATTTCATAATCATCAATGGGCTCAAGTACGAAAGGTTTCAGTTCTGCAAGAAGGTTTAAAGTGCATTTCTTACTGATAAGCTTTTCTATCACTTTGTTTGACCCATGTTTGTTCCTGCAGAAAGGTGCTTCGTCATCTCTGGCTGGAAATAACAGCCCAACTACTCGTCGTTCCTTTGTGGATCGTGGCACACTAGAGACCTGCCTTAATGTTGCTGTTCTCTCTCTTAGTGTGGTGAGTTTTTGATGCTTGATAAACGTGACAAGTATGGAAAACTTGGTGAAGCATTTTATGCAACTTCAGCATTGATTTTAGGGATTCATAAGTTTTGTGTCATGTGGAAATAATCCTTGGGTCATGAGTCTTTCAAACCGTTTGAATCTCTGCTGTTAGCTTCTGCACTGCACTATGGTTAGTGGATAAGAATTCAAAGCAAGGTGCTAAATACAAGCCTAGTCAAATGGTGGCTCATCTATATCCAACTTTCAGAAGTTTCCTGAAAGCTTGCATTTAAGAAATTGCTGCATCAGCAATCAAACATGCTGGAAAAAGCAATCAACAAATTATACAACACTATGTCTAATACGACAAAGGTCATGCAGACTCTGGAGATGATCAATCATCATACACCTGGGTAACAATATGAACACTCCCAAGTCAAGGATCAAGTGGGGTACAATAACAAAGATAATCAAAAGTTTTTTGAAGGAGGCTAGTGCTTTAATTAGCTTCAACCACTAAAGTTAATGAAACTGATGACCAGCCTGTCCCAATTCTGTTTGAAAAAAATACACTGGACATTTGAAGATGCTTCTCAGACTCAAACCTAACACATCTGACATATTGTTTCCTCACGTGGAATACCCTAGAAGTGTCCTATCTCTATGGCTAGCTGCTGTGACAAGACCCATCTCAGACAATGTGAGATCTGAATCTAGGTACCATGGCAAGACTGGGAAGCTTGTTGCATTTAGTTCTAGAAAATGAGTCCGCAGGCTGGACCCCCAACTGTGTCTGCCAAGCATGCTGCAGATAGGCCCGATGGATAGACCGTTTGATATACATTGGTGGGTGCCCACTGCAAGATCTGTGATGGAAATGCGAAGTGTGCCCAAAAGGTGGGCTGCTTGAGCATGAAGAGAGCTGAGAACCTCGACTATGCAGCGGCATCGAAGATGTGAGTGCCATGTATGAGTATCTGCCATTTGGCAACATTTAGACTCTCTGAATATACACTATAAGTTGGAAGGGGACATCGACCTATAGGGGACGAATTGCAAACTCAGTGAGAATGATCCGATGTGAAATTGAAAGCTCAGCCCATATCATCCGTGAAAGCATAGTGATCTGTAATTGAGAGAGAAAGAAAGAAAGAAAGCTTTATCAATCACTTATTTGCTTAGAGAAAAACCTTTATACATATTTCTATGCCTGTTAGCCCAATAGATAGTACCCAAGTAATCTATGCCATTTCTAACATACAAAGTAGTAGTATGGTTTATGTTGGCCAAAGTTATCGCTCTGCTTTTGTACATTTTCAAGAGCATCTTAGAGAGCTAGAAAGTGCATAGCTCATGGGTTTCTTAAGGAAGAGCACATTACACCATATACTCGTAATGCTTTGAAAGTTTGGAGACCTGTATCACATTAGTTACTCCCTCCTCCAAATTGCTTTAGTCCACAAGTTGTGATCACGCGTTTTCCTCCACGTGCTTCTCCTCGTCCTAGTTTTAAATGGAGAGAGAGAGAGAGAGAGAGAGAGAGAGAGAAGAAGAAGAAGAAGAAGAAGAAGAAGAAGGAAGAAGAAGAAGAAAGAAGAAGCTTTATTAACATCTTGAAGGCACCCATAGGTGCAAAAGACACATACATATGTACAAAGCATGGGAGCATCGTCAATGTGTAGACTGAAGAAAATTGTACATGAGAACTAAAGTAATGTAAACAATAAAACGTCCACAACCCTGGCCAGGTAGGACTGATTACTAGGGGAAAGCAGGGATGCCCACAACCCGGGCCAGGTGAAGAAGAGAGATCAAGTAAAATAGGCCCGAAGTGTCCGCTGAATGGTACGTGGAGATGACGGCTGTACTGGCTGTCTGCAACCGTGACGGGTTTTCTTCCGTGGCGGGGCAAGTATGTCAATATCATCATCCGAATCCTCATCACGGGCTCGGGTCCGAAAGTATCCTGTAACTAGCAACTGCTGAGAGTCTATGCCCATATGATCGTGTGGAGGCAAAAGTGACTGACGAAGTAAAAGCATCTCACGGATATGAAGCCCCAAACACCGAGCATCAGGATAAGAGAAAAAACTGGTAAGTGTATGCGGACCATCCCGATAAAGACAATAATATCGACCACGAATCCCATAATAAACTGGGCATCGAAGTAAGAAGTGTGCCCTATCTTCAAGATCGCGCATAGAACAGAGGCGACATAATCTATGCTCACACGGGATATTCCAGCAGCAACCAGTCTCAACAACAAGCTGATGGGAAGAGGTGCGTAGCTGTCCAATGCGGTAACACAAGCCGTATGAGAGTGACTGTGAGAGATACAGCGGGAGCAGAGGTAAACCGGCTGGATCAAGGGAAAGAAAGTGTGTCTGGTAATAAATGTGGCACGGTCGGGAAGCTGAGTTGGGTCCCCATGTGTGCTGTATGTAACGGCGAAAGAGCTGGCGGCGAATATACCGATTAGTGCCTGATGGAAGGTTCGTGAAAGAGATGTCCAAAGAACGTAGTAAATCCACCACCTGTAAATCTTGGTATTGGAAGCAACAAGAGCAGAAGAAGAGCAAAGAATCAGGTGTAAAACCCCGTGAGACCGTTCTCTGAAATAGGAGGCATCGAGGTACCAAATCAAAAGCCTTGAAGAAATCCACAAAGCAACAATATACTCTCTACCCCCTCTATAATGCATCACAGTATAAAAATTTGATCTGTGGTGGAGCAACTACGTTTGAATCCTGCCTGAACAAGAGCATGCAAGCCAACTGCCTTAGGAGTCAGCCTGAGCACCAACTAGCGACTGCAGAATGGAGCCATAAATCTTAGCCAATGTGTGGCTAATCATGATGGTGCGATAGTTTTCCACATTCGTTGGATCACCAACTTTGAGGATGGGATGAAGAAGGTTAGTGCACCAAGCCATAGGAAAATCGGTAGCGATAGAGCGGTTAAAAACATGAGGCTTTAGGAAATCAGAGTTCAGGGAATTAATGTCCTTAGCCTGATGCGACTGAGCTTTCTTAATTGCGTTTTCAGTTAGCTCAGAGGTGAAAAGGGAGAACTCAGAGGGTCTAAGTTGAGTGGCATGTGGGGTGGGTGTCAATGGTGTACAGACGAGAAGCATCCTCCATCCAAGACTCCACAGAGATAGGTACGACTCTATAGGTCTTTCTAGAGAAGACCTTCCAAAACAAATCAGCAGATAATAAAAGCAGGGAGTCTACCAATTTCTAACTGTTTTTTTCCATATATTCTTTTTTCTGACAAGTGTGTGATATTCTTTCTTTTCTTGAGCCAAGTAATAGAGGAGAATGGTATGTGGCATGTTCAACTTGTTCATGAAGATGGTAGAACTCAGCATCTACCATTTGTTCAACTTGTTCATGAAGATGGTAGAACTCAGCATCTACCATTTGTCGTGAGTTCGTCTATGGGTGGGATTAGCTTTTTTGGGAAAAGCCGATGTCGCTGCTTGTATCAGAGCATGCGATAAAAAAGTGGCCTGGTGCTTGCCTGAGGCGGAGAATGGAAAAACACACAGAATCGCATAGCATATTGGTTAGCAGAGAAGAGTAAGCAGAGATACCTTGCGATGTGACGGAAATATGAGGTTGATTTTCTGGTTTGCAAGCAAGTACCGGTAAGGGAGTGGCATGGCCGCGACAAAGAGCAATAACATGGAGTGATCAGAGATAGTAGGCGGAATGATACTGAAGTCAGAGATATGGGAGATCGAAGCTGGTGATCCAATGAAATAGTCCACTACACTATGCTCACCCCCATGTGGATGACAAGTGAAAGCTGCAGAGGACGCCCACAGAGAGAGAGAGAGAGAGAGAGAGAGAGAGAGAGAGAGAGAGAGGGAGGGAGGGAGGGAGGGAGGGAGCACTTAACAGCTTCTCCATGGCATAAGGTATATACATCCGAAGAGATGGAAACTAGACGGAACGATGCAATAAAAACCAACAAAACTAAATAGAACTAACTAAGAAGAGATTAATGGTGGAGATCCATTTACTTGGATGTCTAGCATGCCTTTCAGATGGATATACTTAATCTGCACATGACTTTGTGACGAATCAAGAAAGATCAGCATGGTTCATTATCACATTACAAACCCTTCCAAGTTAGTGATAACCTTATGAATCCCCCCAGATCCGAGAGTATTAACTCTAGGGATAAGCTTCTGTCTCATACTAACAAGTCCAATGTAATTCATGTGTTAAATCTCTACTTCCTTCATTACAATTTACATCCCAAACATGTGGTTAATCTCATGATTGCGAAGATATCTTTTTAAAATTCAATTGAATGAATTCTAATATAAAGATTCATAACCTAGATATTGATGTGAAGCAGAGAATAAGAGTATTTGGGTCCTTCTTAGGCCGCTATGCAACTTTAAAAGAGAGAGGGAGAGTGAGAGGGAGAGGGAGAGCTCTTTATTAATGTCTATTCATGCCAAGAGGCATATAAGATGAAAAAGGTCTATGTCGTGTGTAGTGTCAGTGGGAGTGTGTGAAACATCAATGATCGTATTTCATGTAAATTTATCTTGAAGATGTTTGATTAGATAGATTCAAAACTAGAAGAGCCCTTGTATAAAGACTTTTTGCCATTTAATCGTCAAATAGCAATCGAATTTGATATGATGCTAGATGTATAGCACTATGTCATCACTTACCCTAGCTTGATGTTAAAGTTTGTACTAGCTATATTTGCGCATAGAATTTGATCAAATAACACCTAATCATTGAAAGGATAGCAATACAAACTTGCAACTCCTATCTTTGTTCACGATGGTTCAGCAAACTTTTTTTCGAGAAATTCTTTCTTCAAGTGCTTGTCAAAGTTCCTATTGTTATGTGATTGTGTTGTATGGCTTGATCTTTGGAAACATTTTGTACTAGGTCATAATTTTACTTGATTTTATATTATGTGGTGCTTTTTGCCTCCACGTAGTACTTACTGGGCATTGCAATTCTTTTCTAGCATTAGCTAGCTCCAAGTACATATTTCTACATAACATCATTGAAAGATGACTGATTCTCACTCGAAGTTCATTGACATTTTCTAAGTTATGTATAGATAGTCATGAAAAGCACTTTTACTCTTATCATTCATCTTGGGCCATGTTGATAGGGGACAAACAAGATTTGAAAACCCATGTTATTATGTGATTTAAGTATATGGTAAATACGAGCTTAATGCCTCAAAAAAGGAATGTTTCTTCTCAACTGATTTTGTATTGCCATAGTTTTAACATGTATCTATGATCAATTGCATGGATAGGTAATGGCTGGCACTGGACATTTGGAAACTTTCAAGTTATTACGATACCTTCGGCGTCGAAATTATGATGTTGAGGGGAGTATCAATTATGGCAACCATATGGCTGTAAGTTATTATTTGTCAACGTTTGGAAAATTTTCAGGTATTTTTGTAGAGATCATTCCATCTTTGCTACTTAAATGTTCATGCGATACCTCCTTGCCCCTAGCAATATATATGCACACTAAGTTGCACAATTTTCATCTCATGTAGCACGTTGATATCAAAAACGTTAAGAATGCTTCTTCTTTGTTTTCTTCTTGTTCTTAGGGTTTTCATAGCTACGGTTTTAATTTTTTGTGGTATTTCCAAGGAGTGCGTCTACTTGACTCTCTTGGTATCCCTTCAGGATTGAGCGCCAAGAACACAATAAGGGAGTGCAGTACAGTTTCAGGTTTCTTCCCACCAGCTTACTATTGAGACTGGTCGTTACTAGGGTACTCCACGTGATGACAGATTATGTTAGATGTGTTCCTTAGGAGAGATTGAGTCGGAGGAGCATTTCCTTTTCAGATGTTCGGCCTATTATGAGATTCGGGGACGTTATCATTGTCTTTTCAGAGGTGCACCTACTTTACGCTCTCTTATCACTTATGAGGATCCTAGGTGTGTCGCCCTTATGATACACGAGATGTCCCTGTTACGGAGAGCCCATGCTTTAGTGGATAGTGATACACAGCCTCATATTACGGACTTTTTCACTAGTCACCGTCCCCGAACAGACTCAGTTCCAGATGATGACATCGACATTGACCTAGCTCATCGAGATCAGAGACAACGTTTGACCTCAAGTATTACCATAGTCCGAGCACCTACGGTTACCAGAAGAGTTTGCCCTTAGAGGTCCCATACTAGACAGAGTCAGTGCCCACAGAGACGACATCAGCGCCCATCCTCTACTGCAGTATCATCTTCGGGACCTCGTATCACATGTATATATATATATCATAGGTCCCGCGGGTACCGCGGGACCATAGTGGTACCGCAGTACCATAATATATAATATATTTTTTATTTAATATATATGTATTTTATAAACCTAAATCTACCCTCCCCCCTCTCTTCGTCTCTCCCAGAAAATATTCTGGCCTCGCTGCCCTTGCCCTGCCTTCGCTGCTGTTTTTTCGCCCTCTTCGCTGCCTTGTGTCCGATTTGCGTCGCCCTGCATTATGTCCAATTTCCCTCGCCTTGCCTTCCCTGCCGTCGCCCACAGAACGCGTGATATGCCCCGCCTTGCCTTACATTTGTTTTGCCTCGCCTTGCCTTCGCCCATTTTCAGCATCTCTCCAACACTGAACCCTGCTGATTTTTTTCCAGCTTTAGCTTCCTCTGCATTTTTGCCCTAGTTTTCTCCATCACAATGGTGTAGTCCGACCTTGCCGATCTGTGGGACGAGGTGGACGTTGTTAGGCGGGTTGCCGACAAGACCAACAAGACCGGTGCAAAGGTCGTGCGTTGCCGGTATTGCCTAGTCGAATTCATTGCGTCCCTCACTCGCCTTAAAGGACACCTGCTCGGTGCATGCGCCAAAAATGGTGGCACCATAAATGCTGCCCCTTGTGGCAGCATGTCCGTCCCCGTCAGGCAGCGACTACTGGACACCTACGGGCCACGTCTTGTGGCGGGGGAGAACACCATTTCGGAGGGTGTTCTCCCGTTTTGCACCGCTCCTTATGTGGCTGACCCCGAGTTGTTGCCTGCTTGGCTGGCACACACGAGGAGAGGGAGTGCATCCTCGTCCTGCCCCATTGTCCCTCATCCCCCTCAGATGGTTCTGCCACACGCACCCCCATCTACACCCATTCCGGTGGAACCCATTCCCTCGCGTCCGCTAGTTGCCACTACGGTTCAACCGCCACCTCCTGTTGCTCGCACGCCCCCAGTTTACGATTTCCTCATGAACTCTCCGCCATCCGAGCTGGCCCAAAATGCTAGTGACGAGGCCTTCGAGGATGTTGAGGAGATCCCTTCCTCTCTCCCTTCCCATCCGGATGACGTCCCTAGCCAGCAGTTTTCGTATCCCATGCCAGATGTTGCCCCTCCAATGCATCCCACTTATGCTGCTGCACCCATGCCTGCCAGTGCATCCCATTCTCCCCATTCCACGTCTACAACCGATGCATCCACTAGTGCCCAGCCTGTCGCGTCATCATCCATTCCCGTCACAGTTAGTACACCATGCTAGAGGTCCACTACCCGTCGCCCAGCAGGGAGAGCTCTTAGGCAGCAGACCATTCGCGGCGCCCATCAGCCGCACATGGATAGAGAGGCCACATTGGCCGTGGCTAGTTTGATTTATGAGCTTAACCTTCCATTTGCCATCACCGACTCTGAGCCCTTCAGAAGGGCATTTTGCCTTGCACAGTCTGTCAGCCCTAGCTGGAGAGTCCCTAGTTCAGAGGTTGTCCGCACACACATGTTGAGAGATGGACGGTGAGGGGAGACCAGTTCTGGAGGGATGCGCAGACATTGTCAGGACTCCTTCGACCACTCTACATTGTGCTCCGCATGGCTGACAACAAGGGGTCCACACTTGGACTGGTGTACGAGCTCATGGACCGGATTGGATAGTTCCTGTCGCTGCCCATCTTGCAGCCAGAGAGGTAAGGAGTATAGTGATTGCCAGTTTTGTTTTTTTGTTGATGTTACGTTTTTCCGTATTTTGCTTCGATTTCGTTGTACTTTCTCAAACCCCATGCCTCTCACGTGCAGGATGACTGAGCTGAAGTTCATCTGGGAGATGCGGTGGAACTACTGAGTATCCCCAGCGTTGCACACACACTGCATCCCCTCTTCCTCTCTCCGATGGATTGCAGACAGGGAGCTCGAGGCGGATTGTCTTGAGTACATATACATGGTGGTACATGGTGGGCCCACACATTGGTTTGGATCCTATCAGACACATGGAGGAGCTAGCTGCATTTTGTTTCGGCATGGGCACGTTTAGTCACCCGGCTACTCAGGATCCAGAGAGGAGGCAGCTCCCCATTACCTGGTGGACCATGTTCGGTAGCACCTATCCCTCCATACAGCGTCTTGCACTGCGGGTCCTTTCACATGTATCCCTCCATACAGCGTGTTGCACTGCATGTTATTTCTCATCTCATCCTCACTTAGTGCGTCTGCTTGACATTCCACCCGTGCACTTGTGCTAAACCATTTGATTGCACGCACCACAGGATTGCGTTGCCTCTGTTTGGGCCCTCATTCACACGAGGAGAAGAAACAGATTGTCAGTGAGTCAGCTAGAAGAAACAGATTGTCAGTGAGTCAGCTAGAGCGGTTGGTGTTCTGTAGCACCACCGCACGTCTCGCCAGGAGGGTCGACCATTACGAGCTCATTGCAGGTGATAGGCTATTCTCTTATGTCATGTTGGTTGACGTCTCACTAAAATGTAGGTTTCAATTACTGATCATGTTGTTTCCCAAATATGCTCAATTTTAACCTTGCAGATGAAGGTATCTGATTTGGAGCGCCAGGTTGACTTGCCTACGGACAACGTCCATCCCATGCCTACAGATGACTTGGGCACACGGTTGATGGCAGAGAGAGAGAGGGAGCTTGCAAAGATGAGAGAGAAAGAAAGAAAGAAAGATCTTTATTAATGTCCTTGAAATACCTTAAGGTATATAAGACTAATAAAAGGTACATGTCAAGTATGCACAATAGGAGCGTAAAAGCTCAAACATCTATAGAAACAATAACTGCTAAAAAAAAAAAAAAAAAAGGCCAAAAGATGGCTAGCAAAGTCACAGTCCATCATCATGATAAAGTAGATGTCCCTCCATCGGTAAAATAATGGTGTATAGTATGCTGTGAAACTGTCACTGGACGGCGGGCTGTAGATCTCTGTCTCTGAGTGAACTGTCGGTGTCGTCTTTGCTGTCGTGGAGCTGTGGGCTGTGGCCTCTGGGCTGGTCGTCTCTCTGGGCGTCTACACTGTCTCTGACGTGTATGTATGGAAGCATTTGGAATCTCAGCTTCTCCATCAGAATCACTGCTCTCCTGTCTCTGTCTCCGACGAGATAAGCACTCCCTGATGCTCAGCTATAACAAGGGAGGGGTGTCCGTGTCTAGTCTCACCGTCCTCAAATCTGACATCTCCCGAATCATCAATGCAACACATCTGGGATCCTCATATGATATCAAGGTAGAGAGTGTGGCTGGGTGATCTCGGAACAAGCAGTAATATCTCCCCCGGATCTCATAATAAGCCGGACATCTGAAGAGAAAATGGAACTCATCCTCTACCTCGTGTGTATTACACATAGCACAGATCCGAGCCTCTCGCGGTGTGCTACTATATCTGCCAGTCTCAATGGCTAGCTGGTGTGAGGAAACCCGAAACTGACCCATCACAATCCGCAGTCTATGTGAGATACTCTCCACCAAATATCCAGGTACCATAGAACACCCAGCCGGATCCCTAGATAGAAAATGTGTATGATAAAACTCAGTCTTCGTCCTCAGTGGACCTCGCCATGTGCTCTAAAGATACGCTCTGTACAAATGGCCACGAATATACTGATGAGTGCTAGCAAGTAAGTCAGTAATCTGAATACCCAATGTAGAAAGGAGACGGCGAGCCTGAGAATACCATGAGAAGGAGTGTCCCTCAGAATGTAAGTGTCGGGATGATGACAAAGCTGTTGTAGCATAGTGCGTGTCTCCACCCTGGAGATCCTCTAGTCGCTGTATGAATGTGACAATGTGAAACAGGGCCTCAATCTGAATGGGGGGGACAGCAAACTCTACCAGTATAATATGATGTGGTACAGAGGGCTTTGCACGTATCATCCGAGATAGCATATGGATCTGGAGTCGTGAGATGTGTGCCCACTCAGTGGCCGTCAAGCCAGTACTCCATGTCTCTGCTGCGTACAAGGCCGAGGGGACTACCATAGTGTCAAAAAGTCGGCACTTACTAGCCGCATCCCTAGTGTGTGATCTGAAACACAGTTTCTCCAGATCTACCAATGAAGAATAGCCCTTCCATAACCGGGAAACCGCTGCCTGTCTCATATTGAAAGTGGTACCAGAGAAAACAACACCCAGATATGTATAGGAGTCAACCACCTCAAGTGGATGACCATCCCATAGAAGCTCCTGCCGTATCATGAAGGATCTGGAGGTGTTAAACACCATAACCTTGGTCTTGGCAACGTTCACTGACAGGCCCCACTGGATACAAAAAGAATGAAGTGCATCCAGATGCTGTTGTAGGCCCTCCCTCGTCCTCGAAAGTAAGACCACATCATCCGCATGTAACAGGATAGCAATAATGAGGTCACCCAATGTACATCCCTCCCCTCCGGAACTCTGTATAACCTGCTCAAGTTCATCTATGTATAAACCAAAAAGTGTAGGTGAAAGTGGACATCCTTGCTTAACCCCAATCGTACTATCCACCTCTGGTGATACCACCCCTAATACTCTGATCCGTCCAATAACTCGCCTGTACAATGCCACAACTGCTCGTATGATATCCTCCTGAAAACCACGATCTCGAAGCCTCTGTATCAATAAATGTCTGGGCACAGAATCAAAGGCTTTGCGGAAATCCACAAAGCAACAGTATACACGCTCTCTCTTGGCCCTAGCCTCCTCAATGATGGATCTCAGGGTAAAAATATGATCTGATGTAGTATATCTTGGTCTAAAGCCGGCCTGACCAATGGCATGAAGTGCTCTGGTGTCCATCTCTGTGCTAATCTCCGACTGAAGAATAGACCCATAAACTTTGGCAAAGAGGTGGCTGATCATGATGGTACGATAGTTGTCGACTTTCATGGGATCACCGCCTTTATGGAGAGGATGGATAAGGTTTGTGGACCAAGGGGAGGGGAATCCGGATGTGATAGCTCGATTGAATAAGATAGAGAGGAAAGGTGAAAGGATGTCAGCAGCATACTTTAGAAGTTCAGCCTCTAGTTCATCGATGTCTTTGGCTTTATGTAATTGTAATCGTTTGATGGCCTCTTCTACCATGCCTGGGGAGAATGTATCATAGGTGTCTGTGGATGAGGGCGTGGAAATTGGAGGTGCATCAGAGACAGTGTATAGTGATGTGGCAAAGGTCACCCATGTGCTAAGATCCATGATCCGGGGTGGAGGTGCTCGTGGGAGGAATTTTTTCCAAAAGGATTTCAATGAGGAACTAAAGAGAAGGTCCATCATCTTCTTTCCCAGGTCTCATATGCATTTTTCTTTTTTCGAGTAGTTCTACGATATACACGGGATAAGTCCTTTACCAGATGGGGAAGGTGGCATCGTGCATTGATCAAGTCTTGGTGAAGGTGTTTGCATTCCTGGTCATACCATGGATTGTGTGGTCGATAATGTCGTGAGTGCTTGGGCTGTGGGAATGGAAAAGCGAGGGATGCAGCGGTATGGATGCTCCGGACAAGAAAAAGAGACTGATCTGTTAAAGTATGCTCGTCAGGGAAGTGAGGCAATTCAGAAAGGGCTTCCTTGTACAATGGAGTGTTTTGAGGGGTATAGCGATACACAGTCTTCACAGTGGGGGTTAATGGGCGAGTGTGTGAGGTGCAAAGAAGGCCAATAGAGAGCGAGAGGTACGAATGGTCAGAGAGGGTGGTGCGATGAACCAAGAGGGATGAAATGGAGGGAAGGAGAGAGGGTGATCCCATGAAATAGTCAACAACACTATGTCCTCCGCTGTGTGGGAAACAAGTATAATCACTTGAACCAGGCCACTGCAGCAGGCCATTATAAATGACCAATCCATGAGCTTCGCCCAACTGAAGCATCTGCTCTCCATATGCTGTAATTGGACCCTCTGCATCCGCCGATCGTCGCCGGAGGCCAAGATCATCACAGTCTATGGCATGTATCCGCTGCGGATCATCCTCTGCACTATGGAACTCCGTCTGCCTGGACCCAGTCCGGGCATTAAAGTCACCGGCTAGAAGAATATAACCCCGCTCTTCATACCTGATAATGTCCGAAGAGATATCCATGTAAGGTGACTCCTCATCTGATGTGAAAACTGATGTATCCGGTGGAAAATAACAAATGGCCATAAAGACGTCCCGATCTAGGCCCATCAGACCCCGATCCAGCCTAACCCATATATAGCGGGCTCGCTCATCAGTATGTACCAACTCGACCCAAGGTTGAAGGAAGCCTCGGATTAAGCAAGCCACCCCACCTGAACCTCGATCTGTCAATGCTCTCGTCGTCCTCCGATGTGCAGAATACCAACAAAAACCCTCAATGGCTGGTAGTCCCCTCTCAGGACTCTCATGTGTCTCTGTGAGTAGTAAGATATCGTCATCCACACAAAAATATCTGAAATCCCCTGCTGTAGCTTAAGAGTGGATACCATTGCAGTTCCATAAGCTCAACCGCAATGCCTTAGAAAGGGCCTCTGAACCGCTCCTAAGTCCGGGGGGCCTGAGTCCCTATTTCTCAGATTTCGGAAGATCAATGTATCGGGCCTTACCATCCCGATATATCACCCTTTTTCCCTAAGCTTTTGCCTCACTAAATGCTTTCTTCCGATCAGCAACTTGCATGGGGGTGAGATCGTCATCCATGAATATAAGTGTACCTCTAAGCTTGGCTCGTAGTTTGAGGGCTGCCCGTCGTTCTTCCAAATTTGTGAAGCGAACAATGAGTGTAGAAGGGTCTCTCTTCGTTCGCCAAGCTCTTTCCAGTCCTTCAGAGTGGTGGAAAAGCGTGTTTGAGAGAAAACTGGTTGTTTCAGTCATTGGATCATTGGTGTCTTCAATCCCTCGAACCCTAATATTCATGGATTTGTATTCCGGCATCTTCTCTTCCGATATGGTAGCTGAAATGACACTATTAAAGGAGGATGTACCTTCCGTATTGCCATCTTTGAAGAGAGAGGCCCACGTCTTTGTCTCAGCTTTGTGTTGTTCAATCCTCTCTTCCAATGCTTGAATCCGTGTAGAGGTAGAGGTGGCTGGCTCTCCTGGCTTGCTTATTGCTGTCTCCAAAGCAGTAATCCGGGATAGCATGGCTTCCCTTTTGGCGGACAGAGATTGAATGGTTGCTTGAAGCTGTCCCATCTCCTTCCGTAGAGAGCTGGATGCGATGGAGGCTGGGAGGTCCAGCGTGGAGGTAGTGCCCGAGGCAGCGATGGAGTCCAGTGAGGGGGCTGAGACAGAAGCGATGGAGGCTGGGACAACATCCAGCGTGGAGGCAGGGGTGCATGAGGCAGCGATGGAGTCCAGCGAGGGGGGCAGTAGCGTGGGGACAGGAGTACGTGGAGGGGGGGAGCGTGGGCTCCCCTTCTTGTTCCTGGCCATATCAGCGATGGAGGAAGGGGACAGCCTACAGCCCTATAGCCATCTTCAACGAGAGAGAGAGAGAGCTTGGGCTTGATCATCGAGAGCCTCCATTGTATGAGGCAGATGAGCCAGTGTCAGATGATGAGCAGGATCCATTGTATGAGGCAGATGAGCTAGTGTCAGATGATGGGCAGGATGAGGATGAGCCCATTCGGGTTGTGTTCGCCAGTTCAGAGTGGGATGAGGCACATGATATCGGTGTTGGGCACACGTCACGTGCAGGGGTCACAGGTGCATCACGTGGCAAAGGTGGGGCACATGGCACAGGTTATACTGGTAGACAAGCAGGGCACACGGGGGGGGCGCTTGTGGCATACCTACTTATGTCGATATGATGGAGGAGGCTCTTGATAGAGGGCAAAGTGCTTTACATGCCGGTCTTGCAGCTGCTTGGATGCGTGCAGTACAGAGTCATGGGCATTACTTCGACAACACACCAGATGAGACACCTGATGACTTCGATGGTACAGGTTGCGATGGCATGGAGGGTCTACATGGTGCACGGGATGATGCACGGGATGAGCTTTGCTCCATTGCTGACAAATCACTCTTTTTCCTCCATCGCTGAGGCATACTCCAATGTTGATCCATCGCAAGCAGAAATACAGTTAGCTGGCAATTCTATCCTTGCAGTAAGGTCCTCCTCGAATGCTCCGGTTGATGCTTTCTACACACCAAGAAGGGCATCTGAGAAATACCTGAATGCAGAGGTAGATGCCTTACAATCCTACATTGAACAGCTTACACAAGAGTACGCTACCAACGGAAAGAAATGGGACAAAGGCTGTTTTGTAGATTTCAGGAAAGCCTTCGATTCTGTACCACGCTTCCTGCTCATTCAGAGACTTCGTGACCTTGGTTTCTCCACAGATATTGTTTTAGCAGTGATAGCTCTTTATGAGAAGGTCTTGGGAAGTTTCCGACATAGCAGTGGCCTATCTGATCACATTTGGAGCACCATTGGGGTGAAATAGGGGTGCTCTCTTTCACCGGTTCTCTTTGGATTGTATATTGAGGAGGTAGAGCGAGTCATCTCACAGTGTGGCGAGGGTGGCTGTAGACTTGGCACCATTCTAATTGCTATTCTCCTTTATGAGGATGATGTAGTACTAGTATCCCCGACCAGAGAGGGTTTGCAGAGGCAGCTGGATTGTTTACAAGGATTTTGTACCAGATGGGGGTTGGGGGTGAACACTGCGAAGACCAAGGTTATGGCCTTCAACACTTCTCGAGCCTTCATGCAGCGCCAGGAGCTCATCCTAGATGGACAGGCCTTAGAGGTAGTTTCCTCTTATACCTATTTGGGGATACTCTTTTCTGGTCCTAACTTTAGCATGCGGCAGGCTACCAGCACCCGACTTGGGAAGGGGCATTCCTCTCTTGTTCAGCTTGAGCGGTTCTGTTTCAGGAAGCTCATCTGAGATGCTCGCAGTAAGTGTAGACTCTTTGATACTATTGTCACCCCCACAGCCTTATATGCAGCAGATTCATGGTGTACCGGCCTCCCTTCATCACATTGGGCCAGCATTTCACGATTGCAGACCACCATGTTAGCTCGTATGATTCGGGTGAAGCCCTCGGTTCCACCATGATACGAGAGATGTTTATACTACGACATGATTTGTATCAGACAGCCCAGCCGATTCAGGTTTCTCAGCCTCAGATCACTTCTTTCTTCTCCAGGAGGAGAGGACGATTTGATGACGACGATGATGATGACCTACTTGCCCACAGAGACCAGAGACAACGTCCCACACATACCCATGTTGCAGCACGAGCTACTTGACCTATCACGAGGAGACCTCTTCATCCTCTCAGACTACGTCAGAGACCACCAGTGGCCCTTCATGCCGCAGGCCGTATTACATCCTTCTATAGCATCAACACCAGCAGGACAGGACTAGATGATAGCGTCATACCTCACTCATGACTGTTAGCAGTATACATGCTCCCACTTGTTTCTTATAGCATCACATCTATTTCAGTTTATAGCTTTAGCTCTAGGCTTTCTACTTTTGTTACTGTTTTGGAGACGTTTCATACGCTCCCATGGTTACCACATACTTGACATGTACATTTACTAGTCTTATATGCCTTTTGGCATGGAAAAGACATTAATAAAGCTTTCTTTCTCTCTCTCTCTCTCTCTCTCAGTCCTTTCCTCATGGCAGTCCAGTCGACACCCAGGCTGATTTCCTCACCACCTCTCTCCACACGGCCGCATCATTAACCCTCCCCACAAAACCCCACCCCAGAAAGACCCGACGCACACCTCGACCACTACACCCTCCTTGGTACGATACTGAGTGCCGCTCTGTCCATCAGTCAGTAAGCCACTCACGCATCCATGCCCCACGTTTGTTTCGATCTTCCCGACGCTCCTACCATTGTGCTCTCCGCCGTAAGAAACATTCCCATGATGATTTTGAAGGGAAACATCTCATTGACCTTCTTTTCAGCTCTTCTTTGGGCGCTTTTTGGCATGAGTTCATTCCTCGCTCTCCAACACCTCTCTTGGAAGACCTCCGCATATGGACTGATTATGCTACTAGCCTGTACACGGTTCCTACCGACTCACCTATCGCCATATCTCCACGACCACCTGAGTTCTCCTTTTTCACATCTGACATGGTACTTGCAGCCATTAAGAAGATGAAGTCCCACAAGGCCAGAGATATCGAAGACCTTGAATCTGAACTCCTTTCCCATGCCTCCGACTTACTTGTCCCCACTATAGCCACCCTTCTTAACTCTGCAGTTGTCTCTGGTTTTCCGTCCTCCTGGTGCTCTAACATTATCCACCCCATCCATAAGAATGGTGATCCCATGATTCCGAGTAACTACCGCACCATCATGATTGGGCATGTCCTGGCAAAATTATATGGTACTATACTGCAGTCTGTTGTGAGGTCAGAGGCGGAGACTAGGAGACTACATGCCATGGGTCAGGCTGGTTTCCGAGCACATTATTCTACGGCAGATCACATCTTCACATTGCGAGCCTTGATTGAGGAGGCTAAGCACAGGAGAGAGAGAGTTTACTGTTTATTTGTGGACTTCAGGAAAGCCTTTTGATTCTGTTCCTTGCTCAGTGCTCATCCAGAGACTCCGAGACCTCGGCTTCTCCACCGACATTGTTCTTGCTGTGATGGCACTTTATGAGCGTGTCCTTGGTTGTTTTCGGCATAGCAGTGGCATATCTGAGCACATCTGGAGCACTATTGGGGTGAAGCAGGGTTGTTCCCTCTCACCAGTCCTCTTTGGCTTGTATATTGATGAGTTGGAGAGAGTCATTACACAGGGTGGTGGTACTGGCTGTAGGCTTTGTGACATCTTGATTGCTATCCTCCTTTATGCTGATGATGTGGTGTTGGTCTCACCGACCAGAGAGGGTCTACAGCGACAGTTGGATTGCTTGCATGAGTTTTGCACCAGATGGGGCCTAGGGGTGAACATTGGGAAGACCAAGGTTATGGTCTTCAACACTTCGAGGGCATTCATGCAGCGACAGGAGCTTACTCTGGGTGGGCAGATTCTAGAGGTGGTCCCTTCCTACACATACTTGGGGGTTCTTTTCTCAGGTCCTACTTTTAGCATGAGACAGGCCGCTACCGCTCGACTAGGGAAAGGACATGCCTCCCTTGTTCAGCTAGAGCGATTTTGCTTCTGAAAGTCCATCCAGGATGCTCGCAGTAAGTGTCACCTCTTCGATACCATTGTTACCCCCACGGCTTTATATGCGGCAGAGACATGGTGTGTAGGTCTCCCTTCTTCACACTGGGCCAGTCTCTCACGATTACAAACCGCCATGCTAGCTCGGTTGATTCGGGCAAAGCCTTCTATCCCACATGAGATTCTCCTGGCCAAGTTTGCAGTTCCACCGATAGAGATCGAGGCAGTTCTTCAGCGTATGACCTATATACAGAGGATACAGGCGTTACCAGAGATAGACAGGCGATACATACAGGTTGCACTATCCTCCCACGATTAGGGCTACAGGCTATCATGGTTCTCTCAGGCTTCTCACCTCCTACTTGTATCATTTGGCATCTCCATCACAGAGCTCCCCTCCAGCACACATCAGTATATCAGACGCTTCCTTTATCGCACATATCTAGAGCGGACTTGGCGTAACCAGTTAGGGGTTAAGCCAGCTTTGTACCGGACTCATTTCTTGGAGCTAGATGCATCAGGGACCCCGGTCATGCCGCGCTACTTGGACTCGGGACTGTTACATTGCCTCAGATTCACATTGGGGCAGCTCAGGGTGTCCTCTCATCAGCTAGCTATTGAGACTGGGAGGTTCCACGGTATTCCTAGAGAGGAGCGGATTTGCTAGTTCTACTCTCTAGGTGAGGTGGAGTCTGAGGAGCACTTTATATTTAGGTGCCCTGTATATTATGAGATCAGAGGGCGATATCATTGCCTGTTTCGAGAGATGCCTACCACTCTATGCTCTCTCATAGCTTTTGAGGACCCACGGTGTGTCGCTCTGATGGTACATGAGATGTCCAGACTACGGAGAGATTTATACGAGACACCCTAGCATTTTACCTCACAGCCATTGATTACTTCGTTCTTTACTAGACGGAGATCGCGTGATTTAGTACTTGAGGATGAGGATTATGATGATGATGACGACGAGGATGATGGCCGCTCTCATGCTCATAGAGATCAGAGACAGTGTACCTCCCACCATCATGTTACCACCAGGATTACTAGACATTCTACGTAGAGGCGTACTACTACACATGCACGTGCTCATGTTCATGGACGCCGCAGGCAGGCTCCAGTGCTTTCCCATTCTGTGGCTCGCACTACATCTTTTTACAGCATCAGCACAGCCTTGACATCTTACCCTAGATACATATGATTATTATGTGCACTCTTGCATACGTGTCTATTTTAATTTGCACTAGATGTTTTCTTTATTACAGTTTGGAGACGTTTTTATACGCTCCCATGGTTACCACATACATGACACGTACTTCATTAGTCTTATATGCCTTTTGGCATGGAAAAGACATTAATAAAGCTTTCTTTCTTTCTTTCTCTCTCTCTCTCCCTCTCTCTCTCTCTCTCTCTCTCTCTCTCTCTCTCTCTTCGCGGTCACCCCCATACAAATTGAGGCCTTATTCCATATTGTGACATTTATACAGAGGCTGGATACACACTATGTTGTTGCAGCTACCTTCATCCCGGTGCCTACACTCAGAGGGACACCTCTTCTCATGTTATTCCCAGGCTTGTCGTCTCACTCCATACACAAGCAGCAGAGATAGTGTCGACGACCAGAGAGACAAACAACTATTAGGTCACAGCCTAGAGCGCCACGGCAGCAGAGACGACACCGGTAGCTTCTCCGGCGGCAGAGGTCCACAGCGTGTCCAGTGACACCTTCACAGCATACCATCCACCATTTTTTCCATGCTGATGGACACCATGATATACTATTTTAGGTTGTTGGATCTTGATTGGACTAGACATATTTATACATTGTATTTGTAGTTATCGTTTCTTTATTGATGATTGAGCTTTAAGCTCCTATGTACCTTTTCTTGGTCCTATCTACCTTATGGTATTTCAAGGACATTAATAAAGATCACTCTCTCTCTCTCTCTCTCTCTCTCTCTCTCTCTCTCTCTCTCTCTCTCTCTCTCGCGCACGATGGTGGCGCCCTCCCGATCCCCTGCTGACGCCCTACTGACCTGACCCTGCTGACGCCCCGCTGACGCTTCTCCCTCTGCTGATCCACCTGCCCGATCCACTTGTTGCTGCCCTGGCCTAGCTCGCCCTACCCTGGTCGCACTCACCTCCCCTCTAACCTCCATCGCACTCAGCGGGTCTCCATGGCCAGAAAAAAGGGGAGCCCTCGCTCCCCTCCCTCTCCTTCGCTACCCCCTCCCTCTCCTTTGCAGCCTGTCGCTGGCCCTTCACACACCCCCTCGCTGCCTACTCCCTCTCCCACCACCTCTCCCACCCCCTCGCTGGCCCTTCCCACCCCCTCGCTGCCTGCTCAGCCTACTCCCGCCCCTCCCACCCCCTCGCTGGCCCAAACCCACCCCCTCGCTGTCTGCTCAGCCTACTCCCGCCCCTCCCACCCCCTCGCTGGCCCTTCCCAACCCCTCGCTGCCTGCTCACAGCCCTCCGCCCTCTTCCTTGGCCCTCTCCTTTCTCCATGGTTCTCCTGCCCCCTCCCATTATGTTCTCTCATTCCCTAAAGAAGCCTACTCTCCTACGAAAGCATTTGAACAGTACCTTCTCTCTTGCATGGAACAAATTACACTGGAATCTAGCTACCTAAGGATGGAAATGGGTCAATTGAAAACCACAATACAAGCTATGGCAATCGAGAAGCAAACTATGATGGCCCGGATCATATCTTTGGAAGAGACCTTGAGCAAAAAAGAAGAACCAGCCAGCACCACAAAGATCCAAGAATTGGAGGAACAGATTGAGCAACATAAGGCGGAAACCAAAACATGGGCCTCTCTACTCAAAGAAGACGTTAAAGAAGGTACACACACTTTCAATAGCGTCATCTCAGCCACCATATCCGAAGAAGAAATGCGGAAGTATAAATCTCTGAATGTGCGGGTGCGAGGAATTGAAGATACTAAGGCTCCAATTACCGAAGCATCCAGTTTCCTCACGGATACACTTTCCCACCATCACAACGGAATGGAAAAAGCGTGGAGAACTAAAAGAGATCCAACTACACTCATCATATGGTTCACGGGAATAGAGGAGCGGCAAGCTGTCCTTAGGCTACGAGCTAGGCTGAGAGGTATCCTTGTCTTCATGGACGATGATCTCACACCTATGCAAGTTGCCGAAAGGAGGAAGGTTTTCAGCGAAGCCAAAGCACTGGGAAAAAGGGTGATATATCGGGATGGTAAGGCCCGATACATTGACCCCCAAAAATCTGAGGCATAGGGATTTGGGCCCCCCGGACTTAGGAGCGGTTCAGGGGCCCTCACAAAAGCATTGCGGTTAAGTTTATGGAACTGCAATGGTATCCATTCTTCAGCTACAGCAGGAGACTTTAGAGATTTTTGTACTACAGGGGATATCCTTATACTTACTGAGACACATGAGAGAGGACTTCCTTGCATTGAGGGATTTGGCTGGCTTTCTACTTGCAGAGGGAAGACGAGGGCACTGACTAGTCGCGGTTCAGGTGGTGTTGCTTGCTTATTTCGAGACTCTCTCCAGCCATGGGTCGAGCTACTATACACTGACGAGCAGGCTCTATATCTGGATCAGGTTGGACCACAGGTTGATGGAGTTAGATCGTGCCATATTCTTGGCTATTTGTTATTTCCCTCCAGAGACATCAGCTTTCACCTTAGAGGAGGAGTCACCTTTCATGGATATTCCATCGGACATTATCAGATATGAGGATCGAGGATATATTCTTCTAGCGGGGGACTTCAATGCTAGGACTGGGTCTAGGCAAACGGAATTTCACAGAGCAGCAGATGACCCGCAGCGGATACATGCACTTGATTGGGATGATCTTGGTCTTATACGACGATCGGCGGATGCAGCGGGTCCAGTCACATCATATGGGGAGCAGATGCTTCAGTTGGGTGAGGCTCATGGACTGGCCATTTATAATGGCCTTCTTCAGCTGCCAGGCTCTGGTGACTACACTTGCTTCCCACATAGTGGAGGACATAGCGTTGTCGACTATTTCATGGGTTCACCGTTTCTCCTTCACTTCATTTCATCCTTCTCTGTACACCGCACCACTCTTTCTGATCATTCATATCTCTCACTCTCTGTCGGTCATCTCCACATCACACCTATTTTCTCTTCGACCCCTACAGCTAAACCCACCTACCGCTACACTTCACATCACACACCACTATACAGAGAAGCCCTCTCCGATCTCCTTACATATTTCCCACATGAGCATACTTTAGAGGAGCAGTCCCTCTTTCTTGTCCAGACCATCCATACTGCAGCTTCCATTGCCTTTCCATCCCCACGACCCAAAGACCAGCAACGTCCTAGACCCTATAACCCCTGGTATGATCAGGAATGCATCCAGCTACATCAGAACCTCATATATGCTTGCTCCCATCTTCCTCATATGACCAAAACCATATCTCGTGTCTACCGTAGAACCACCAAAAAAAAGAAAATCGCATACGAGATTGGTCAGGGTAAGAAACTGATGGATCTCCACTTTAGTTCTTCCTCAGGTTCCTTATGGAAGAGGTTCCTTCCACGGTCACCCCCACCACGGATCACAGACCTCAGCACTTGGGTCGCATATGCCACATCATTGTACACCATCCTAGATACCCCTCCTCTTCCCACCTCCTGTCTCACGGATACTTCTGCCATATTCACTAACGAACTTATAGAAAAGGCCATCACACGACTCCATTCCCATAAAGCCAAAGACATTGATGAGCTAGAGGCTGAACTTCTAAAGTATGCTCCCGACATCCTCTCACCCTTTCTCTCCATCCTATTCAACCGAGTTGTCACCTCTGATTTTCCCTCTCCATGGTCCACAAACCTCATTCACCCTATCCACAAAGGCGGGGACCCCTTATGAAAGCTGACAACTACCGCACCATTATGATCAGTCACCTCTTCGCCAAAGTATATGGTTCTATCCTACAGTCAGAGATCAGTACAGAGATGGATGCTAGATCACTCCATGCCATTGGACAGGCGGGTTTCAGACCGGGATATACCACATCGGATCATATCTTTACTTTGAGGTCCCTCATTGAGGAGGCTAAGGCCAAGAGGGAGCATGTATACTGCTGCTTTGTGGATTTCCGCAAGGCATTTGATTCTGTGCCTAGGCATCTATTGATACAGAGACTTCATGATCGGGGCTTTCAGGAGGATACTATACAGGCGGTAGTAGCATTGTACAGGCGAGTTATTGGCAGGGTCCGACTATCAGGAGTTATTTCACCGGAGGTGGTCAGTACTATTGGTGTCAAACAGGGATGTCCACTCTCTCCTACCTTTTTGGTCTTGACATTGCTTTCACGGACAAGAGAGGGTTTGCAGCGACACTTAGATGCTTTTCTTTCTTTTTGCACACGGTGGGGTTTGTCGTTGAATGTGGCCAAGACTAAGGTTATGGTGTTCAACACCTCTAGGTCTTTCATGGTGCGGCAGGAGCTTCTATGGGATGGTCATCCCCTAGAGGTTGTTGATTCCTACATATCTAGGAGTACTATTCTCGGGGCCTACGTTCAGCATGAGACATGCAGCTATTTCCCGGGTACGGAAGGGCTATGCCTCATTGGTAGATTTGGAGAGACTATGTTTCAGCTCACACATCAGAGATGCAACTAGTAAGTGTCGGCTCTTTGACACTATGGTTGTGCCCTCAGCTATGTATGCTTCCGAGACATGGAGTACTAGTCTGACAGCTACTGATTGGACATATATCTCCCGACACCAGATTCGTTTGCTCTCCCGGATGATACGGGCTAAGCCCTCAGTACCACACCAGATTATCTTGGCGGAGTTCGCGGTCCCCCCCATTCAGATTGAGGCCTTATTCCATATTGTGACATTCATACAGAGGTTAGAGGATCTTCAGGACGGGGGTACTCATTATGTAGTTGCAGCTTTATCTTCATCCCGGCGCCTACACTCAGAGGGACACCTTTTCTCATGGTACTCCCAGGCTTGTCGTCTCCTCTCCACATTGGGTATCCAGATTAGTGATCTACCTGCGGGCACCCACCAGTACATCAGAGGCCTCCTTTACAGATTATATCTTCATACCACTTGGCAGGGTCCATTGGGGACCAAGAGTGAGTTTTATCGTACACACTTTCTATCTCTTGATCCGGCTGGCTGCCCCATAGTATCTGGTTACTTGCTGAGGAGTATATCACATAGTCTGCGGATAGCGATGGGTCAGTTTCGGGTTTCTTCACATCAGTTGGCTATTGAGACTGGCAGATACAGTGGCACCCCACGAGAGGACCGGCTCTGTAGCATGTATGTTATGCATGAGACTGAGGACGAGTCACATTTCCTCTTCAGATGTCCAGCCTACTATGAGATACGGGGGCGGTACTACTGCTTGTTCAGAGAGCACCCAGTTACACTTTCTACCTTGATATCTTATGAGGACCCTAGATGTGTCGCACTGATGATCCGAGAGATGTCAGACCTGAGGAGGAGGAGACTAGATGGTACACATTCCTTGACACAGCTGAGCATTGATGAGTGCATATCCCGTCGAAGACAGAGATCCGAGGTACCCATAGGCAGCGACTCAGATGGAGAGGCTGAGATTCCCGACTCCTTCGTACACCGGCATCAGAGACCATGTCGACGGCCAGAGAGACAGTCAGTTATTAGATCACAGCCCAGAGCGCCACGACAGCAGAGACGACACCGACGGCCTATCCGGCGACAGAGGTCCAGGGCACATCTAATCACACGTTCACAGCATACCATCCACTATTTCTTTCATGCTGATGGGCATCGTGATATATGATTCCAGGCTATTGGATCCTAACTGGGCCAGCTGTCTTTATGCATTGTATTTGCAGTTATTTAGTTTTATAGATGATTGAGCTTTAAGCTCCTATGTGCACACTTGACATGTACCTTTTCTTAGTCCTATGTACCTTAGGGTATTCAAGGACATTAATAAAATCTTTCTTTCTTTCTTTCTTTCTTTCTTTCTCTCTCTCTCTCTCTCTCTCTCTCTCTCTCTCTCTCTCTCTCTCTCTCTCTCTCTCTCGCCTTGAGGCGTACCATGAGTGCTCACTTTCAGAGATCTCGTGTTTGGTTGAATTTTTCATGGTTTTGTGTGGATCAACACTAGTGGTGGGGTACTTTTTGCCTTTGGTTTAGAACAAAAGTTTGCCTTGATTTCAGTCCTACTGACTGGTTGCAGCGAACCACGATTCGCTGGGTTTCGCGATTCGCGATTGCTGTCATAATTGTGATTAAAAAAAAACCAGAATATACTAATTTTTGGGCCTCCTCCTTGTGGCCAGAATCGCGCCAATCGTGGAGGCGGCAATTTTTTTTTTTATGAGCTATAGGCGTCCAATCAAGTGAATAGTCGGCAAGCATCTACTCGGCGATACAAAGGTGGTGTGCACGGTGCCAACGGGATCTGAGTTTCATGGAGAGCGAAACGATCAATTTTTGATATTTTGTAAGTGTAGGCTTGATTTTTTGCCAGTGTTGACATTGAGCTGTAGGCAACCAAATCGAGCGAAGTTTTGGCTCTAGACCACGTTTCTTCATGCCCATGGTAATTCCTACGGCGTCAGTTTCAGTCGTTACGGCACGCCTAGCAAGATTTGAACACCACACTCCAAATGCATGTGTATTTTTGCCATTTTCATAAAATGACTTGTAGGCAACCGATTGAGGTGATGTTTGAGCCGAGAATGCATTTCCACGTCTGTAGAGACTCCTGTGACATCCATTTCGCCCGTCTTCGTCCGTATCACAAATTTCAATTTCCAGGCCCTAATTCCATGTTTTCTAGGGTTTAGGCGTGGAGCATCGCCTGGGGTGTGGTTTAGGCCTACATTGCACTCCTTTACGCTTGCACGGACTCCCACGCTAACGACAATCGCCCGTTATCGCTCATACTAAAATAATTCTATCCCACGCCCTAATCCCATGTGTTGTTTGGCACTTGCTATAATGTATGAATTGTCTCTATTTTAGCTTGGTAATGTTGTTCAATGTAGTGTATTTTCTTCTACTGAACGTTTGCTTGCTTATTTTTGTTTGCAAGTTTGATCTTGTGTTGACATGATGCCGGTGCAGGGCCGAGGTTGAGCTTACCAAGGGGGATGTGGGTACGGTTCAGAGTCACAAGCATCAGATGAGCATGTTGGATTAGTGGCAGCGGGTCCTTCTCGTTCCTCCTCTTCTTCGGCAGCAGATGCGCCACATGGTTCGACAGGTCCTGCCAGAGAGAGTGACATCCCTCCAGGACAATCAGACACACCCATAGATCAGCCATCCATTGGGCATGCTAGACCATGAGCGCCAGATATACAACAGAGGGGGGTTAGGCCTAGACAGCAGACCCTTGATTGATGCGGGTGGCAGAGAGAGCAGTAAGCCCGGTGCACTCGACTTGCTGGCTAGTTGTTTTACGAGTGCGACATTCCTTTTGCTGTTGCTGATCAAACATAAACAGAATAGAATGCCTTGAGATGAGTTCTTGCAAGCAATTAGAATTAGAGTATTTTTTCAGGTCATATCCTTCTACAGTTTGGAAAGCATTCCAAGATGGAAGTCCGTAGAGGTCATAGACGTCTAAGCTAGTTTTTTGAGCTGGAAAAGACATCTTATCCAAGAGAACGTTAGTGAACGTTGAGGGCCTTCACGGATCTCTATACTTGGTCACAAGGTGCCACTTCTGTTTATGATGTGCCCATGGGTTTGCAATAGCATATTGATGCATCAATCATATTGCAGTGTGTGGGGATTAGATGTCAATATCAAGAAGACCAAGATCATGATCTTCAATACATCAAGAACTTTTTGTAGAGAGTGACTTATTTTGGACTCCTATGGAGATGGTTTCCTCTTACACTTGTTATACCCCTTCCTAGTCCTATCTTTGGTTTGAGGCAGGCAGCCAAGGATATACAGAGCTAGGATAAAGCTTCCCTTGTTCATATGGAGGGCTCCTATCCTCAAGTTAGGCCTATACTTGCTCGTGCATGGGTCCTTATGGGTGTCTACTCCTAAGTTGGGTCCCTATGCACACACATCCCATTAATACTGTTCTTGCCTTGTATGCTCCTAACTCTAGGAATGTTACTGGCTCATAACACTCCTTCCCCATAAGAGAAGTTTGCAAACTGGTAATCAGCTTCATCCATGCTTGATCTGACTGTTGGTAGTTCTCTAGAAGTTCTGATGGACATCTAGTAACAAATCCATCAGTTTTTGGTGAATTTTGCCCTGAATTTGCCATAGTTACTGACATCGAGGTCTCTGATCTGCAAATTTAGGGGACTTATTGGCATAATCTGATAATTTTCTTCCTTCTTGATCCCATCTAGATCTGGATCCCCCTTGGATCTTGATGGATTTCCCCGATCTTGCCAGATCTGGCCGAATGTTGATGGATCTAGCTTGATTTGGCTTGATCTTCCTAGATCTATTGGTGATGGCCTATCAGGATAGCTTTTCGTAATGTGCCACCACCAATCTAATCTATCTCACTCCGGTGGCCAGTACTTGTGCAACCGGCTACCGTTGATGGGTGTATCGAACGGTGTCCCATCTAGCTTCTCTAAATTCACGGCTCCATGATTAAGAATTTCCTTGATCCGATAAGGACCTTCGCCTGTGAATTTTAATTTCCCCTTGATCGCCTTGGTTTTATACATCAGGACCAGATCTCCGGAGCGAAGATCCTTCTTTTGTAACCTGCGATCGTGCCATGCGTTGCATCTTTCCTTTTCAGCTGCCAGTGCATCACAGCTAGTAAGCGTGTTTCACAGAGTTTATGCAGAGCTTCGTGGCGTAGATGTAGAGATTTGGATTCATTAAGGCGTTGTGTTGTGGCAATCCTTAATGAAGGGACTAAAAACTCTACTGGCATCACAGCATCCTGACCATATACCAATTGGAAAGGTGTTTGATCAGTGCTTCCCTTATATGCTGTCCTGAATGCCCACAGAGCAGCATGCAACTTATGTTCCCAATCTGATCTGCTAGCTTCAACTGTTTTCGTGAGCACGCTACACAGGATCTTATTGGATGATTATGCTTGCCCATTACCACGAGGATAATAAGGCGTAGTGGTTCTATGGATCACGAAGAATTCCTCCAACAGGACCTTGATGGTCTCATTGATGAAATGACTTCCGCGATCGCTGACTAGCTCGCACAATGATATTTTCATAAAGGAACTTGGCAGTGGTCCTAGCATCAGCTAGTCTTACTGCCTTGGCTTCGACCCACTTGGTGAGATAGTCCGTGGCTACGATTATGTATCGAGCCTGGGAACTCCTTGCTGCAGGGTGAATTGGACTGATGTAATCCAATCCCCACTTTTCGAATGGTGCTTGGGCTAAGACCGGGTGTAGTAGATCATGCCAAGTGGTCCTAGCATCAGCTAGTCTTACTGCCTTGGCTTCGACCCACTTGGTCAGATAGTCCGTGGCTACGATTATGTATCGAGCCTGGGAACTCCTTGCTGCAGGGTGAATTGGACTGATGTAATCCAATCCCCACTTTTCAAATGGTGCTTGGGCTAAGACCGGGTACAGTAGATCATAATTCAATCTCGTTGGTCTCCTCGCCCTTTGGCACACATCGCACTTTCTCAAGTATTCTTTTGTATCCTTATGAATCGTTGGGCACCAACATCCTGATTGCAAGATCTTGCGAACTGTAATGTCGGATGCAAAATGGCCTCTACCCATGCCTTCATGTGAAAGCGAAATGATCTGGGTGGCCTCATGAGGGAGAATACACCGCCGAAGAATCCCGTCTGGTCCTCTTCGATACAACTGGCCGACAATCAGCTGATAAGGTCTAGCCTTCATGATCAATTTCCGTTGATCCGCCTTTGGTAGTGATTTGTCTGGTTGGCCCCGCATTAGATATTCAACAATGTCGGCAGCCCATTCTGGTACTGTGTCCACGTAAAATAAGGCAGCATCGGCCAGCTCATCGTCGGGTTGGGTTGCAACCTCCTTTTCCTTGATTTGCGACACATGATCTGCCATGTAGTGTTGTTTTCCCTTGCGAACTACTATCCGAAAATCAAACTCCATCAACAGAAGTAGCCATCTGGTGGTTCTCCCGGTGTTGCAAGTTTAGATCAAGGGTTGATGGTCCGTATAAAAAGCGAAATGTGTGGCCATCAGGTAGTGCCGAAATTTCTTAACCGCATAGATCATTGCCAGTGCTTCCCGCTCTATGGTTGAATAATTCATTTCTGTATCACTGAGCTGTCAGCTTGCAAATCGGATTGGAAAATCCGTTTTGTGTTCTTCTAGCTGGGTTAAGACTGCTCCAACTGCATACTTCAATGCATTCGTATGCACATGAAACTCAATGGACCAATTGGGTGGACGTAAGATTGGTGCTGAAACCAATGCATCGTTAAGCTTTTGGAAAGCCTGCAGGGCTTCCTCGTTCCAATGTGGATCCGTTGTGAGTTTGTAAATTGGTCGGGCTAACTCCGCCCTATAATAAATAGCATGACCCATGAAGATGTAGACTTCGCGGATCGTTCCTGGTGGTGGTAGATCAACAATGATCCTGATCTTTGATAGGTCTGTGGCGATCCCGTGTCTTGACACTATATGGCCGAGAATCAAGCCATGTGTCACCCAAAATTGACATTTTTCTGGATTCAAGGAGATCTGGAAGTTGCGGCATTTTTGTAGCACTTTCTCCAAATTGGATAAGTGTTCTGAGTCTGGTCCATGCACGCACAGATCGTCCAAGAAAATTTCCAGAAATTTTTGCAAATATTCTTTGAATGCCGCCTGCATGACACGCTGAAAGGTGCTTGGGGCATTGCAAAGTCCAAATGGCATCACCTGATAGGCATAGGTTCTCCATTCCGTGGCAAATGCTGTCTTGTGTTGGTCTTGGGGGGCTATCTTCACCTGGTTGTAGCCGCTGGAGCCGTCTAGAAAACTGTAGGCTTCGGCGCCAGCTACTTTGTCGAGGACACTTTCCGTAAATGGTAAAGGGAAATGATCCTTTTTGGTGACTGCATTTAGCGCCTTCAGATTCACACAAATCTGCATTTTGCCGTTCTTCTTGGGTACTTTCAGAGGTTACTTAGTCTTTCCCATGTTGCACAATCAACCGATCCATCTTTCCATTTAATCAGCCATTCGAAAAACAAGTTATGATGGGTCTGCCATTCTTTTACATCAAGAATAGCTTTTGGTTTATGCGAAAAATTTCGTATGTCTATGGGCTCAACTAGAAAAGCTCTTTCCACAAGGTTATCTGATCTAGACAAAGCTCTTCTCAGTCTACTAACGTGAAAGATTGGAAAAATTTTGGACCCCCTTGGTAGTTCTTATTCGAAACCTCTCCCACTTTTCGAGTTATTGGGAATGGACCACAATACCTTGGAGATAACTTGGCTCTAATGCTAGTCTTTATAGTGTTGGAATCCTCTAGGACTTGTAGGTACCATCCTCAAATGAGGATGGTTGTACCTTCGCGCTCGGTCCTGAGTTGTCAGATACTCTTACAAGCCTCATCTTAGGCTAGAAGAATTGTCATCTTAAAAGCTCACAATTCATCTAAATTCTTGGGTGTCCCGCACTAGGGCTATCGTGACATAGAGATTTTGGTGCCTAGTGTTACCGATTTTTGGAACACAAATCCTACTTCTATATAGTAAATATTCATCTTTCATAGAGTATTGTTTCCATTTGAGCCCTTACTATACTGTACTTGAATCCTCCACATGGTTTGATGTGCTATTGGATTCGTCATCCTCACCATGGTCTGATGGATTATTAGAACTAGTTCCCTAAGCCCCAAGTATTGTTATGGACACATTTAAACCTCTATTTTGGATTGCATTCCAAATAATAGAGAATAAGGGTCTTTCCTACATTTCCCTTTCAAGGACTCAAGGAAAGCATAATGAATTTGAGTAAAACTCAATTCATTGATCATGGGCATTCAAACTAAGGGCATTTGCTACAATGTTAAAACTTTCCCTTTCTATAGCAGATGCTCATCTCAAACTCCTGCGTCAATTTTGACCAACGAGCCTTTCTGCCTCGAAAATGAGGTTGATTACAAACATAGCGAATGCTTTCATGATTAGTTATAATCTCAAACTAGGCACCATACAAATAATGTCGCCAAGTTTTAAGGGCATGGACAATGGAGAAGAGTTCTTTCTCATAGGTACTATACTTTACGTGAGTGGGTTCCAACTTTTTACTTTAGAAGGCAACTGGCATCCCATTCCGAATCAACACCGCTCCTATTGCAAAGTCATTTGCATCCATTTCAATCACAAATGGCTGATTAGGATCAACAATATTTAGTATAGGTGTTGTAGCAATAATCCACTTACGAGTTTCAAAAAGCTGCAAATTTTCCTATAACATCCAGATAAACCCAAAAATAATTGCAATTTGGTAGGATTAGTTGGACTAGGCCAATTCAAGATGGCTACCACTTTAGCTGGATCTAACTTGATACTATTTCTTGAGATTAGATGACCCAAATAGTTATTTCCTTCGTAAAAAAACTCACACATAGACTTTTTAGCATAGAGCTTATGCTTTTGCAACAATCTAAACACCTTTTTGAGATGCTCCAGATGTTGCCCTTTTGTCTTACTATAGACAAGATGATGTTGAGAAAAACGACAACAATTTCAATAAAATAGGGTTTGATCAAGCCCATGAATGTCACTAGAGCATCGGTGAGCCCAAAAGGCACTATTTCCATAGGGACCCAACTTTAGGGGTAGACACCCATGGGGGCGATGTACTAGCAAGAATAGGCCTAACTTGAGGATAGGGGCCCAACAGTGGATGGGGCCCCCCAAGTTGGGTAGCTACATGCACAAAGTAGTTAGGTGTCTAGTGAAACTATCATGCCTTTATATGCTCAAAACTCTAAGAATGTTATAGGCTAAACTTAACTATAAAGTTCAGAAAAAATTCTTGGCCACTTACATGGGAGTAGTTCATGTTCCGTAGTCATTGATTAAAGTTTGACAAAATAATGTATTATGTGGAGTTTTTGGGTATATGCAGTAAAATAGTTTCTTTCAAGTGAAACCCTTGTTAGAGCTTGTTATATGGATACTTGAAGTATGCTTGGATGATTATTATTCAACTAATCACAAACAAGGCATAGTTCCTTCTGTTCTCACACCCTACTTTACCTCCCCTTGTATGGAGTCTTTGGAGGAAAGTTTGAATCTAGATTATTGGGGGTGAATATTGGAACCTTCTACACCTTGCACAAAATGATATTAATATATTATACTCAAGTGCCCAACTAGTATATCAAGGATCCCAAGGTCACTTAATATATAGTGAACCCCAAATTTTAGATAGTTTTTATAATTTAGATATTTAAATTTTTCATTGAAATGTTTCAGCAACATGTATTTAGTGACAAATCTCTTCATTTTTAGTTCGATCATCAAAATGATTGCTTTCTTTTGTACGTGTAAACGAAAAATGACCTCACATTTTATTCATTGTGATGAATCTCTTGTTTAATATGTAAGCAATTGTGTAGATAATTGCTCAGTCTTTTGAGTTTTGGGGGCTAAGTTTACTCCTCAAATTGTGCCTTTGTGCTTGCAGGTAAGCATGGCGATAGGATTTTTGTTCCTTGGAGGAGGTTCTCTAACATTTTCTACAAATAATGGAGCCATAGCAGCATTATTGATTGCTTTGTATCCACGCTTTCCGACAACTCCAAGTGATCATCGTTGTCATCTTCAAGTATGGCCAATATTTTCATGTAATTTGGTTGCAAAATAATGGTGAAATTTTGTAGATGTAAAAGAATTGCAGATAGAAAAAAATTGTGACTTTCATACATTGGTTTGATTTGAACCATAGTTGCAGCGCGATTCCCGAATCGCGATTCTTTTTTTTGCGATTCTGGGTCGCGAATCGCGATTCGCAGAATCGCGACCCGCGAATCGCAGACCCAACGAATCGAGATTCGCTGCAACTATGATTTGAACATAATGTGTGGTATATAATGCAACAAGTGGTGAAGTTTGTTATTATGTGTGGTAGAAATATATTTTCAGACTAAATTGACTATTATTTCAAGCTTCTATGACTCTGTTCATGCTTGTGAAAGATCGGAATGATGAAAACACCTAGCATTTTAAACTTAACTTCCTCTATGCATTGTAGTATGATATTGACGTCTGTTTACCATTTGGCAAGCTTTTCCCTACCACAAAAAAAATGTTCTGTCTAACATAAGTAATAACTTACAAATGTCCATGCACCAAGAAATTCATTTAGTAGGTTCTACTACAGAAGAGCTATGTTATGGACTCGTCTTGCCATGCTTTTCTTATGCATATTCAACTCTTTATTGAATTGTTGGCCACGAGTGCTTTTTATCCATGTATATGGCTAAAAGGTTTTTTTTATGCGTTCATAATCAAAATCTATGGAATGTTTTCACAACAAGATGAAGTCAATCGATTAAGGACTGTTAGCATTAAGAAAGTCATCCCAATGTGTAACTCCCCTACAACAAGCTCAAGACTCCAAATCATCAAAACTGAAAAATGAGTAGCCTTAGTGGCTATTTATGCTAAGCAAAAGGTACCCCCCTTCAACTTGGCTGGAGGGAAATATGAATTCAAGATTAGGGCCCAAACTAAAAACCATGTGAAAATAGCATTTTGGGGCCTATCAAATGTACTAAAAATGCGTGTCCATTGCCAGAGATATGCAAGATAAATGGATTGTCTGATATACTCATGGGTGCCTGTTGGGAGATTGGAGATGCTGATGCCAAGCGAACCCAAAAGACAGGCAGCCTATGAATACGAATATTGTTGGTTTGCAACTTTGTAGATGGGGACCAAGCCATTGGACTGCTTTTTACAGGAATTCCAAGAAAAGGCATCCTGATACATCAACAGGATGGACCCCGCCACAATCTTCTTTGCCAAGATTTTGACAACACGCATGCCATAGCTCACAAAGAGTATCTTTTGGGCGCAGAAATCCGAACCCAATGAAAAGCCATCTTCATGCACCTTTTTGAAAAAGGACAAGGAGAGTACTTTTGACACCAGTTCCCAATCGGGAAAGAAGAAGAAACACCCTAGGTTGGAAAAGGCAGATTTCGACAAAGCCAAGAGCAACAAGTTAGTTCTCCTGTATGAAGAAGGGACAAGTCTGGGACTGATTTGCTCCTCGCTTGTCATTGAGGATTTAGAATTATGTAGATAGTCTATCTTTCCACATCATGAATCTCGATGAGGGAGATGTTATTCTAGGTAAAGAGTGGTTTTATGCTAGAAATGAGTTGCTAGGAAAGGTTAATGTGACTCATAGTGTTTGCATGATGGCTCCTTGGTTGAGCTTAAAGGTCATGTAAATATGTCTGATCTATTAAAGAGCATCTTCGTGCAATCTTAGGTATAAGGCAAGAAAAGTTTTATGCTAAAGTCTAAATTTAGAAGATATGATAATAGCACTTGAAGCTCCATCTATGATTATTGTGGATGATCAATGGCGAAAGCCAAGGGTAAAAGGCTTTTGGGTGTCCACAATTTTGAGCATTGGCGTAGTAGCAATTGCCTCCTTCAGTAGCTCGAAACTTCTCTGTGACTCTTCATCCCAACTCATTTTTAGGTCTTGTCATGCAGCTGGTTTGCCAAAAGCAGCAGCTAGCTTTGAGAAGGCCCACACGAATCTACAATAGAAATTGTAGAATCCTAGGAATGACCAAAGTTGCCTAATTCGTATAGGTCTAAGCCAATTCAATACCGCAGCCACCTTGGCTGATTCCATAGAAATTCCCTTTGCCATCACAATGTGACCAAAGCACTCCACCTGAATCTAACACAACTTGGTTTTCTTAGCGTTAGCATACAACACATGGTGTTGCAACTCTCTAAAAACAGTCCGGAAAAACTATACGCTAGGATGTCGTTGATGAAATTCACTACGACCTTTCTCCTATACTTTCTGAAAATATCATTCATGAGCATCATGAATGTCGTGGGCATTAGTCAGCGCAAATGACATGACTAAAAAGTCATAATGTCCAAACTGGGTCCTTAACGCGGTCTTTAACTTGCAAGGTTAGAAACGTTAAATGACATATGTAAATGGTATGATCCAAAACGTGGACAGGTTTTGGTTAGTCAAATTATAATTTGAAGGTAGCCACTCTTGAGATCTATCTTATTGGAGAGTCTCTCACCCTCCAAGGCATCTAGCAAGTCATCAATTTGTCGCATTGGGTAGCAATGCTTTATCGCGAACTTATTAGGTGCACAATAATCAAGACATATTCAAAGCGAACAATTTTTTGTCTTAACTATCAGGATAGGGGACACAACGGGTGTGAAAGAAAGTTGTATGTACCCCAACTTGAGATACCCACCTAACATCTTATTCACCTCATCCTCCTCCCTAAGACTCATCGTGTACAATGGTCAACAAACTGTACCAAAACCCAAAATGAGCTCAACCTTATGCTCCACATTCCAGCTAGGAGGCAATCTAACAAGTTCTCTTGCGTTACCATAGTCTTAGTAGTTAGGTGTCTAGTGACATTGTATAAGGGAAGCTCCCTAAGATCCTGCTTACAAGATAAACCACAATGGAAAACACACTATGGAGCAACCACCCAACCAAGTAGAAGCAACCAATCAACTCTAGAAGCTTCACCCCCAAGCCAAGGAATAAGAAGCATGAATGTAGAGTGAAATCCTGGCAATGAATCAATGATCACAATTAGGAGTAGGGCGAGTTTGGCCTCAATATTTAGAGCCAAAAGCAACCTGGGCACATAGCCATGCATAGCCCTAAGTTCCCTATACATAGATTCACCTAGAATAGAGTCCTAAGCATGGACCACCTATTCATAGAATTGCTATTGATAACTCTACACATGCATACACTGTCTCATACCTTGTCTAACTCCATTTAGTGTGTTCTGGGCCTCACAAGGATATTAGTTACTTTCGGGTCACATCCAGTATGACGTGGCATAACTAACAACTTGATTTACTGGAGTACTGTGTATCCAAGACTAGGAGTATACTGAATCCTATGTACTGGTCATGGACATAACATTCTTCCTTCCTTAAACTGTTTCTATCCTTAGAAACTCTCTAAACAGGCAAGAATAACAGGAACAGTTCTTTTAACTTCAAATATCAACCTAGAAAATCATTATCCTTAGTCTAACTTTCACATCAAACAAGTACTCAGAGATAATCCTATTTCCAAGAGATAATCTCTGCACTGGAGTACAACTCAGGTTTGAAAAAGTACACTAAGTGATAAATTTCCCAACTGGGTTATATTAACCATAAGTTAGTAACATCACCTTCATGTAAAGCATCTACATGAAACATTGGGTGAGATAACCTAACTTGAGGGATTAAAGTTAAAGAAATAATAAAATAATTATAATTACAGTCTGAAATTATCCACAACTCTGACAAATAATTCATAAGCTTTCAAGTACAAATATCCTTAGAATCCAAATTCTAAGATGTGATAATTCATTCAATTAGAATCTCTAAGAGAATCATTAAGATATAGAATGAATAAAACTCAACTCTGAGTATCCCAAATACTCTTTTGAGTTAAATACCATTCATTCATCAAATGCAAGAAAATACCATTCATTCATCTTAATAGACCTGTCTGTCTCCTATGATAACTGGGGATCCAATCAGATGAATAACTGTACTCAAACATCTGCAGACCATAAACTGTAGTAGAATAACATCCACTAGTTAAATTAAATTCTCCACAAATAAGATACCTTATCTTGTGAGAATATCTGTGAGATCCATAGGTCCTCAAATATAACACTGGAGTAGAGAAATTCAAAAACACTGATTCGAATTCTTACTCAAATAATAGATCAAGAATCAATCATCACACTCGAGAATCATTACAATTCCTTATAATCCTTTGACAATAATTAAGTATCTATTTATGATTCGTCAACCATAAATATTTAGATTCATATGATCAGTCAATCATAATTTCCTGGAATCAAAATCATACTTAATCATTTATAGGATACTGGAGTATATGTCCAAAATCTTTCCCAACAGGAAAATACTAGATTTTAGGAATAAATTTCAAATTGGATTTTTTAACTGAAGTGCAAGATTCAAGTTCTATAAACCATTGGTAATTAAAGACTGAATGCATACCAAAATGACAATCTTCTTCAACTACAAAAACTTTAGATTACAATCTAGAATCCAATCTAGATACCCAAAGTCCTGCTGAATATCGATTCAGTTATTATTCTCAGATTCATTATGATTCATTATCCAATTGAGCTCTCTGGGATACAATCATCAAAGAATTGAGTCTCATTCCTTAACTAAGGAATACTCTATTCCAAGAATACTGTATATCCAATGCACATAATTTCATCTGATGAACCCAAATGATTCACTAATCATGCGTCTTACAAGCAATATAATTCAAAAACCATCAGTTCCCGGTGAATCCACATCACACTGATCGTTTTACCAATTAACTTCATCCTGGAGTAATCAACTACTCAAGTTAATTGCCAATGATTCAGAAATCTCAAATGTCTAGGTGAAGAAGTGGATTATACTAGTATAGCACCACATTTAGATCCTTACCCAAACCATTTATAAGTTAATCCGTAAATCTTCTATACAAAGATTTGTTAACTCTGCAAGTATCTGTCAAAACAATACTTGATCATATGTTCGTGTTCACCGACTAGGTTAAGTGCACCAAATAACTCTAGTAACCTGGAATACACAGTAGATTCATACAAGATTAATGGTGCACATATGAGAATAATCTCACTATGACCCAGTACATACCTGGCAGATTCCTCCAAAACCCACATATGTTACTCACATATCTCACTGAGATCTTGCAACTCAGCTACAAAAGATTTTCTATTTCTCATGAGTAAATAACATATCCAAGAAATCTCTGAGATGAATAGCATTCACTCTCAGCAGTTTTCCAATCCCACTTACCTCTAATTACATATTTTTTCCACCTGATTAACCCCTTTCTGATCTTAGTACTTAAACTAAGATTAGGTTGATCCAATATAGAACTTTCAGACTTAAATTCCGATCAAACTTCCAATCAAAATGGAATTACAATCTCGATTTTCAAACATCCAGGAACTTCCAAAAATTGTAAAGTTTAAACAGTAAAGTTACAAACTAATAACTATTATCTATAGAAGTTAGAACTTTCAACTTTCAACTTACTACTTACTGCTTACTACTTAGAAGTTAATAGTTAGTACTTACAAGTTTGAAGTTACAACTTACAACTTACAAATTCCAAATTACAATGCACTGACCAGTGACCACTAACTTGAAAGTAACTTCAAGTTGGCAGTGGGCACTAAGTTCTAACTTCTAAGTAGTAAGTAGTAAGTTCTAACTAGTATTAAGTAATAAGTAACTACTAACAATTTTGAATTTACAAATCAGATTTCAGTGAATCACAAATTACAATTCAAGAGCCAAAAGTTTAAACTTTAAAGTTTAAAATAAACTGTAAAAGCAATGATGGTATCAATAATCATGCTGCATAAATAACAAGAGTGTCAAGCGTGGCCTCGGCCCTCAAGGCTCAAGCCTGAGGCCCCATGAGTCTGAAGTCAATTGTCATATGTAAACAGTAATATGTATAACTACTATGCTAGAGCCCTCAGCCTAGAGTATGCCACTAATAACTATCATCTATGATCTATGCTCAGCAGTGAGTACTAAGCAGTGAGTGCCCCCCCCCCCCCCGCAATGCCCATCCAAGCTCTAGCCTCTAGCTGCCCGCCTCGGATGCTGTCGTCGTGGAGGCACTGGCATGTCCTCAGGCTCAATGTCATCCTCCCCATCATCAGAGTCACCCTCATCCTCCTCATCCGATCCCTCACCCTCAGTGGTGGATTCCTCATCTGAGTCAGAGCTAGAGGGACTCTCAGAGGTGTCTGAGATTGTTGCATGGCTCCCCTCTCCTGCGCTCCTGGTCCTGCGTGCTGCAGCTCGAGTGGTAGGCCCTGCGCAATGCACACAAGGAAATTGGAATCAGGACTTAGGCTCGACTCTCGAGCCTCGAAGACACCAATATATTCACAAGATGGTGCCTCCTTGCATAGGTCCAACCATTTGATATTATAGTGCATCCAAACCTAAAACATTCGACAACACTTTCAAGTTTCAACTAACTAAGTTGCAACCTGCAATTTGCAAATTTGGAGATTGAAATTTCAAAGTTAGAAACTTCAAACTTGAAAGAACTAATTTCTAAAGTAGTAAGTGGCAAGTGCAAAGGTTTTGAAGATGTAAGGTAACAGGTTACAGGTATACCTCGCCCATGACTTCCTAATGGGCTGTAGGTCAGCATCCACGGACTGCCGCTCAGCATGTAGCTCTCTCGTCCTCAGCTGCTCCATGGTCGGGCCCTCCCACTCAACACCGATACGAGATACTGCTCGCATCATATCCCTCCATGCAGGGGTCTGTGCCACATGAAAAGGGAGGTTACACAAGTAAAAGCATCTCCTAACAGCAATAGCAGCTGCATCCCTATGCGACTGCTGGAAGGCTGTCACAAAAACATCCCTGCCTCTCACATGTCCTCGACCCCGTCCCCTAACAGTGCTACCAATAGCACTACTGCCGGCCCCACCAACTGCCACTACAGGAGTCTCTCTAGAAGAAGGTGGAATGGATGTTGCAGCGGAGCTAGTGCCGGCTACATGTGCCGGCTGCGATGGGGAATCTCGGCGCTCTGTCGCACCTGTAACAATAACATTGGTGTTACAACTTACTGCTAACTAGTTACGCAGTAGGCTTTAGGTAATAAATTATAGTCACTGGTCAGTGAGAGAGCTCAGGGAACAGTCACTAATTACTTAATACTCATTAGTAAATTGTAATCAAAGTTTAAAGTTATAGAATAAACTTTTAAGTTTTAGCTTTAGATCAAATTTCAAATTTTCAATCAATGTCATTGATCAAACAAGATTCAGGAATCACCTGTGCCTGAAGTAGTGGCAGGAGAGTCGTCCCCGATCCCGGCAATCCTCAGTGACTCTGGGGCCTGAGTGCAAGCGACGATCTCATATCCTCCAACACGTAAAAGATGCGCCTTGATTCGAACGGGGCCACCTCCATAAGTGTTCCCGCAATACTTGCAAGTCCACTTCTTCGTGCCTGATGTGCCATAAGCTGAATTAAGGGTGACGTGATCCCATAAGGGATCCCGTTGTCTGGGCATTGCTAATAGCTATCTAGTGTCAACAAAACAATAACTGTATTAAATTCATACTTCAAATTAAAAACTAATCCTAAATTCTAATTTCAAAACGGTAAACCTATGCTCTAAGTTCTAACCTCAATCTATCCTCAATCTATCCCTATCCTCTCTCTCTCTAGACTCTCTCTCTCTCAATCTCACACACACACACACGTCACGACAGTCCCAAGACACACACACACCACACAGTGCACAGACACAAACACACAAATAAAAACACAACTAAAAGTTTAACACACCACCACACTCAAAGTTGAAAGTTCACACCCATGTCACACACACACACACTCCCTCTACTTCACAATGCACACAAACACACAAACACTCCCTCTCTTTCACACACACACACACACACACACACACTTCACAAACACACAAACACTCCCTCTCTTTCACACACACATCACACACACACAAACACAAACACTCCCTCTCTTTCACACACACACACACACACAATCTCTCTCTCTCTCTCTCTCTCTCTCTCTCTCTCTCTCTCTCTCTCTCTCTCTCTCTCTCTCTCTCGGGTTTTTCTAACATGCCAAAGAGTGAAAACACTCACCTCTCGGGCCCCCGCTGTATCGCAAAAAAATTTGCAATTTTTCACCAGTCGTTTCGAACAACGAAACGCCGTTTCGAAACGGGCCCGTTTCGTACGTTCCGTTTCGAACCCGTTTCAGCGTTCGAAATGCGTTTCGATGAAACACTGGAAATTACTAAGAAGTAAAGGACTAATTAAGAAAGCGAGAAATAGATTTGAGGGCCTCTGATTTTGTAAATAATGAGATACCACATTGGGATCTAGATTAAACCTCAAAATTTCCCAAAATACCCCACATTTGATCGAATGGTTTTCTTCTTTCCCGTATCGCGACTAGGTGCTAAACACACCATTGATCATCAGATCTTTACAGTCCTAGAATTTCCTGTCCAAAATTACTGATGTCCCATACCATCAGCTTTTCTTTCCAGAAAACCCTTAACCGCCTTATCTGATGTTCTAGAGATCCATTGATCATCTAGCTGTCCTACAATCACTACAGGAAATTATCTCTTGTTTTCAAAACACTGGAGAATCCCATTTATTTGGATGACTGGCATGCCTATCATATGGATACCCAAAATCCACTTCTGATTAGTGACTTAGACAGAAGAATTAACATGGTTCAATATTACATCCTGATCCTATCTGGTTAATGATAAGCTTCAAACCCCTACTGATGCATCAAATCTAGGGACAAGCTTCTGTCAACTAACAGATCCAATGTAATCCACGTATCAGATTCCACTTCCAAACCTCACAATTGACATCCAAAACTGCGGATAACTCAATGGTTACAAAGATATCAGTTACGAATTCAACTGAATTCTAACCAGGAAATCAATAACCAGTATTAAGCAATTATTTACAGGGATTACCAAAATCCTAACTGCGAAATACATTTCCCGATCACACTTACTACTTCTGATGTCCACTCTTCTTCCCTCAGAATTTTTAGTTCCCTGAAAATCTATTTGAGCTAAGGTACCAAGAAGACGTAACGACATTAGTAAATGTTTAAAAACTAATTACTGTAGGAAAAAATCCAAAACAATTTCATTTTTGTCCTATACCTGGGCTGAATATCTGATATATCAAAAATCATTTACTAGTATATGAAATAGTACTAGTCTAATCTTTTGAATATAATTCACCGTAGGATTTTACTGGAGATGAAATCAGTTATGTAATTCTTATTATTACAATTTTCCAATAAAGTTGGACTGTTTTTTCTTTTTATTGACTGGTTTGGCATTACTCCGTTAATATTGACAAAACCTATCCAAACATAGAATATGAAATTACATGAATGGAAATCCACCAATAGGATTTTCAGTAATTCTTGAACTATATCCTTTTTGCTGACTGGATAATCTTGCACAAACGTTCACTTGATTGATTTCTATCGATCAACATCGATTAGAAAACTATCTGACAAGTAATTGATTTCCAATTTTTACCAAATTGAAATTCAACAAAAAAAGGAAAAAAATTCAAATTTTAACTTTCAATTTGGGAGTTCTCCACTCCAAAGTTAAAAAATGACAGCACAATAAAAACTGTCGGCAATTCATTGCGGTTCCTTTTGTCAATTTTAACTTATATATCACCGGAAAATAATTTAGAGTGAGTGAAAACACTGTGATCAATTCTGACTGATAAACACAGTTTAATCAATTCACTAATCTAAACTGATTCCATAGATAACGAAAAAATGACCGACATTTCGGTTTTTTCCGGAAAACTCAAATTCAGATGATCATAACTTTGGCTACAGGACACCAAATTGGGTGCTGTAAAGCTCAGTACAGAGGGAGACCAAGTGAACAAGATGCTTGCCACGTCAGCCTGCCACCTAGGCTTCACACGTGCGAGATCAGAGCTGCTAGAAATCTGTAGTAGGGCGCACTTCCACAAGAAGGAATCGTGCAAACACCTATTCCAGCCCAAAATTGATGCTACCAACAGTCTTAAACAGCCAATTAGGCTTCCATGAAGCATTCATACTGATCCTAAGATGCAGTATAGGCTGAGAACGAAGATTTCTTGATTTGTAGAAGTCACCGCCCTCAGACCCGCGGTACCAGGACGGTACCATTTATAATATTTTTTTGTAAAATTTTTTAATAAATTTTTTTTGCATATTAACTACCAAAAAAGGACAAAAAAGTAAAAAAAAAGGGGTTTTGGGTGTAAAAAAAGAGGGTACAGTACACGATGCAGGGGACTAGTGCAGTGGCACATGGGCACTGCGGGTGAGCAGACCAAGGGGCCAATGGGAGACCAACACAGGGGGGTAGCATCACATGGGGGCAAGTACAGAAGCACATGGGCACTGTGGGTGAGCAGACCATGGGGCCAATGGACCAACACAGGGGGGGAGCATCACATGGGGGCAGGTGCAGAGGCACATGGGACAAATCCGGACAGGTACACCGTCACATGGGCACTGTGGGGGAGCAGACCACGGACCCAATCAGAGTGCAACATGTGGTATAGGTACATGGAGCAGGTACATTAGCACATCACAATAAATGGGGACAGGTACAAGGGCACATGGAGGGATCATAAACAACTGCACGTGGGGGAACAGGCTGTGGGGTTAACTAGGCACTCGCGAGGCTGTGAGAGCCAGTGAGAGGTTGTGAGAGAGAGGCTGTGAGAGGCATTGTGAGAGTTATTGTGAGAGGCATTGTGAGAGCCAGTGAGAGCCAGTTCGAGAAACAGGGTGTCGTGAGATGGCAGAGCGCATACCACCAAGGCCTGAGGGCGAAGCTAGGAAGGAAGCTCGAGGAAGATGTCCGAAGGCACAACGAAAGGCATCGGAAGCAAGAGGCAGACATTGCAGAGATGCTGCGACAAACTCGGGAGAGACACCCAGAGCTGCAGATCCCCGCCCCTGTTGTGGCCCCTGCTCCCGCTGTCGAGCTGGATTTGGATGAGCAGATCGGAATGAACTTCACGCAGCTCATCATGGTTAGAGAAAGGGCTGCCCGCCGTCGGGCGGACCAGGAGGCAGCTCGGGGTAACCGGGAGGCAGAGCGAGAGCGACATAACAGTGCTCCTGACGAGGGCGAGGAGTCAGTGGAGGATCCATAGGAATGTTTAGCATAGATGGGGTCTAGCCGTATGTGGCTGACTGTTGTTATGTAATGTTCATCAGTAGATGAGGCGACATTTAGTGTCTAGCATAGTGTAAAAAACAGCCCCAGCCGTATGTGGCGGGAATACGTATTGTTATTTTGATACATCTGATGAATTAATGTATGGTGTGTTTTTTGTGCAATGCGTGCCTTGATTATTGCAATCTGATGTATGTGTTTATGAAATGCTATCAGGGGGGTTGTATTTCTGTGTTCTGCATATGCTCTCAATCTCTGTAGTGAAAACTAATTGAAAACACGCACACACCATTTGAAATAAAACTGCAAGTAGAACATCACAATTACAAGCTGACAAATACAAATTGTGCAGTAAATAGAATACGTCCAACACTGAATATAATATGGAAAATGGTTTGAATACAGTGTTCGACCATCTGGTCGCCAAACATGGAACATGCTGTGAAACTGCTAAAAATAAAACAACAGAGCCACAATCAATGCTCTGGCTCTGACTCAGACGAATGCTCTGGAGACAACTCAGGGGCCCAAGCTGACTCTCGCAGCCAATATCTCTGCCTGTCTGGAGCTGGCATGGGCTGTGTATCAGAAGAGGAGGACTCGTCACTACCATCATCCCAATCTGCCTTCGCATCAGCCCCCAAGCAAGCCAAACCAGCAACACCTGCTCCAGCTCGCTGTAATGCTGCACCTCTAGCTGTACCTGGAGCCCTGCGTGATCGCCTACTCCTCCCTGGCAGTTTCTGTGCCTTGCCTTTCTTGTTCGGTGCACCCTTGGACCTTCCTGGTCTCTTGCGGACAAGAGGAGCTGTCAATGCCTCGTCACCCCCATGCAAATCACCTGGCTGGCTAGGCTGGGCCCAAGCTGAGGCCGGCTGGAATAGGGAAGCAAAAGAGGAAACTCCCTGTGCAGCTGAGCGAGGATGATGAGCTCCTGGAGTGTGTGCCCATGGGGCTACTGCTGGTGGAGGGACTGGTTGTGAAGGAGGCAAGTACAGCGGCGATATGTACTGAAAGGGGCGCTGCGGTGGCCGGTACTGGTACATCCTCGGTGCTCCCAAAGGGGGAGCCAGTGGAGTGGGTGCTGCCAAAGGAGGAGGATGTGGAGTGGGTGCTGCCACTGGAGGAGCCACTGTGGATGTGGGCGCTGCGAGAGGAAACCTGGGCACAGATGGTGGCCTGCCATGGAGACCTGGTGCTGCAGAAGTGGACGACGATGGAGGGGCTGCAGGCCTGAATGGCATCGGTGGCACTGGAGGAGCTGTGCGGCGCACATATACCCTCTGAGGAGCTGGAGGAACTGTGGGCACCTCGTGCGGCTGCTCTGGCTGTGACTCTGTGTATGGCATGCTGGCAAGAGATGAAGGGGGTGCCCTGACACTCGGCATCTGCTGGGCCTCTGAATCAAATGTGGCAATCAGGTCGTCCAGCTGGGCATCTGAATACAAATGTTCTGGGCTCTGGGCCTCATCCTGTGCACCATCCACTGAATCATCCTGTGCACCAACCTCTGAATCATCCCGTGCCTCATCATGTGCACCCTGTAGACCCTGCATGGCCTCCCAATCTGTGCAATCAAAGTCATCTGGTGCCTCCTCTGGTGTTTTGTTATAGTAACGGCCATGACTATTTGTTGCACGCATCCAAACATCTGCGGGACCGGCATCTAAACCACTCTGCCCTCTATCAAGAGCCTCCTCCATCATGTCGACATAGGTATGTATGCCACTGCCCCCCCCTGTGTGCCTGCCCTGCCTATCTGCCGGTATAACCTATGCCATGTGTCCCACCTCTGCCACGTGATGCACCTGTGACCCCTGCCCGTGGCGTGTGCCCTGCACCTGTATAATCTGCCTCATCCCTCTCTGGTCTGGCAAACACAACCCGAATGGGCTCATCCACGTCATGATCATCCTCTGACACTGGCTCATCTGCCTCATACAATGGAGGCTCTCTGTGCTCAAGCCCAAGCTCTCTCTCTCTCTCATCTCGGCAAGCTCCCTCTCTCTCTCTGCCATCAATTGTGTGCCCAGGTCATCTACATGTATGGGATGTGTGCTGTCCGTAGGCAAGTCGACCTGGCGCTCCAAATCTAATATCTTCGTCTGCAAGACCAAAATTGAGCGTGTCAGGAAAACAACTTGATCAAAGATTGAAACCTACATTTTAGTGAGACGTCAACCAACATGCAATGGGAGAATAGCTTTTCACCTGGAATGCGCTCGTAATGGTCGGCAGTCTCCTGGCGAGACGTGCGTTGGTGCTACAGAATACCAATTGCTCCAACTGACTCACTGACAGCCTGTTCCTTCTCCTCGTGTGAATGAGTGCCCATGTGCTCCAATTACGCTCACACACGGAGGCAGCGCAGTCCTGTGGTACGTGCAATGAAATGGTTCAGCACACGTGCACGGGTGGAACGTCAACGAAACACAGCAAGGGAGGATGAGATGAGATGCATACCTGTGAAAGGACCCGCAGTGCAAGACACTGTATGGATGGATAGGTGCTGCCGAACATGGTCCACCAGGTAATTGGGAGCTGCCTCCTCTCTGGATCCTGAGCAGCCGGGTGGCCAAATGTGCCCATGCCGAAACGAAATGCAGCGAGCTCCTCCATGAGCCTGATAGGATCCAAACCTATGTGTGGACCCACCCTATGAATGTACTGAAGCCAATCGGCCTCGAGTTCCCTGTCTGCGATTTGTGTCGGAGAGAGGAAGAGGGGATGCAGCATGTGTGCAACGCTGTGGATACTCCTGTGGAAGTAGTTCCACCGCATCTCCCATATGAACTTCAGCTCTGTCATCCTACAGGTGAGAGGCATGTGGTTTAGGGCATTACGAAAAAACTTAACACTGACAGGAAAACAAACTAGCAACCATTGAAAAGTTAAAGAGCAATTACAACACTGTACCGGTTACCTCTCTGGCTGCAAGATGGGCAGCTGCAGGAACTGTCCAATCCGGTCCATGAGCTCATACACCAGTCCAAGTGTCGACCCCTCGCTGTCAGCCATGCGGAGCACAATGTAGAGTGGTTGAAGCAGTCCTGACAATGTCTGTGCATCCCTCCAGAACTGGTCTCCCCTCACCGTGGAAGAAAAGTGCTCCCCATCCTCAGTGCGCGGAAACGTACTGGCACACCAAAGATCACTGGCAACCATATGTAGAAGCTGTGCCCTGCACCTGATCAAATGGTCGATGACCACCAAGTCGAATGCAAAGCGTGTGGGGGCTGGCTTACGGAGGTCCAGATGGCTGAACACCCGGAACATGGCAAGAACACTCCTCTTTCTGGTGACAGTCACCAAGAAGAGGGCCTCCCGAACGATGGCTCTAACCCAGGGAAGTGCTCCTATGTCTCCCATCAGAAGGTCTATGTCGTGCGCTGCACAGGGGGTATGAACAATATGAGGGAACTCGGCCTCTAGCAGTACACCCATCTGAATGCAAATCATGGCATTGTCCATCACCACCGTGACGACATGCTGTGGGCCTATGGCTAGGATGGAAGACCTGATGACATCAAACATGAACTCTGCAGATATGAGTCTCCCCCCCCTGCTGCAATCCACTGCCCTCAAAAACTGTGTGCCCATCCAGCTGGAGACCAGTATGTTGAGGATCGGCCTCCTGCTGACATCAGTCCAGCCATCGGACATGATGCTGCAACCATAAGTGGCCCAGTGCCGACGCAGAGGCTCCATCTCTCTAGACATGGACTCAACCCTATCCCTCAGCATGTGTGTGCGGACAACCTCTGAACTAGGGACTCTCCAGCTAGGGCTGACAGACTGTGCAAGGCGGAAGGCCCTTCTGAAGGGCTCAGAGTCGGTGATGGCAAAGGGTAGGTTCAGCTCGTAAATCAGACTGGCCACGGCCTGTGTGGCCTCTCTGTCCATGTGCGGCTGATGCGTGCCGCGAATGGTCTGCTGCACAAGGGCTCTCCCTAGTGGGCAACGGGTGGTGGACCTCCAGCACGGTGCACCAACCGTGACGGGAATGGACGATGACGCGACAGGCTGGGCACTGGTGGATGCATCGGCTGTAGACGTGCAATGGGGAGAGTGGGATGTACTGGCAGGGATGGGTGCAGCAGCATAGGTGGGGTGCACTGGTGGAGGGGCAACATCTGGCATGGGGTACGAAAACCGCTGGCTGAGGAGGTCATCCGGATGGGAAGGGAAGGAAGAAGGGATCTCTTCCACATCCTCGAAGGCCCCAGCAGTAGCATCCTGGGCCTGCTCGGGTGGCCAAGAGTCCATGAGAAAGTCTTAGACTGGGGGAGTGCGAGCAACAGTGGGTGGTGGTGGAACCGCAGTGGCAACTGGCGGACGCGATGGGACGGGATCCACCGGAATCTAAGCAGATGGGGGTGCGTGAGTCAGAACTGTTTGAGGGGGATGAGGGGCAAAGGGACTGGAGGAGGATGCACTCCCTCTCCTCGATAAATATTGGGCCCTTCTCGGCGCGCATTTGGACTCCCATTTTTATGTATGGGGGGGGGGGCGGTAGCACTTTTATCTACAATGTCTATATAGCAAGAAGCTCTAGGGGGTTTAGGGGGCGGTAGTCCCCCGGGAAACAGGGGGTTCGGGGGGCGAGAAACAGGGGGTCCAGGGGGCGGTAGCCTCCCGGTGGGGGGTTTGTGGGGCAACGCCCCCCAACAGTAAGGCTCTTCATGATTTGGCCTCCAACTCCCCGAGTGAAAACACACTTTTTGGTGTTTCGCACCCGAAACAGTTGGCAAACTACTCAATCAGAGCTTTCATCTGATACCCATATTGCCTAAAAAAATTTCAAAAAAAAAAAACCTATTCTGCGTGATTCTGGGAAAATCCCGAAACGCGTTTCTGAATTGCGATTCTGATCGCGATTCAGAATCGCGGTGCATCTATGGTATGAATACAGGTTCGTAAAATTGTAATAATAATTGTGATTTACAGTTTGGAGAGGCAAATTACATAAAAACAATTATGTAAGGAATCATTGCATGTCAATGTTATGCATGCTGGAATTTATGACGATCTAGAAATGATTGGTGATGAAACATGGAATCGATGATGAGAATCAATTTTTATTACTTTCCAATTTTTATTACTAACAAGAAAAAACCAAAATTCTTAATCATGTAAATTTTAAAAAATGTTTTGATTTTTTCAAATTCCAATTATTATTGATTATTCTGAAAGTTCTACTGATCATCTTGAATCACATGGACAGACGGAAAGAACTAATAAGAGTATGGAGGATATGTTGAGAACATATGTGTCTCACAGGCAATCTCATTGGGAGGATTATATTCTTTCAATAGAGTTTGCTTATAATAGTAGAAAAGTTTCTACTACAGTTTATAGTCCATTTATGCTTATGTACTAACTTGGATCTTTGGCTATTGCAAAGACTAAATCTATGAAGATCCAAAAAGTTGCTGATTTCCTGCATTAAATATTGCAATTAGCACGTGAAAGTATTTGTAGTGCTCATGGTAGAGTTAAAGCATTATGCTGATCTCAAGATCTCCCTCCCAAAGATTTTATAGTATATGATTGGGTATATCTTAGAATTCCAAAACAACTAAAAAAAATCAAAATGAGATAAGAATATTTAAAACTTTACAAGATCTTTGATGTAGAGCTCTGTTTGATATGAAACTTAGATCCATAGTCTTGCCTCAACCTAGCGCTCTCATCCATGTAATTATTTTCAACTTTTGTCACACAAAAGGATGAAAAGCATGAGTTCTCCCAAAATTTGAAGACTAGGGTTTCTAGAATTAGGGTTTCCAGAATACGGCCAGCAAAGAAAATGACATCATCATGGCTGCCGCCTTGCTACAACACCAATGCAATGAATAGAACTCAATTCTATTTACAAACAAAAAAGTTATGACAAAAAATGTCAAGAAATGTTCTAGAGAGAACAAATAGAGAGAAAAAGGTTAGAGAGAAGCTGTCTAGAGCGAGAAAACGGCTCCCAATTGCTCAAGAAAGTGCTATGATACCAGGTTGTGAACACATTCGTAGATTTTGATATCAAATGAAGTATAAGACAGCATAAAGTATCCACAAAGCATTCTCTAACCAAGAAAACTAAATGAATATCAGATAGCTCAGGCAAATCTCCTACTAAGATCTCCAAAAATGTGTGACTCCCCTACAGGAAGCTCAAGACTTCAAATCATCAAAACTGAAAAATGAATACCCTTAGTGGCTATTTATGCTAAGCAAAAGCTACCTCCCTTAGTTGGAGGGAAATATAAATTCAAAAATCAGGGCCCAAAATTAGAAACCATGTAAAAGAATGTTCTAGGGCTTGTCAAATATAATAAAAATGCGTATCCACTAATAATGGTCAAAAATGGAGAAGCATGGACTCTCTTTGTCCATAACAGGTATGACATTGAGCTGGGAGACAATGATCACAAACTAAACTTATCGACTATTGTTGCTGCACCTAGAAGATTGAGTGCCTAAAAACATCTATCACATTTACATCAAAGCTTTCAGAGGTTTCAATCCAGGAAATAGTGTCTTTATGCTTTTATTTGAGTCAAGGCTGTATCCCTGAAGCATTTTTTCTTATAGAATAGGCTTTTGTTACATACATGTGAAAAGAACAGGTGAAAATCTGAAATTAAGAAACCCTTGCTGAGACTTTTGGGTCAGAAATCAGACTAGCTTAAGAATGGCAGCCAGGTTCCATAAAAAATTTTCTTGCAGGCATTTCGTCATTTGTATGTCCTTGCCACTGAAGCACGATACCTGCAAACTGTGGACGTAGACACTGGGATGCCAGTATATGCACCTGTTGAAATGACTCTCAAGGAAACATCATTGTATTCTGAAACTTCCTTCAGCAGAATTACTCCCTGTCTGCTTCCAGAGCGCTCCTCTGTAAGACTCATCATTACCAGCAAGTAATTGTATCTCATTCTCAATTTCTTTTGTGGGCAGTTCTATATTTCTTTCTTATGTTTGTGATACGCTTTGATTTTTGATATCTCCAAACCCTAAGCTCTAAACCCAATTTTCTGATATCCTTTTTTGATAAAGACAAAGCGCTTATGTAGTGCTTCTATAATCTTCTTTTGCTCTTTACTTTTTATCTATTGGCTTTTTGGACAGTTAAAGCGTGTAAGGATATGTGGACCTCGTTATTGGTTACAGGATATCAGTTTATCTCCCACCGGTAATACATTTGGACCACCATTTTTTGCTGACTTGTCTTTATCCAACGTAGTTTTGATTTGTATGACACTTTTCAGTTCCGTCCTCATTATACAAAATCATAGTATGAACGGTTGTTTTTGGTTGTAGATGAACAACCCTGGTGGGAGCATGGAGACAAAGGGGACCCTTTCAATGGCGGTATACTTTACGTGAAGCGAAAAGTTGGGGCCAGTTCATACATTGATGATCCAATTGGCTGCCGTTCCCTTCTATCCAGAGCATTGCACAGGGTTAGGAGAATTTGATAAATTTTCCATCTTCCAATCATTGTGGCAAGTGTTTGCATTCAATAAACGACAAGGTCAGAGTTTAGAAATGGAGTGGATAGGCATTGACCTATTGTTTCGCTTGTGCATCACAGATGTGCAAGAAAAGAAGCCCTGATTTATCTGAAGACCTGCAACTAGAAAACAATGGTTCCAGTCATTCTAAAGCTAATCAACTAGTTAGCAAATTCTCTGCTGATCCCAGCTTGCTGGCCTTTGCACAGCTTCTATGCAGCCAGTCACACACCAGCGAGTATGTCCCTTGTTTTTCCTACATATTTTTCTTCTGCTATCATCATCAACACTTTAGCGCAGGTATTTATGCAATGCAAGTGTATGATATTGGTGGCCTTCTCTGCAATCATGAGTACCTCCAACGGACATATCATTATCACTTATTTTGACTGTTACGAAATATGTGCAGCTTTCATGCAGAATTCGAAGATTTTTGTTTGCTAGCTTTATTTGAATGTGTCAGCTCCGACAGGCCTGCCTTATTACAGGTTAGTGTTTTTTCTTGTGGCCCATCTAGCAGGCTAGGAAAACTCTGCCCTAAACCCTAAACCATACACACAATTCTAAATCTTACTAGTAATAGCTTCCATTGCGATGCAGACGTACCTAGCCTTGTATACAGCAGTGGAAGGACTTTTGGACTGTGCTTCACATAGAGGTAGAACCATTAGTCGCACCATGAACAGCTGTATTGCTCTCGACAGTCTTAAGGTATATGAAGTTGCCATTCTCTTTCTAAAGTCTTAGGTACTAACCAAAACTTGCATGAATGATACTCTGCGCTTTTGAATCCAAGCAGTAGCTTTTTAACTAGCTTTACAAGCAGTGTGTTACTTGGATTACAGCTCAAAGTCTAACTGCAAAGCTTTTATACTGTGCTAGAAAGTTGGCAATTTTCAATGCACTATGCCACTAACATTCATTAGCTTTGGATGTGCAGATTGCACTCGCTTATTCGGACTATTTTAGCTCAAATTCTGAAACGTCCTCATGTAGAGTTTCACTGGTGCAACGGACTTTCCTTGCAGCTCTTGCAAAACGCGTTGATGATATTTTTGTAAATTGGAAAAAATTTCAACACCCACCTGAAAATTCATCTGCAACTGCCTTGTCAGGATTAGTTCATTATTTGAATAGTTATATATGGCCTTTGAAAGAGGATTTTTCCGGCTCAGTCAGTGAAAGAATGCTTGCAAATGATGCTCTGCTTGAAAGGGCAATCTTTGGTTGTTATCTTTGCTGGTACAGGATCCCAAAACCTTCTGCCATCTATTTAGCTGTTAGACAACTTCAAGAATATTTTCCAGAATCTATCTCCTCTCTGGAAGTCTCCAACATGCTATTGCCAACATTAGCTTTATTGTTACCAGGCACGCCAACTCAGGCTCTATCCCATCTCAGTCAGTGCATACCCTTTTTGACGTACAAGTTTTTATGAGGCTTAAATATCATTTAAAAGCAATTTTCCTGAATTTAGAAGCATTAATGTGATGAACTCTTGGTTGCGTCTATAAGATTGTTTTGTCCATAGCAAGATAACTATAGAGAGTTCGTATCAGGAGCAATTTCTTATAAGATTATTCCCCTCCCAAGCATTGCTAAGCTTGTATAACTGATCTTGAGATGAAACACCAGAGATTGTCAACCCCGGCTGAGATGGCATCATGCATATTGCATTGACACCATAGTAGTCATAGATGAGTTTTGATTGAAATGTCCTAGGAAGCATTGTAGTAAAATCCTCATTATGTGCTTAACTTTTCAGTATCTCATTGTGCAAAACATTTCAGTGTTATAAATGCAAAGCAGTATTTGATTGTATTCATCCTTATTTCAGAACCTGTGATCGGATAATACTATAGGCTAAATATTTTGGACAAAGATCACTCACTATATGGATGATACTTCCATAATTCAGTTTAATCTCTTGGACCGAACATGTAATACTCGCATTTATTATGAAATTACTATTAAAATTTTTTGTCTCTCATCCATAAATAGGTGGACTGACTTCCGTTGTAAAGATGATCTGAGGAGACTGACATCTATAGATAGGCTTGAGAGCATCACTATCAATGGTTGATTGGTTTAAAGTTCAACTCAGTTCAGCATAGTTTGTGGTCAATCTAAAGTCAGATTCTATTCACACTCCTCATTGCAAGTTGTAACCTTGTACTGCCCTTGACTCTCTTCCAATCACTAGAACTTAACACTGTTAATCATGAACGTGGCATCCGCAGACAATCTCATGAACTCTTCTTGCACAATACATTTAACGACAGCACATGGGTAGCTTAAAATTGAAGACGTCAAAATTAAAAATCAAGTTTTCACATACCATTAAATCTTGGATTCTGGAGTAGTATAGCTAACCTTAAAACACGTTAAATCTTGGATTCTGGAGTAGTATAGCTAACCTTAAAACACAAATTGTGTAAGGTCCAAATTGGAAACAGCCATCTCAAGAACAACATTCTTGGGCAACCCAAAAATACCTACATCAGTAGGGGGGGGGTTCCTATGATTAGTTAAAGGGCCTTTATGGCAAACAAAGAGCCAAAAATGCCCATCTTTTGGCATAGCAAGGCCTTGAGCTGACTCCAAAGGGAGCCAATACAAAGACTTGTGTTGGATCCTTCGAGGGCCAGTCCAGGCCCTTGATTGGGCCTCTGCTACCCCCAAAAACGGGCTATACCCTCCTACGTATGATTAATCAAAAGTTCCTCTGGCAACTTGAGAGGAACTTAAATTGGCTTTGGCTCGTTTTTGCCTCTATTGTGCTATGGTTGGCACATTTTGCATCTTTTAAAGACGTTACATTGAGAAAATTCAATGGCTTGGATGCCTTATCTTCCTCTGAATTTTTATTGATTGGATGATCCAGACATAGATGCCCATATAAATACTACTTTAAGCTTACGGAGCATTCAACTATATAGTGATTCTTCTTGCATATGTAGTACTTAATGAGAGGTTGATTATTTGTTCCCTCAATTGATTGACAAAGATTGGCACCAATGATATAAATCAGAATCTCATCTTGGGGTACCACCACTTTGGAATCAAATCAATTATTATACTATGATGATTCTACGTCTTTTGATTAACTTGTTGAGATGGCACTACTGGAGGTCATACGATTGTTCCTTGCGGTCGTTGCACATGTGGTTCTTGAATGGCCAACCTCAATGGTGGTGCTAGTAATGCTTATAATTGTCCACCAGTTAAATGGATGTGCAGTGTTTTGTTGATGATTATGTGATGCTTGGTTTTTTATGTTGGACCTACACTCTGTATCTCATGTTGCAAATTTTCTGATTTCTTTGAAATTCAAAGCTACTATCGTGTTTTAGCAGTTGCTAAACCCTCAATGAAAGGAAATTCCTTCATTCTATGAATTCTTTAGTTTATATTGGGGATCACAAGAAACACCTATTTTTTAGCATCAGCTATCAAAGTTTTTTGTGTCAAATACACTTGAGAGTGAGGTCTTTCAAACATTTATTGACTACATTAATTTGTTGGAACCTTAAGGATTCGACCTACGGCCATTTCAAAGGTATTGTAGTTGATATTTGGGTTTTACCTAAACATATCAAATAGCAACAACATGAATGAACTTTGATTTTGGTCTATCATTTGTGAGGCTTTTAGTCTCTCAAAGACTCACAAGCAAACTTTTCCAAGGTCTACCACAAGATCTTCCACTCCTTTAGAGATTATACATTTGGATGTGCATAGCTTTTCTTTTGTATCTAATGGAGGTGCAAAAGTGTCATTTATAGATGATCATTCAAGATATGATTGGATCTATCTTTTGTTGTATGGTGTTTGATTCGTTTGTGAAGTTCAAAGCTCAAATCAACTTAATACTAGGATCAAAGTATTAAGATGTGATAATAAAGGAGTAAATCTTATGGAGGAGTTTTGTGAATCTTATGGCATTAAGAGAAAAAATAGATTTGTTTCTGAGTGTGCTAAGGCTTTAAGGCTAGACGCCTCCTCTTTTCCAAAACCATTTTGGAGTGAAGCCATTACATGTACTAATTTTCTATGTAATAGGTTGCCAAACAAATTTATTGGAGGGATCACACCATATGAAGCTCTATATGGCATGTTGAAGTACAATATTTTAGACCTTATTTGAGATTATTAATGGCTCCCGAGAGTGATTGATTGATTGATTCTCTCTCAAATGCAAAACTAGATGCCAAATACTTGATCTAGATTAGCAATTCTACACACATCAACCAAGAGCAATAAAAAATCATTGATCCACATGAAGATCCACATGTTGTATGATCTTCGGTACGGCCTGTAAACAGAGAAGAAGGTTTATAACACTCAGATTTTATTAAGATCACAATAAACACAAAGCACATAGTGAAAGAACCTCAAGATTCTAAAAAAGTTTAAGGCATTACTATGGAATGGTGAATAGTATGTACAAAAGGGCTTCCTTCTAACGAGTTCGGTAAAAATCTAGCATGTAAGAAGGAAGTTGATTGACTCTTTTTGCCCTAAAATGTCAATCTTATCTAACCCTAGAGTTTTGCCAAGTTGGTGGCTAAGTAGATCAACCATCTCCATGATTTAAAGAATTTGGTCCTATAATTTAAGAATTATGACCAAACAAATAACAACCCTATGAATGATATCTAACCTATCTAAGGTAATCTACACATGTGGCAACATGGATTGACACGTGTGGGATCCACCTATGGTTTAATCAAGATAGATTTGCCAATTTTTGACAATTTTTCACACTTCTCAAATTTAGCTTGATCTATCTACAACTCTTTTTGCTTGATGAATGAATATTTTAGAAGTGCCTTAGAAATCCAGCCACAAATATAAAACTTTTGAGACTCAAATAAAGAATGATGTCCATGAAGGATCTTTCACCATCTCTTAAAGCATATGTTACAAGATGTTCTATTGATGTGTCTATATTCATGTAGCATGTTTCAAAAACTATACATCATGCCAAGCTATGAATTCCAAGGCTTTTTGTGCACTTGATGATATATCTCTCAAGCTATTAAATGCAAGTCCTTCGGTCTTGAGTTGGCTGCTCCTCTTGACTTGACTCCAATCCATCAGTGATTTGAATAATGTGCTGATACAAAGGTGCTTCTTCAAGTTTGCAAGTCTTCCACTCATGAAAGACCATATTTCCACCATTGACAACTTAGTGATCGAGATCCAAGAGGAGTAGTAATCAAGTACAATAATTGGATCTCTTACATAGCACTACTAAATTGATTAGTCTATTGAGTTGTCACCTCCTACATTTGATTGGACCATTTTTATGCATCTCTCTTTTGATTGGTCACATGACAACATTGGCAACATGAGATGAAATGTCACTAGCCATCAAGCCAAGTGTCAAAGGCCTACACTATCTCGAGTTAATCCAAAGCTATTTTTGGTCTTATCACGTACTTACATATGTACGAGAGGTAAATTTGACATAGATTTTACAATCTCTACTTGAAAAGCATAAAACTACCATTATTTGTTTCATTGAATTAGGATAATCTTTGGTTGCATTGAAATGATCATGCACAAAGCATGTGCGCACAAAAATTTCCAAAACAAATGATGTTTCATCTTTTATGACACTATTCAAACTATTACAAAAATGGTTATTTTATGAAATTGCTTTATCAACAACAAATGTAGATTGGAAAGCATTCAATTTCATCGACTTGTCATATCTACAAAAGGTACTAAACATCATCAATCTTAAAGATAAGAAACAAGTCACATACTATCCAAGAAGGATTCAAAGATAGTAGACTTTCCAATGCTCTTTACCCTTGCAAGATGCACACTTGAATGGAAAAATTGCATGCAATTTGTGTTGGAAATTAAGTCCACAGTTGTCTCCTTGGTGAATACAATTTCTATTTTCGAGATTCTTCCTGCAGGAATCATAAAGTTTGATATTTTGCTATTCTACAAAATTATTCTCATTCAACCTGGTAAAATACACGAGTTTTTGCAAGAAGTTCGACAACCTGTAATTTCTACACATTTCGAATCGAATCAGCCGAACTATTTGAAAGTCGACTTCATCGACTTTTCGGCTAATCTACATCAAAGGGTATCCATTCCCGTCTAATTCTACATTCGGATGTCAAAAGCATCATGAAGAACATCGAAGGCCTGATCATCCTTGACTTCTTCAAGAATCAAGTCACTCCATCATCTGAAGTCTCCAAAGTCTCCGAAGTTTTCGACTTCTTCGACAACTTCGTTCATCAACCAAAGTGTCCGACTTCTTCGACAACTTCAAGAAAGTCACTATTTCTCGACAAGTAACTTCTTTTCAACTATTTTAAAGAAGTAATTTTTGTCGTCTTGTTTGCAAAAGTGCAACAAAATAGTCACTTCATTAAATGAACTGTTTTTCATCAAATGAACTGTCTTTCAACACCTTTGGCATTTTCGCTCAACGAGTAAACTGTTCCCAAACACCTTCAGGGTTTTCTCTAAAAATGCGAAGAGAGAGAAAAAGGACGAAGGTCATCTATTTCATTGAGAAATGTCTCCAGCCACTTCCCGAAAAATGTGAAGTGAGAAAAAAATATGCGACGTTCTCGTCCACGTCAGCGATCCCGAGCCGCTTGACCATGTATTTAATGTAAAGTACTTAGTTAGATGACAAATGTTTATTGTAATTTGATACATAGATCCGGTGTATAAATACACCTTCATCACATACTCTATAATGCTCCGTCCATGAGACGAATGAATTTGAGCCTCCAAGTTACGTCACCATATTGGTAGTAATTTATTGTTGTACTTCAGTATAATATAACAGCAATACGCTTTTCTATATGTGTATAACGTAGATGAATGCTTATTGTGATTTGAATGCACTTTACTTATGTTCGATCACACTCGTTTACTCACTTTGACCAGAACACGGACGTCTATGACTCCTCAGTTTCTAATCAGACGATGGTTGTCTTTAATGCCTGAGAAACTTGCATTATCACTTTGATATTCTGATCTGAACTTCTTATTGAAATCCATTTGCAGTAACCATATCTAACCTCTTCGATGGACTGTACTCATTCATCCATTTGTTTTTGAGTGAATTCTTAAGATTTTGTTGTGGGCAGAGTGCTTGAGCTGTGATTATAGGTTAGCATTTACATTCCTTTAGATTGTTCTTGCACGTAGCAGCCTATAGTAATGAGAGAGTCGTTCTACAACTATTTCCTTCTCTCTTCTTCGTTCGCGTTCTACCGCCCTATCAATTTGATGACTTGGCCTTTGTCTTTGAGGTCCTCTTTGGAGCTCTCTAGTTTTGAGGTTGATCCTCAAAATCTTTTTTCTCTTTGATGCTCCTCCTCAATCCTTGCAAGCTTCTTGTCACCAAAATTGTTAGTTGCACTCTCGATAGGCAACATAAGTTTCTGATTTAAACAATTTTCCATGTTTAAATTTTCTTGCAATGCATTTCTCATTCATCATGATAAAACAAATCCCATGATCTAGATCCATACTTTTAGAAGATTCTAGACATAAAGAGATGGTACCAATACCAACTTACCATACACTCTTCATTACTTGTAGTGAAGACAAACTTTTTAGCATCATTGAAAGAGTGTAAAGTTGAGAAGAAGTCCTTTTCATAAGTCATGTGGGAGCTAGCCCCACTATCAATCCACCATGACTCCCTTGAATTGCTCTTGCTTTATGGTGATGATGTAGATGCCATCAAGGATAATTCTGCTTCATCCCCCTCCTCTTCATGTGCAAGGTTTCCTTGTTTGTTCTCTTCCTCTTGTGCTCTTTGTCTTTTGTAGCATTCGGATGCAAAATGCCCCTTCTTTCCACAAAAGAAACATTTTAGTCTTGACTTGTCCTTTGTCTTTGAAGTTGATGCTTGATCCTCCTCCTGGCCTCCTTTGCTTGATTATTCTTGGATCCTGTGGTCTTCTTCTTGCCCTTGAATAAGAAATTTGCTTTCTCATCTCCATCTTTCAATGATAAGGAATCCATTTTTGCTTTTGCATGGAGCATCCTACACTCTTCAACCACAAGCACACTATGGAGCTTATCAATTGATGGCAAAGTATCTTTGATGGCAAACTTTGAACCAAATTGGAGAACTCATCTTTTAAGCCATTGTACAAGCTCATTATCTAGAACCCTCTCTCCAATAAAACTAATTCTTTGTTGAGAGACTTGATGCTAAGCACATATTCTTGTGCACTTTCATCACTTCTCCTCATGCTTTGTAAGATTTGGTTTCTTAGCATAAGCACTCTTGAAGTGTTGTTGGATTCATATATAGCTTGTAAAGAATCCCAAGCTTCCTTGGCCGATGTGCAAGAGGCTACCTCTTTCAAGAGGTCATAACTAGCATTCATTTTTATGCAATGAAGTGCTAGTCTTGTCTTCTTCTTATATCTAACCAACTCTTGTCCTCCAAGAGGCTCAAACTCTTCTTCTATAACAATATCAAAGAGGTCTTGGAGCACTAAGAGTGACTCCATCCTTACTTTTCATATTGAGTGGTTTGTACAATTAACCTCTCACTAGGTCCAAGAAGAAATCCACTAATGGACCTCATCTTCCAAAAGACTTGTACTATTGATGTACTTCTTGGCCCTCCCTGAGTTCTTTTCCAAAATTTGTCTCACTAGCAACTCACTTGATGTTCACAAAGACACAAGTGGCAAGATCCTCTTGATCTTGATTCAAAAAAACACTTAGGAAGGATTCTACAAAACAATGCTCAAGAAAATTGGAAGTGATTTGAATCTAGAAACTCACAAAGGTTTCCCTTTGTATTTATTACCTCAAATTTGAATTCTAGCCCTCTCTTTGGACTTCTAGTCATATCCCTCACAATCCCTTACAAAGATAGAATGGAGATAAGATGAGATTCTATCAAAGAACTATAAATCAAGTCAATTTCTTCAATTTTTGGACAAAAATGTGGCTAAATCTTACTCCTTTCTCTTGATGGTTTTTCAAGACCTGTAAATCACTTTTAGAAGGCTTGACCCCAACGTAGATTAATTAGATTTTATGACACTAAGTCCAATCTAATCAATGCCATACAAACTTTGATGCTTTTCCTTGGATTAGCACCAAAAAAAACTCACCAAGATGTTTCACTATGAAATTCTTTGGATCTAATGATATTTGAGGATTAATTGTAGGTACAGAAGTGTCCACACATGTGAAAAGTATGGATCCTGACTCTGACCAAGTTTGGTCCCCAGATCCTCACTCCTATTGATCTCAAGTCGGCCCTCCAATTCTTGCTTTTAGCACCAACATCTTGCTAAATTTGGATTGTACTATTGATCAATGATTACCTCTTGTACCTCGATCTGATATCATGTTGAAGTATTTTGGACCTTACTTGATTGAGCCTATTAATGGCTCCCAAGAGTGGTTGATTGATTGATTATCTCTCAAATGCAAAACTAGATGACAAATACTTGATCTAGATTAGCAAGTCTACACACATCATTCAAGAAAAAAATCTTCGATCCACATGAAGATCCAACTCCCACACGTGTGGTACAACCTTCAATATGGCCTATAAACAAAGAAGAAGATTCATAACACTTAGATTTCATTAAGATCACAAGAAACACAAAGCACATAAAGAACTCAAGATTGTCAAATTGCTCTCAAAAATTCTAAAGCATTACTATGGAATGGTCAATAGTATGTACAAAAGGGCTTCTTTCCACACGAGTTAGGTGAAAATCTAGCATGTAATAAGGAAATTGATTGACTCTTTTTGCCCTAAAATGTCAATCTTACCTAACCCTAGAGTCTTGCCAAGTTGGTGGCTAGGTAGATCAACCACCTCTATGATTCAAGGAATTTGGTTCTATAATTTAGGAATTATGACCCAACAAACCTAACTAACCCTATGAATGATATCTAACCTATCTAGGGTCCTACACACGTGGCAACATGGATTCACACGTGTGGGACCCACTTATGTACAAATTTACATAGTTTTAATCAAGCTAGATTTGCCAATTTTTGACAATTTCTCACATGGTAAGAGGCTGAATCTCAAAGATTTGAAAATCTTTGGATCTCCTTGCTATGTTCATCAATCTTTGGAAACAAGAAAAAAGGATGAAGCTACATCAATCAAAGGTATCTTTGGGTTTAGTAAATCTAGCAAGGGATATACAGTCTTCAATCCCATCACTAAGAAAATCATAGGGATGTTTTATTTTATGAAGAACATGTTTCTCAAGTGAGCGAAAGTGCATCTAATCATCTTGATGTCAAGGATAGTGCTAGGATTGAGGAGGAGCAACCAAATGATAAAGATCTTGAGGATCCACCTCAAGACCTGAGAGCTCCAAGGAGGTCTTCAAGACCAAGGGCCGAGTTATCAAGGCTCACATATGTTGGCACAGTTGATCAAAGGGAAGGCACTCATCCATTCACTTCCTACACTCCCTTAACTTCAATGCTGGATGAACCAACTTGCTATGAAGATGCTTGTAAGTCACAAAGTTGGATAAGTGTTATGCAAGTGGAGTATGATGCTCTCATGGAGAATCATAGTTGGGATCTTGTTGATCTTCCTCAAGGGAAAAAGCCACTTGGCTGCAACTAGGTGTATAGATTGAAGTATAATAAAGATGGGTCAATAAGTAAGTATAAGGCAAGGTTGTGGCAAAAGGCTTATTGCAAACAAAAGGCATACATTATGATGAAACTTTTGCTCATGTGGCTAAGCTAGTAACTATAATATTGATCATATCTCTTGCTACTACTTTCAATTAGGTTCTTTATCAACTTGATGTGACTAATGTCTTCTTCAATGGCTACTTGGAGGAAGAGATTTGGATGAGGCAACTTGACGGCTTCATCAAAATGGGATTTGAAGACAATGTGTGTTTTTTGCAAAGGAGTCTCTATGGACTCAAGCAATCACCTAGAGCTTGGGCTCAACATCTTTCTAAACTCTATCAACTTTGTTATGAGCTCTTATGCTCCTTCTTTACATATAAAATTTAATGATAGCAAAATCATTCTACTTGTTTTGTATGTGGATGACATTATTCTTAGTGGAAATGATCTTGATGACATAAGAGATGTAAAAGTTACTTTGGCAATGTTGGATTTCTATCCTCTCCATCCCTATTCTCTGCTAATCTAGATCCATTCATTAAGCTTTTGTAAATATTTGTATAGTCACATACTTTGCACGGCCATACGCGATTGGTCATCCTAGACCATCTGGGTAGATTCTCTTATTCGGCCTTCCTCGAACAATCGGTCGCAATTTGACTATGGGCGAATCAACAAGTACACACATCACGACCGGACAAACTCAAATATTGTCCAATGGCGACTGCCAATACCCCAGAAGAAGAAGAAGAAGAAGAAGAAGAAGAAGAAGAAGAAGAAGAAGAAGAAGAAGAAGAAGAAGTTGCAACTCAGGAGCAGCCGACTCAGCCAACACAAAGTCAAATTTCGTGGGCCAGAAACTTTAACCAAAAGAACAACAAGAATTCGAACTCAGCCTTTCCAATACACTGATGAGTTCTCTCATTGTTCCATTCAGGTTCCAACCACATTTGAGGAAGCTTTGTCACATGCCGATTCAGATCTCTGAAAAGAAGCAATGAACAAGGAGTACAATTCATTGCTAAGGAACAATACATGGACTGCCACCAAGTTGCCAGCAGATAGAAAGGTAATCGACTGCAAATGGATCATTAAGATCAAATATAATGCGTATGGCATTATCAACAGAAGGAAAGCTCGACTCATAGTCGGGGAGATTCTCAAATTTCCAATATCGACTACTTCGAAACCTTCAGCCCAGTCATCAAGCACACTTCTATTCGACTACTACTTTCATATGTTGTTGCAGCAAATCTTGAGGTACACTAGATGGATGTACAAATGACATTCCTCAATGAAGTTATTGAGGAGGACATCTACATGATCCAGCTAGAAGGCTATATCCTCAATGGTCGAGAAGTCCAGGTATGCAAACTCCATAAAGCTTTGTACGATCTGAAACAATCATCCAGGGCATGGTTCCATCGCATCAACACGTTCTTGATCGATCACGGTTTTGAGCCTAGCTCTGCAGACTATAATGTATATTAAAAGCTATTAATCAATTCTTTGTCATCATCACACTCTACGTGGATGATACGTTGTTGTTCGACAACAATACTGCTTTGACAAAGGATACGAAGAGAATGCTATTCCAAGAATTCGAAATGACAGATTTGGGAGAAGCACATTATTGTCTCGGGATTCAAATCCACAGAGACAAAAGCAAAAGACGTCTCTTCATTACTCAACAGAGGTACTTTTACAATTTGCTGACGAAATTCAATTTCATGAATTGCAAGCCTGTACATAATCCCATGGATCCAGGCCTTAAGTTATCCAACGAGCAATGTCCTCAGACCAATGAGGAGACGACGGAAATATAGGGGTTGAGGAGAAGGCAAAAATGCAAGGGCATCCATTTCAGTCTATTATTAGATCCTTGATGTATGCAATGATCTCAACCAGGCTAGACCTTGTATACACCATCAGTTCCTTGAGTCAGTAAATGACCAATTGACCTATTTATCTGCTATGGTGATGGAGATTCATCTGATATCCATACTCTTCATGGATACACAGATGCAAATTGGGCAGGCGATGTCGACACCGGAAAATCAACTTCTGGATATGTCTTCATGTTCAACAATGGTCCAATATCTTGGAACAGTCGAAAACAAACATCCATCGCAATGTCATCTACTAAATCAGAATACATTGCAACATCTCAAGCTACCAAAGAGGCAATCTGGTTGAGGAATGTATTGTCTGATATTGGACTCAGACAATCAGCTCCAACAATGATTCAGTGTGACAATCAGAGTGCTATTGCATTATCGATCAATTCTAGATTTCACTCTAGGAGCAAGCACATCGAGATTAAGTACCACTATATCAGGAGCAAGATACTCAACAAGGAGGTAAGTTTGAAATTTTGCAGAACCCAATACATGGCAGCTGATATATTTACAAAAGGGTTAAATCAAGAAGCACACAAGAATTTATGTGTTATCTTGAATTTGAAAATCGAGTCATTCAAGGATCCAAATTAAGGGGGGATGTTGGATTTTTATCCTCTCCATTTCTATTCTCTACTAATCTAGATCCATTCATTAAGTTGTTGTAAATATTTGTACAATCGCAAACTCTGCAGAAATACACTTGTCTCTTGACAGTCTACAGAAATACAAAGGAATCGGTGACAATGTTCTCCGATAGTTCGGCCATCTCTTCTTTGTTGGACACCTTCTCTTATTCGGCCATACCCGATTGGTCAGACATCCTGGACCATCTAGGCAAATTCTCTTATTTGGCCTTCCTCGAACAATCGGCCACAATTTGACTATCAGCGAATCAACAAGTACACATGTCACGAGCGGACAAAATCAAATATTGTCCGATGGCGACTGCCAACAACACTAAGTGCCTTAACCTAATTGTAAACTACAGATTAATCATTCTTTTAATTAGTTGGCCATGTGTATATATCTAGCAACTTATCAGTTGCTCGGTTAGCTGAATCATCTAATGCATCGTGATCAATCGATCATTCAGAGTGCAATTGTATTATTCTTTCTCTCTATTATCACAAAGTATTGTCTCAGAAAGAACGTGCCTCTATCTGCCTTTAGACTATATTCTCTACACGACTAATCTATCAAAGTTCCAGTAATCTAGGTTGTGTATGTTGAATGCTTATTTCATTTTTATTGTCACATAAATTCATGCTCGCAAATAAAATTACTCTTAGATTATATCATTTCATATGACTAATAGCAATGTCCGATCTGTCACTCTAATAACCGCATCTAAATCACTTCCGCAAGGCTAAATCTGAAACTAAAGTAACTTGTGCATGGCTATGGAATCGACTGTCTAGATCAGTGACTTTGAAAATGATCAAGTAAGACAGACTTCAATTTATCATTGTCTATCTGAATCCGATAGATGTAGTTACATGTACCGAGGCTTCCGCCGCACCTCCGTGTTGTCGCCACAAAATTCCAATAGGCAAAAGAGTTTAGAATGGTTGATCTCTGCCTATTACACTTCATTCTAGGAATATAATGTACTAAAGTCATGGATTTTAGCTTCATTTTTCAATCTAAATATGCTTTATCCATCCCAGATAGATTTGGAATGAAAAATTGTAAAGGCATTGAGACACTATAGGTTCCTTAATCTATTGGACTATAACTAGGCATGATCTTAGTTATAGTGTAGCCAATTCATGCGAAGTCCATTTGTACCTCATTGGAAAATGGACAAAAGGGTCTTAAGATACATATCATCTACTAGGAATTTTGGCATACTTTATCAAGGGACTAATCTTGGCTTAAGAGCCTACTCGGATTTGGATTTTACAGGTGACAAAGTGGATAGAAAATCCATTATTTGCAACCTTCATTTGTGATGGAGTGGTGTGTTGGCTTTTCAAAAAGCACGATACTATCTCACTATCTTCGACTAAATCTAAATGCAAAGCCTTAACATTAACACCAAAGGAGGTTTTGTGGCTCAAAAGGCTAATTGATAGAGCTTCATGTCATGGTAGCCAAGGAGGTACCATTGATCTTTTGTGACAACCAATCAAGCCAACAACTTGCAACCAATCCTACATTTCAGGCAAGGAGCAAACACATTGAGATTGCTCATCATTTTGTGAGGGAGAAGGTGCAAGGAAAAGAGATCCAACTCCAACATGTTCCATCATCAGATTGCTTAGCTGATATTCTCACTTAATCCTTGCCTAAGGATTCATTCATCAAGCTAAGATTAGCTCTTGGGATTTTGGATAAGTGTAACATAATCTCATCAAGCTAGATTTGAGGAGTGTGAAAATTGACAAATTCTAGCTTGACTTGTGTATAGTTTTTTGTGTACATTGTAAATCACACGTGTGAGAGCATGTTCCCACAAGTGTAGACTAGCCTAGGTAGGTTAGATATCAATCATAGGGGTTAGTTAAAATTTGGTCATGATTCTCAAAATCAAGGGCCAAACTCCATAAATCAAGGAAGTTGGTGAGTGATCTAACTACCAAAGACTCAAAATTTGCTTTGCACAGGAACACAGATCATGCTACACAGTAACACAGACAGAAAACACTCTCCACAGCAAGCTCACATAGCAACTGTATTTTTCAAAATGAAATTACACTGTACATATAGTTTTTCACTCAGGCAACCCATGCATGACCCAGGTTGCCGTTGGCGGGACGAGTGTCCCGTCGACTTGCCTCGTGGCGAGGCCAACTGATCCGTATCCACTGATAGGACCCACTGTACAGTAACATCGTGATTCTACTTCAATTCTAACTCTTTCCCTTAAAGTAGAGTCTACTTTTTGTACAGTCATATACATAGCTTTAAAGTCAACAAACTTTAGAAAACTTTGATCTAAACTTATCAAACTTTTCTCCAGTAAGTGGTTTAGTGAAAATATCAGCTAGTTCTTCTTCTGTGCTACAATGAACAACATGAATTTCACGACTCAGCAGCCTCTCAAGTATAAAGTGATACTGAATCTCAATGTGTTTAGTTCTCGCATGGAACATTGGATTCTTTGCTAGCTGAATGTCACTCTGACTATCGCTATGTAAAGTCGTGGGATTTTTCTGCTTCATGCCAATTTCTTCCAAGATTTGTCTCAACCATATAGCTTCTTGTGCTGCACTACACATTGCCTTATACTCTGCTTCAATGGTGGAAAGAGCAATTGTACTTTGCTTCTTACTAGACCAGGAAAAGAAACTACCACAAAACTGGAATACATACCCTGTGGTGGATCTACGATCATCATAGTCGCCTCCCCAATCCGCATCCACATAGCCACACAGGTAAACCATCATGCTTCCTGTAAATCAAGCCATACTTTGAGGTGCCTTTCACATAACACAAAATGCGTTTAGCTGCCTTCCAATGTGTTTTCGTAGGTGCTGTCATAAACTGACTTACAATGCCAACAACATAGCATATATCTGGTCTAGTCGTGGTAAGGTAAATCAAGCTCCCTACTAACTATCTATACAGCGTAGCATCAAATGACTGTGACTCATCAAGCTTAGAAAGCTTTTTACCTGGTTCAATAGGAGTGTTTACTGGTTTGCAATCCTGCAACCTAAACCTGTGCAGCAACTCTTTGACATACTTCACCTGTGTTAAATCCACTTCATGTCCTTTTTGCCACACTTCTACTCCAAGGCAGTAATGCATCAGGCTGAGATTTGTCGTCTCGAATTGTTCCATGAGGTCTTTCTTGATCATGTCTATCATCTCTTGATTATTTCCCGTAATAATCAAGTCATCAACATCAAGAGCAATCAAAGCAACCATACCATCAAAGCATAAGACATATAGATTTGGATTAGAATGTGTTCTCACCATCTCCTTTGAACGAAAGTAGGCATCAATCCTGCTATACCACGCACGTGGTGCTTGTTTAAGACCATAAAGTGCTTTCTTCAAGCGACATACTTTATTTTCCTGTCCCTTCGCTACAAAGCCTTTAGGTTGATCCATAAACACTTCTTCTTCTAACTCACCATTTAGAAAAGCAGATTTCATATCCATCTGATAAAAAGGCCAACCAAAATGTGAAGCTAAAGCAACAAGTAGACGTAGAGTATTCCACTTATAAACCGGCGCAAAGGTCTCCTCATAGTCGATGCCTTTATTTTGTGCGTACCCTTTGATCACCAATCTTGCCTTGTGCTTTGCTATACTTCCATCTACATTATACTTAGTCCTGTATACCCATTTGCAACCAATGGGTTTCTTGCCAACTAGTGGTTCTACTAAGTCCTGTGTGCTATGCTTAGTAATTGACTCCATCTCCTCTCCCATGGCCTTGACCCAAATGTCATCATCCTTTGCTTCACCATCAGTCGAAGGTTCTTTGCTTTGAATAATGCTAGATAAGAGAGCATAATTTGCTTCATACCGTTCAGGTTGAGTCTTCTCTCTTGTTGATCTTCGTAGCTCTCCCTGGTTAGATGATCATGGAAAGTCATCTATGTCGCGGCTCTCCAACAATCTCTCAAACCACTTAGGGAGCTTCCTGTCAGGTGATCGGCTTCCTTGTGAAAATGTATCCCACGGTACATCCTTCTCCTTGCGTTTGTCACCTGCAACTTCAATCCTTCTTGCACCAAAAGGTTTGTCCCTACCTCTCCAACCAGTCTCTTGAGGTTGAGTAGTAGTATCTTGAGATGTATCCTCATGTTCATCACTCGGAAGGTCAATGAATGGATCATCATCAGGTGGTATCCTCACTATACAATCTTTCCCAGTGGATGTGTCTATCTTCTCAGCATCCTCGTCTTCATACATCTTGGATTCATCAAAGATAACATCACGGCTTATATGGATTTTGTTTTCCACTAGATCAAAACATCTATAGCCCTTCACACGATCATCATATCCTAGGAATATGCACTTGATAGCTTTTACATTAAGTTTATGTCTCTCTTCCTTAGGAATGTGTACAAAGGTCTTACATCCAAAGATTCACAAGTGGTTCACCTTTGGCTTCTTCTTGGTGAATGCTTCCTCAGGTGTTATCTTTGGTATGGCAATGGTAGGACTTCTATTTTGAAGATAGACTGTCGTGCTACATGCTTCTGACCAAAAATCTTTTGGTAGTTTCATCTCAACTAGCATAGATCTGGCACTTTCCACAATCGTACGATTCTTGCGCTCAGTTACACCAGGCGTATGAGCTTGCGTAAATTGTCTTTTAATCCCACATTGATCACAAAGATCATTGAAGTCATTAGACTTGTACTCACCTCCACTATCTGATCTTAGGACTTTGATCTTCCTACCTGTCTGATTTTTGACCAATGCTTTGAAGCTCTTGAAGTTATCAAATGCATCTGATTTCTTCTTCAAGAAGTAGATCCACGTCTTACGTGACATATCATCAATAAAGGTCATGAAATAGAAGGCTTTACCTAAGGACATGGTCCTCATGGGCCTACATAAATCTGTGTGGATTAAATCCAGGATGTTCTTTGCTCTTGCAACACCCCCTTTATTGAACTTCTCTCGATGCTGCTTCCCATATACACAGGATTTGCACATCGATTTCAAGTGATCCTCTATGGTAGGCAATCCTGTTACCATCTCCAATTTTCTCATCAAACTGAGGCTTCCCAAGTTCAAGTGGCCAAGCCTCTTATGCCGCAACTCAGTTTGTGATGGAATGGACGATACAAGTCCATGTTGCCCCTTAATTGTAGCATTCAACATGTACAATTTTGTTTTGGGCTCTCTTACTCCATCAGCAATAACTTTGAACTTTTGGTTTACATCCTTCACAAAGCAACGATCATGGGCGAATTCTACTTTCAACTTTTGATCAGTAATGACTCCAACAAAAAGTAGATTTTGCTTCAAACCTGGTACGTAAAGTACCTCCCTGATCATCCTGCTTTTGCCATCGGGTAGTTGGATTGAAACGGTGCCTATCCCCTTGATCTTGCACACCTCACCATTTGCTTGTGAAACAGATGTTCCATTATCCAACACCTTCAGACTACTTAACCAGTTCTTGTTACTTGTCATGTGTCTTGTGGCTCCCGAGTCAATATACCATGCTTGATCATCTTGATTAGATGACAATGCAGATATGAAGATGCTAGAGTCTTCAATCTCACCCTCATCGACAAGGTTACCTGCTTGTTTTGGTTTCCCCTTGCCTTGTTCCGCCAGGAATTTGCGACATTCACTCTTCCAATGGCCCTTTTTACCACAATGGAAGCACTTGCCTTTCTTCTTAGTTTTACTAGAAGATCCCTCGTTTTCCTAAGACTTGGAAAATTGCTGCTTAGACTTCTTCTTGCCCTTGTCCTTGCCTTGTTTTTGGCGTGTCGCAAGTGCCTGATCGTCAGTATTTTGACGTCTAGCTTTCACCATTTCTCGCCATTGCTCTTCCTGCATCAAGATTCATGTGAGCTCATGAAAGGTTGGCAATCTTTCTCTAGATGCTATTCCACTCACAAACAACTGATAGGGTTTTGCAATGTCGCACAATGCATTGTGCACCAGCTCCACATCACGTATGCGCTCACCAATAGAATGCAATTCATCTCTCATTGTCTTGATTCTGGTCATGTACGTCTGAATGTGCTCTCCTTGCTCCATGCGAGCACTATTCAACTTTGACTTCAGAAACATGATTCTTGACGGATTTGACGTCTCAAACTGCTCCTTTAGCACATCCCATGCCTGTCTGGGTGTAACAGCATCATAAATGTGGGTAATGATGTGATCCTTCACTGACAAGTTAATGAAGGTCAAAGCTTTCCTCATCTTTTTTTTGAACACTTTGATATCTGCTTCATTTGGCGGCCTTTTCTCATCACCTGTGACTACTTCCCACACGTCTTTCTCCATCAGTATGTTTTTCATTTTGAATTTCCACACTGCATAGTTGGAAATCCCGTCCAATTTGCTACTTTCACTCAAAATGGACTCTCCCATGTTTGCCATCGCAAAACTGCTTGAAACTTCTACCGTAGGCTAAAAACAGTATGTCGAGGCCAACAGTGATGTCAGAAGTTGAAAATAATGACCTGCACTTTTTCCCTTACCAGGCCACTTGCCGCTTTTCCACCAATTTGAAAGCCAAATCGGCGTCGCCTTCCGAAATGCACTCGGTCGTCAACTACCAACAACATGTCCAGTGGAATGGTGAAATTACTTCTGGCATACTCTGAACACTTTCTCCATTGCAATCACTCTGTTTTGATGTACCATACTTGCAGGTACAGTCCGGGTGCCCTTCGTTTGGAGGTTATAGCCTTTCGTTTGGGTCAAAACGGGCAAAGGACCCAAAAATAGGGACTTTTCTAGTTTTTGAATTATTTCTTCACCTTGAAGAAACTTCACTCTTCACTTGTGAAGGGACCCAATTCCAATTTCAGTATGAAATTTTTTAATGAAGTTGAAGGCTAAAATGCACTTCACTTCTTTAGGGCCCTCTTCAACAACCCTTCAGATTCCATCCAATGGTTGAATCTGATCCAACTGTGGATATCCCTTCTAGGTAGCACAATCTGAGCCGTCGATCTTGTAACTCCTCTATCCAACGGATCTGAACAGTTCTGTGCACCAATGGAGAGTCTTGTAGGCACTGTCCACTTCGAAACGCTATGCTCTCACCCTGGTTCCACGCGCGAACAGCCCGCGACCTCCCTGTCTGCGGTCGCGCCTCCCCACACTGATTTTTGTTTGATATAACTCGCTTGTGGATCGTTTTGAGCACGATCTGAGGCTTGGAGCAAGGTCGCCCTACTGATTCCAAGTCTGTAGAGTATTCACTCAAGAAATTCCGTGGAGAAACGGTGATTTTAGCTCAACTTGACAAAGTGGCTTTTTTCACCTTTTACCGCAAATCTGCTAGGTTAACTGTCTGGAGACAAATCTCTGACATAAGACTCAGAATCTCTCCATGGCTGGTTGACAATGTAATTAGCTTCCTTCCTATCCTTACGACATCCAAAACGGTGCACAAACAGTGAAGAAATCACCAGTTATGTATAAAAACCGTAACCCCAAACCCGGTTTCAATTTTCAGCTGGCTTCAAAATTGTCAATTTTTCACCAAAATTTTCCATGTCTGATGTTATGCACAGGCTAATAATCCCTCTGCTGAGCTTAGCAAGCCTCTATAAACTAGAAACCATGCACCAGTGCTCCTCTTTCCGTCTTTAACCCGCCGTAAACCCCGAACTCTAAGAAGACAGTTCTCCCGAAGCTCTCTTCAACGGCGATGTTGTACTGTGTACACTCCCTGTACGGCTCTGATACCAACTCAGAATTTGCTTTGCACAGGAACATAGATCAGGCTACACAGTAACACAGACAGAAAACACTCTCCACAGCAAGCTCACATAGCAACTGTATTTTTCAAAATGAAATTACACTGTACATATAGTTGTTCACTCAGGCAGCCCATGCATGACCCAGGTTGTCGTTGTCGACTTGCCTCGCGGCGAGGCCAACTGATCCTTATCCACTGATAGGACCCATAGTACAGTAACACAGTGATTCTACTCTAATTTTAACTCAAATTTGGTAAACCTAATGGTTAGGTCAAATTGACATGAGTAGGAGAACCTAATGCTGATTTGACACCTGAACACGTGTTGGACCTACTCAGCCAACCAAGGATAGGATGTGCTAGTTTTGTTATAATTGGTTAATTAATCAATCAATCACTCTTGAAAATCAATTAGAGGCTCATTTATGGTCCTATTTACTGTACTTTCAACAAATTGTACAATGAATAATAATGCATGATTGGTTTTCGCTAGATCTTTAGCAATCAAAGTCCAAAAATGGCATTCAAAGACAACTTGTTCTTCCTAGAAGCCACACTAGAATGGTATTGGTTAGAGGAAAAATAAAACATTGTGTGAGTGTTCTAAAGCCATGTTCTTAGAAAATTTACTTTCTAAGTGTTTGTGGAGTGAACCAATTTTTTAGAAAAGATTACCAAGTGAGCCTCTTGGAAGAAAAACATCACTTGAATTCTTATTTGAAGATTGGCCAGATCTAAGTCATTTTAGAGTGTTTGGTTGTATTTGTTTTGCACGTATATCTTTGGAAGATACATCGAAGGAAGACACTACTTGAATGTGAATTTTTCTCACATATAGTGAGAAGAGTAAGACCTATAGATTGTATGACCCTAAGGGCAAAATTCTTATTGTAAGTTTTTATGTTCATAATTAATGTGCATAGTTGGTATTAGACTTGGCCTAAACCATAAGGTAGCTCTTAACTTAGAATAGATCTCAGGCCTATTTGGTTAAGGCCCTACCTCATGCAAGAGTGGTCGTGCATGATGTCTATGTCTAGAGAATGTAGCTATGCATGGGTAATCTGCATGCCATACACAGGCTAGGATTTTGAAGAGTGTATTTATGTCCTCATCCCTCCTGTTTCGACACATTGTGAGTATTGAGAATTCAATGCTCTAGCTACCATTGTATCTAGTACGGATATTGGCTTGGGGGTGACTAACCATTCTTTAGACTAACATAGCCTATACTCTTGTGTGCTTATTCCTACTCCAAGGACCGCGTGTGGGTGTAAAAGTGGTATCAGAGCTACACTTGAAGCTTGATGTTTTCATACTTTTCAACTTTTCATAATGGTTACTAAAAAATTGTGAGAAGTTCATTCAATTTATAGTTGAAATCATTTTTAGTTGTGTGTGATTGATGTTGTAAATGGTCCACGCTATGTGAACTTGTTGAATTTAATTGATTGATCAAAACATGGTATGGATTTCAACCACTTTCATTTGTCAATGTTGAATTATGATTTGTTTGTGTTCAAAGTAGCTGATTTTCTACATGATATGCAAAAAATGTTGAGGTTAGCATGTGAAAATGTTTTGAGTGCTTAGGAGCCAACTAAACATTGAGTTGATTTGAGATGAAATCCTTGTAATTTAGCATTGGACAAGAGAAGTGTTTGATAATTTTGAAGGATTCTAATGTTTTTCATGTAGCCAAACATTATGAACTATCGACATGTTATCATGGACCCTAAAAGATTTTTCAATAAATTCAATCTTTAGCTTATTAGACAGATCTTCCCATGGGTGTTTGAGTGTATCTAAAATTGCATGTGACTCAATTAAAATTCAGTCTACATGAAGTGGATACCTTAGCATTAGAATATAATCTTCTCGAAGATCTTTTTCAGAGAACTTTTTTAGAGCCCAAAAGGATTTTGGATACTCATCAAATGCAATTAAGAAATTGATTGGTAACCAAACTTTTGGTTCTTTGAAAAGGATGTTCTAGTGATGATGGTTCTAGTGAGCAAATTGATTTTTTAAGGATGGAATGTTCTTATATTTCATTCTGAGGTCAAAATTAAATTAAGTGGGGAATAATGTTATGTCCATAAACGTGTGTAGTTGGTATTAGGCTTGGACTAAACCATAAGATATCCCTTAACTCATAATAGGTCTTGTCCCTATATGGTTAAGGTCATGTCTCATGCAAGAGTGGTTGTGCATGATGTCTATATCTGGATACAATGGCTACACATGGAAGGGAATGTTCTTGAATGGAAAATCCGCATGTCGTATGGAAACTAGGGTACCAAAGAATATATCTAATTTCTCGTCCTTCCCATTTTGACACATTACAAGTATTGAAAGTTCTATGCTCTAGCTACCGCTGTATCTAGTATGATATCGGCTTGGGAGTGTCCAAACAATTTGTTAGACTATTGGTTGGGTGGCTCGTGCCACAACCTGTACTCTTGTATGCTTGTTCCTACTCCAAGGATCATGTGTGCGCGTAAAATAAGTAGTGTTGGAAATGCAATTTTCATCTCCATGACGACCAACATCATAACATGGCATAAATAGTCGACATGTGAGCCACATTAGTAGCCACTTGGCTACGATCATTCAATGTCATAACTAGTCATATTCAATATTAGTCTTATTGATTTTTATTAGTTGTTTATTGTATTTATTAGACACACTCGCAATGTACTTGTTAATGGCAAATGGCTAAAGGAGCCTAACTGCCTTTAATGTAATTCATAGAGGAGGGGATCAAGTCCTTATGTGTGTGTCAAAAGAACTACGTACCAATGGACCAAAATGTAGAGACATCGAACACCAATAGAGGGTCATCACACCTTTCCTCTCTTCTCACTTCTTTGTATTGGTGCACATTCTTGATTGAGTAAGCTATGAGTGTTTTCTCCCTTACCTCTCTCAGAAATTAAATTTTATTGTTTGTTTTGATTTCTAATAGTTCAAAAATGGAACAATTTTTTCGCTTGAAACAAGCTATGTAATAATGTAGTTGCTAGTTGTTTTGTGAATCGGATTCCTTAATCGAAGAGGGATTTACCTAAGTCAAAATTGAAACGTGATGCATGCAAATGTGTTTATTGATAAGGATGGTGTGGTTAAGTTGAACATGGAACTCGTAGAGCTCAATAGTGAGCACTTGTGATAGTGTTCTACAAGTGTTTGGAGAGTGTTGGAAGTTTTCTATCCTTAATACTAGCCTAGAAGATAATGTCCCTGAAAATGTAGGAGAGCCCTATCTCACTTGTTTCATACCATGTTAACATTTTTGCAAGAACAAGATGGAAATGTGATCTTCACCAAGAAGTACTAAAATTTGTTAAGAACCAGCGTTTAGGACCCTAAATGGATCTACAAAAGATCCTCAAGAGTGATTGGATATGTGGGTAATCAATTCGCACTCAAATCTTGATCTAGATTGGCAGTTTTGATCTAATCAAGCAAGAACAATCTAATTTTGATCAAAACACTATATAATGACCTCACACATGTGAAGTACAGTCTATAGTACGACCTAATAACTGATAATCAACTTTACTAAGCTTGAATTGCATTCACATCAAAAAATCTCAACACACATAGTGTAAAAACTCAAAATTGTCGAGTGCTCCAAAATCATTATCTCTCCCATATCGATTGAATGATATGCAAGTATTGAATGATTTGCAAGTACAAAGAGGATCCTATCCTTGGCTAGCTGAGTAGGTACAACATGTGTTCAGGTACCAAAAAAGTCATTAGGTTGACCTACTCAAGTCAATTTGACCTAACCATTAGGTATTCCATCTATGGTAGTTAGATCAATACCAACTTTCTTGATTTTTGGAGATAGCTTCTAAACTCTAGAAAACTTGACCAACTTTCCTATCTAACTCCTATGATTAGGACCTAGTTACCCTAGGCCTATTCCTCACACATGTGAACATGCTCACACACATGTGGAGTACAAAATATACAATAGACTATATATATCAAGCTAATATTTGCCAATTTTCACACTCCTCAAATTTAGCTTAATAAAACTATGGTACATCTATCTACAACTCCAAGAGTTGATCTTAGTTTGATGAATGAATACTTTTAGAATAATTCCAGCTACAAGGAACCTATGAGACTCCTACAGAGAATAATGTCCGTGAAGGATCTTTCACCATCTCTTAAAGGATCCCTTACAAGATGTTCCATAGATGTGTATTCATGCATGCATAGATCCATGTGAAAATTTCTTAGGAATGAAGTAGCATGCTAAAATCAAAAAAATCCAGCAAGAAAAATGGAGCTTAAGCAAGCATTATTGGCTCCCAACCCAATTCTAGCTTGGAATTGCCAAAACTTCTTGCATTATCTAGAGGAGATTATTTACATAGAATGCAAGAATGAATACTGATCCATCATGAAACATAAGGATATGTACTAGATCATGCTCTCTCAAAATGGATTTAAGAGAATAAAGGAGGATTTTGCCTTCATAAAGTAACATCAAATGAATTGATGAGTGCATGAGAGAGATCACTCTCCTCACCTTTCCTTCCTTTGCCAATGAACTTGAGCCTTGATGCTCCATCTTGGACTTTGAGGTCTTCTTGGAGTTCTCGGCCCTTCACCTTTTCCTTGCACTTGACTCGGCTCCTCTCCATCAATGAGCTAAATAATGTGTTGATCCAAAAGTGCTCCTTCAAGTTTGCAAGTCTTCCACTTATGAAAGATCATATTTCCACCATTGACAACTTCTTTGGTGGAAGAAATGTAGCTTTTACAATCTCCATTATTTGAAGAAAATACAATTATTCCTTTCATTGAAGTAGGATAATCGTTGGTCCTTGGCTAACAATCCACAATGGCACTTCCACAAAAGCATCAAGCTTGAAAATCCTACCATCTTTAATCCCTTTCGCAATGACATTCCCACTCCTCATTATCAAGCAAGCATTACCTTCAAATGTAACAAAGAAGCCCTTGTCCGCCGTGTCTTGCCCAACACTTAGCAAATTCCTTATGATGTTGGGAACATACAACACACCCTCAAGCAAGACTTTCTTGGTAGATTCAAGACACATAGGAACTAATCCTATTCCCTCAATCTTGCATCTATGATCACTTGCTGTATGAATAAGCTTCTTAGATCTATCAGAAGGTAAGAATTGAGAAAAACACTCTTTGTGAGTTGTCATGTGGGAGCTTGCCCCACTATCTATCCACCAAGATTTTTTCTCACCTTTGAGACTTGTTGATGGAAGTTGGACACCATTGGTGACTCCTCCTCAATGTAAGGAACATCACATTCTTCTTTGCTTAGATTTTTTTGACTTCCTTGTGCATCTCTCCGCTTGAAGCATTCGGTTGCAAAGTGCCCCTTCTTTCCACAAAAGAAGCATTTTAGCTTGGACTTGTCTTTCTTGCCTTTTTCCTTTGAGCTTGTTGCTTCATCCTCCTCCTTAGCTTTTTTCTTTTTCCCTTTGCTTGAGAAATTGGCTTTCTCATCTCCATCATGCAAGGACAAGGAGCTCATCCTATTCTTGACATGTTGGATTCTACATTCCTCGGCCACAAGCACACTATGGAGCTTGTCTATAAGGTAGGCTATCTTGAATGGCAAAACTTTGGACCAACTTGGAGTACTCATCTCCAAGTCCAGTTAGGATCACTTGAACAAGTTCATTATCATTAATCTTATCTCCTATTGAAGCAAGTTCCTTGTTAAGAGATTTGATTCTAAGCACATACTCTTGTGCACTTTCATCACTTTTCGTAGATTGAAGGCTTCGGGTTGTGTTGTCTAGGAAGGAAAAAAAATTCTTGCCATAGCAATTGACAGGGGTCAATTGGGCAAAAATCAATGAAAATCAAAAAAATTTAGATTTTGTAGTTCGGTTGCTTTTCTTTGAAAAGCACATTGTTTGCAACCAATATTACACCAATTGACGAGTCGAAAACTGGATCACAAGAGCCAGTGTGAGAAATTGTCAAAAATTGGCAAATCTAGCTTGATTAAACCATGTAAATTTGTACATAGGTGCGTACCACGTGTAAATTTGTCATTCCAACATAAATAACTTACAACCAAGGAAATGGACAAAAAATCTAAGGTGGTCAAGGATTGGCTTAGTAGATGAATTGTGACCCAATTTCAAATCTATTGTGGAAGATCTTGGGTAACATTCCAAGAGGCTTTTTGTAAAACTTTCATCATGAAAGACAAATCAGACAACTATGACAAGGTAATCTAATGCAAATGAAAAATCAAAACTTCGACACATTTATCCAAGATTTTACTGCTTTTCAGAATGCCGTCAAAACGTGTTGTTTTTGCTCATGGATGGAATTCGTAGTGCTAAGGTGTATGATTTGACCAGGTTTTCAAAGAAACAAATGCAACATGTCCCCAAAGATTTTTTTTTTCAAAGCAAAACCACAAATACAAGCCTTAATTAAAACATATGTTGGATTTCTACCTAAGTAAAAAACCTAAAGGAGGAATATTGGAACAAGGTGAATGAAAAGGAAACTTGTATGAGGGAAGCTAAGACATCTAGCTAGGGAATGTCCCCATAAGAGAATAAAATTTATCACAAATCTGTATGGTGGAGATACCTAATGGAAGTCAATTTTCTTCAATGGAATTTGCTTTATCATATTTGTAATTGTGTTTCTAAGTCGACTATCTTTGGACCTAATAATCTATCGAATCAAACAATATATAAAAGGTAAAAATGTGAATGTGCTAATAAATATAGCTCTGATCTCAATTTTTTTTAATCTCAATTGGTAGAGAGCTTGTATGCTTCCACTGAGGCTAATAACCATAAGTATATAGTACACCCGGTGAAAGGAATTACAAAATTTATTTTAAAAATAATAAATTGGATTAAATTACTAGCATCTTCTTGTGTTAATCTTACCTATTTAGCCCTTTATCTCTTCTTGAAATGGTTTTTTTTTCCTTTAAGCTAAAGCCATACATGCATTTTGTAATATTTGGTGCATCTCTACAAAACTCATATATCAAACTCTTACATAACACCTATTTAATCAATCTCTCTCTAAGAAAGTGATTTATTCAACATTAACTTTACAACAATGGTGGAAACATAACTGGTGAATTTCCTATGTAACAAATGGGTTCAAAATTTAGTGTATCATGGCATACTAAAGAAGAACACTCTTTGGCCTTAGGGTATAATGGTTTGGGAACTCTTCTAATTCGACTTTGGCAAATGTTAATATAAATATAGCATCATTTTTACACACTTCATCAATCCAACAAGATTTGGCTTAGTTGGCCAAGTTCAAGCCCCCCTTGGAAACCAAGATGCATTTTTAAGCACTTATCCATAGGTGATAATCATGGTTGGTAATGTTGTAAGCACTTCATAATCCTTATCCAAGTATGGAGGTTTGCATATTCATCAACGGTTAGTGCAACATTCACTTCATCTAACCCTCTTGCACTTTGGTATTTTACTCGGAACATCTTTCACAAATGTGTCAATTTGTTGTATCCGAATGCTATAAGGAATGGTGGAAGTAGTTCTATGGTTTTTTGTCGATGGTTTCATTCTCAAAATATTTTTGACCTATGACAAGTGCTTTCATCCTTCCAACTCACATACTTTAAATGTCGCATGGGCCCGTCGATATGTGTTTATGGAGTTTAGGGACACCCCATTCTCTAAACATTTATGCAAGCAGCGCTCAAAGACTTGGTATGTTCATCCATTACATTGATCATTGCACCAATGTCCTATATGGAATTTTTGTTAGGCGCAAAACTAGAAGTTTACAAAATTATATGTTGTGAATAATAGTCACTACAAAATTGCCAAGCCCCCAAGGACATTAAATGATACGACAAATTTTCCAATGGTCTTCATGTTGGAAATACTCAAATATTACCATTCGTCGGCTCCACGGGATTGTGCACATATCCATTCCACCAAGTGCAGAGGCAGTTTTCTTGGTCCTTCTACGAATGACATGTTATATGTATCTTAATTGGTTGGACATACCTTCTAGCCAAAGTTGGGATACACTTTAAAACTTCCAACAACAAGTACTACAAAATTATGCAACAGCGTGCAAAAGACCGAAGGTTTCCTTGAAGGCCCTCAATTGTCAAGCTTGTGGGTGTATCATAGAATAGTATGAACTTCATAGGTCACCCTCAAATATCAAAGTGATACTAACAAATAGGCTAAGAACATTGTAGACAAGTATAAGCGCATTCAAGTTGGCGCACGCGCACGCGCACGCGCTCGCACACACATATATAAGCTACCAACACACTAGAAAACATATGCTCAAACAAAGACAGTCACCAACCATGAGTTTTAACAAGGCTACTTTTGCCTAGAATCTGGGCTTGGATAGGATCTTTTGCACTTAGCAACAGTTCCATGAGTGGCAAAAATTACCTGGTGGAAGAACCTGTCTTTTGAAAGGGCCAGCTAGAAGTTAATGGATATTCAGTTATGCAAATAAGGAGGGTGCATTTGAGGATGGGGGGCTCACTTTTCTCATGACGAATATCTGATAAGACTGTTAGGAAATTTTGGGAAAGACTAATATTCTAGTAAAGAATCATGAATTGAGATATGGAGCTTGTCTCTGATAATAATCATGTCTTTTGCTCTCTATGATTGAGGTAAATGCATTGCAGGTTTGATGAAGTTCTTTCGTTTGCCTGTAAATATATACCTACTAATGAGCTTTGCAATAGCAATGCACAAAGAAACATATGATGATTACAAGTGCACATTAATTCATGTGCATACAAAAAAAATACATAGTATGTTCACTTAAAAATCTGACAAATTGAGAACGATGCCAGAGAGCACTCAGCCCATACATTTTGATATCTGTCAATGTCTCTCTTTTTTTATGAAGTCCAGAGAGAGACGATTTGAATATAGACACTCAAACTGCTATGTAGAAGTGAATGATAATTATGCTACTCCACATACAGGAACTTTCTTCAAAGGTGGTTCCCAATCTGAAATCCATTTCCTTAGAATGGTCTCATTAAATTCAATATTTGACCTTCAGTAAACTGATGAATTCAAACCGTACACCCTGAACCCTAGATCAAGTTCAATAGCTTCTGCAATAAGAAAGGCCTCTGTCTACAGCCAATGAATATACTTCTGAAAGACAGTCACAAGCCTTCAGACTTGTAAAAGAATAAGTACCTGCATTTTAAGAAAGCCTTCTCTAATCAATCCTTGAGATCCAATGCTTGACAAGAACCCTGTTCATATTTCTTTGAAAGAGCTGGTAATATCAATCCTTTACGAATGCGTGGAAGCAGCAACTTCATATTCTTGCTGACCACATAGTTGAATAATATAAAGTTACAACCCATGAAGAAGCGGATCTCTCTGATTTGAAAATCTGTGTATTGTCCCTTCAGAAGAATGCTTGTTTGGAATTGGCAAAGATAACAGCCTCTCACTTCACATAAAGATTATCAGGTGTATAGCCATCCAACGCTAGATCATTGTCACTATAACCCGCCATTTCCTGTTGCTGCAGCCACAAACATCTAATCTGCTTAAGTACAAAGAAAAACTTCCAATCTTTAAAGTCAAACGGAATACTTTACTACAGTAAGTGAGTAATTTGATTGCTTTGGAAAACTTATAAAGTGCTGTTGGTGTTTGAGCAACTGCATGACTGCAGAGCTTGCATACAAGTGCTAGCACCATTTGCTAACATTTATACTATCTAGATCCTCTTTTCAAAATATCATAATGCCACCTTTCAAGTTTGCACATCCCTCACCACGGTGGCAGCTTATTGAAATGTTGAAAAACCAAAAACATCAGAAGAAATAAAAGGACACTGGTATTCCTTCCTGCATGCCCTCTTTCAGAGAATCAAGTGCCATGGAGCTTCATAAACCGTCGAGATGCTTGCACTTTACATTGTAGAGCCAAGTTACGAGGTTCTCAAATCTATATGGATGATGATCTTACGTACATACATGTTGAGAAGAGGCGTAAAGCCTTCCAGGAGGCTATAAGTGACAGGTAGACGTGTTATCTACAATGATGGTTAAATCCAATACACTGACAGTATGTCTATAGAATCCAAGAAATAGGGAATTAGGTCACCCGGTATTAGGAGCATGTTGGGGCCCCATCCACACCGCTTGGAAACTGGGGTTTGGAACATTAACAGCATACACTCATCGTCCACTGCTAGGGATTTAATTGATTGCATTGGTAAGAGAGATCTATTACTCTTCATGGAGACACATGAGAGTCAACGTACTTGTCCAGGTTACAAATGCAACTCAGTCTATCATCATGAGATGAGATCCGCCAGTGGTAGAGGTTCATAAGGGGTTTACTTGCTTGTACAGGGAGTCACTACACCCTATCTTTGAGTTCACGCCAATCATGATGAGCATTCATGAGATATGTGATTCTGCATCAATGGACATAGCGTTGGTTCAGACAAGGACATCTTTGTTGCAGCTTGTTATTTCCCTCCAGTGTCCTCTTCCTTTGTGGAAGGTGTTGACTCACCACCTTACATGGATCTTTCTACCAATATTATCAGATATGCAGAGTGAGGTTACATCTTTCTCATTGGTGACTTTAATACCATGACAGCTTCACGACAGACAGACTTCTATGATCTTACTAACCCACTTTGTGTACATGCCCTTGATGGAGATGACCTAAGAGTTACCAGGACCTTAGACGATGTTAACTTGACTTCTAATGTTAATAGGCCATGCCTGCGAGCTATTTTTAGGGGGCTATGCTATTTAGGTTAGCTATATGATATGAATCTCAGTTATTCCTTTGCTCAACCATCTTATTGTTATGTGTGTGTGAGTACTAATAAGATTAGTTTACTCCGCTTGTGGATTATGCTTACAACTCTATCATGGTATCAGAGCATAGGTACTTCTGATTGCTTCTGATTGGAGCATTGAACATAGGAATTGGATTACTACTAGTGGAATCATGTTTTGAAATCGATTTGGTACAGAATCTATAAGATTGGATATAGTACAGGACAGCTACGAATCTGCAGGTTTTTTGGATTGCTGGAGGTCAAGTCACTGGAGGCTTGTTTCTTTATCTGCAAGGCAGATCTTTTGGAAGAGTACGTTGAAGATCAGATCTACAGATCAGATCGCTGGGAGATCAATTTACAGGTCCACAAACTACTTCATTTCTGCTGGTCAGCAAGAGAAGGGTTGCTGCTGTCTCAGAACTCAGGTTGACTGTTAGCTATTGTTCACTGAAGCTGGATCGTTCATATTGAAGAAAATAAATCGATTTAAGCTCGGGGCAGATATCAGAAGGTTGCTTGCTATAGGACAGCAAAGTGTGCACAGCAAGGTGTTGTGTGTCCCATCTTCAGAAGGATTTGGATCATTGATATATCCATCTGTTTGCAGAACAGATATGAGAATATAGGTTGCTAAAACACTTGACATTTAGCGCCTTAGTTTACATATAGAGCATGTGAAACTGGATTTGAAGAGTTGTCTGAGCTTCTTCGACTTTAACCACTGTGGACTCTGGAGCCTGGCAGACTACACCAGCATCGTCAATCTAGTAACCACTAGACTATAGCCATAGTGTCCTATACAACCATAGCCCATCTCAGAGAGAACACACCTTGTCAAAAGCGCCATATCCGTTAAGTGCTCTGATAGTTCAGGCCCCAACTGGTTCAAATACTCAATTAATGTCCACCAACCACTCACTCACATAGCTACAACCCAAGCTATACACCATGAGTGCATGTGCAATTTCTTCCACACGTATAATCTAGATTCTAGTTGTCCACTAACTGAACCTGGTATACCATTCCAGTTCTACAATAACCATCACCAACGAGCACTAGTTGGTTGCTCAAAAGTGAAGCTTGTTTGTGTATGTGCGTGGGCGGAGAGTTATCATCATATTTTCTATTCTTTGCATTGAATGTTTCCTATGTTTTGTGGCTACTTATGAATTCAGTTTTAACACTTTAAACTCCTAAGGGTGACTTTGATGGGTAAATCCGAGCCCTCATTCTTTCTATGATAATTCTACTGTCTAAGATTTATTATATGAATTAATGAACCAAGTCAATCAATTACATGCCAAGGTGATGAGGTACCAAGGTCCACCCATTAGGGTACATAATAAGAGGAAAAATTTTAAGATACCTTGTAGATTTATACCATTTTAAGTAGTCGTTATGGTCCCTTGACCCTAAATAGAAATTGTGCACTGATCTTCACGAGTTTGAAACTTGTCTACAAAGCATGCAGTGGAGTGATGTCAAGCAAACTCCATGTTTCCGTATTGACGAGAAAATCACAAGTCTCCCCTCACTCCAAAGCAAAAGGAAAAGGCCAAGAAAGACGGATTATGTTTTTTCTGTCTTGGCAAGCATCTTTTCAAGGGTTGTCCTCGACGCACGGACAAGAAGCTCCATGTATTACAACAACGTCTGAGGGCAAGAATGAGAAAACTTCTAACGACTTATTAGTAAGCGACGATGAGGACACTAGACATGTCATGACTATCTTGGTGCGGAAGCTTGTTCCACAGGCACCAGTTTGCTTTTTGTCCACCAAGGCGCATGAAGCCTATCAATTTCCAAAGAGTGGCCTGATATACGTAAGGGGGAAGCTAGAAGGTCATGACGTGCTCGTCTTATTTGACATCGGTTCCTCGCATAAATTTGTTAATTCACGCGTGGTGAAAAAGCTTCGCTTAGTTGTTCCTTTTGATTATTGATATGCAATTGAGATGCCAGATGGTATGGGAACCGAGGTTCGGGATGAGTGTCTCTCGGGCATCTTTGTCACTCGGGCAGCTTTTTCTATTCAAGCGTATGTGGAGAAGCTAGACTTTGAGATGCTAGAGGGATTGCCACCTAGACAAAATGTAGAGCATCATATTGAGCTCGTTCCGGGGGCAAGTCCAATGTGTTGGCCTCCTTATAAGATGAGCCTAAAAGAGAGAGGAAGTCAGAAGGATGTTGGAGGAGTATCTCAAGCTGGGATACGTTCGTCCGTCCTAGTTATTCACTATTCACCTCTCCTATTTTGCTTGTTAAGAAAAAGGATGATAGTTCTCGAATGTGTGTTGATTACAGAAGATTGAATAAGATCATTGTAAAGCACAAATATCCAATGCCCAGGATTGATGATCTACAAGATGCATTGCAAGGTGCCACCATCTTCAATAAGATAGGTCTCAACAGTGGATACCATCAAATACGGATTCGAGATGAAGACATCTAGAAGACGGCCTTCCGAACCCATTTTGGGCATTATGAGTTTTTCATTATGCCATTTGGGCTAATCAATGCACCAGCCACGTTCATGATGCTCATGAACGATGTCTCCTTGAAGGAGGTGGTGGCCACGGCTCCAATTCTCAAGATTGTTGATACCCAGAATCTGTTTGACCTAGAGATGGATGCAAGTGACATTGTCGTAGGTGCACTATTGAGCCAAGAGGGTAGATCAATAGCCTTTGAGAGTAAAAAGTTGACACCAGATGCTACCTGGGAGACGCAACAGATATCCATTGTCAGATGCTACCTGGGAGACGCAACAGTGCTTGCAGAAGTCCTACCCAGAGTTTGTCATCTTGCAAAAGAGGGAAGGATTGTTAGAGCCCAGTCTCGACACTAGCATGACCTCGGCACGGCCGGTTACCAAAGGGCCTGAGCCCAAGTATTGGCAACGGACAGTGGATGTCTATCCCAAGATGGGACCGGTGCGTCACAAGCAATGTCCCGGTGTGACCACCTGACAAGTTATCAAAGACACTGTCGGGATCCTAGTCGTCAGTGACAAGATGCTAGCCGACAAGTAGCCGGGGTGACAAAGCAGGTCACAAGTCTTTGGCAGGGCATGGGGGTGGTACCCTATTAGTCACTTGGCATTCACAAGTCACAGGAGGCATGCAGGCCAGGTGTACTAATCACCCACTTCTGGATGCCTTGTGCATCAAAAGCAGTGACCCAATGTGACTACCTGACAAGCTGTCAGAGACGCGGTGAATTGAAACCATCGAGATCCTAGCCGTCAGTGACGAGATGCTAGCCGGCAAGTAGACGTGGTGACCAAGCCCATGTGGACTGATCACTGATCACCCACTGCTGGATGCCATGTGCCAGGTGATACGAATAGCAGTAGCAGGACTTGTAGACAGGGTGCCTACAGAAGGTTCATTCTTCACACTGGCCTTCTTAATTTCACAAGCTTGGAGAGACAGGTTTGTGACAGGCATGTACTACAAGGCAGCCAAGGAGTATAGGGGTGTGGAACTGGTTCAACTTGTGCGTTGAAGGCCAAAGATACAAGTGTCCAGCATCACATACATATAGCTTAACCTTTGATATGCACGAAGGCATGTCAGCAGCACCTATAAATTGATGCTAAGTCTAGGATGATAATTTAACACAACAACAAAGTGCAATTCTTAGGTCCATGGAGTCCACCAGAATTCGTAGTATTGATGCTAAGTCTAGGATGATAATTGAACATAACAACAAAGTGCAATTCTTAGGTCCATGGAGTCCACCAGAATTTTTGAGTCATCAACTCCATCGTGCTAGCATGGAAATATGCTGTAACATCCCATTCATGTGGACAGCACTAAAAGCCAGATGCAGGTCACACGGTTTTTATTCATGCATAAAAAGGTTAGTATGCTGAGTTTATTATCACTTGTCTGGAGGTGAAGGGCAGACTGCCAAGATTAACATAAGGGTAGCTCTATGAAACCAAAGCCTAATAAACAAAGTCTCTCGTTCCACATACAAATAGGAGTGAAGGGTACAAAATACTGGAAGAAAATACGAAGAGAGAAAAATTTAAAGCAATGGTTACCTGCTTCAGGAAAAGAGTCAAGAGATCATCAGCTGATGAGGCAGCTTTTACAGCAGATAAAGCGCTGTCCAGCTTTGTGGTTGCAGAATCCGAAACCGGTTCTTCTTTCAACTTTATGTCTGTTGTGGATTGCTCACTATTGCATTGAGAACTTCTAGGCCTCATAAAGCCAGCATCATTCCTTGTAAAACTCGGCCCTTGTCCCACAAGCTCATGGCCTTGGGCTTGGCCTTGGCCAAACACTGTATGCAGATGAGGACCAGTAAATATTTGGCTGTTATGGGAACTTTGGATAGGACTGGGAGTGACAACAAAATCTTGATTCATACCGACACTCTGGCCTTGCCAGCCTACCCTTTTCTGCAGGTTAGAATCTTGTATAATGTTGTGATTCACACTGCCTAAAGTATTAAAAGGTAAGATCGAGCTTCTGATGGACTGTACAGCATAGGTATCATCAAAAATACTAGCATTTGGAGCCAAGTTCTTCACGGCGGGAGTACTAACAACATTAGAGCTTGCAAGTCCTGGTCCAGTTGTACTACTTCCAACTGGAAAGTTGCTGCTGGGAACACCACCCAGTAGGTTAAGGTTTTTACTATCGATATGCGACGTGCTGTAAAGGCTGTTCAGTCCATAAGATACAGCAGGTGCTACATTACTGTTGAGAGTGGAAAAACCAACCTCGGTATTCAAGTTTGCAATTCCCATATTAGACAAGGAACCCAGGTTCCCTGAGAATTCGGCTGGAAGAATGTGTTGCCCTGGAGGCATACTCAAACCATCAATTTGCTGCTTCGCTTGTTGCTGCTGTAGATAACGCATTAACAAAGCATTTCCAGTTACATTCGTAGAAAGATTGTTACAAGCACCACCCATGGACCCCATGCCTCCGATGTTCCTATTCATAAGCTGATGCTGTAGAATGCTTTCTCCTGTAGCATGATCCACAAGAGGTTCTAGCTGGTTGATGACATTCTGCGTGCGAGCAAGCTGGTCCAGCTCGAGTCCCCCAGGTAGAGCCTGATAAAAGCTTCCCTGTTTCATTAGAGCGGGTGCCACACGTGGTTTATTGAATGAACCACCACTGCCACCTTGAAGAGCAGCAAGTTGTAATAGTACCGAGGAATCAAGACCAGTTGGCCCAATTCCACTCACATTTCCTAATCTGCCTATTGCGCCAGACTGAACAGATGCTAAAGCTTGTGCGGTCAAATGCCCACTTGCTGCAAGTGAATGGAGCCCATTCATACCCTCTAAGGAGCTTATAGGACTGATCAAAGATGAATCTTGAGATCCAGCAAATGCTAGGTTCATACCATTTGGTTGAGGACCATTGCTGAGCCTTTTCAAATATAAACGATACTTCTGCACAAGGGAAAGCCGTATGTAGCAGCCACCATAGAGACAAGTTCAAGAATATGTGTAAGCTCATCATAGTCAATCAAACATCTTCTAGTTGGAGTATCTAATCTGCAAACCAGTCAAGTTTAGCAACAGGAGATAGAACAAAAGTAAATTTTCACCTGCAAATGGCTCGCAACGTTCTCTCTTGTCAGACCCTGCACACTCATTAGTTCAAGGATTCTCTTGGGAACAGCCTCTGCAGTAACAAACCAATGTATCAACAAATGTTTTGGCACAAACTCTTCCCAGAATAAAGATCTATTGATGGAAGGAACTTACTGTCGATACCCAGCTGGTTGACAGCACTGACAAATTGTTGATGGAGTTCAACAGACCAAACAACTCTTGGCTTCTTCAAAGTTGTAGGATCATCGATGTCATGATCATTATCATCTTCTTCTTCCTTCACATCCTTCCTCTTCTTTGTATTTGATGAGCTTGTGTGTTCTGCATCTTCAGAAGGCCGCTTGAGTCTTTCATTGTCTTCGACACTGCCAGAATGCTCAACTTCTTTAACCTCATTTCTTTTCTTCCTCACAACATGCTGCCAAATATTCCTAAGTTCCTCCATACGGACTGGCTTCAGAAGATAGTCACAAGCACCATGAGTGATTCCCTTCATTACGGCACTTGTCTCTCCATCTGCTGACATCACTGCAACATGTGATCCACAAAAGTTCAGGCCTATGGCAAATTTCTGAAGTGCAATAAGTTCTCATCAAGCAATATGGTACAGAATATATCTATTCATCTAAGAAAGGTCTGTGGACTTACTGATGACAGGAAGGTCCATCTCCAATCCGACAAGCTCCAGAAGCTTAAACCCATCCATATCTGGCATGTACACATCGCTAATTACCAGATCAAATCTGGTCTTGTTTTCCCGTAGCATTGCAAGTGCAACTGTTGCCTGACCACATGTGGTCACTGCCAGAAAGGGAAAATAAAAAAGAATCATTTTTCTAGTCAATTGAATACATATGAATTACTCAACTCCAAATCCAAAAAGGTTCAGAAATTCCACATTCTGTTGTATTGGAAAATAAGCGAAGGGATAAACACTCCTTCTGGGGCCAAGTATAGAAAGCTGTGCATGCTAACTCAAGCTAGAAAATTTCCAAATGGAACATCAAACTTCAGGTTTATGGTTGAGGAGGGTTAAGAGCTTAGGGCTTATGCTGTCTATGCACATGGTGTTGGTAATTCAGGGTAACCGGCAAAAAAATTTGGGTTTGCCAGTGCACGCAGATGTGTAGATATAGAATGCTCAATCTGCTACGGTACCCAAGCATCACAAAAACGAAATGCATCTTAAACAATATCCAAACATCTTAACTTCACAAGGTACCCACAGATTTTCTAAACCATTAATTCCATAATTCAAAGCATTTATAGATGCTTCATCCTTCCTCAGATTAGCAGTTCCTTGGATAAGGTTTCTTTTAGGGTACATGCCAAATCCATGATGTCATGAAAAGTTAAGCTTTCACAAATCTAGCTTTACAGTTGTTAGATTTCATCACATGCTTACGAACTGATGGTCCATGCTCCATGGTACCACAAAATTTCCACACTTCACTCACCTCCAAAATTTCAGACAGAACACTTATTTCTGTTTGAAAGTTCAAAGTTCATCTAATTACTAATTGAGAATGACAGCTCAAATGAAACAATTTAGCCCATGCTCTCATCTCAGTATTCCAGCCAACTTACCTTGATGATATTATACATCACAGCTTTTTTACGTTTGACAAGGCCATCAGCTAACCCAGGAGCTCTACAGCCAATTGCCTTCACTTGTACGTTCAAGAGGTTTTCCTCAAAACAAATGGATCAAAAAATTTCCCTTCTATCGCAAATATTTCTAAATGGCCAACAACATTATGACCTAGCTTCCTAGCCTTTTCCAACCCCACAATCACAACTGGGGTTTAGAGCATAGAACCCACGGTTCTCAGAACCGTGGGTCCTGGGAACCGTGGTGGGAACCGTACCACGGTTCATGAACGGTTCCTGTAGTTAATTAATTAATTATTATTTTTTTTTTCACAATTTCCCCCCAAAACCCCTCCCAAGTCATTTTTGGTCCTCATTTCATAAAGTTCACAGATTTCACAAATGGTCCTCTGATTTCACAAATGATTTCACAGATTTTTGGATCTGATTTCACAAATGATTTCACAGATGTCACAGATTTTTTTTGGCATTTTTGGGCTCTTTTTGGGGGTAGGAAACAAAAAAAAATTAATTAATTAACTGTACGGTTCACCACAGTTCCAGGCAAAAGAATTTGTGAACCGTACAGTTCACTGTACGGTTCTCAGAACCGTGGTGAACCGTGGACGGTTCGTTAATTCTATGCCTCAAATACATTCTTAATGGAAGCCATGTGTGGTTGCCCTCATTTGGAAAATTTAATCCTCACCATAGAATAAATGAACCGTCCACGGTTCTGAGAACTGTACGGTTCACAAAATTTTTTGCCAGGAACCCTGGTGAACTGTACAGTTAATTAATTAATTAATTGATCGATTTTTTTTTTTTTGTTTCCCACCCCCAAAAATAGCCCAAAAAAATGCCAAAACAAAATCTGTGACATCTGTGAAATCTGTGAAATCTAGTTCAATCTGTGAAATCGTTTGTGAAATCAGAGGACCATTTGTGAAATCTGTGTGAAATCTGTGGAATCTGGTTTAATCTGTGAAATCATTTGTGAAATCAGATCCAAAAATCTGTGAAATCTGGTTCAATCTGTGAAATCATTTGTGAAATCAGAGGATCATTTGTGAAATCTGTGTTAAATCTGTGAAATTTATGAAATGAGGACCAAAAATGACTTGGGAGGGGTTTTGGGGGGAAATTGGGAAAAAAATAATTAATTAATTAATTAACTACAGGAACCGTACCACGGTTCATGAACCGTGGTACGGTTCCCACCACGGTTCTCAGAACCGTGGGTTCTATGATCCTCACATTGACAATAACAATTGACAATACTTAGTATCTTTAATATCGTACCTCTAAACCCCAGTGGACAATATGCTTTACAGAATTCAGAGCAGACAGAATTTACTACTTATTGTATCAAACACTCTGAACAATCCAAACAATAATCCTAATCTAAGATCCACCCAAACACATCACATTTTGAAAACATCCAAAACTTCCAATGTCCATAGACTTGGAATATTCAAAGGTTCTACACATTCAGAACATTTTAACATACCTAACCTTTTCAATGTTTATATCAGAGCACACATGTAGATACATATGGACATATCATATATGTATGCCTAAACAGCAAGTGATTACGTAGCCAAACAATGAAGAATTGAATTATCAGACAAAAGCAATATGAGATCACAAAGATTCTGACATAATACTGAACGCAATAAAAGATAGATTGATTCAGCAAAATGATGAGCACAAGACAATTGCGGATAGAAACCGCGTACTCTAAGCTATCTCTGAAAACTCTGTCTGATTTGCACTTCCGCTGATAAGCAGTAAGTGCTAATAGCAAAACTCTAAAAGAACTCTAAAGAACTGTGCTAGAATGCTCAAGAGTGTTCAAGCTTGAAAGCTTGAGAGAGCTGCTAAATTCTACTTCAATGCATTGCATGAATGAATTGCTTCAATTCAGATGTAGAAGTATGATCAGCTATTTATACTAAGCAAAAATGGGCGTCCAGTAGGACAGCTGATTAGGTCGTAGATCATAATGGCCAGTTGGCCATAGTGAGCTAGCATCCATCCAGTTAGTACTTCCTGGAAATTTACTTGTGGAATCCACCTGTGAGCGATTTCCACTTCTGCAAACTGTGTAGAAACATGCATAAAACTGCAAAGCTAGGAAATGTAGTGGATGAAGATTAAAAACGATTAGTCGATCATCAGGAGAATAATCCAACACTCCCCTTTAAATTGAATCCATGAATGCTTTGACCATAGTTGCAGCGAATCGCGATTCACTGGGTCTGCGATTCGCGGGTCGCGATTCTGCGAATCACGATTCGTGACCCAGAATCGCCAAAAAAAAAAAAAAAAAAAAAAAAGAATTGGAAAAATAGCTTAATGCTGAAATTTTTTTAGGGGATCAATGGTCAAACCAGCATTTTGCCTCTCAGAAGTGCAGTAGATGAGGCACAAACAGATCTTATTTTCAGTAGCTATCCCGTTGTCATTTGCTCTGGTTTTCAGTAAATGTTAATGCTACGGTTTGGACTATCAACTGTATGGATGATGATCACTTTTGCAATTGGTTCACTGGAGATGTGAGTGCAATGTACATACAATTGGGGGCATAGATATTGGGCCCTTCTCGGCACGCATTTCGACCCCATTTTTATCTACAGGGGGGCAATGGCATTTTTATCTACAGTGTCTATATAGCAGGAAGCTCTATGGGGTTCGGGGGACAGTAGCCCCTTGGAAAACGGGGGGTTCGGGGGGCAGTAGCCCCCCGAGAAACAGGGGGTCCGGGGGGCGGTAGCCCCCCGGTGGGGGGTTTGGGGGGCAACGCCCCCCAACGGCGGGGTCCGGGGGTTCAGGGGGCGGTAGCCCCCCGAGAAACAGGAGGTCCGCGGGGCGGTAGCCCCCCGGTGGGGGTTTTGGGGGGTTTGGCCTTCCAACTCCCCGAGTGAAACTTTTTGGTGTTTCGCACCCGAAACAGTCGGCAAACTACACAATCATAATCCCCTCGATCAGAGCTTTCATCTGATACCCATATTGCCTAAAAAAATTTCAAAAAGGAGAATCCCGAATCGCGATTCGGGAATCGCGCTGCAACTATGGCTTTGACCTTCAAACTTAGTTTTGCACAAAATTTCTTGTGTGCATCCAAGCTTAATGCTTTAGTAAAATATCTGCTGTCATATCTTGCATTCGACAGTACTGCAAGTCAACCTCTTTGTCGAGAGCTTTGCTTCTGACATAGTGATACTTATTTCAATGTGCTTACTCCTAGAATGAAATCTAGGGTAGAGTATTCATCTCTTATCAAGAACCAGACTTGGACAATCGTCGAACTACCTGAAGAATTACAAGACCTAGCTATGGAGTATCTTAACTCAGATGCTAGATCAACTATGAAAGCTTGAGAAAACTTGGCTATGGAAATATCACACACAAGGAGAATTGCATGAGCATCTCACAAACTCAAAAGTCTCAAGAAGAAATGAGTTGCTAGAGAGAGAGAGGGCGTGGGTCCTCCAAATCCCTTGTGAGGCAAGCACCTCCTTTACATGCATGGAAAGTCTAGGTGTCAACCATGGGAGTGAGCTACTTGGCCAAGTGGGCCACTTGCACTAATTTACATAACTTAACAAAAGGGGGGGTCATGCATTTAATTAAAACATGCCCCATGAGTTATGTACAACTTAACTAATGCTTAGCCAAAAGGGGTAAAATAGGCATTACTCTTCAACACCCCCCCCTTAATGGCAATTTTATTCAAACTGACACCCAACAAAGTTCTGAACTTTTCAAACTTATCTTTACTAAGTGGTTTAGTAAAAATATCAGCTGTTTGGTCGTTGGTGTCGCAATAAACTAGCTCGATCTCCCCACTGTGCACTTTCTCTCGTATAAAATGCTGGTCCACCTCTATATGTTTTGTCCGTGCATGATAGACTGGATTCCTTGCAAGCTGAATGCAGCTTTGGTTATCACAATGTAACAATGTAGGTCTTACTTGAGCAATCTGCATGTCCTCAAGTAGACGGCGTAACCAAATGGCTCCACAGGCGGACCTCGTAGTCGCCCTGTACTCAGCTTCGGTAGACGATAGAGCAATAGTATGCTGCTTCTTACTGCACCACGATATAGCCCCTGAACCTAGGCTGAAGCAATAGCCTGTCGTCGATCTCCGATCGTCTCTATCACCTGCCCAACCAGAATCTGAATAGCCTTCCAGCTGAAGGTTCCCGTCATCCGTGTATCCAATCCCATAAGTCACTGTCCCTCTCACATATCGTAGGATCCGCTTGGCTGCCTTCCAATGTGCTTCGGTAGGCTTACACATGTATTGACTTGCGATTCCAACCGCATAAGCAATATCTGGCCTGGTGGTAGTAAGGTAAATCAGGCTGCCCACTAACTGACGATAGAGCGTCTCATCTGCAAATGCTGGACCATCATCTTTTGATGGCTTGTTGCTTGCATCCATGGGTGTGCTGATTGGTTTGCTTTCTTGCATGTTAAACTTCTTCAATAATTTCTGTGCATACTTTGCCTGTGAGATAAAAAGACAACGCTTTCCTTTCCAAACTTCAACTCCTAGGCAATAGTGTAGCAAACCCAAATCTTTCATTTCAAACTCATTAGAAAGATTCTTCTTAACACAAGCAATAAGCTTCTTATTGCTTCCCGTGATGAGTAGATCATCCACATAGAGCACAACAACCACAAAGTCTTCTCCTTCCCTGAAGACATAAAGATTGCAATCAGACTTACTCTTCTCAAACCCTTGCCTTGCAAAGTACTCATCAATTCGGCTATACCAAGCCCTTGGCGCCTGTTTGAGCCCATACAAGGCTTTCCTAAGCCTGCAAACCAGATTCTCCTTGCCTGTTATTTCAAATCCCTGCGGTTGTTCCATGTAAACCTCCTCCTGTAGGTGCCCATTAAGAAAGGCACTCTTGACATCCATTTGATGGACATCCCAATCAAAATATGAGGCTATAGCCAAAACGGTCCTGATAGATGTCATTTTAGCAACAGGTGCGAATGTCTCATCATAGTCTAGCCCCTCTTGCTGAGCATAGCCTTTCGCCACCAACCTTGCCTTGTACTTGTCCACTGTTCCATTGGCATGAAACTTGGTCTTATAGACCCACTTGCAACCTATTGGTTGCTTCCCTTCTGGCAATGTAGTGAGCTCCCATGTGTCATTCTTGACAATGGAGTCGTACTCCTCCTGCATGGCATTTTGCCATACCTTTTCTCTCACGGCTTCGTGAAAGAATTGTGGCTCATCTGCATTCAAAATAGTGGACATAAGAGCAAAGTTAGTCTCTTGTCTCTCATGAGACCTAAGAGATCTTCTGACACCCTGTTCACTGCTCTCTCCTTCTTCAATCATTTGACCTTCTTTGATTGTTTCCCAATACCACCTAGGTGGCTTCTTCCTAGCAGTAGGTGATGTGGATGGTGACCACGTATCCCATGGTACTGTTTTAGTCTTCCGTTTGTCCCCAACTTCTGCTTTTGGTACTTGGCCAAAAAGAGGTCTCGAACTAGTAGGTTCGATTTCCTGTTGTTGCTCCTGCACTTGAGGCTTACAGGACTCTTGACTAGGATCCTCATCCGTGGAATCAATCAAGGGTATGAACTCAGTAATTCCTTCCTTCTCCTGCTCCTGTATCTTGGGTGCATGCTCTTCATCAAAGATGACATCTCGACTTAGGATCTTCCTCCTGTTTTCGAGATCATATAGCACATAAGCTTTCTCACCTTCACTATACCCAAGAAAGACACACTTTACGGATTTTGCATCAAGTTTCTTCCGCAAGTCCTTTGGTATATGTGCATATGCTGTACTCCTCGCACACTCAACTATAGACCTGTTTTTCCGCTCAGCCACGCCGTTTTGCTGCGGTGTATGTGGAGCAGTAAACTGTCTCTTTATCCCACATGCTTTGCAAAGATCTTTGAACTCATCAGAAATATACTCACCACCCTTATCTGACCTGAGAGTCTTTAACCTCTTTCCTGTGTGGTTTTCCACCATAGCTTTCCACTGTTTGAAGTATTTGAACGCTTCAGATTTCAGTTTCAGAAAATAGACCCATACCTTCCGAGAGAAATCATCTACGAAGGTCATGAGATAGTATGCCCCCCCTGCTGATTTGACCTGCATGGGACCACATAAATCTGAATGCACAAGTTCAAGAATGCCCTTGGCCCTGGTAGCTTTCTCCTTTGGAAACTTTTTCCTCTGTTGCTTCCCTAATGCACAAGCCTCACATGTATCTGAAGAAGACTTAATGCTAGGAAGATCTACTACCATTTTGTGCCTGTTCAAAACTTGCAAACTTTTGTAACTCAAATGACCATATCTCTCATGCCAAAGCTTGTCCCGATTAGTATCTCTTGCAGACAAGGCCTCTTGGCTAGGAATGGTTGTGAAAAGCTTGTAAAGACCTCCTTCTTGCATTCCCTTGGCTACCACTTTGAAGTTCTTCTCTTTGTCTTTTACCAAACATTTAGAATCATTAAACTCTACCACCATGTTCTGTTTGGTAATGGCACCAACAGATAACAAGTTCTTAGCCAACCCTGGTACATGCAACACACTTTTAATTTCCTTCACCTCACCTGATGATAGCTGTATTGCAACTATACCTTTGCCCCTCACCATACGTGTAGAATTATCTCCAAGGCAAACATGCTGGCTATCTTCTGTCTCCTCATAGGTGCTGAACCAATCTCTATGAGGTGTCATGTGCTTTGAGGCTCCAGAATCAATGTACCATCCACCAAATGTGGATTCAGATGATAGGGCTGCGGTGAATAGCTCAAGCACACCAGATTGCTCCTCCTCTGCAACTTTGTCAACAAAGTGACTCTGCTGGTTCTTTCCCTTCTTCTGATCACTTTGCTTCTTCCTGCATTCAAAAGCAAAATGCCCATACTTACCACAATAGTTGCAGTTGCCCTTCCTCTTGGGTGTAGATGAGGAATTGGTGCTTGACTCCTCTCCAACCTGTAACTTGGACACCTGCTGCTCCAAGCTTTGCTTTGAGTTCTTCTCTTTGCCTTTGCCTTTCTTCTGAAAGTTTTGCTTCTTCTTAGAAGCAAATGCAAGCTCTGGATTATCTTCCCTTTCAGAAAGATTCTTCCTTCTCATCTCCTCCTGTAAAAGAAGACCACATAACTCCCCAAAGGTTGGGAGTTTCTCTCTAGCAGAAAGGGACATCACATAGTCTTGATAGTTGAATGACAAGTTGTTCAAGACTATGGGAACAATACTCCTGTCACTTACTTTCTCTCCAACTGAAGCAAGCTGATCCAATAGGTCCTTGACCTTTGTAATATGATCACCAATTGTTGCACCTGCTTCCATCTTGAGAGTATGTAACCTGTTTTGCAAATACACCAGCTTGGCTGAATCCACTATTTCAAACATAGACTTCAGAATTGTCCAAGCATCAGCTGCATCCCTTGCATTGCAAATGTGAGGAATAATATTGTCCTTGACAGAAAGATTGATTATCCTATGAGCTTTATGTCTCCTGTTCATGTAGTCCTTCAATTCAGGATCAGATGTTGGTACAGGTTCTGTACCTGTCATGACCTCCCAGCAATTCTTATCCATCAAGATATTGGCTATCTTGAACTTCCACACTCTGTAGTTTGTGCCATCTAGTTTGCTAGATTCACCCAGCAAACTCTCCCCAAGACTTGCCATGCTAAAATCTGTGCTTAAAACAGAAGCTCAACTTGAAAGAGATCAGAAAAGAACAGCTTCCAGCAACAAGGGTTTAACCCCAAACTAGGGTATGTAGCCACTTCAAGGCAACCCTTCAGCTCCTGCTTTTGTCTTTGCCACTTGGTGTGGCCTCACTAGCACAAGCACTAGGCTCCACTGGAACAGAAACCAAAAGCCCCTACAGAAAGTGCGCCCTACTTTTGTGTAAGCTCCTCCAGAAAAACTCTCCAAAACTTAGCCAGATTTAGAAAGTTTTTGGATCATCCCACTCCCCTTGCCAATAGCTCACTAACAGTGCAAGACTCCACCTGATCTGACACCTGTAGATCAAATGCTCCCTCTTTCAAGATTGAGGTGCTTGTAGAAGATAAGAATCTTCTCAAGAATCTAAGCACTGAAGTTTCTCTCACTCTCAGACTCACAGGCTAGACAACCTGCTCTGATACCATGAAGAATTACAAGACCTAGCTATGGAGTATCTTAACTCAGATGCTAGATCAACTATGAAAGCTTGAGAAAACTTGGCTATGGAAATATCACACACAAGGAGAATTGCATGAACATCTCACAAACTCAAAAGTCTCAAGAAGAAATGAATTGCTAGAGAGAGAGAGGAGGGCGTGGGTCCTCCAAATCCCTTGTGAGGCAAGCACCTCCTTTACATGCATGGAAAGTCTAGGTGTCAACCATGGGAGTGAGCTACTTGGCCAAGTGGGCCACTTGCACTAATTTACATAACTTAACAAAAGGGGGGGTCATGCATTTAATTAAAACATGCCCCATGAGTTATGTACAACTTAACTAATGCTTAGCCAAAAGGGGTAAAATAGGCATTACTCTTCAACACTACCTACCAGCAAAAATGTAGTTGATTGCAATTGGGTGCCTTTAAATGAGAAGCATAGGACCATGCAACATAAAGCAAGGCATTGCCGAGGATTCCCAAGAATTTTGGATGAGGTGACTATGTTCTACAAGAGTTTCACTTTGTAGAGGGCCTTAGAGAGAGTTCATGGCTTGCAGAATGCCATTCAAATTGTATTATGAAGATGGGAAGAAGGCCCACCAACCTGTCACGGTTCCTTCAAGTGGTCAACAGCCTTGGGGTAAATGCAAGGTTCAAGAGATTCAAGAAGCTTGAAGGCCAACGTAGCGAAAGGCAATCTCATCGTAGCTAGAACGGTGAAGGAGCCAATGCTCCAACGTTGAAAGGAAACGGCCTGCATAAAAAGCCTAATGCCCAAGGGATCAACATTCGTCATTGTTCTCTCCACGAGGCAAAGAGCGGCCAAACAAAGAAAAGTTGTGCTTTGGATATTTGGAGCAACATGAATGGAAAGAATGTGCACAGAACCAAATGGGTACCATATAAAATCTTCAAGTGGACCAATTGGAACAACTAGAGCAGAGAACAATAAAAGTGTTCCACATCTAATACATGTTTCTGTGGTCAAAAAGGTGGACACAATTCCTCCAACAACACTATCACGACCAACATAGCATGGGTATCAATTTTCTAACACCATTATAATAGTTATGCATGGGCAGTTGTGGTAGAGATGCTTTGATTCTATTTGACATTGGGTCCTCACATAAAGTCATGAATTCAACCTAGTTAATAAGTTGGATGTGAGCACCCAACCATCCCAGCACCACTATACTATCGAGATGGCTGATGGAAAGGGCACATAAGTTTGGGAATGATGGTTGTGTTGGAGGATTCAAGCCACGCACAATGTGGCTGTCTGCGAAAAATGCACGGTCCCAAAAGCAATTGGGGCCCAAAGAATCACCTCCATGTAAGCTCATAGTAGACAGCATTCCCTTGTCCCCTAGTACCACCCTTTTGGGAAAGGCGGTTGGCACGGTAGGGGATGGGATCCCATGTGTGGCCCATAGGTGCGCATTGTGAGCGATGAAGTCTACTGGCCCGGTTGTGCTGCTTTCTACTACCGACAAACTCTGACATGGTATCAGAGCCAAATGTCTTATACGAGCAGGTGGGGGCCTTCACCCTGTGCTCGAGTGTTGGAGGATTCAAGCCACACACAGTGCGGCTGTCTGCGTGAAGGCACTAGAAGAGTGCACTGTCCCATAAACAATTGGAGCCCAAAGAAACGCCTCCGTATGAGCTCATACTAGACAACATTCCCTTGTCCCCTATTACCAGCCCTTTTGGGGGCCAAAGGGAAAGGCAGGTGGCTAGGTGGTGGGGATAGGATCCCACACGCGGCCCGCAAGTGCACATTGTGTGCGATGTCGTCTACTAGACCCGAATCATGCTGCTTTTCGCTGTTGACAAACTTTGACATGGTAACAGAGCTTGTCTAGCATGTGAGTCTGAGAGTAAGAGAAACTTCAGTGCCCAGATTCTTGAGAAGATTTTGATCTTCTAGAAGCATCTAAACCTTGTAGGAGGGTGCTTTTGATCTATAGGAGTCAAATCAGGTTGAGTCTTGCACTCTTGGAGAGATGTTGGCAAGGAGAGTGTGATGATCCAAAAACCTTCTAATTATGGTTGAGTTTTGGGAGTGTCTAAGTTGAAGATAAGAGAGGAGCCAAGCACCAATTCCACATCTACACCCAAGAGGAAGGGCAAATGCAACTATTGTGGCAAGTATGGGCATTTCGCTTTTGAATGTCAGAAGAAGCAATATGACTAGAAGAAGGGTAAGAACCAATAGGGTCATTTTGTTGATAAAGTTGCAAAGGAGGTGCAATCTGGTGGACTTGACATATTCATGGCAACCCTATCATCAAAATTCACGTTTGGTGGATGGTACAATGATTTTGGAGCCTCGAAGCACATGACATCTCATAGACATTGGTTCAATACCTATGAGGAGACAAGTGATGGTCAGCAAGTTTGCCTTGGAGACAACTCTACACATGAGGTGAGGGGCAAAGGCACAGTTCTAGTGAAGTTGCCATCAAGAGAGGTGAAGGTGATCAAGAGTGTGTTGCATGTACCAGGGTTAGCCAAGAACTTGCTATTTGTTGGTGCCATTACCATACATAACATGCTGGTGGAGTTTGATGAATATACCTATTTGGTAAAAGACAAAGATCAAAGCTTCAAGGTGGTAGCCAAAGGAATGCAAGAAGGTCTTTACAAGCTTTACACAATCATTCCTAGTTAAGGATTTTAATCATGACAAGCTTTGGCATGAGAGGTATGGTCATTTAGCAAAGTTTACAAGTATTGAATAAGTATTGTGTTCCTACCCTTGATTCATTCCACGAATGAGGAGCCTAGTCTAGAGTCTTGTGAGCCTCAAGAGCAAGTTCAAGACCTCAATTTGGCAGCACCAGAGGGCAAAATTGGGGAAAAGAGGAAGACTAGGACAATACCATGGGAAAAGTAGTCACCATCCACATCGCCTACCACTAGGAAGAAGCTACATAGGTGGTATTGGGAAACAATCAAAGAGAGACATATGTTGAAAGAAGGAGAGAGTAGTGAACAGGGTGCTAGAGGATCTCTTAGGTCTCATGAGAGACAAGAGACTAACTTTGCCCTTATGTCCACAATTTTGAAAGCGGACAAGCCACAGTTCTTCACAAAGCCGTGAAGGAAAAGGTATGGCAACAAGCCATGCAGGAGCAGTATGACTCCATTGTGAAGAGTGACACATGGGAGCTCACTACATTACCAGAAGGGAAGTAACCAACAGGTTGCAAGTAAGTCTATAAGACCAAGTTCTATGCTATTAGAACAGTGGACGAGTTCAAGACGAGGTTGGTGGCGAAAGGCTACGCCCAACAAGAGGGCCAGACTATACTGAGACATTTGCGCTTACGACTAAGATAAATAATTGGGGCCCCCTATTTGTAACTAAACTAAGTTAGTGCAAGTGACGCACTTGGACAAGTAGCTCACTCATATAGTTGAGACCTATAGGTACTTGCCTCATAGGGGACTTGGAGGCCCCATGCCCTCCTCTCCTCTCTCTCTAGCAATTCATTTCTTCTTCTAACTTTTGGCGTTGTGAGGTGCTTATGCTATTCTCCTTGTAATTGATGTTTTCCATAGCTAAGTTTCTCAAGCTTTCTTACTTGATCTAGTATTGTAGTTAGGATACTCCATAGCTAGGTCTTGCAATTTATCATGGTATAAAAGCAGTGGGAGTCCTTCGCCCTGTGCTTGCTTGAGTGGGGGTGTTGGAGGATTCAAGCCACAATAGTGCAGCTATCTAAGTGAAGGCACCAAAAGAGAGCATTCTCCCATAAGCAATTGGGGCCTAGAGAATTGCCTCCATATAAGCTCATAGTAGACAACATTCCCCTCTCCCCTGGTACCAACCCTTTTGGGGTCAAAAGGAAAGGCAAGTGGCTAGGCGGTGGGGATGGGACCCTACTGGCGGCCCACTAGTGCGCGATGTCATCTACTAGACCGGTTGTGCTGCTTTCCGCTGTCAACAAACATATACAGGTTGTGGGTATTCCATGAAGTATTTAGAGTTATATGGAAGAACTGAACTTTGAGATATCTTGTTTGGCACAATTCAATGATAGAATCAATGATGTGCTCAAACTATATATGGGTAGTTTTCTAGTGAGCTTTATGATAGAATTATAAGCATAATTCAAAAGAGGAGTATACTAATCTTATTAGTACTCACACACACATAACAACAAGATGATTGAGCAAAGGAATAAATGAGATTCATATAATGACCAGAAGCTCACTACAATGGAATGATGGAGGACGGCGCAGCTCATTTAATAATATTGTGCTAATTCTAACTAAGGTAAAAGCAAAAAAACTTTTACATAAATCTACGTTCCATACTTGGTCAATCAGAAGCATTAGCCCTATAATAGATCTGTAGAGCCCTACTACATGCAAAGTTCTAGAACTAACCTAAAGAGCCAAGGCCCTAAAATAGCTCGCAAGCATGGCCTATTAACATTAGGGGTCAAATTAACATTAATTTCTAAAGCTCCTCCTTGATGTTAATTTTGTTATCTCACTCCTAGAGGTTCTCTAAACTTTCTCTAATTCATTTTTACAAAGTCCCTTAGTAAAAATATCTACAACTTGCTCTTATGTAGGACAATAGATAAGCTCAACTTCATAATTCTGAAGTTTCTCTTTGATGAAATGTTATTGTACTTCGACCGGTTGTGAAAAACCGGATTCTTTGCCAACTTGATGCAACTATGGTTATCACATTAAAGTCAATTTTGCACGAATCGACGATTCAAACAATGAATTGTAGTTCGAATCGGACCGATTCGGACCGGAATAATGTTCCAATCGGTTTTCTGCTAAAAAAAGGCCCGAATCGGGCAAAAGCCCGATTTGGGCCTTTCAGACATGTTTTGTGCCTGCGCGTGCGCGCGCGCGCGCGAGAGAGAGAGAGAGAGAGAGAGAGAGAGAGAGAGAGAGAGAGAGAGAGAGAGAGAGAGAGAGAGAGAGAGAGAGAGAGAGAGAGAGAGAGAGAGAGATTTTATTAATGTCTTTTCCATGCCAATAGGCATATAAGACGAAAAAAAGTACATGTCAAGTGTGTGGTATAGTGGGAGCGTATGAAATGTCTGCGTAACAAAAATGAAATGAAATGCCGATGTATTATACTATAAGTAGGTCTAAAAAGTCCAATGCTGTCAATAAGATAATGGTATAATCTGTGTCATCAAGTATTGCTGCTATGAAAGAAAGATTGAGGATAACGCCTGGAGGTGGTCTCAATGAGAGAGAGAGAGAGAGAGAGAGATTTGTATTGTGTGGTGTGTTTAGGGTTTGTGTGTGTGTGTGTGTGCGTGTGTGAGTGAGACTTGAGTGGGTGTGTTTTGTGTGTGTGTAATAACTTATAAATACTAGTGTGTCTGTGGGTGTCTGTGTGAGTGATTGATCATTGTTTGTGTGTGTGTGTGAGTGATTGTTTTTGTGTGTGAAACGTGTGTATGTGCATTGTGTGTGTGCATGAGTGAATCAAGATTTTGAGTTGTGATTGGTCTACCTGTCATCAACATGCACACAGGCACCAACATCCTTGGCGAATAGTAAATACAGGCGACTAAGCCGGAGCGGAGGATAATGAGGAGAGGTAAATAGGCTCCACTGAAGTCTGCAGTTTCAGCTTAGCCATTTCAAGTTTCAACTTGTGAATGTTTGTAATTTTTGAATTTTGTTGGAACTTGAAACTTGAAACTTGAAACCTAAAACTTGTTGCAACTTACTTCAGAGTTCAACTTGGAAGACTCAAGTGTAACAAGTTACAACTTACTTGAAAGTTAAAATGTCCTAACTTTTGATGTTTCGAGTTCAAAATTCAATTCTGATTCTTGGATTCTTCACATGTCACAACTTACAAAATGCTGGAGAGCCATCCACGTCACACAGTGCATCGGGCAGAGACTATTATGTGCATTGCTACGAGCCCAGGAAAAAGGACCAAGCTCGAGTTACAGTTCGGAGGTGTTTCTACTTGTGCGACCTCCCCTTTCAATTAGCCAGGTACATACTACATTCTTGACTCTTGAATCTTTCTTGATTCTCCAATCATTTTTTCATTTGTATTATGTAGTATCATGCATGGCATATGCGGCTGTGTCTCTAAATTTTGGTTCATCATCCTTGAATGTTGAATCTTGATTCTCATTGATGAGTTGCTCAATGAAATTTGAATTATGAGTCACGACACATTGACAAGTTATAAGTTACACAACTAACTCTCGACTCAATGGAGTATGCAACTGGTGAATACTTACCATTTGATGCTTTGGACTATCTACAACACCCCCGCATGGAGGGACATGATGAGATCCGTATCTAGCATTGGTTTTGAGTGGGAGGGGCCGACCATGGAGCAGCTCAAGATGAGGGAGCTTGTTGCAACGCGAGACTCTGTCGAGAGGGACTTGGACCACATCAAGAGATCATGGGTCCAGTGTGTACTTATGATCTATGATCATTGATCTATCATCTATCTAATACCCATCATGAATTACGATTCACCATGATTCATCTATGGCTGTGTCTTGACTTCTAAGTTAAAAATTTTAAGTTCTAACTTGGGCCTTGGCACTTTGCTGAAGCCTGATTTAGTAAACTGTGATTTCTAGATCAACATTGTCTGGACCTCCTATTTGAGGATATAGCAAAGTTGCCTTGGATCAATAGGTGGTTGAACCAGCACGATCCCTGGTGATGTTTGCCACCAAGAGACCGAGAGTGCTGAGCATGTTTAGGGCTCATTCAAAGCTCGAGGTTTTGAGGCCTGCCCCCACCAGGTATACTATATAGACATCTGACCTCTAACCTCTGAGTTGTTACTCGTAGCATTTTGCAATATTGCACAATGATTACTCATTATTAATGATACAATTAATAATTGTTTGTGATTTGTCATTGTACAGGTTTGCTTACATGTTTATTGTTTTGGAGCGCTTGTTGAAAGTGCATACAAGCTTGAGGCAGATGGTCTTCTCAAATCATTGGACAGAGTGGGGACGATCACGAGAGCCCAAGTCGAGGAGATTCGAGCTAGTCGTGCTAGGTACATCTTTCTGGGATGAGGCACGAGCTACCGCTGCAGCCGATCTCTAGTGTCCTGCGCCTTACAGATTTAGAGGGCTGCACCTTGGGCCTTCTATATGAGTTTATGGACAGGATTGGCTTCGTACATCCGCTGTCATCAGTGCTAATAGGTACATATTATACACTTTTGACTTTTCACTGAAATGTAATTACTATGTAGTAAGTTCTAACAGTAGTATGCTCAATCATCAATGTGGAGTGGATGCTGGCAAGTGCTCATTGAATTCCTGAAATCATAAATGCAAAATGTCATTGACACATTGTAAATGTTAAATGTATAGGCTAGAAGAGATATGGGATCCCGTTGTGGAGTCCAGCCCAATATCGAGATAGGGAGCTCAGGGATGGGTGGAACACCTGCATTCGAGCAGTCTATCCTAATCCTATTGACCAGGATGCATTGATGGATGACTTGCTGGTGTTTAGGCAGGAGACCCTTGAGTTTAGCTCTCCATTAGACAATTTAGACTCTGCATCACTTGCACCGAATACATCAAAGATGCCTAGCCTTTGAACTTAGAAGATATTGTTGCATTAATCTTCAAACACACTACATAGTACAATGCCATGGCCCTACCATCAAGCTTCACCAATTCTCTAGTAGATGTGTGTCCACTCTAGTGATAGTGCTAGAGTAAATTGTGACCCAATGCAGGTACTCCCAACTGCATGCTCCAGACTTTTGTATGGTAAATGTCATACTCCTCAATCAGCTCCACTCTAGCCATGTCTCTCCCCTCACAAGGTATGGCTAAGATATGTAAATAAAACAAAAATCTAAAGCTTATTGATAAAAAAAACCCAAAAAAAATCATAAAAAACTATAATTTTATGTGATCAAGCTCACATTCTATTGGATACAAACTGTGGATTCATTTGACCCTCGAGACTCTACACCAAACTTCAAGAATCAGGTGATTAACAAACTAGAGAATATAAAATAACTATAACAATTTGATTGAAGAAGGGCATAAATACAAAGAATCAAGTAAGCTACAAAAAACAATATGAAAAGATTAAGAGATAGTTGTTAACAAGCACGAACATGAAAAATTGTAATCCTTCGCTTATTTTCCTTCAAGCTAAAGTATGAACAAAAATTAAGTAAATATGTCCATAGTCTCTCATGTCTCATTAAGCTAATTCCAGATATCTTAAGATGACAAATGTATCTCTAACGATAGATACCCATTCTGAAATTTTTTGGGCCTTCCATCATGTTGTGCAAATCAAACAATGTAGAGAAATATTTTACTTTTTATCTTTTTCCATTTCCATGTTCCATAAGGATTCAGGAACGTTCTAAATGAGGCAGTTCTGTAGGCTTCAGGAGTATGCTAGGAACATCGATGTTTTTCAGTTTCATACTTCCCTTGAGCAAAGTAATGATCCAATACCTTCTATTTGCACAATAACCTCCACCTGAGTGCAAGCAGGGGTTATTGAACAAATAACCCTAGCTTGGTAGAGCAATAAAATGATCGAAATAACTGATGCTTTTAAGGCTGCAAAAGGAAAACATTCCTTGTACAAGAACTAGTTAGTAACAAGCACACAAGAGAGCCACCATCCTGCAGATGTGTTCAAAGCTTGGAAGAGGAGGTGCACACAGAAGCAGGAAGCCTTTATTATCAGAAACGTGAGGGCATTGTGAGGGCGAAAAGGGCATTACCTTATGGCCAGAGCTTAGGGTAAATACAATTCGACCAAAAGATCAGATCCGTGCATCTGAGCAAAAAAGAACATAAACTTACCATCATAAGCGCACCGCCGAAGCATCTTCTCAAGAATCATGAGACAGATCGGATCATCGTCAACCACAAGCACCCGCAAGCCAGCAGGAAATTGATTCTTCGGGGACTCGGTTTTAACAGCTGCTCTGGGTGGATTACTTGTGGAGCCAAGAGACACAGTACTGCTGAAAAGAGAAGACTGCTGCACTGCTGACATGGCTATGCCTCCGTCGCCGTCGCCGCCTCTCATTTCAATTCACACCTTGGACCGTAGCATTAACAGTCGAAAAAGCTTGGCGAGTAGATCAAACCATGGCAAAGGTGGATTGAAAGAGAGGGACAGCGAGCCCTGCAAAGCAGCAGGGCTTATTGCCATAGTTCAAGAAGTATTTAAGGGTTCCTGCTATGAACAAAGGCCAGCCTACACAAAAACACACAGCCAAATCCTTCTCAAATATTTGCAGGCTTGTGACTAATGCTTCTTGCAAGAAGTGGATAATACAAAAGAAGTAGTGGATAAAAGAACAGATCAATGAGCGAAAAAGGATAGAAACGCAGGAACGCAGGAAACGAAATGAATCACAAAAAGAATGGACAACGAGAGAGAAGAGCAGTGCAGTATTATAGGCTTAGGCTGAGGCAGCTGAGAAGCTAATAAATAACACAAGGGAAGCCACGGCACGCAGCATAAAATGAAGGCAAACGACAGCAGCAGCAGCTAAAACAGAGGCAGAAAATGCTGCCCGAGCCTACTTCGCCAATCCCTGCTTTGCTTTGCTGACTGTCTCTCCGCCTCTCTTCTCTCTCTCTCTCTCTCTCTCTCTCTCTCTCTCTCTTACATTAACAAAAGCCGCCTCTCTCTTTCTTTTGTGTGCTGGCTGGCCTGGCCACATGAATATTTGCCCCATATGGATTTTGTAAGTATGAATGAATGATGTGGCTGTGCACTATAGTCCACCTATTAAGACCCATGTTCTTGTAGGTGTGGGACCCCCCAAGGGTTGCTATCCACTAAACTCCACATATCAATACCTTTGTCCTTGTACATGTGGGACCCACAGCTGTTGCGCGGCAAGAACTGATGCAAGATTCATCTTGCATGCAATTCGTTCAACTTGCGTGCATACAAGGGACTTTCTTGTCCTCCAGCTACTCAAGGGATTAGTGTCTTCCAATAAGCGATGAGTTGCTTGGGACTTCCTTTCATGTGCTTCCAAAGGTCTGGGGTGCCACTCGAATTCGTCCCATAGATGAGGACACTCACCATAAAAACTAAAGGAAGCATAACGTCTTTTCTAGTTCATGTTGGTATCACATCTCTCTCCCACATCCTCGACGTCCATGTGCACTAGGCACCATGCACATGGGCCATAGGGATCCAAGTCTAAGGTATGGACCGACCTTTGGCTATATGGCACCTGTGTGGCAATAGCTTCTAATATGTCATGCTTTCCCGTTCCCAAAGCCTATGTTTCACATTCTCTTTTAGAGCTTTGTCTTTCATCCTTCGTCTTTCACAAGTTCATCTTTGTTAGCCCCTTTGTCTTTGAGACCTTGAATATCTGGTACTCGATCTTTGCTAATTTGTCTCTAGTTGAGTGCTTGATCATTTGTTAGATTAGATTTTTATTCCTCTCCTGCTTGATTGAAAATAGAAGTATTTACGAGCAATGTCGCAACAAAAAGAAAAACCAACCTCATGTAGCAATCCCCTTGAGCCGAGTAATGCTTTCAAAATATCCAACTTTCAACTACATTTAGAAGATGCGGGCTAATTCTAATTGAAAATAAGTCTTTTTCAACAACGAGTTATCATCAAGAAAGAAAAGAAAGAAAAGTGTTACCCTAGGCTCTAGCAGCCAAAAAGTTCTACAATATTTCTAGCTTTCCAAATGGAAAACATAAAGCTACCCTAAAATTATGCCATCTTTGTTCAAAGAATTGTTGATTTGAGCATATTTTAAGATATACAATGAGCTCTAAAAATGCTTCTTGGTTTCCAAGGGAAGGCTCGAACTTGAGACCAAAGAAACTTTGGATGTCAAGCTAACCAATTGAGCCAACTCCCTTGGGTGAGCTCTAAAAATGCTTCTTGGTTTCCAAGGGGAGGCTCGAACCTGGGACCAAAGAAACTTTGGATGCCAAGCCAACCAACTGAGCCAACCCCGTTGGGTGAGCTCTAAAAATGACAAAAGAAGAATCAATAAGGTGTGGTCTCATATGCATAACCACAATAAGGACATGCATTGATTTGGAAAATCACTCCCATATCAAGCAAACAACAACGTTCGTTCATCTGACTCATCCAACTCCTCAACCTGCCAATGTGACTGGGTCAGGGAAAACATGCAAACCAATACGTGCCCCTTGGCATAGGGAGATCAAATACCTACAAAGACACACAAGGCTTTTGATTCCCAAAGCAGCTTTCTATTGTGTTATGAGGGAAGTGACAAAGGACCTCACCAATCATCTATTGTATAATGTCAAGTGGAATATCAATACATTGGAAGCCCTCCATACTTCTTATGAGGACTTCCAAACTAAATTATTTAAGAACTTGTCATGAATATGATGACTAGTTTGGATGTGAATCTTGATTTCACGAAAAGTATTTTTTGCATAACAAGGTTTATAAGACGTGGAGCCACTGAGATATGGTGAATGCACAGTTCTCAACAATCCTTTATACAAAGCGATGTGTGCATCAACGATTAAATATCTTTCATTTAAAGAACATGTTATACAAAAGATCCAACATAGAACACGTGGCAATGTAGATAAAAAATAAGGACGAGGTAACTCTTAGCATCGTAATCCAAGGTGGAGATAGGTAGCAAAAATTGTATTTCAATAAAATCACATTTTCCATTTGTACATACATCCACAAATAAAGTAACAGGTTTTATATAAGCAAATTCTTATCTACGCTTTTCCTAGAGCAAACACAATTTTGTTTCGCAGCTATGAACAATAACTTTTTTTTCAACTCAATGACAACATTCTGTAGCATTCAATTGCCAAGGCAGATGCCATGGGACTGTCACCAATTTTGGTGGGAGATAGTGCTTGGTGTTTGGTGTTTGGCGGTACATTTTATACACCATACCATGTACATAGATCTATGAGATCTTACATCAAGTTGAATAAGTGTGAGGCACTCTGCTTGTGTAAGACCAACCCAATAATTACATAAATAGAAACAAAAGTGATTTCTAGGCCATTGCATAAATTAATTCATTTAGAGGCCTAAAAATCAAGTTAGTAAATAAAGGGCGTTTCCCACCTCTTTTAGAATTCAAATAATAAGGGAGGTAGAATTGATAGCCAATGAGGCCAAGTGAACATTCTCCACTATAAAATAGTGGCACCATGTCCTTCATTTTTATGCTCAATCAAAAAAAGTTGGAGACTCTACAATTCTGGCAATTGGATTTCCTGACTTCTCCTCCTCCTCCATCTCTCTCATATCTTTTGCTATTTTAATATTTGTTGGATTTGCCTATTGTTGAATTTGATTGTTATTGCTATTTGTGAGAGAAAAGAGAGAGAGAGAGAGAGAGAGAGAGAGAGAGAGAGAGAGAGAGAGAGAGAGAGAGAGAGAGAGAGAGAGAGAGAGAGAGAGAGAGAGAGAGAGAGAGAGAGAGAGAGAGAGAGAGAGAGAGAGAGAGAGAGAGAGAGAAAGTAAGTTTGATTATGGAGATTTAGGGTTAATAGATGTTAAAGTTAGATTGTCATCATAAGCTTGCATAACATTTTGTGAATAAGCTTTGTTTCCTTGGGATCATGACCTACCACGTGACATGAAAGAAGAATCCACTTCCTATCTTGTTTGCCTTGTTTTGCTTATAAATAGTGTTTGAAAGGTGGGTGAGGAAAAGTTCCTATAGGTAGCATGATCATCCAACAAACTGTTAAGGATAACTTGAACAAGTTCTACATCTTTCATCAATGGAATCAAGATCATCGTTCAAGGCTTTAACTCTTAAGATAAATGTGTAAGCACTTCCTTTTGACAACTTTGGAAGATTTGCCTCCTTAGAGTTAGAACCCTAGATGTGGACTTAGTTTCATACACCTTTTTCAATGCAATACATGCCTCCACGTACCAGCTTCCTTAAGAAGTTCGTTGGTAGCATTCATCTTGATAATGTGGAGTGCCCTCTTGGCCCTTTGTCATACCTTACTTTCTCTTGAAGCACCAAAGATCTTTCTTGCACACCTGCAACAATGTCCATTATTCATTCAACTCAAGCGAGGATTCCATCCTCATTTTCCAAGTTGAGTAATTTGTAGAGTTGAGCCTATCATTACTTACTCACACTCCTCTCAACAAATGAAGAAATAGTGAAATCACAAAGATTTATAATCTTGCAATACTTTTATGAATCTTGATCAGCACATGTTCTAACACAATAGATTGAACCTAAGATCTAAAAATTGATGGCACACACTCTTGAATAGGTTATCACCTTTCCAACAAGAGATACAATCAAGAATTTGAAGAGTTTATTGCATTCCTATTAAATCAACAAAAAATCATATGTAGAATAGTTGATAATCTTAATGCTCATCCATAAAATGAGCCTATCTCTTTCGTAGAGGAGCAATGCTCATCCACAAGGAAAGTTTCATCATAAGGGGAGCAAAGCTTAGCCAAAATGAGATTTTTTATCCACAAGGGGAGCTTAGCTCATCCATAAAGGAGATTTGTCAACCAAACAACAATGTTAGCTTGAATCTACACAATCTCTCCAACAAATAAAGTGCTTGTTTGATGAATCACATCACAAAATACTCGATCTTTGTCTTTGATGTTCAACAGACCTAAAATAGCCTAAAAATGGCTTTTGATCACATAGATCCACTCACAACACAAAGACAAGATTTGATTAAAATAAATGTAGACAAATGCACAAAATCATGCAAGTCACCCTAAAATGTCTACTAACTTTGGCAAGATTACTATTTTTGGCCACCACCTTGCTATGATACCATGTGATGGTTTAATATCTATTGATGATCCTAAATATGAATCTAGGCCAACAATAGATGCACCAATAATCACTTCCTTCTATGTTAGGCAATTTCTATGCAATCTCTCTAGTTTGATATATTTTGCTTGCCAAAGTAAAATAGCAACAATATCACACCAAAAGAAATTGAAATATATTGTAAATCTATTATAAATTATAGTAAATAGTCCATTCAATAGTAGGGATACATTTAATACGCTGTTAAAATAGAGACCTACAAGCAAACATTAAGAACTCTACACAAATGCAGAAGAGAACCAAAGATGAGAGAATAATATTGCTCCAAAATCTTCCACAAATGGAAATAAAAAATGGTTCTACTTTCTCCATGCCCTACTTGGTATTTATAGCTGAATGTGATGACTCTCTCTCCTCTTGTTAGAATCATTTGCCCTAACTTAGCCACCACTTGGCATAACTAGCTATATTGGCCAAAATTGCCAAGTAACTCTAAAAATGAACTATTTGTATGTACAAGTGACCAAATGAACTTGGACCCAACTAACAATTTTTATCACTTTAGCCCCTCTTGTTTAAGAAACTCCCAAAGTTTTCATAAAAGAGTGTCTAAGGAAATCCAAAAAAAACATCTAGGATTATAAACAATCAATAATTGATGTATGATTAAGTATTTTCATACTTTTATTGCTTCAACCAATTATTTTCCCAAAAAATTCTTTGATCATAAGATCTTTTATATCAAGTGAAAAAAATATCATCTACTTATAATCCAAACTAATTATAATAGAAATTTCAAGTGGATTAAAAATATTTGAAAATTTTGACCTCATCAATTCGTTACTCAATACTATTAGTTGTGGAAAAATAATTCATATTATAAGGTCTACTTTGTCCTTTCTTGATATGTCTCCATCATAAAACTCCATGAATGAGCCTCCATCTCCATCTTGCCACAAGAAATCATCAAACCTTGGATATCCATGAGTAGGTGAGAACATCAATGATGCAAATCCATCACCACATGACTCCATAAACCAAGTAGGTTGCACTAGTCCATCTTCAAGATCTACTTGACACAAGAAAATGACCATGAATTCACCAAAAATTGACAATCTCCAAGTATTGGCACCAAGTGGCTCAACACTTGAGCACTAGGCATGGATGAGTGATATAATGAACCTCCAATGGCTTCATTTTCATCAACAAAACCAGCCAAGAATGCTAGTACGACTCCAACAATAAGATATTGCAAGACAATGTAGCTAGTTTGTCCATATCTTGACAATTTGCACACATCCACATGAAATAGCTCAAACATGAGATAGAACAAGTAAAGTAAACTTGAAAAACACTTCCTTGTTGCTCCTTTGACCTTACTTGAGTTTAAAGGCTCCTGAAAAAATAGATCAATAACATCTTTGCAAAATAACCTTCCTTTGATGCTCTTGACTAGCTCCAAATTGCCACCTTTCCTTTTGTGTTGTTGAAGCCCTTTGAGACCAACCTCTTGATCTTCCTCTTGACCATCAAATTCATTAAACAATTTTTTTTTTTAAGATCCATTTCTTGCTTTTACAACATGAAAACCATGAGAACCAATATCCACTTGCATAACATCATCTACACAAGAAGATTCTCCAAAACATGTGAGTAAAGCAAAGTGAGTCGCTTCCACTTCCTTACAATCACTGTGTTACTATATTGTGGATCCTATCAGTGGATAAGGATCAGTTGGCCTCACCACGAGGCAAGTTAACGGGACACGCGTCCCGCCAACAGCAACCTGGGTCATGCATGGGTTGCCTGAGTGAACAACTATATGTACAGTGTAATTTCATTTTGAGAAATATAGTTGTATTGAAGGATAGCTTCTTACGTGAAAATATTTTTTATGTGAACCTAATACATTCTTTTTTGCTCTTATACTGATCAATATGGCATATGCCCTGATACGATTTTCGTTTAAGGGCAGAATGTATTGTTATTTAAGAAATGCATGAGTGGAAAGAATGGACATTGTTTTTGTAATTACAATCAAGTTGATAAAGTAGTGAATCTTGTTTCAGACATGGATAACAACTGATACTCAGCTATGACACTTGTCTTCCTCACTAAACTAAATCGTGCAGTTTTGTTCTGTGGGATGGTGGTAGGTAGGAGCCGGGTGTCCTAAAACTTGCTCACTTTTTGGTACTCTCTACTTTATTCAGCTATTTTTAAACCTGTTATGCTATAAATTGAAAGGTTCAAAGGGTTTGGTCTTGACTTGTCAAGAGGGACTATGTGATATTCTACTACTCTCTCTAAGCATTTTTTTAAGATGCCAACCTGATTACCTTTTGGCCGGAGTAGTACCAAACCTTTACTTTGATTTGTATTTTATGGCTTGATGATGTTGTTGCTCTTAGTTATAGGGAGCTCCTTCCTCCACCTAACCATTTTGTTCAGACTATCATATGTTGCATGAAGAAAGCTGTTGATGTTCAAAAACTTATTATTTCTTATGATAAAGCTACTTGTGAGGCTGTTGAACCTGATGATAAAATCTTTTGCCTTGTTGACCTGATGATTGTTATGGATTGGATTAGTATATATATGGATTTTATTAAGAATAAGAAAACGTTAAGCATGGTTAAAAAAATCTATATGGATCTCTCTAACTATGCTGGACGTATTGCTACTGAAGAAAAATATTGCAATTTATATATTCAAAAGATATTTGCTTGTTTGAAAAAAGAAAATGGTGACTTTACTGCTGATACTCCTACCCTTACTGAATCCCCTACCTCTCCTCATCCTCTAATCTTTACCGAAGACCTTGATGAAGATAGTGCATCCCAGTTGGAATCCTTCTCTCAAGAGATTTGTGCTGTGGACAATCAATCTGCCTTTGAATTCTGCCAATCCAAAAGTTGCCAAGTACCTTTGGCACCTAATCGTACTATTGAGTTAAAATCTTCCAAATCTGCCTACAAGCTTTGGAGCCTTTCTTCTATGAATTTTTTGGCACCTATTTCTATTGAACTTTTGATTGCTCTTACCCATCGTACTGATGCAGAAGTTCAAGCCTGCAAGCTTGCCTCTTTGCATAAACATTCCTCCTTTGATACACCTATTGCCTTTGATACTGTCATTAGAATGAGCAAATATGAACCTGCGAGATGTCCTTTTGAGCAAACTTGGGCTAGAACTAGAGGCCATTTTGAGACTGGTTTCAATAGAATGAGTCTGCATCAAGCTCGAATCTGGAACTAAAAAAGACCATTCTTTAAATGCAGATGTGGCGACAAGTGTAAAAACAACTCTTCCATCATTTGTTTTGATTACACTATTTGGTATATGATGAATAGCCTTACCAAATTCTTCCCTGGTGCTTCTTTACAAAACCAACTTAATGCTTTCTTTCTTTGGCTTCACAAACTTGCTAGAGATGTTGTTAAAGCCCACCTTGCCTTTATGTACATCAGACAACATATGATTAAAGCTGCCATTGAACTTTCCTTTAACCCTAATGCCAAACTTCTTGCACACCTTGGCGATGCTGAAAATATACGAGAAATTGAATGCCTTCTTAAAAAGCATAGTTTCTCATACTTCCAGAATACGAGCAGAAAAACATGATCCTTCAATTTGAAGAATCCAAGTTCAGTCATGTCTGACAGTAACAACATGAAGAGAAAATACTTTTCGAATAAAGGCAATGAGGGGCAAGGCAGTGGTGAAAAAGAGGACCTTCCTATCAGAAAGCTGAACTTTTACCATAATTGATCTATGTGCAGGAGGAAATTGAAGATCGTAGAGTATTGGAGGTCAATGTTGTTGGTAGGTGATTACTTATGGTTAGAAGGGATGAAAGAAAGATGTTTTTGCATTTACGTTACTACAATAGATGCTTTGAGAGAATAAACATTAAGCAACTTTATTCTGAGACTTTACCTCATATTTTTGGCTATGTTGATGAGATCTTTGAACAAATTGTGTTTGGTTGGACATTTTTTTCGCATTTGAAGCATGAATGGTATAGACCCTTTCAAGTCTTTTGTGAGTTTGATATTAATAATATTCCATCTTTTACTTGCTCAAATTCCAAACGATTTAAAGAGTTTATTGACAAAAATTTTGGGCATGTTATTTCTATGAATACTAGAATTATCAATAGTAAGCTTTTAAGAAACGACCTAAACAAAGGACTTAATCATATTATATTACGAAAATCTAATATTAGCGAAGTCATTTTGGAACTTTACCATGGTTGGTTTAAATTGGCTACTTTTTATGAAGATATCAGAATATGGATCATGATCGTATTGTGAAATATGCCCTAATGTGCAAACGTACGATTATCATCTTTTTAAAGAAGAATAGACGGGTTCATGGTAAAAGCATTGATAAAGAAGATTTTAAGAATGCTCTCTCTCTCTCTCTCTCTCTCTCTCTCTCTCTCTCTCTCTCTCTCTCTCTCTCTCTCTCTCTCTCTCTCTCTCTCTCTCTCTCTCTCTCTCTCTCTCTCTCTCTCTCTCTCTCTCTCTCTCTCTCTCTCTCTCTCTCTCTCTCTCTCTCTCTCTCTCTCTCTCTCTCTCTCTCACATTGAACCAAGCAAAATCTATATGCAAAAGCTAGAATCTTGATACATCAACTAGTAGAATGTAACATCCACAATCATGAGAAATTTTGGTCTCCACATTCCAGTAAGTGGTTTCAAAAATCAGCCTAATCCAAGTGATTTGACCTAAAATAATGCTAGGATCACAAAGATCCACTTTCTTTACTTAAAAATGCATGATTTGAGCTAGAAACACCTCCAAATCCACATAGAATTTATGGGCCCTCAAATCCACCTCTAGAGCAAATACTCCAACTTTGGCTTGGAAACTGCTTTGATACCATGTGAAAAATCCAGATCCAAAATGTAGTTAATGGATCAATAAAATCTTGGCCGAATTTGGATGCACATCTAGATTTAGCTACAAGATAGAAATCATCACTTTACACATGCTTGAATTGCATAAATCACTAAGATCAAATCATAAGCACTTAGATACAGTAAGGTACTATTTTGTCCGTACAACATCAGCAGCTACTATCCTTCACATGTGTGGAATCAAGATTAACAACAAAAATGACACACACTAGAAATCAAGATATCTTGAGAAATACACATGAGATGGACATAGAATCAAAAGAGATGAATTCTCCACATAAAATGAGAATACAAATTTACTTTCTCCACTCTAGTATTGCTATTTATAGTTGCTAAAATGTCATTTGGCCAATTGCCCTAAACTTGTCCTAAATGGCAACTTCTTGGTACTTCATAAAAAAACCTAGAAATTCTAGTCTAGATGCAATGTATGAAATCTAGCCAATTAGAATGGGTCCAAATCTGACCTCATCCACTTATCTACTTGCCAGAAATAATACAAACACTATTTAGACCTTTATTGACAAACATAAATCTACCTCTAAGTTGAAATTTCATGTTGGCCTCAAAATTGCCAAAATAGATCAACTAAACTAGTTGAATTTTGATACTTGGTCTATAGCATAGAATTAAACCAATTGATAAACATAAGCATATGAACAAGTAATGTTTGGACTTCTTGATTAATAGTCTTCTGTGAAAGGATGACTTGTCAACTTGGGAATGGTTTAGATAAAAATTTAAATGTGGTGTTACACTAGTGTAAGCAAGAACTGCACCTAGACATTTGAGATCTCTAGATTATCAATGATTTACTTGAATAGCTAAGTTATTCATGTGGGATGTTGATTGGATAAATGAGTAGTGTATTTGTTTAGGCATATATTGCTTGTAAGATGATATTTTATGAGTCAATGAGATTCATCAATGGCTATTATATGCATAAAATATATGGTATTCTTTGTAGGAGTATTTATCGTTGGAGAAATAAACTCGATTTGTCAGTAATTGTATTCTATTGAGCTCAATATGAATGACAAATCATGAGAATGATACATGAGTTCAAAATTGAGTTCGATAAAGTTTTGTAATCTAGAGGATTTTTGTAGCTAAAGAAGTTGAGTATCAAACTAGTTTTGGTATGCCTTTTGTCTATAATTACCAAATAAGTTATAGAATTGTAATAACTCATATTAAAAATCCAGTCTTGAGGAAAAATACTTAAAAATGTTTCTTCTATTTCTTGAGTTGTGTATTTTGAACACAGTCTCCGATATTCTCTAATGATTAAGTGTGACTTTGGATCTAATAATATTATGATTGACGAATCATAAGATTCTCAAAGTTTATGTTTAACAAACCGTAAACTCAAGCAATATAAAAATAATTCTAAAATCTTTCTCCCCTGGGAAAAAAATACTAGATTTTAAAAATATTTTATAAACTAGATTCTTAATAGAAATATGAGCTATCCAAACCCTACGATCAATCGTGTAATTAAAGACGTAAGGCTTCAAACTCATTGGAGCTGTACTCTTCTCCGCTATCAGACCTCAAGATCTTGATCTTTCTACCTCTTTGGTTTTCGACCATTAACTTGAAGCTTTTAAAAGTGGCAAAGGCATTATATTTCTTTTTTAAAAAGTAAATTCACGTCTTACGAGACATTGTGCAATCCCTTCAACATTTCCAATTTTTTCATTAGACTAAGACTTCGTCAGTTCAAATTACCAAATTTTTTCATGCCATAAACCAATTTATGATGGAATGGACGATATAAGTTCATGTTGCCTCTTGATTGTAGCATTCAATTTGTATAGCTTCATCTTGTAGTCTCTTGTTCCATCAACAATGACTTTAAATATTTTATTCATGTCTTTCACAAAGCAACGATCATGAGCAAATTATACCTTCAGTCTTTGATCAATAATGACTTCTATTAAAAGTAGATTTTTCTTTAATTGGCACATAAGGTACCTCCTTGATCATTTTGCTTTTTCCATCAAATAATTGGATAGGAACTATGCCAATCCCCTTGATTTTGCACACTTCACCATTAACTTGTGAAACTAACATTCCATTATCCAACTCCTTTAGATCATTAAACCAGCTCATATTTCTTGTCATGTGTCTAGTGGCTCCCAAATCTATGTACCAAGTCTAGTTCACCTGCTAAGATCACAATGCTGAAATAAAGATGCTTGAATCTCCTTTATCAACAAGGTTACTTGCTCGCTTTGGTTTTGATTCAGCTAGATGAGATACATTCGCTTTTTCAATGATTCTTTTTGCCACAAAAGAAGCACTTATCCTTATTTTTGGACTTACTAGACACACCCTTCATTCTCCCAAGCCTTAAAATATTGTCCATTTGACTTCTTCTTGTCCTTTCCTTTGCCTTGCTTTTGGCATGCCACAAGTGCTTGATCATTAGTATTTTTGACCTTTAGCCTTGACCATTTCTCTTCTTTGCTCTTCTTCCATCAAGATTCATGCAAGTTCATCAAAGGTTGGCAATAAATCCCTTGATGCTATTCCACTCACAAAATTTTGATAGGATTCTACAATGCCACACAATGCATTGTGCACCAGCTCCACATCGCATATGCGATCACCAATGGAATGCAATTAGTCTATCATTGTCTTGATTCTAGTCAAGTAGACCTGAATATGATCTTGGATGGATTCAACATTTCAAATTGATCTCTCAATATATCTCAAGCTTTCCTTGGTGTAATTGCAAATGTACATGTTAAAATATTTCACTATGATCCAATACATAAACATTTATTATTATCTAGTAGATTTAATATTCCTACCAATAATAGATCGACTTATACAAACATCCTTGGCTTCGAGTAAAAATTAGAACTTTATTCCAACCTGATCAAATCCATAATAAAATCAACTATCAAACAAAGATAATCATTGGTTGAGAAAGTCTAAATTTCACAAATTTAGTCATTCATTTATTGAATCTGAATTAATTGAGAAAAAAATTCAACAAAATTCTAAGTCCTATCCATATTCATATACAAGTAGTATTTCATATACCAAAAATCAGTCCTTCAGAACATGGTCTATCATTGGAAGGAGTTATGTGAATCTTAATCCAGCTATCTCATATTCAAGAAATTTATAAAAAGTATGGCTTCAATTAGAGAAAAAATAAATTTAAGGGCTTCCATTTGGGATTTAGATCGATATCTCATGATTCCCCAAAATACTCTAGAAAATATGACCAATTAATTGACCCGTAGACAACCGTGCGACCGCAACCATGCGACTTAGGCTAACGTGACCAGGTGATCATGCGACCGTGACCTAGGCTAATGCGACCATGACCTCGGCTAATGCAACTGCAACTGGGAGAGTTTGACCATGAACTTGACAATCTCAATCATGACCCTAATCCCTACTAAACCCTATCTCTAATCCTAACCCTAACCTAAAGTTCCTTCTCTCTAGTACCTAAGCCATAACCTTTGTCCAAAAATTTAAATATCTCTCTTCTTTCTGACTTTGATTTAAATGTGCTTTTAGTTGTTTTTTAAGTTTAGTTCTATTGAATTTGGCATAGCTTCTCAAAATCTTCTATGTGTAGCATAGGACAATGTTGAAATTGTAATTTATATTTAAATTTTTGTGTTTGAATTTTTTTTTTTTGCCTATGCTCTGCATAAGTTCCAAGTTATAAATTTTAAAATATTGAGATGAAAAGTAGCTCTTCTTCTTCTATTTCACTAGTTGTAACTCAGTACATAGAAACAACTGACTCCTTTTCCTATGATATTTCCAATGAGAGCTTTTTTTTTATAAAGCTATTCTATCTAGTTCTCAATGACATGGCATCAGTGTCATTTACATGTTCGTCATCTAAAATTTCTCAACTAAGTACTTACCAAGAGATAACACCTATAATGCAATATCTTGCAAATGTTCATTTGTCTTCTTTCTCTTATAATATTGGTGCAACACAATTGGAACATTGTTCTTGGAGAAATTAGTGAGTGACAATTCATGGGCACTGATTTTAATAAATCCACAGATCATCATTAGTTTGTTGATCCTCGACGGCCAAGTTTTTCACATATTCGAAGAAGGTCTGTCTCTCAAAGTGATCTTCATCGAATTAAATCTAAAAGAGGTATATCTAGTCAAAATCCAAAGCCTTCTGAAAATGCAAAACTACTTGAGCTAAATGAATAACTTGATATCAAAGTTGGTGTTCGAAGTCAATAAATTCCTACACCTTCTCAACCAGTTCAAGCAACCACAAGTGGTATAGGTTCAATTTACAAATCAGACCCAAAACGAAAAGAAAAATACAGGAGAAAATTTTCAATGGTGTTAACAAAGCATCAAAGTAATTGATTACAAAACCCCGAGATTCAAAAGGTACGAAGTATTATTTGCTGCTCATCCTCTTACTTACAAAAATTGAGCATCGAAAAAATTGAGAAATTGAAATCCCATTTATTTTTGCAAACTAGAGATGAAAATAATTACTATTTGTGTGCTATTATAGTGATGTCTGACAAAAATACTTATTCATATTTTCCAAATGCAACGGAGGTTTATCTAGCAAAGTTTACAAAGTTGTTCATGCAATCGAAACCTCATGGCTTAAAAAAATGCATCTGCAACCTCAAAAAGATTCAACATTGCAAGGATTTCTACAAGGTCAAACTATCTCCCCAGATGCCTTGATACAACTACTTGGCTAAAACATTTTGTAAATGTGCATGAATTTTTTTTTTTGTAGATGCCAAATTTTTTATATTTTCAACTGCTCGATAGTTTTACAAAATTAAAGATATTCTTGATTCACATATTTTTTAGATTTGAAAAAGAGATTTTGATTTGGTAACGATTTTCAAAATATCACGAATGACAGTATGTTCTACTTAAGTGGGTGGCAAAATTTGTGGGAAAGTACCACATTCTCTTGTTGAAGCTCCTCTTTAATTAGTATTTTGAAATTCCCAAATACACAACTTGTTGTACTCCTAACTATATTAGCTCTCTATTGACAAAGCATTTGTAAGCTACTTTTTGCATACACAAAAGAAGACCCTATCTCACTATTTTACTCTGAACTTTTGAATAAATCATTGGGTTCATAATATTTGTAATGTGCTCTAAAGTAGACATCAAGGACTTTCCAATGGAGCATCTAACACTTGCTTTTTTTCAAAATTGCCAAAGGCATTGTATGGAAATAGATGTGATGAGTCTTAAACACAATGTATGAAATTTTTTTCTTTTTAGTATATGAGTTGAACCAATAATGTATTGTATACTGCTCATATGAATGCTTCATTCTTTTTCTCTCTATGCATCACGTTTTTACTTTTTTGGTGTATCAAGTATTGCCTTTTGCAAGAGCCTGCCTGCAGTAAGCAAGACGAAAAGATGTTTTGATCACATGAAGATTTCTTCTCTTGTATTTTACTTCTCTTTTCTTTCTCCAAAATCAACAATCTGCAGCTAGTTGATTAGTGTAATACATTAGTCAGTCTTTGGTGAGAATGCATTTCGGCACACACTTCCCACATTAAGTGCCAAAAATTTTGTTGCTAGGGAATTTTTGATCAGAATCTTCCCCTTCTTTAAGAGATATAACTTATCTGAAAATACCCATTTGCCAAGTGAAATCATCTTGACATCCAGCATCCAACTGTTTAGTCCTCACTCACTCTCTGCTATATTGGGCTAATTCAGATTGATGCTGAAGCCAAAACAAAAAGGAGAGCACAGTAGACAAAAGAATGCAATTAAGGAAGACACGGAAAACCAGAATGTATTCCTATGAGCTCCAGGGGGCACACATGTACACAGCCTTCATTAGTTGCATGGCTATAGCCTGTATCCTGCCTTGACATTTTATACTACTTATTTGAAGCCAAATTTGCCTTTTTGACATCGCCAAGAGCGAAATGAGTCCCAGAATAGGAAGAGAAATATCACGGAAGAGAGGCCTACGCACATTCCCAAAACAAAACCAGGTATAGAAACAAGATCAGTGAAGGATTTGATTCCTTCAGAAGAATGTTGGGCATTTTCTGCTGCAGGAGTGACTGTGCACAGCCTGGAAAGAGGAAAACCGCAGAGACCAGGGTTTCCAGGAGAGTATGAAGAATCAGTGAATGTATCTAACTGCCGGCTTCGCGGGATTCGACCAGAAAGGTTGTTACTGCCCAAGTTTAAATGTGCTAACATAGTTAAGAGTGAGAAACTTTCTGGGATCTCACCATCCAGCTGATTAGTGGATAGATCCAGAGATTCCAGAGGAGGGATGGTGCCTAGAGTTGAAGGAATTTTTCCCCTGAAAGCGTTACCAGAAAGATTAAGGTACAAGAGCTGTTTCAAGTCCCCTAGATCTTGAGGGATGAGACCATCCAGCATATTTCCTGACAAGTCGATGGACGTTAGAAGCAAATAAACGTCCGTATAAACGAGGTCGATGCCTTTGACAGTGATCTGTAAGGTCTGGTTGTAGAGGGTTGAGCTATCGAGCAATGTACTTGCATTTGCCTTAATATAGATAAAGCCTTGTAGGTGGCTCAAGCCTGAAGTACCGGCAGTGAGTAAGTCTCCTGTTATCTTGTTATTTGATAGGTCTAGAACTTGCATGGCAGTGAGATTCCAAATCCAAGCTGGAATTGGACCCTCCAGCTGATTATATCGCAGCACAAGCACGCGCAAATTGGGCAATATTGATGCCGTGTTGTTGTAGTGAGGTAAAGTTCCGCTGAGCCGGTTTTTGCTGAAATCAACCAAGGTAAGGTTGATGCATTGGGCGAGAGATTCTGGGACGCTTCCAGAGAATGTGTTGCTGTTGATGGACAAAATTTGAAGCGATTTGAACTGTCCTACGTTAAGCTGCATTGAGAAGTCTCCTCCCAGATGGTTATTTCCAAGTCGTAATCGTGTGACATTGGTGCAATTTTCAAGAGTTGTTGGAATCCCACCACTGAGTTTGTTGTTTGAAAGTTCTATAGTTACAAGAGCTGAACAATAACCAAGACTATCTGGAATTGTGCCTGATAAATTGTTGCCAGATAACACCAGTGTCTCCAGCAGCCGCAAATTCCCCACCTCCTGCGGTATTGAACCATTGAAAGTATTGCTGGAAAGAACCAGTGATGTGAGATTTGTCAGGCCACCCAAAGCTGAAGGAATCGGTCCTTCCAGTTTGTTGCTCTTCAAGGAAAGTGTTTGCAAAGTGGTCATCTGCCCTAGTTCATTGGGAATGGATCCCGTCAGCTCATTGTTTTGGAGCTGTAATTGGATGAGGTTTTGTAGCCGAGCCAGAGAAGCAGGTATGCTGCCATTAAGGTGGTTGTCGTTGAGGACAAGATACTGGAGAGAGGAGATGTTGCTTAGAGATTCAGGAATGTTTCCTTGGATGCTAGTTCTGTATAGAACGATCTGCAGCAGATTGGGTAGCATACCGAGTTCAGAAGGTATACTCCCAGTGAGACGCGGGTTATCCTGAAGGTGTAACTGCCACAAGCCTGTCATGTTCCCGAAAGAAGAAGGGATAGTCCCCTTCAGATTGTTACCCGAAAGATAAAATATCTGGACCCTTTGTAATCTCCCTAGTTCCGGAGGTATAACGCCAGTTAGATTGTTGTCATCAAGTTGAAAGCTTTGGATGTTGGGACAATTCCCGAATGATGCTGGGACAGTCCCAGTGAGTTTGTTGGCGCTGAGTTGCACATGCTCAAGTTTGTGACAGTTTCCAAGGGCCGGCGGAATTGCACCCGACAACTCATTGTTCCTGATGATTATATGAGTAAGATTAGCACACTCTCCAAAATCAGGAGGGAGAGGACCGATGAACCGGTTGTATTGCAACTGGATCTGGAGTATTCTACTACAATTCCCCAGAAAAGTTATTTCTCCTGTCAGTGAATTGTTCATAAGTAACAGGATACTGAGATGCTGTAGCTGCCCAAACACAGGAGGTATGACTCCACTCAAATTATTGTAACTGAAGACAAAGCCTTCGAGCTTGGTGCAGTTACCCAGTGATGCAGGAATCTCACCGGTGAGGCTGTTATTGCTCCCAGCGAAGTTCACCAGCTTTGTGCAATTTTCGATGGTGGAAGGAATTGAGCCCGTCAATTTATTGTCATAGAAATAGAGAGTGACAAGATTCTTGAGCTGCCCAATTTCAGGAGGGATTTGTCCAGTAAGATGGTTGTTTCCAACATCCAATATAGTGAGATTCCTGCACTGCGTTAGCTCTGACGGAATCGATCCAGAAAGGTGATTGTTGTACAACTGCAAAACAGAAAGAGCGCTGCACTGCCCAAGCTCAGGGGGAATGATTCCGCTGAGATTGTTTTTTGCCAAGGTAAGATTGGTGAGGAAGTTGAGAGTTCCAAGCACAGGACTGATGGATCCCGAAAGCCCATAGTCTGTCAAGTTCAGACCCACCACTCGATTGGTGAGGTTATTGCATTCGACGCCCCTCCACTCACAAAACTTAGAGTTTTTTGCATCCCAGTTCAGGAGCGTTCCATTTGGGTCGCCTGTAATCGCCAGTTTGAACTCCAGCAGTGCAGTCTGATCAGTCATGCCCACGCTCCCTTGTGTCTGTCGCCTGGAAAGACCGTAACATCTTCTCGAACTTCCCTCCTGTTGAAGGAATTCTTCAGGCTCTAAATCAGACGATGGTACTATTTCCCCCTCCAGCAAATGATCTTTAACTCTTCCGGCACAATCTGAGAATCCTGCAGAGCGCTTGTCTGTGGCCTGCAAACGATTATCTAGCTTCTCTGGTAGAGCAAGACTCATGCTTGCGCATAGCAGCAGAATTAGTAGGGGCAGCACAGCTCTCGTCATTTTCATGATCAATCAACCGAGTTACCTACATAAAATGTACATTTACCATATTACTAACATTGCAATACATTTACACAGCAGCTCCCAATCTGAAGTGCAAATTACATGTAAATAAGCTCTTTTCTGATAAATTTACTACCATCACAATACAAATATATAGCAGCTCCCTGACGGAAGTGCATATCACTTGTAAGTGAGCTTTTTTCTGATAATTTGCTACATGACAATGTGTGTGTGTGTGGGTGTGTGTATATATACACGGAGAGACGGAGAGACGGAGAGAGAGAGAGAGAGAGAGAGAGAGAGAGAGAGAGAGAGAGCGGCTCCCACATAAACGTGCATATTACGACTAAAATATCATAAACAAAGTGGTCAACAAAACTTTATTTTGTTGGAATTTTGTGACCGTTGCAACCAAAAGCCCCCCCCCCCATTATTGTACATATATAGGATTGTGTGTGTGAATGGAAATGTAAATAGTACATGTAGTGGTATAAGTTGATATGGAGACCTAATAAGGTTTAATTAGGCATAATGAATCATGTAACTAATCACCGTTACAAGAACACATGTATAAATGTAAAGGTTCATCAATGTGAAAAAAAAGAACTCTCGGTTGAAATGTTTCTTGAATGACTTGTTCTGTCATTTTCTCTCCCTATTTCTTGGATATGTGCTCACTGATTGGCATTGGATCATCGTAACATGGTGATCGTTTGAATATGCACTCTGATTTTTAACAATGGTTATGGGCCCACACACCGAGCCAACGAAAAGAAAAGGGATCAGAGATGGCAGCAGGCGGGTATGGTAAGTCTTTGGGCAAGAAGGCAGTATCGCGCAGCTCGAAGGCGGGCTTACAGTTTCCTGTGGACAGAAATGCTCATTTTCTGAAGTAAGGGAAATATGCAGAGCGTGTGGGTGCTGGTGCACCTGTGTATTTAGCAGCGGTTTTGGAGTACTTAGCAGTCGAGGTTCTTGAGCTTGTGCTGGAAATGCGAAGGTGCAGCAATTGGTGCAGAATAAGCACAGGCTGATCAAGGTGCCTTGCACAGCCACTGTGGGGGAACCCTCAATGTGTTGTTAGTGAGCAATGTTGTTGCGGCGTCAGTGACTACATTGCCTGGGAGTGGATCGGAGCTGGTGATCTATGATCGTGGAGTCAGACAAGTCCACGGGCGGAGTAAGGAAGCAGTACATAGGAATCGTGAGTATTCTTGATGCTCTTATTCATGTTGGATTTGGAAGTCAAGATGAGCACGCCAGTTTCTAGCATCATTGGGCATTTTATTGAGAGTCACATGGAGCGCCACTAGGGTGGAACTTCTGGAATAATCACCAGATTATCATATGATGAGACATCCTAGTGTTGTTGAGCTTGATGCTCTTCAGCGGCATGTTTTTAGGTCAGTAGCAGCTGATATGAAAGTGATGGATGTCGTCAAGTGCATGCACAATGCATCTCTAACTGCTGTTGCCATTGTGGGGGCCTCTGCAAATGAGGAGAAATCAAGTTATTTCTGGCATCGGGAGAAAGCTCGTTGGAACTTTCTCTCCGAGTGATTTGCGGGGCTGCACGTCAGATGTTCGTGCCTGGTCGTCCCTTTCTGTGCTGGACCTTTCGAGAAAAGCCTTTTTGGCCAGAAGATATGGATTTTGGAATTTTCGTGCTGCAAATGAAATGGAAGAGTCCACCACTCCTGTGCTCAATCTCATATGCACCACCTGCAGCAAGCCAATGAAGAAGTTGAAAGGGAGGAGTTATAAAAGAGTTTATGGTTGTTAGCGTTCTGAAGCAGAGCAATGTCTGGATGATGGAATACATCAGAAGAGAAAGCCTGTCTTGCAGTAGCAACAAGAGCCATGGTGTGGGACGGATGAGGATACCTGCCTTGAGCACTTCCATGACAGCAGCCGTTTTGTACCCAGGGTATGGGGCATATGCAGTAAGGCAACAGTTGAAACCTTCTCCAAGGCATTGGCCAAAGAAGAAACCAAAAGGAATTAGTGTCAATGTTGTGGCCCCTGGGCTGTTGCAACGGGGATGTTCTTTGAAGGGAAAGATGAGAGAGGTTCAAGGTCGCTCATATTCCCCTGCAACACCTAGGTTAACCGAGTGACATATCAGGGCTCACTTGCTTCTTGTGAGCGAGAGAAGGAGAGGCCATAGCAAACGGGGCAGAGGCTGTTAAGAGAAGCAAAGAGACATGACATTCTTGTTTTAGTGAAAATGGGACGAGGCATTGGTCGTGCCACCGAGCTGGCAGCATAGCAAAGGCTTGTAGAGGAAAATAAAGCGAAGGATGATGCCCACATCATCGGTTGAGATGGGGCATTTGAGAGGATTGGCAATGGAAGACTATGGAGGTGGGGGCATCCTTACTGAAAAGAGTGAAATGCTGATGCTAGTGATATGATCGGGGCAAAGGCATCTGCAAGTGGTTGCATCACCTTCACAATCTGACAGAGCAAATTTGATCTCATGAGAAGGTAATTTGGCTCAAACAGGAAATGTGGTCGTGGATCTTGTGGATGTTGCTATGCAGGGGGAATACTCCAAAGAGCAGGCTCTATTATGTATCATTATGGCATTTCAGCAAGGATAGCGAGAACGCTCCCGTAGCAGGGACTGGTGGAGTGGAGATGTTTCGGGCAGAGCTCTGAGCTGTACTTCGAGCATGACAGGGTGCTGTGTGCGACGTTGCTTCAGAGCATGGAGATGGAGGTTATGGAGGACCATAACCCTTGTATCAAGCTATGAGAGTGCTTGATGATTGCAGGACCATTGGTAATGGATAGCAAAGAGTTGCCAGAGGCAGTATCAGTGGGTCAAGAAAGGAGCTATGAGATAGCTCTTAATTGGTTTGCAGAGGTTATTCCTTAAAAAGTAGTATCGATGACTGCATTTGTGGAATGACGAAGAGCTGCAAGATAGCTCTTACTTGAGGTCATTGCCTGAGGGGTAGTATCGATGACTGCATTTTTGAATGACGAAGAGCTATGAGATAGCTCTTGTTTGGTTTACAGGTCACTGCTTGAGGGGTAGTATCGATGACTCCATTTCTGGAATGACGAAGAGCTGTGAGATAGCTCTTATTTTGTTTGGAGAGGTCATTGCTTGCAGTATCGATGACTGCATTTTAGAATGCCAAAGAGGGCGTTTAAGAGCAGATCCGGCTTGCAGAGGCTTGAAGAAGGATAGCCTGGTTGGAGTACAGTTTGCTGCGCTTTAGAGAGCCTTTTGTGAGACATTGTCATAACAAAAGACTTGGAAAGCTACGAATGGTTGGCATAGTAGGAGCTCATTTTGAAAATCCATGGGGAGTTGACAGAAAATTGGGAAGCAGCATGAGCTGGCCAGTTCCAAACTGATCGTGGGAGCTTGGAGGTCTATCCTGGGGTGCTGATGAAAAATACACGAAGTAACGAGCCTGGGGGAGGCATTTTTAATTGATGTCAGGATAATAACAGATCGTAATTGATGTCAGGATAAATCCAGAGGCTTTTGCTTTGTAATCTTTACAATTAATGAAGATGCTGCGTTGCAAGCAATGGGTGCAGAACGTGGCAGGGAGGGCTATTCGTGTTGATTATGCTGTTCAAGACCTGGTGGATTTGGTCGTGGACCAAGCCGTGGACAAGGAAGTAGATCAGAAGGTAGATTTGAAGATCAGACCACAGACATTATTGGTGCTGGGAGGATTGGTGGGATCTATGTTGGAATGATTATTACAGTCTTTTTTATGACTGATGGCATGGAGACGATGGCATGGAGGAGATCAAATTACTGTGTTATTTGAACCTTTGGATGCAATGATCAAGGAGGGGATTGTTGGAATTTTGTGATCGTTGCAACCAAAGGGCCCCCCCCATAATTGTACATATATAGGATTCTATGCGTGAATGGAAATGTAAATATATAGGACCCCATGTAAAGTGGTATAAGTTGATATAGAGACCTACTAAGGTTTAATTAGGCATAATGAATCTCGTAACTAATCGTTGTTACAAGAACACCATGTATAAATGTAAAGGTTCATCAATGTGAAAAAGAAAAACTCTAGGTTGAAATGTTTCTTGAATGACTTGTTCTGTCATTTTCTCTCTCTATTTCTTGGATATGTGCTCACTGATTGGCATTGGATCATCGTAACATGGTGATCGTTTGAATATGAACTCTGATTTTTAACATATTTGTGATGGCAACAGGAGAACTGTAGGCCTATACAGTGTAAACTAGATGTAAGAGTTCTTCTAGGTACATAATACACATCTATATAGATAGTTAGGAGATCCCAGAGAGACTATAGTGCAAACAAGTAGTAAAATAGCTCTAGTTTCATGGTAATTTTTCAGCACCAGCTTCAAGTCAAGTATCCCAAAAACAAATTCTCAACAAGAATTATTTTAACTAGATGTAAGACTTCTACTAGGATGTGCACAATTTTTAAGAATCTTAAAATTTAAGGTCAAGCAGCTCACACTTCAAAATGTATGAATGGACAATCTAGGACAAACAACCTCTATCTTTACTTTACTCTATACAGTCTACCCTCCATCCTCCCTAATTGTTATGTCTGGTGGGTAGAAAACATAAAGCCAGGTGACAAATAAAAAACTAACATTCACAAACGTGACAGTAAAGCAGGAATATAAGTCAAACATTTAGTATTGAAGATTAAAAAACATGTGAATTATGGAAAAAGAAATATGAATCCTTGGCTATTATAGAAATACAAAAATCAAGGCTAAGCCACCACTCAGCTTGATTAGCAGAAGTAGCGTGCAATGAGTTGTAGGAGGTCCTTACAGCCATATATCTAGAGGAGCTGCATGTACATGAAGCAAGGTAAAGTAGGAGTGCAAGAAGTAGCTTGAAGAGGAGTGAGCTACATCAGACCTATTTATAGTTGACCTGCATGGGGATTGCATGTGTTCATGCATAGGATCCTACTCTCTATATATTGAGGTAGTGATTATTCCGTCGACGACTTGGTCTAGGTTACCTGATGAGCTCTTCTCCTCTTGCTATCACATGGCATGTCTTGGGGGCTAGATCCAGGAGGATTCTCCAGGAGGGATCTAGGTTTGGTTGGGTGGTTTTGCTCCACAGTCTCTCTTGTGTTTTCCTATCCTCATCTTAGGGGATTGTCCCTAGTGGTCTTCACATTGGTATCTCATAAATTCCATTGAATTGGTTAAACTTGTTTAAGATATTTGGAGAGGTTATGAGATATAGATCTGGATCCCTCAATGGTATCTCATAAATTTCAAATCGGAAACCCTTAAGAGCTATTTCTCTTTTAATTTTAAACCTCTACTTTTTAGAAATTCTTTGAATTTTAAACCTCTACTTTTTAGAAATTTCTTTAATACGAGACAATTGGATTGAGATTCATATAATTCCTTCTTGTGTAGAACCTGGTTCTGAAGGACTGTTTAAGTTATATGAATTCATGCTTCCATTTCAGGTTTATGAATATAGCTCAGAATCAATTGATTTCTTCAAATGTTAAGTGGAAATCAGACTTCCAAATGATTATCTCTATTTGATAGTTGAGAGTAATATTTCTATCACTCGGGATAAGATATTCTATGATTTTAAGGAGAAAGTCTGGTTTGTAATAGTATTGGATACTCATTACTGAATTTTTCAAATCTTTGATATCTTATACGTTGTCTCCTGGAAACTTTTTGATGAAAATTGTGAAATTTCTTTTAAAAGGGGGAGAAGAAAAGGATAGGAAACAGACTTTCATGGGATCAACCAGTTGCATAGATTTCTTTTGTGGAATCCAGTTTGTGTGCAATGGTGGAACTATCCAGTGGAATAGAGAAAATCTCTAGTGATTGTTTCGAATAATCTGGAACTAGAGGAGATTTGGGGGTTTTTGAGTTGTGAGATATTCATGAATATGGGAAGTAGTGGTAAAGATCAAATTAAGGTTCACTGATTGGCTACCAACTACCATCTAGTTATGGATTGGATCAGTGGAATAAAGCTTTAATCTTAACCTTATATCTAAAGACGTTTGTATAAGTCAGCCTAATCTTGGTTTGTGCACTAAGATCTGTAGTAGGTTGAATGATTGAAAGAATTTTGTTGATAAAAGTATGATGGTTGGAAAACTTGTGACGTGGAATTATTCACTTCAGAGATTTCCCAGATATGTTATTTACTCAAGAGAAATAGAATTTTCTGTAGCTGAGTTACAAGATTCTCAGTGATATATGTGAGTAACATATGCGGATTTTGGAGGAATCTGCCTGATAATGATATATGTGTTTATGTACTGGGTCATAGTGAGATTATTCTCATATGTGCACGATTAATCTTGTTTGGATCTACTATGTATTCCTGGTTACTAAGGTTATCTGGTGCACTTAACCTAGTTGTTGAACATAGACATGTGATCAAGTATTGTGTTTGACAATTACTTGCAGAGTTAACAGATCTGTTCTGATAGATCTATTGATTAACTTAAAATGATTTGGATAATGATCTAAATGTGGTGTTGTGCATGTACAATTAAGATCTGCACCTAGACATTTAAAGATTTCTAAATCATGAGCAATTAACTTGAGTAGTTGATTTACTCTTGTGGAAGTTAATTGGTAAAACGGACAGTGTGAAGAGAATTCACCGGAAACTGTTTGTTTTGTGTGTATTGCTTGTAATTCACATAATTTATGAGTCATTTGGATTCATTAGGGAATTGTGTGCATAGGATACTGATTTCTTGGATGAGTATTTCTTAGCTTAGAAATAAACTTGATTCATTAGTGATAGTATCCCTGTGAGCTCAATTGGATACCGGATCCTAGGTGCCAAGAATGGTAAACTGAATTTTGGGAATTTAGCAGAACTTTGTAATCTCTAGATATTGTTCTAGGAGATTGTAGAAAGTTTATATTGTTAAATATGAAGGTTATAATAGTCTTTAATTACTTGGATGATTGTAGAATTTGGAACTCATAATCTGATTAAGAATCAGTTTGGAAGAATATTCTTGAAATCCAAAAATTTTCCTTGTGAAAAAATTTTCATAATGATTCTTATATTTCATGAGTCGTATGTTGTACATATACTCCAGTATTTTCCAATGATTATGGTTTTGGAATCCTGTAAATTATGATTGACGAATCATAAGTTTATGATTGATGGATCATAAATTGATACTTAAAGGTCATTTGAAAGAAATATGAGGATTCTTAAGATAGTGAGTAATTCTTGATCAATATGGGAGAGTTAAGAATTTAGATTTGTTGGTTGAACTCTAAATTTCTTTACTCTAGCACATACTTGAGATTGTGTGGATCTCACAGGCAAGTTTATTAAGTAATTGCTTACTTATGAGGAATTTGCTTATCTTACAGATTGTAGTTTATAAGTGCTTGTGTACAAAGTTCAGTCTAAATCTCCAGTTTTGTAGGAGATAGATAAATCTATTAAGATACGGATAGATGCTGATTTCTTGCATATGATGCTAGAAATGGGGCTGTTAACTCATTAGAGTAACTATAGTACTCTGGTTTGAGTTATGATTGTCTGAGACTTGATGGATCTCCTAGAGATTTTAGATGACTGAATTGTGATATTTTAGAATATTTGTATATTCTAAGAATATTTGTACCAAGAAGCATTATTTTCTACAAGAAATTGAAATGGAATTTCTTTAGCTTTTGGATTTGGTCTTTGAAATAAAGAAGTTAATTCACCCAATGGTTCATGTAATTAGGATTACACAAAGGTGATGAACTTTTGTTTTGGAATAGATCAACCCATTTGGAGGATTTTTAGTTTAGTGTATCTTTTGGAATTTGAATTAGTATTCATGAGTAGAGGCAAGCGATTTAAATATTCTTGCATCTCTGAGTACTTATTCAGATGGAAAAATCAAACTAAGAATAATGGTTCATGGGTAAAATTTGAAAGCTTAAGAAATAGTTCATGTTTTCTTTTTCTCGTTCTGAGGACAGAACCTGTTTAAGGGAGGAAGAATGTTATGGCCATATTCGGTTAAGGACCTGGAATAGTCCTAATATGGTAGAACGGCCCTCCCGTGTTTGAGGTTATTGGTCACGCCTAGATTTAATTCCACGTCGAGGCCTGTTGGTGACTAATAACCTTGAGAGGACCCAGACACTCTAATTGAGACATATGGAGTAGTGCATGTATGTGTAACTGATATAGGTAGGAGGTATGCATGAAGAGTTGTGATCTATTTATAGTTGACCTGCATGGGGATTGCATGTGTTCATGCATAGGTTCCTACTCTCTATATATTAAGGTAGTGATTATTTTGTCGACGACTTGGTCTAGGTTACCTGATGAGCTCTTCTCCTCTTGCTATCACATGGCATGGCTTGGGGGCTAGATCCAGGAGGATTCTCCAGGAGGGATCTAGGTTTGGTTGGGTGGTTTTGCTCCACAGTCTCTCTTGTGTTTTCCTATCCTCATCTTAGGGAATTGTCCCTAGCGGTCTTTACAATAATTGTCCTCTTGTTCTATATTTTCGCACCAGATTTTCATACTTAAGTCACTAGTAGTTTTTTATCACCTAGACTAATCTTCCACATGGATTCCCAAGAGAAAGCCTGTTAGAAATCAATGATAAACTTCATTGTTATTGTTTACGAGGTACATTAATGTTGACAGTTGTGACCAGCTATCATTAGCCATAGGGTAGTCTATTAGTCTACTCGTAAATCTTCTCTCTCTATTAAGGGTTCAAGGATTATTTGTACATTTTACATTCAGTATGTTGTAGAGTGATAGTGTGATTGTGCGTTCTTCCGCCTTCTTGTGGTGACTGCTTATGGTGAATGCTTGATGTTGCATATCTGATTGTTGACATGGTATCAGAGCAGCGATAGTCCTGCGTGCCTGATCAGTGGACACAGCTTGTCATAGGCTCCCCAATGAAGTGAGAAAGTCCTTCACGGGAGGTGAAAGCTTGGAGAGACAAAAACGGCTGGAAGAAATCCTTCTTTGGTGTATATTGCAGGTTTGGAGATCAGAATCATCAGTGGGGAACGAAGACACAGTCCTGGAGGCATCAGAAAGGCCAGGGCAGTATCAGACAGATGGAAAATCTGTTGAGTGGGGAGATTTTTGCAACACTTCCTAGTTGTTGTGAAAAGCACAGTCCCGGAGGCATCAAAAAGGCCAGGGCAGTATCAGACAGATTGAAAATCTGTTGAGTGGGGGAGATTTTTACAATCCTTCTGAGTTGTTGTGGAAAGTGCTATTTGTGTGAGAGGTTTGCCAAGAAATCTCTCATTTGTCTGTTTGGCCAAATATAATGTTCATTGTGTTGTACGTGGATGATTTATTATTACAAGAAGTAATGAGAGCTTAATTGATGAAATAAAATTAGATCTTCCCAATGCTTTTGACATGAGTGATCTAGGATTGATGCACTATTGTCTTGGCATTGAAGTATGACAAAAGGAAGACATGGTCTTTCTTACACAAAGCAAATATGCACGAGATTTGCTTTATAAGTTCAATATGCAGGATTGTAAGCCTTTGAGAACACCTATGGATGTCAACATGAAGCTTATTGCATATGATGAATATGAGAAAGTGGATGCTTATTTGTATAGACAACTGGTGTGTAGTTTGATTTATTTGATACACACACGACCTGATATTTCTTATGTTGTTGGTGTTGTTAGTCAATTTATGCAAGAACCTAGTCAAGCACACTGGAAGTCTGCTAAACGTACTCTCAGATACATTCGAGGGACATTGAATTTTGGTTTGAAGTATGATCAGCCTGAATCGCCAATGTTGGTAGATTATACATATGCCGATTGGGCAGGTAATATTGATGACAGAAGATCTACCAGTGGTCATACATTCAGTTATGGTACAGCTGCAATTTCATGGAGCAGCAAAAAGCAACCTATAGTAGCCTTATCATCGACAGAAGCTGAATATCGAGCACTCAGCAATGTTATACAAGAAGCGGTATGGTTATGAAGATTGCTTGTGGACTTAGGTCAATCACAGGTGGATGCGACTACTATATCTTGCGATAATCAAAGTTGCATTCACCTTGCCAAAAATCCAGTTTTACATGCTCGAACCAAGCACATCGAAATACACTACCATTTTGTTCGAGAGAAAATTCTTGATGGAGCGATTGATCTTGTTTTTTGTAAATCTGAAGATCAAATGGCAGATATTTTTGTTAAGTCATTAGGTAGATGTAAATTTGAGAGGTTTCATACTCTATCAGGAATAGAAGAACGTAATTTTATCATTGAGGGAGAGTGTTAGAAATCAATGATAAACTTCATTGTTACTGTTTATGAGGTATATTAATGTTGACAGTTGTGACCAGCTATCATTAGCCGTAGGGTAGTCTATTAGTCTACTCGTAGGTCTTCTCTCTCTATCAGGGGTTCAAGGTTTATTTGTACATTTTACATTCAGTATGTTGTAGAGTGATAGTGTGATTGTGCGCGTTCTTCTTCCGCCTTCTTGTGGTGAATGCTTATGGTGAATGCTTGATGTTGCATATCTGATTGTTGAAAAAGCCAGTCCTATCATGGACAAGCTTGATGGAGCCAATTAAGATGAAAACAGTGCCAATGGCTAAAGAATTGTATGATGTTATTATAGGTGCAAAAGGGGAACCTGAAGCAGATGACACAACAATCGCCAGATGGAAGCTGAAGGATGGAAAGGCTTTCGCGCTGATCATCCTCAACATTTCGGATACCTTGATCGGCCATGTATCCGAGGCCCAGACATCCAAAGAAGTCTGGGACATTTTGAGCACACTATAAGAGTGCGAGATATAGCTTCCAAGCTACATCTCAAGAAGAAATTTTACTCCCTCAAGATGGCAAATGGTGATTCCCTGCAGAATCACATCATAGATACAATCTAATGAATTGTAAGTTAGCTCACTCACCGATGGACCCAGACCTGCGTTTGTCAAAGGACCAATGTCCCTAGACCAAGTAGGAAGAGGAGCAGATGAGAGAGTATCCTTATCGATCGATACTTGGATCTCTCATGTATGCAATGCAGGTATGTACAAGACCAGACATCTCTTTTGCAGTAAGCTCACTCAACCGATATATGGCTAATCCTGGCATTACCCATTGGAAGGCTCTCATAAGAGTCATGAGGTATATTCGAGCTACCATGGACCAGTGCATCTGCTACAGAGAAGTCAACAATGACAATCTTCATCAGCTCAGTGGATATTCTGATGCAAGCTGGAGAGGAGATGTAGACAATCATAAGTCCACGTCTGAATTTACATTCTTCTTCAACGACGGTCCTATATCATGGAACAGTCGTAAGCAAACCTCTATCGCTCTTTCTTCTACAGAAGCAGAATATATTGCTGCTTCTCAATCCATTAAGGAAGCATTTTGGTTGAGAAATTTACTATCAAACATTAATTTGTATCGGTACAGCCCCACAGTTTTATTTAGAGATAATCAGAGTGCTATTGCCTTATCGGCCAACCCTAGATTTCACTCTAGGAGTAAGCACATTGAAATCAGATATCACTACATCAGGGGCAAGGTTCTCAACAAGGAGTTGAGCTTAACATACTGCAGAACGCAGGACATGGTTGTAGATATATTCACGAAGGCATTAAGTGTTAATGCACACAACAAGTTTTGTGCAGGGCGTAGTCTGAAGATCAAGGCATTCATGGATCTAGATTAAGGGGGGGTGTTGGATTTATCTCCTCTACTCTCCTAAATCCTATTTTAATCTGCCTCCATTCATGCTGCATTTTTACTCATGTTGTCACACAGTCTGCATATTTACTTGTAAAATAAGACAGGCAAAAAACGCAACTGTCTGCATAAATACAAGTAAATTTACACAGGTGAAAAAGACGACACTGTCCTACAAATGCCGAAGGTGTCCTAATGGGAAAGCGAAAGTACCTTGTAAATCAAATTTTAAGGCATTTGTCAGAGTGTCACATTTTTCGCATATTCATCAACGTTCATTTCAGCGGAGGCTGACATCGTGGCCTTCTCACGCTCATCCCATGCAACTGTGCAAACATATTTGACAACGACAGCAGCCACTCATGATCTCCCACAGACAGCACATCCACTTTGTACTTTCTTCATCTGCACACCTATAAAATTATGCATATATATATATATATATATATATATATATATATATATATATATATATATATATATATATATATATATATATATATATATATATATATATATATATATATATATATATATATATATATATATATATATATATATTGAATACCATTTGCGTCTGACAAGAATATTTGACCAAAGGAAGGCCCAACTAGTAGCCAGAGGATTTTCTCAAATCCCAAACATTGACTACATATGTGAGAGGAATTAAGTGAGAAACAAGCAACAAGATAATAGCATCAGAAGCTTATAAGAGATAGACAAAGTAGATGCTTTCGAACAAATGACTGAAGTGTCTAAAATCATAATTCTTCATTAAAAATCTTCATTTTGAAGGGACCCAGCTTTCTGTCCCTATTTTGGAGGACTGTCCCTCTCTCTTTAGGACCATGTCCACTGGTGGTTTTTTTTGCTAAAAAGCAAAAGCAAAGTGATAATTGGGCATGCAGAAAATGACTATTTTTGAAATTTGACTAGGCAGAAGCTCTCTTGAAGTGATTACCTACGTCTAGAGCAGAAATCATTTAGTCCTAATGGTATCCTTACCTTTAGGGGGCTCAAAAGAGTTTATGAACAAGAGTCATGGGAGATTCGACTTAGATCCATCGACTTAGATCCAGCCTGGATGTCTAGATGTTCTTCACTTCTTTGCTGGAGCTATTGGCAGGACCCTAGTAAGGTGATTGCTTGAAATTTCTATGACTAAGTCAGAATGTTGATATAGAGCTCTCTTGGTTCTTCGCATGGGCTCATTCTCACTTCAGCGTATCGAGTAGCAGTAGCATCAGTCAGACGCCAAGACCCATTAGTCCTAAATTCGTACACCTCAAGGTAGCTATAATCTCCACAGTGTAATATTCTGAACAAGATATCTTCGGGATGTAAGTTATGCTGGAACTCAGTGGTATAAAAGTAATAACGAGAGATCTCTTTTCGGATCAGTTGGCATATGTCACCAAACAAGGGTAGGAATTGGTACCCTAAATCCGTCATATGAATATTAAAGTGGCCCAAGGAATGTTGTTCAATCAGATGATGTGGACTGCTAACAGAAACACGTGTCAGTTGAATTGTAGGTACAATATGGCTTGAATCTGGGGTCCTTTGGTGTTAATTTCTAGTGCAAGATCGCCCATGATAATGCACCCTAGAGTTGCTATAATCGATGTAGACCCCCAATTTGCGATTTGTAATACAGGTCAGAATCTCCTTAGATTAACAAAATGTGCCATAGTATCCTATCCTAGGTAATTGATACTAGATTCATGCTAATCGGATGTGATATGATAGCTATGGATATCAGTTCAAGACGTATGATGAAACTAGAGTCAATCTTGCAATATACTTTGGGATTTTGCCTTAGAGGCCCTATCTCATAATCAAAAGGTTGGTCACTGAGGGACTCGGAGCATTGCTTGGGATAGTACCATTCTGTGGTAGGATTTGCCTGCGTACGTCCAATCTTCTTAAAGATTCCTTCTGCACTAAGATATTTGATATGGCAATGATACGACAACCACATAAAAGAGATTGAATACATGTTTAACTGATGAAATGCTTAAAAGCACTATTTATTACTTTGACTTATGGATATTATGCATCGGTCCAATATCAAGCAGTCAATGAATCCTTGAGTGCACACATCATATGAGCTACCGAGCCAAAACAAATGACATCATGGAGTTTTCAAATCCTAATCAACAAGCAACATTGCCAATCAATTGAATGTCGACTCATTTAGAGAGTACAGAGGGTGCACATTTTACGTAGTCAAGACTTGTTGTGCCAAACCGTGATCACTCGATCATCCAATTGCCTCAAAAAGTACTAAGAACATCATACTTCCTAATAACCCTCAAGCAAGCATTCAAATATTTTCCATTCATGTCATCAAAACATCGTTAGCAATCGTAACAACCACATTCATCATGACACATGTCATTCACTCAAAGTAAACGACAATTCAATAAGTCGCAATGAGAAAGGGCACATACCTCAGTGATTTCCGAAGATGGTCAAGCCTAGGTCCAAAATTGCTCTAGTCGTCACGTGCCCAAATTTGTACTTTAGGTGTAGAGGCAGGTCGATTACTTTGGTCCCTTGTCGAATCTTCCTTCTTTGTGTGTAAAGAAAAACTTTTTTCATGAATGGAAAAAAGGCCCCCACCCACCCCCCCCCCCCCCCCCCCCCCTTTTAATTCTCTCACTTCTTCATCACCTGGTCGCGATCTGGTTACCCCGGCCTCCTCTTCCCGATCTGCCTCCTCGCCAGCTCATGGCCGTGTTGTAGCGCACAGTGGCCGCGACCTCTATGGTTTGCTGGACTGTCCTTTCTTCTCTCCTGGCTGATAGGAGTGCGCTCTGGTCTGTGGACTAGCGGCGCACCTTTGCAACTGTGGTTTGGAAGTATCAACAAAAAATGAGACAGTCATTGCCTTATGACTTGGATTCCTGGTTGTAGGAATTCTATGCTGATTGCAAAGGACTCTTACTTTCTATGAATCTGATTTGTATGAAGGTTCAGCTGCAACACTTAAAAAAGTACTTCCATTAATGATTGAAGCTTTCCAAAATACAGCTCTCTATTAATATTGTTGTTGTGGTTTGCTAGCATATGTTCAATGGTAGGTCTACGTGTATAGTGTCTCTCAGAATGCCAAAGGGTGTACTAATTCAGTAGCCATGACTTCATAGCATTCTTAAGGTGGATTAGCAAGCCTGAACTCTATCTTTCTGAGTCACTCCATTGGACAGAAAGCATCAATATTTGAATATCCTCAACATTGGCCAAATGTGTGGTCTTTATAAAAAACAAAGAGGTTTTTTTGTTGTTAGTCAAAATATTTTTGAGTACACTATATTTCCAAATACCTACAAGAATGCCATGAATGTCGATTTTTGCCTTTACGATAAGTACATCAATTCCTAGATGTCATGCTCCCCCTTTGCTGTCATTTAAGCCCTAATCCATGATGTGCCGGAAGATGCTAGACAATGTTTTTCAATGTTTACAAAAATGTTAGAACTTTATCTTCTGGCCCATACATCACAATTTTAGGGTTTAGAGTGTCATGCTCGCTTTTTTCGCATCAGTTTAGTACTAATTTGTGAAATGAGCGGTATCCATAACATACTAAATCTTTGCATGGTTTGTAAATGTTTTCAGGGCTTTCAGAGATTGTAGACACGATAGTTGATAGGTCAAATTGACCCATGTCGGTTTTTGGCGGGGCATGTGAGCATAGGTTGACCTTATATAGGGGGATGTGGCTATGTCCCATGGTTCATGTGCTTGCAGATGGAGATGCTACCATTGCGATTTTGAGTTCATTGGGTCACTCACCAGGGTCACGGCCCATTTGTTGTGATTGACCAGGACGGATCTTGTAGGAGCTGCTAGAAAATTGGCAGTAAAGTGGAGTAAATGTCCCATGGCCTACAATGGAACTTTTATACCAATGAAATAGTCTTGACGCCTTCTTTCACCTGAGGCTTTGATTTGGTGGGTGGGGCCTCTTTAGATCACCTCCCTTGACATCCTTATCCAAAACCTTCGTAACTATTTCTTCGGATTTTTTCAAAACTTCGTAATTATTCTTAGTTCTAATGTACAACCCTCTCTCTCCAATAATTGTACATTCTCAAGAAGCTCTGCGAGTCCATTCAGCCCAGTGCCAATTGTGTAGATTGGCACCATCAGCCCTATCTTGAACAATCCAATGCTTGTCACCTTCTCCGAACTGAGCCATCCCTATGTAATGAATAAATGCAAAAACTGGAATCCAAATGAAGATCCAAGCTTACTAAATCAACACAAAAATCACAATCCAGCTGAAAATGTACAAATGCTTCCATCTGGGGGGTGTGCAAAGCAACGGTCTAGGACGCCTAGAAAGGAAAATACTGATGTCATCCAGCCTGATCTTCATGAGAATTGAAATTCAGTTAAATGATCTTCACAAAAATGCCTCTTTGTCGCTCTTTCTTGAGCTCCTCTTTGACTGACCCACCTGCAGTCATTTCTTTAACATACTTTCCCACCCGCTCTCTCTCTCTCTCTCTCTCTCTCTCTCTCTCTCTCTCTCTCTCTCTCTCTCTCTCTCTCTCTCTCTCTCTCTCTCTCTCTCTCTCTCTCTCTCTCTCTCTCTCAAGCCGACATGGCAGAGCTTGGTTGGCTTGCCACACAAGCCTATGTGGAAGCCTGTGACATGCTAGGGTAGTAGACATCAAACCTATGCCATGCCTATGCCATGCAATCCTATGGTAGGCCTACGTGGCTTGCCACGTGGAAGGTACAATAATATTAAGATTTGCAAATGATCAATCCAAACTACTTTCAAGTGTCCTACACGTACCAAAAATATAAGCAGAATTACAGATCTAGGACAAAAATTAGAATTCGAAACCTGGTCAAGTAGTCGATAGGACAAGCAAGATCCTAGCACTCAAAAAAAGACATGGATACATTAGAACATTGTTTTTCTTCCTCTAGTCAGGCAGATCAATAAAAATTTACTTTGGCATTATAGGCTTGGTCATTTGAATCATGCTTTTGTATTACACATGTCTAAGCAATCTATTGTTCTTGATCTCGACTATCCAGATAGGAAAGTCGAATTACATGTTTGTCAAAACTATTTAGTCAGTAAGCAAGCTAGGAAACCATTTAGATCAAGCCATCAACACGTTGCTAGAGGATTATTAGATGTCGTACAATACACATATGTGGCCCAATGCAGAATCCTTCATTGAAGCATGCAAAGTAATTCATCAATTTTATTGATGAATTTTCTAGAAGAACAAGGGTGTACTTCATCAAGAAGAAATTAGAAGCTTTCAGTTTCTTCAAAATCTTTAACAAGGAGCGTGTAGAGAAATAAAGTGGTAAGAAGATTAAACACCTGAGGTCCGACAACGGTGGAAAATATATCTCTACTGAATTCAAGGAGTACTTCCAGAGCCAAGGCATTGAACAGCAATTTATCACTCCCTATTCACCTTAGTCTGACGGCTTAGCCGAGAGGAAAATTTGTATCCTCTGGTCGAGTCAGTCAAATGCATGCTAGCTCATGCATCTTAAAGCGAGTATATGGGCTTAAGCCATCTCTACTACAACTTTCTTTTTTGTTTTAGATGTTTGACCAAGGCCCTCTCAAGCAAAACACCACATGAAGTTTGGGCAGGATCTCATCGCCTACGTGTCCCAAAGGAGACAAAAAAGAAATTCGACTTCCAACGTCTCAAGACCATCCTGATCGGATATACTTCCTCTGACAATACTTACAAGTTGTACGACCCTGATACCTGAAGGATTTTATTCGGCAGGGATACAATATTTATCGAGGATCAGCTCATCGACTTTAAAGGCAAAGAGAAAGCTCCATGCAAACCTTTGACATCTGCCTCTGACACGACAATTCGAGCCTCTGGCTCAAGTGTCAATCAACTATTCAACAATGAGCCAGAAGAAGATGTTGTTGCTACTCAGCGACAACAAGCCCAAGGATTGGATGATTAGCCGATGCTATCTCCAAGAATATCAAGCCGAGTGCGCTCACAGCCCACAAGGTATATTAATGAGTCTACTTGTCTTTTAATTCAAGAACCAACTACTATCAAAGAGGCACTTAGCCAACCAGACTTGATCTCTAGAGAGAAGCGATGGACACAGAGTATTCCTCTCTTATCAAGAACTGGACATGGTCATTGGTCGAACCACCTGTTGGCGGCAATTTTATCGATTTTCCTTAAAACATTCTCTCTTTTTATTTCATCCACCTTTTTCTCCTTTGGTCCCTCCCCCACTGCTATATGCTTACAATTGCCAATTTTTTTCAAAAAATCCATGACCGTTAATGTTCTGCTCCTTCTAAACTTGGGGGATTTGGTTCCAATTAAAACTAAGATAAGCCTATCTACCTTAAATTGAATGGACCTTGATTAGACTCGATAGAACTTTCATATCCTGGATTAAATTTTGCCTTATTGAAGTTAAAGCCATTATGCTTAATAATGACTCGTGTAATATAGATACCCTAAACCTTGATACACACTTTTGCTTGACATTCTAGAATATAGCTTTCAAATATGGCTATTGTTAAAAAGCAAGTGCAAGTGGCCTACATTTAAACTTGCATTATATATGCATCAAGTGCATTCATTGGACATTGACCCGTTGCACCACCACTTACTTGGTATAATTGAACATACATGGGACCTCTCTTGACAAGTACATTTAAGTTATGTTCTCATCCATTTATGCCAAAGAAGGTTCCACCTTAGAACACTTTATTTAAAAGTGGGAGGCCATTTAAAGTGACCTCCCACCAATTAGTGAAAGGAATTTTAGCCCCTCTCCACTTATTCCCTTGCGTCTAGAACTACCTTTACTAGGCTCTCATCTCAATAGGTCATAAGTCAAAATCCTACTCATAATTTGAGATGAGCAAAGAAATTTTGACATAAAGCCTCACATATAACAACTTATCATATAAAAGTCCAACCATTTCAATTCCATCTCTAAATGGGCAAGCCTATATGGGCCAAAGTCCACATAGGAAAATAATATCTTGGCTGGCATTTAGGTGTGCATTAAACTATTTGAAAGGAGACTATTGAAAGGTGAGTGAAAGGATGAAGACATAAAGGCAGTCAAAATAAAATCACCATGAAGTTGACCTGAGTCGTAAAGAAGTCATCAAGATTCTTCTTTATGGCATATATTCATAAATATCAAGTCCTTTTTATACTCATAAGTGACATTTTTGAGGGGAGAGAGAGAGAGAGAGAGAGAGAGAGAGAGAGAGAGAGAGAGAGAGAGAGAGAGAGAGAGAGAGAGAGAGAGAGAGAGAGAGAGAGAGAGAGAGGTCACAAATACTCTTCCCTTTCCACAACCTATAGAAGATGGAGAAGCTTGAGTCATATTTTGCATAGAGAAACGGAGGAGTTAGTGGACAATCCAATTCCGTAGTACATAAAATTATACAGTCCCACATTAGTCAACATCAACACTTTTTGAAAAGTTTTTTTAGCTTTATCATGATAACAGTAAGCTATCATGACGATGTCAAATCATGTATCTCTTCTAGGTGAGTTTGAGTTGAAACATACTATTCTTTTTTAATCTTTTGAATTGCATAACAAAAAAAATCATTTAAGTGCACGAAGAAGTTACTTGCAATGTTTCATATCACATTGCTAACATGTGCATTGACATAGTACTAAAATCATGAAGTCACACTCTATGCAACATAAGAAGTTCCTTGACTTGTGCATTCAAGAGTACTAAAGTATTGAGATCCTAATGATTATCTCACAGAAGGACTTCTTGAAAAATATAAAAACTCATTGAATCCCATTTTATCTAGCATTTCAAACCTTTAACTCAAAACAATTGCAGCTCATTAAGAACAAAATTTGGTTGTAATATTTCTCCTAAAGGCATTACTCACTGGAGCCACATCATGAATATATTTATTCATGTAGTCTCTCATGCCTTACAAGTGAGCTAGTCCTGTATGCCCTTGAGACAAAATTCTTCTCTTTGTATTCTCTCACTATGACCTTGGCAAGCTCTCGACCTCTCCTTCGAATGACTACAACTCCAAATGGATATTCAAATTCAGCAAAAAATCTCTTACAACCTTCTCTACTACCAAGTGAAAAAAATTTCACTTTTTCTTGGTTCAACTCCAAATTGGGAAGAAGAGTCTCACCTTCTTGTTGGAACGATAAAATTCTTTATACTCACCTTATCAAACCTTCCAAATTCATAAGTTTCTCTCCTAGAATTATCTAACACTCCCATTCTTGTCTACTCCAAACTCAAAGGTAGTGTTTTTTAAGTTTGATTTAAGTGCAAAGCTTTACATGAAGATGTGATTCATCTCTTCTAGATAGGCTACTTGCTTGTGTGAAGTTTGAATGCAAATCATTTTATTGCTAGATCCATACTAGATATAAAAGCTTTGATTGCTTTGATTTATTGCTTATTGCACAAGTTGAAATACTTTTCAAATAGTTCTTGTTTTACAAAAAATGGGATTGCATGACTTTTTACATTTTTAAGAATGTTCTTCTATGAGATGGTTTGGGATTTCAATACCTTACTACTTCTTGAACGCAATAGTCAAAAAGCTTCTTATAATGCAGAAAGTGGGACTTCATGATTTTAGTACTATGTCAATGCACCATTTAGCAATGTGATACAAAAGATTGCAGGTAGCTTCTTCATGCACTTTGGGAAATGAGTTTTCTTTTTGCAATCCAAACTTGCCTAGAAGATAGAAAATTTATAAAATTATTGCAGTAGCGTAATGTTATCACAACAAAGCTAAAAATAAATTTCAAAACTTTTTTATTTCAAATAATGTGGGACTATCTAATTATATGTACTAGGGAATTGGGTTATCCACTAGATTCCTTTATGCAAAAAATGTCTAAAGCTTTCCCATATTTATGATATGTGGAAAGTGAAAAATACATATGAAAGCGCCCACACACACCCCCCCCCCCCCCCAGATGAGAAAAGATGGAAAGGTTTCACTCAGAGCAGTGGCAGTTAACTAAAGAGGTTGGAGGTTGGCAGAACTTTTTCCATTTTTGATGGAGCTGTCATCACTCCTACATACCTCCACAGTCATTCCATTGAATGAAGGGACATGGAGCGCACTTCTGAGAACTGGCATTCGTCTGCAGGGGTGCTATGCGTTCCCAAATGAGGTATGATAGCGCTAGCCGGAGCCTAGAGAAAAGGCAAGCACTCCATGGCTATTCATCTATTTACTACTGCAATTTCATTCCAATTTTTATTTCCTTTTACATCTGCTTTGAGTCTGCCAATAGCTACACCTGTAGGTTTTGTAGCTAATCTGTAAGTGAAATCAATGAGGAGGAGTTTTTCACCTTCTTTTCCAATGCGTTTACAGTTGTTGGCCGCTAAAATTTGTTACTTAGGGTGTGGGAGTGCACATTAGCAAGGCAGCGATTTGCGTTTCAAAGTTGGCAATCCTGACAATCTTAAGTAATGCGGCTGGATCCAAAGGATGGAATTTCACAATATGTGTTCGTTTAGTAGGTTTGATCCACAACAGTGTTAAAAATTTGTCCGAATGATCTTATTATGAATCAATCAAAAACATACTCTAAAATCCTATTTTTTGATTGTAGGTAGCAGGTTTTGGAGCATATATGTTAATAAAAGAGGTTCTTACGTTCTCTTTCGCTCCATGTAATGCTGTGTGCTCTGGTTTTCCTTGTGTTTTGGAGGCATCTTCACTTTGTATTTGCAAAATCCAGCTGTATTACCAAGACATTCTGGTGGAATCTACCCTGACAGCTGGATTAGTAGTTGATTCTGCCATAATCACCACCCTCGCACCCCAGCATTACGCAGGGGAAGGCCTCTATCCCTCGGGCCTTCCGTGCTGGTCAGGGCCTGCCCTCAGGCTCCCGCCCTCGGGCAAGGCCCTCCCAACACGGAAGGCCCTCGTGCAGAGCCTTCCCCCCCACGGTCACATAAAGCACAAATATATTTTGCAATGGACCACGGAATCCCGACCTTTGTTGCAATGCTTGGGACTCAACACTCCCCCTCTCTGCTCACTCATTTGATTTGGCACATTGCTCCCGTTGCTTGATTCTCTCTCTCTCTCTCTCTCTCTCTCTCTCTCTCTCTCTCTCTCTCTCTCTCTCTCTCTCTCTCCCCCTTGTACCATATGCTCACATAAAACTTTATTTTGCAAGTTTATACGTGAAGAGTAAAAGAAAAAGTATTTTACTAAAATCGAATGGAGTACATGCAAGATCCGTAAACGTAATGAATTCTTTGTGCTGATTACGCCCAATTTTTGGGCTTTTTAAAAAGCATAAAATGTCATTGGATTTCTTTAAAAAAATTTCAAAATTCTGAAGCACATTCCAAACGCGCGTTAGTCCGCGTCAGACTATGCACGTCAGACTGCCACGTGGCAGTTTCTCATTGGTCCAAAAAAACCCCACACTGTTGATTATGCTTTATAAATGGCATGTGGAAAAGTCAAAGACTCCATTACGAAATGGAATGAGCCGGGCACATGCCATTCTGCCCGGTTCGGCTTTCCAAAAAAAGTTTGGCTCGGCCCCTCCGGGCCTCGCCCAAATTTTTTTGGAAATCCTTACTGGGCAAAATGGCATGTGCCTGGCTCCTTCCATAATACGCAACATGCATGGACTTTTAGGCTCACATTTTAATCTCGACAAATCAATTCATGTAAATATGGCAATAGCCATACAATGATAGCTGGACCAATTTATTATGCAACATTATAATCACCAAGGGAAAACCGGCAGTGTTAAACTCAAGGCCTGTGCAACTTTTTTATATTTGACCTTGAATGTAGACTCCTGAACATGGACAGCCATATGGGACCTTTTGGAAGAGACTATGGAAAGCTACCTGCAAAGTCCCTAAGGCAACCTATATTAGGACCTCCTTTAGGCCCATGTATATGTGCCAAAAACGAAAGAGCCCGAGTCTGTGAAGGAGATCCTCCGAACAGACTTGACTTTCACTTTCTGCTTGTCTGGAAGCTTTTTGTCAGAAAGTGCAAATTCGAGATTCGAGATTCAAGATCGAATGGTTGATGCCCAAGTAGATATTGATGTGGAGACCATGCTTTGTAGCAGCAAATCACAGTCTATGGTGTCATTGTCATCTTCCCAGAGGCTATATCAGAGTTGGGGACAACAACATATCCATGGAAGCAGCAGAAGGCACAATGGTGACACATTGGTGGGGCCCAAGCCGTACTTGATTGTGAACTATTAGCAACCTGCAAAAGGCAGGTGGGGCCACAAGTGCCTGCTAATAATGCTAACAGAGCCTCAATTAGCCCCACTCCCAGCCAGGCTAGTTCAAGAACATGAACGTAAAATACTTTTGTGAATGAAAACATTTTTTGATCATCATATATGTCTATTAGTAGAATTTGAGCGAAGATAAAAGGAAATGCTTGGCATGGCAGTATACAGAGTATCAGCTGATCGAAATCGAAATCTCTAATGTTCCTACACTAATTGGAATTAAAAAAACCACAAACGAAGAGAATTAAATAAGTTGCATCCTATTTGTGAAGATCTTTAAGTGAAGTAATAGATTGAAAATTTCATCAACAAGGATCATTAGATATTGTCATGAAAACTGATACATTTGCTGGTCTCAAAAAGTACATCTACACAGTTCTGCTTATTCAAAAGACTGCCATATATATGTTAAAAGTATTCTGATGTTGAGTGATCATTGCAAATGAAATCCTTTCACATTTCATTAAAGAGCGGACACATAGTAATTAGACAGCAGGAGCAGCGGCTGCTTTCTTAGGATATTGTTCAGCCCCTTCCCTACCTCCAGATCTTAAATCGTCTCCCAAGAGCCCTCCATCATTGAAAACTGAGAATGGAGAAAGACGAGAATGCACATGTATGTAAAACAGAAGTGACATTTCAAGAGGTTTTAATGTTTTAGACAATCCATTTATATCCTTATTGTTTGACTTTTTTCAATGATAGGACTTGCCCAAGTAAATTGAATTCTTAACATGAGATCAAGATGTTCACTTTAGAGAAGCTCATGAAGCAATAAGTATCAAACACATTATTGTTATCACCAAATGTAAGGCTTTTGTTTGTTGACCATAAATATAGATGACTAAGCTTGGCAAAAAACATATATGGGATTCAACTTTTTATTTGGAGCTATTGTAGTATATAGAATAAGTTAAGGTGTTGAAGGAGGCATGTACAACATCATTGTGGAGTACTATTGGAAGAACGCTCAATTGACACCCATTCAATATATTCAATTATATGATATAATGGGAGACTCATGATCCCTTGGGGTATGAAGTCCTTTTACACACACACACACACACACACACACACACACACACACACACCCGCCATCGGCGGGCACTCTTTACTTTACCAACATATTACTTCAAAAAACCAAAAACTCGAGCACGAGAGATCGAGACCTTCACTAACACACTAATTTAGAAACTGTTATAAGTACGCCACTTGAACATGGAATAAAGTGGAGGCCTGAGACTCCGTAACACGTGATATATTTTGATCATATTTGAAGTTGAACAGAAATGCTAACTCTAGTGAGTACAATGGCTTGAAGTAATAACTTCAGCTTTGTTGAGCATGATAACGCTGGCTACAAAAAGTCTCTGATTTTAATTGATAGACACAATATCTTAGAAGTTATAATTTCAACTGATTGTTGTGTGTTATAACGTTGGCAACGGAAATATCTGATTGAAAGATACGATATTATCAGAATAAGTTTTCTGATGAAGATACTTGATTTGATATACCACAAATATCTAGATCTGATTTTTGCTACAATGATTACAACCGCCTCATTACTGTAAGTACATGTATAAAGTAGGCGGACGTCAACGCGAAGTCATTGGGTCGGATTTCTAACTGACAGTATCGGATTTTACAATGGGCCGGACAATATCAGATTTTACAATGTGGGTCAGAAATATCTATATCTAATTTTGCTACAGTTATTAAAACCGCAAAGTAGGCGGACGTCAACACGAAATCATTGGGTCATATTTCTAAATGATAGTATCAAATTTCACAATAGGTCGGATTTCTGACCGCCGACAGTATCAAATTTTGCAATGGGTCGGATTTTATACAATGGGTCAAAAAGTAACGTAGTATTGAAAAATATACAAAGGGTCAAAAATTTATACTGGGGTGAAATTATGCACAGGGTCATATTTATCAGACCTGATCCAGGGTTGAACAATCCCGGATAATTTTTTTCTCGATCCAATCCGATCCAGGGTAGGATCGAATTTTTGACAAGGATTTTACCATGGGTCGGATTTTTGCCATTGGGTCAGATTATTTGACATTGGGTCGGAACTTTACTATTGGTCAGATTTTTGACATGGGTTGGATTTTTGACATAGGTCAGATTTTTGACATTGGGTCGAACTTTTACCAGTGGGTCGAGAACATGCTTTGGATCGGATTTTTGACAAGGATGACCAGGGTAAAAAAAAGTCAGACCCTATTCAACCCGACCCAAAATTTTCTCTTTGATAAGAGTTATAGTGGGTTGGAAAAGGCTTGGGTTTGAAATATCTAATGAGGTGAAAATATGAACATGGTCGAATAAATCAGACCCGCGATCCAATGGTTTTGGATTTAGGGTCGAATTTTTGCCATTGGGTCAAAAAAATGCTTTGGGTCAGATTTTTGACAAGGATCGAATTTTTTTTCAAAGGATCGAACTTTTCTGACCCAACGTTGAGCCTTGGCAAAGGATTTTCCAACCCTGGATCGGATCGAATCGAGGCGGATTTATTTCGACCCTTTGTATATTTTCCGATTGAGAGTAAAACCTTCGTATATTTTCGACCCTTTGTACTGCTAATTCAGATTTTTCCAAAAGATCGAATTTTTTTGAAGACTTGAATTTTACCAAAGACTCGAATTTTACCAAAGACGAATGTTTTCAAAGGACCGAATTTTTCCAAAGACTTAAATATTTTGAAAGACTCAAATTTTTCCAAAGGATTGAATTTTTTCGAAGACTCGAATTTTTTGAAACAATCAAATTTTTCCAAAGACTTGAATTTTTCTAAAGACTCGTTATTTTCAAAGACTCAAATTATTACAAAGACTCGAATTTTCCCAAAAATTCGAAGTTTTCAAAAATTCGAATTGTTCTGAAGGATCAAACTTTTCCAACCCAACATTGAGCTTGGCAAAGGATTTTTTGACCTTGGATTGAATCGGATTGAGATGGATTTATTCCGACCCTTTGTATATTTTCAACCTTTGTATTGTCAACTCAATTTTTTTTTCAAAAACTCGAATTTAGTCAAAGGATCGAACTTTTTCGAAGATTTGAATTTTTTCGAAAACTCGAATTTTTTCAAAGGATCGAATTGTTTTGAAGACTCGAATTTTTCGAAAGACTTCAATTTTTCCAAAGCTCAAATTTTTCCAAAGGATCGAATTTTTTCGAAGACTCAAATTTTTCCAAAAAAACTCAAATTTTTTCAAAGGATCGAATTTTTCCAAAGACTCATATTTTTCGGAAGGATCGAACTTTTTTTTTGACTAAATGGACATTATGGAGTAGGATGCATGTGATTGTATGAAATATGTACAATGCAAGGGTACCTTTCAAATAAAATAGATATGAACCTTTCAACCACTTATATACTAGAGAGGAGTGCGACATAAGGGGGAGTAGGTGTGAGATAGGGGAGAATAGACGTGAGATAGGGAGAGAAAGAATGAATTATGCCCGTCGATGGTGTGTGTGCGCATGGGGGGGAGAGAGAGAGAGAGAGAGAGAGAGAGAGAGAGAGAGAGAGAGAGAGAGAGAGAGAGAGAGAGAGAGAGAGAGAGAGAGAGAGAGAGAGAGAGAGAGAGAGAGAGAGAGAGAGAGAGAGAGAGAGAGAGAGAGAGAGAGAAAGAGAGAGAGCAGAGTTTTCTCCTTGAATTCAAAATGTCAAATGAGTACAAATGGTGCTCTTTTATTCTTGGGAAGGCCCTTGTCCCATTCATCCTATTGGTTACTTGAAGTGGCAAGGATTGAAATTCTACCTCTTCAAAGAAACACAAAAGATCTAGTGGTAAAAGAAACACACCCCACCTACCACCATTTGACTTTGACTCTACCTTGTAACTTAGACTTTGGCCTTTTAACTTATTTTATTTGCACCTAGGGCCCAAGTCACTAGGAAACAACTTAAACTATTTAATTAGCGTGCTCATTGGACTGGGCTTATACACGCAGAAAGCCTGTGGCAAGAGGAGGCCCGAGCACCTTCCCTCAAGCTATGCACCTTTCCAAAGGGAACACAAATGAAATAGAATGATAATTCTCCAAAATAGAGAGCAAGATAGCTTAATCTCAAAAGTGTTATTTACAAAGCAAATACCTCTCCTTTTATGGCAAGGAGGGTCTTCCATAAGTGTCTACTAACTTATGGGACTAATCTGTTCCTAGCCTTTCTAGAACTTCTAACTTAGAATTTAGAACTTCAATTTTCTTAACTTAGGACAACTTAAGATAAAATATTTCTAATCTTAAGTTTCCTAAGTCTAAGTTCTAAATCTAAGTTTAAGCTATTTTATTATTATTTAAGCTTCTACTCATGGACTTACAAAACACATGCCATGGCTTGAAGTTTATTGACAAATACTCATACGTGGTCTTACAAAACACATGTCACGGAGTTTTATTATTTTTTAATTTTCTCTGTGTTAGCACAGTTGCTAACACTTACTTGCTGTAATTTTTACGTGGTATCAGAGCCTAAATGTTGAAATGAGCTAAATCCTTGCTTTTCATTCAATTTGATCACAATTTTTTTATCTAAATCTTGTGTAGATTGGATCTTAGCATCTAGCATTGATTCTAGAACTCGAAGTGAGTCAAATCCATTGGATATTGTTGTTGTGTGACTTCATTTGCAGGTTTCTAGGTGTCTAAAACTAGAAGCAAAGTTGAATTCAATCCACATTACCAAGATAGCAAGTTTTGCTTGCTCCAAGCATTGATTTCTAAGCGAATTTTGGAGATGATTTCATAAAGGAGGCTTTCTAGCATTCAAGGAGAGGGAAGATCAGAGATTTGGGGACTCTTTAAGGCTATTCTAAGGTGTAGAGGACACCTCCTAAAGTGATTTAGGTTTTAGGTTCAGTCCAACCATTGCTTGACTTATGCATCAAATTAGATCAAGTTTTCATCAATTTTTGCTTGTGATTGGATAGTAGATTATGTTGCATCCTCATTAAGTTCCATTTAGATCTTTTGTGAGTGAATTTGGAAGGATATTAGGTTGCTGAAATTCACTCTTGATCAAATCATTTGGAAGCTTCTATGTTCTTTATAGAAAAAGGGGCAATTCTACTAGTATTCTCTACTTCAATCAAGCAAGTGCATTGTTTCTAATATTCTATGATTTGATTTTGTTAAAGATCATTCTTAGATATTTATAGGAAGTCTATTTACTGATTTTTTTCATTCCCTAAGAAGTGTGATAAGGTAGATCTTCAATCAAATCAATAGAAGTAACCTTCATTTGTGTCAAGTCCTTGATTAGGAGAATAGATGGCATCTTTAAATGCATATCTTTTGGATACTAATGAGAGGCTCAACAAAACTAACTATTCCATATGGAAAGTTAGAATGGAATCCATCATGATCATGCAAGATCTAATGGAGATTGTAAATGGTAAGGAGGATGAACCTATTCATCCTAAAAAAAAAGCCAAATACAACAAGAGGTGCAATATTGCACTACATTGTATAAAAATGAATGTTGAAATTGAACTCTTAAGTGAGGTAGGAGATTGCACTTCAGCTCAATATGCTTGGGAGACTTTGCAAAAGTTCTATGCATCCAAGAACAAAACTAGGATGTTAGCTTTGAAGAATCAAATCTATAGAAGCTATCAAAAGAAAGGAGAGAGTGCACATACTTTTGTCTTAAGAGTGAAGGAATTGAACAAAGAGATAGCCTTCATAGGTGATCCTATCAAGGATGAAGAGCTTGTTCAACTCATATTGAATGGACTAAGATTTGAATTTGACAATTTGGTTCAGGGATATGCAATTATGGGTAAGCTACCCATACTTGAAGAGCTCCAAGGCACACTCATGGCTGAGGAGTCAAGAAGGAGCCAAATGCAAGAGAGGATGGATAGACTTTCCATCCAAGGTGGAGATGACCAAGATCTCTTCACCAAAGGCAAAGGATCAACATTCAAGAAGGCTTCAACAAAGCTTGAGGATCAAGAAGGACCCTCAAAGGCATCTCCATCAACCACCAAATTCAAGAAGGACAAATCCAAGGTAACATCCTTATTGAATGGAATCCTATGCTATTTGGCATGTGTGACAAGCCACATCATGACCACCTAACTATTTACAAGTCATATGACCAAAACTAGTCAAGCTAGAATTGTAAATTTTTAACACTTTCACATAGAGAAGTTGGTTTGCTGACAGAAGGAGGATCTTGCACTAGATTCTGAGTTGACATATGCTAAATACTATTGAAGTTTCCTAATCTAAAGTTTCCTAAGCATATCAGTCGATTCAGAAGTGGATGAATGAAGAGCTTGGCTATTTGTCGAATAGTAGTGACTAAGCTTGTAAATATAGCCACATCATCTACCAAAAGCTAAAACTTTCCTAGACTTATCAAGTATGGTGCAGCCCTTTGTATCGAATTTGACCCTTTGACCAGAATCAGTGATTCTACTTATCGAAAGCAGATTCTTGGTAATGTTAAGAACATGAAAAACATTGGACAGCAACTTTACATCACCTTTCTAGAACTCAACTTTGACTATTCCTTCACCTTCGATAGAATGAGATGAGTTGTCTTTAAGTTGCACAATTCTTGAATGAGTGAATGGCTTGTAGCATTGGAACTAGTCTCGATGGTGAGTCATACGTTGAGTTGCTCCTAAGTCCAAGTACCAAGGGCTGATATTATGATGTTCTCCAACTTTGGTCATAAAGGCAACTTCATCTTCCTCTTGTTGTTGGATTGAGTGACTGGTTGTAACAATATTGGCTTGTTGTTGGAACTACTTCTTCTTCTCGTTGTTGTACTTCAAAGTTCGACAATCCTTAATGAGATGACCAACCCTCTTACAATTTATATAGAATAGCTTTTGTCTTTGCTGAAATGACGAAGGCTCTAAAGTTGATGCTTCATTTGGTACAGGCTGTGCATGTTACTCTTCCTGTCAGTATAATCTGACTGTGTAGATTTCTTGGATCTAAACTTCTGATTTCTTTTGGAATATAGAGTTTGAGGATCCGATCCTAAGCCTGAGGAGAATGCAGTTCTTCTGATCTCCTCTTGTAGTACCATTGAAATTAGTCTTGATAGAGTGAGATGCTCCTGGGTCGAAATTACCATGGCCCAATTTTCATAGGCATCAGGTAGACTCGATAATAGAGTCATAACAGCATCAAGATCTTCAATGACTAAGCCAGTTGTAGTCATCTGCTCCATAAGATTTTTGAAAGTATTGAGATGACTCGAAACACTATCTACATCAGACATTCTCAAGGTCAAGAATTTCTTCCTTAAATGAAGTTTGGAAGTGACGTCTTTGATATCGTAAAGAGTTGCTAGGATGTCCCAAGCATCCTTAGTAGTCTAAGCAGCTCGTATATGGCTAATTTGAGGGTCTTTGATATTGAGAGTAATCATGGCAAATGTCTTGCCATCTCTCAATCTCCATTTGGTGATGATGGCTGCATCACCTTCTGGCTTGATCTTTGTGCCATCAACTATGTCCCATAGTTCTTTGGCAAGTAGAACTACTTTCATCTTGAACTTCTAGAGATGGTAGTTATCTCCATTGAGTTTGTTGATCAGAGATGAACTAGAAGATGATGGTATAGAGTGAGAGATCGTTGGTAGAAACAACTATATCATAATATTGTTGGTTTTGCACTTGTTGACCGATGTCTTGGTAGAAACAAGACTGATAAGCTACAATAGAAATGCAAATTATTGAACCACCCACTCTGATACCATGCCAGAAATCAGTGGGATAGTAGCGGAAGTAGAAAACGGATGGTTATAGATCAGAAGTGCAACAATTACCAACAATAATCAAGATGAATAAATAGTACTAATGTTGTAATAGAACAAACCAGTAGTGTGGGAAAATATGTACTCGTGATAAAAAAAATCAGAAGGTGAGTACATGGGTATGAAGCTGAGCGCAATTCAATGAAGCTCAGATATTTTAGAGCTTCTGTCTTTTATAGATAACTAACCAAAAAGATATTTATTTACAAGATATTTTCAAGTCTTTGAGGTCAGGGCTTTTCTACCTACTTAATTAATTATAACCGCCTTTTAAGTAGTAAATATTATGTACAAGTAGGTGAACTGCCATAAAGTCTTGGATTTATTTTTTATCAAATTTGATTAAAGCAATGTATTTTGCATGAAAAATAGAGCATTTTTGCCTTTTACATCATCTCAATCCGAGCAATATTAAGAAAGTTATTGCCCTTCAAAGTTTTTTAGGCTAATTTTTTTTTTTCTGGGAGCTTGAAAGGGGTAGCATGCTGGCATGCTATCAATTTAAGCTTTTAGTCTTTAACTCAAATTGGTAGCACGCCGGCGTGCTACCCCTTTTAGGTTCCAAGGAAAAAATGTTTTCTAGTCTAAAAAACATTGAACTGCATAACTTTCTTACTATTGCTCGGATTGAGTCCATTTCTTATGTAGAATCCATTGGTATAATCAAAGTTAGTTTTTATCTAATATAAAATGATTATATATAAAGCCTATATATTTGATATCATGCCATGTGCCATGAAATTTTAGAAATCATTTGTAAATAAAACTCACAAAACTTGCAAAGGATTTACTCGCAAATTGTCAAAACTCATAGGCCACAGGCTATAGCAAAATTCAAATTGTATTAGACATGAAGCTTCAACAAAATTGCAGATCAAAATATTGGAAACAGGTTGAAACTTGGTAGTTAGTAGTTACCTAGTGGGGGCAGGCCTCAGGAGATCCAAGCTAGAATGGGACCTGAACATGCTCAAGATCCTATGTCTCCTAGTGACAAATTACACCAATCATCGTGCCATGTCTACAACCTCCTTGACCCAGGGTAATGTTGCAATATCTTCAACCAAGAGGTCAAGGCAGTGTGCAGCCCATGGAGTCCCAAAAATCCAAGGGTACTTCTCATTCACAAGCTTTCCCATGGCAACACAATTGGATACGTTGTCCGTGACAACTTGTGCATTGGAATTTTGACAAAGGCTAAATCGTAACTCATGAACATTGAGCAATTCTGCAAAACGAACGTCGAAATTCACAAAGGACTGTAAACAGAAAATGCAAATTGCTACGTTCAAAACAATAATCACGATTCAAAATGTAACTTCAAAGTTCATTGTTGAAACTTAAATGTGCATTATAGACTAAAGTGCATACCTGGACAACATTTTCTTTTTCGACTTCCTCAATGGCTTGTGAGATGTAGTCAAACAATCTCCTGCCATCAAATGCCAAGCGTGCCTTCGATGTATCAATGGACTTCAAAAACATGGTGCCCATGCAAGAAAACACCAATATATTCACAATATGGTGCCTCCTTGCATCGGTCCAACCATCCAATGGGATGGTGCATCCATACTTAGAACATTCAACAATAGTTTTAATTATCAACTAACTTGCAAGTCTCAAACTACTAGGTTACCAGCTAGATCATGGAGAAAGATCTCTCTCTCTCTCTCTCTCTCTCTCTCTCTCTCTCTCTCTCTCTCTCTCTCTCTCTCTCTCTCTCTCTCTCTCTCTCTCTCTCTCTCTCTCTCTCTCTCTCTCTCTCTCTCTCTCTCATGCTTATACATGAGTTATCTTGGGTTCATCTATCCATTGGTGCACTATCTTGATGATATCTTGCAATCTTGTGTGTAGAAACGTCATCTTTTGTTATTTTTAGATTCACACATGGGAAATATAGTAGGTTACTATTATTGTATGAACATCAATTTCATTTTCTCATACATTTGATGTTTGATCAAGTTCTTATTGATTTTGCATCTCTTTCATTGAGTAGATGCTGATTTTTCTACATTGGCAATGTTGTAGATTGTGTTGTCTTTCTAATCAAAGATCAAGGGACACATTTTGGATCTTAATGATCAGAAATTCTTCACACGTATCATCTACATATATAAAGTGTGATAATCACAAAGAACTGGTTGACAACTTTGAGATAGACGTTACAGTTTATAGAGCTTGGTTCAAATCCATGGTCGATCAAAAATGCGTTGATGTGATGGAACCATGCGCTGGATGATTGTTTCAGACCGTACAAAGCTTTATGAAGTTTTCATACTTGGTCTTCATGACCATTGAGGACATAGCCTTCTGACTAAATCATATAAATGTCCTCTTCGATGACTCCATTGAGGAATGTCGTTTGTACATCCATCTGGTGTACCTCAAGATCTGTTGCAACAACGTATGACAGTAGCAGTCGGATAGAAGTGTGCTTGACCACTGGGTTGAAGTTTTTGAAGTAGTCGATATTGGGAATTTGTGAAAATCCTCTTGCCACGAGTTGAGCTTTTCTTCTGTTGATGCTACGATCTGCTTTGTATTTCATCTTGAAGATCTATTTGTAGTTGATTATCTTTTTGTCTACTGGCAGCTTGGTGACAGTCCATGTATTTTTTCTCAGCAATGAGTTGTACTCCTTGTCCATAGCTTCTTTTATTCAAAATGTTCAGATGTTTTTTCATCGATTTTATTGTGGCATGTTCATTATTGCTTATTTGTTTAGTATTAGCCGCAATCTCATTTTATTACCCGTCGGGTGTTCATCTAGGATTAGTCTAGTCACCTTGCTAGTTGGGTAAGCCTTAGCAAGGATTTTCATTGTTGTTACTAATTAGTTTATTTTCGCTTCGGGCACTAGTTGGGTAAGCCTTAGTGCTCTCATTCCTTCATATTTCTGTTGAAGCTTTTGTAGAAACTTAAAAAGTGGACGAATCTCTACATCCCTATACTACACCCGTAAGTAGATCTAGCCACCACACTCACTAGAAATACTCCCAACATTGGCGCCGTTGTTGCTTTTTAAGTATTTTTCTACCTAGCTTCTTCTCCTTTTTTTCTTTTATTTCTTGCTTCCGTGTTGTATGTTTGCTTGTGTGCTTATCTCTATCTACCAACAAACAACACGCGTCGTCTCTCCAGGTCCTACACGAGCTGCAGAGCAACTTCTCAAACCGGGGGGAAGCAATAAAAGAGTCAACTTGGGCATTTTCTTCAAAAGAAGTGACCCAAGTGACCTTTTTCACAGCCAACCAGGTATATCAGAATTCGTCAGTCAGTCTGCAGCCCTAACAGACCCTGATCTTTTATTTTATCACCTCCACGAATTCTGACCACAGTCAGATTTTGAGAAAACAGCTTGTTATACTGTCAAAATCTCTTATTTCTCATCAAAATCTTTGTCTTAGAATTCGCCGACTTCATTGAGGCTAGATCTCATTAAGATCAGTCCTTCAGCAGCTCCACGAATTCTATCTCACAAATTTTACCCGTTTACTGACAGAACATCACATCTTTCTCTATATTCCCTATCTGCCAGTCAAACCTCTTTGTTAGAATTCACCATCAAGCCTAAGAATTCGCCCTTACAGAGCACGATTTCTCTGTACTATCCGCGAATTCTGAATCGCCAATTTTTTTCAGAAAATCTAAAAAAAATCACTATTCTGACATTCAGAATACTTGTTCAGAATTTGCGAGTATTACAGTTAGATTCATCTGCCTTTTCACGATTTCTCAGCCTGTCTGCGAATTCTATAACAATAAAAAAGACCAGTTTTTGTCCTACACTATCAATTCTGCAAGCAAACTGCCCTTTTTGTCAAGTACAATCCTGCCTTGCTACTCTGTATTCTGCATTATGTCTCGTGACTATGCTGAATTTTCTTACGACCAATTACTTGATCTGGGTACACCCATCATCAATATCAATTTTGTTGATATTCTTTCACACCATGATGAGCTACTAAATGTTGCATGGCTACCTACTAATGAATCAGACGATTTATTCATTGATGACGAGAACGTCTTATGAATTCAGAATTGTCCAGAAGATATGGACATTTCTGATATTCAGATCCTCAACTATATAGAAGCACTTCCCCCAAAGACCCATCCGCAACATGCTTCCAAGGTGGAATCAGTTGCCAAGGTTGCAAGTGAGAAACCTGAGACAAAATTCTACCGTCCCAAATGCCCACACTATCCATGGGATCTCTGTGAGGAGGAGACTATCTTTCAAATTGATGACAAGATCCTCCATGACATACCAACTGTCTCTCTACCACCAAAATCTCTACTACGTGGTCATACTATGAAAGAGAAAATGAAAACACCACTTCAAATTCAACCGCCGGGTGACCTCACAACTGTTCGGAAAGTTCTTGAGATTGCCTCTAGCCCTACACCCATACCCGAAAAAGCACCATCTCGACAAAATAAAGGCAAGGCCCCCCTCGAATATCCAGCGCATGATGTCCCTGCATACTTTAAGGACTATATGATCGAGGATGTCACAATCAAATTACCCCAAGCTCAACGTGAGCCCACTGATAATTCACCCTACGAAGGCCCTGCACAAACCATAACCCTTTCCTTGAGTGAGCCAAATGAAACCAACGAATATCTTGTCCACATCGGAGCTCATCTCAATCGCGAACAACGAAGACGGCTTGAAAAGCTCCTGCGAAAATATCGACATATCTTTGTCTGGACCTATAAAGACATGAAAGGCGTCTCACCCCAAGTAGCTGTGCATTGTATCCCACTTAAACCGTGTGCGAGGCCCATTGCAAGTCGTCGGTACAGATGCAATCCCATCTATAAGGCCAAGATCAAAGAAGAATTACAACGCCTTTTAGATGCAGGATTTATATATGAAATTGAACATACTGAGTGGGTCTCCCCAATTGTCATCGTCCCCAAGAAAAATGGAAAACTCTGGATCTGTGTCGATTTTAAGAAACTTAACGCCGTCACTGAATGAGATCATTTTCCATTACCTTTCGGAGAATCCATCTTAGAAAATCTAGCAGGAGATGAGGCTTACTCCTTCTTAGATGGCTTTAGCGGATATAATATGATCCAAATCGCTGAAGAAAGATCAACACAAAACCGCCTTTGCCACATAATGGGGAACCTTCTGCTGGAAAGTCATGCCTTTTGGGCTCTACAATGCTCCTAGCACCTTCCAACGTATTATGCAAGCGGCCTTTTCTCAGCAGATGGGCAATACCTTAGAAGTTTACCTAGATGATTTAGGAGCACATTCCGAAGAAATACGTCATCTATCTGTGCTCGGAATTTTTTTTATCCAATGTCAACGCTTCGGTATCTATCTTAATCCTGAAAAATGCCAGATTTGGGTAACCCATGGTATTGTGTTAGGACATATTATCTCACAAAATGGCATTGCCACTGATCCTGAAAAGATCCTTATTATTCAAAATCTACTAAAACCGCGTACGATACGTGAAGTTTACTCCTTCCTTGGCCACGCCAACTACTATCGGTGCTTTATTTTTTATTTCGCTAACAAAGCGCGCTTAATCTACAAAGTAGTTGTAGTTCCCAAATGGACGGATGAACAACGCATCGCCTTCAATCAACTCAAAGAAGCCCTTACCAAAGCACCCATCCTCCGGGCTCCTGATTATTCTAAAGAATTCCATGTGCATACCGATGCATCCAAGTATGCCATTGGAGTAGTGCTCACCCAACCGAGAGAATTCAAAAATGATTACCCAATTCGTTTTCTTAGTCAACAATTGATACCTGCTGAGGTCAATTATACCACCATCGAACGCGAAGCCTTGGCAATGGTATATGCGGTTTAGAAGTTTCGCCATTATCTTCTAGGAAAAATCTTTGCGTTCTTCACTGATCATCAAGCACTGTTGTATCTCATCAACAAGACCTGCACCACAAGTCGTATTACTAGATGGATCCTATTATTGAGAGAATTTGAGTTTAGGATCGTAGTTCGTAAGGGAGTTCAGCATTTTTTAGCAGATCATCTATCCCGAATCCCTAACCTTCCTACCCCTGATCAAGGTGTCAACGATGATTTGCCAGATGCAATCCTTTTCCAAGTTGAATCTACACCTGTATGGGCTAAGGAAATTACCGAATATTTAACTTCAGGGTAGATGGATCCTTCCTTCTCTAAACCTGAACAACGAGCGTTGGTCCTCAAAACTAAACCTTATACGTTAATTGCAGAACAGCTCTACAAGCAAGGGTTAGATGGAATTATCCGACGATGTCTTACTGAAGGAGAAATCCCCTCTATAATTTCCCTCGCTCATGAAGGTATTGGTGCCAGCCATTTCTCTTTTGAAACAAATGCTAAGAAAATCCTCTTGGCTGGTTTCTGGTGGCCAACACTCTCCAAGGATACGCACAATTACACTAAGGCTTGTGATGTCTGCCAACGCACAAAACATTTTCAAAAAACAGACTATATGCCTATACACCCTGTAACCACTGATCAAGCTTTCCAGAAATGGGGAATTGATTATGTCGGACCTATTAGTCCTGCTGCTCGACACACCCAATCTCGTTACATCATAGTAGCTACGGACTACTGCACCAAATGGGCTGAAGCAAGAGTTGTTCGCAATGCTGACGCTCGTTCCACCGCCAAATTTCTCTATGAATAGGTTATAGTTCACTTCGGATGTCCTCTAGAGCTTATTAGTGATAGGGAAACACATTTCCTTAACTCTGTCATAGCGGATCTTCTTTCCAAATTATTTGTGGTACATCGCAAAAGTTTCCCATACTATCCATGCTGCAATGGCCAGGTAGAATCCACCAATAAAATCCTATGTGGCATTCTCACCAAAACCATCGAATCCAGCCAATCTGATTGGGAACTCAAACTCCATGCTGCTCTCTAGACTTATCGCACTACCCCGAAAAGAGCTACAGGCTTAACTCCCTTCTAGCTAACATATGGTCAAGAAGCCGTTATGCCTGTGGAATTCCATATTCCCTCCCTTTGAGTAGCCTACAACCTTGAGCTCGATACTCCTCATAATCTAGCAAATAGGTTATTCCATCTGGAGCAACTCTGTGAAACACGACGGATCAGCATCCATGCTCAACAAGTCCACAAACGATGACAAAAAGCATGGCATGATCGATCATTGAAACTTAGAGATTTCCAGGTGGGCGATAAGGTCCTGCTATACCAGGCCAAAGCCTTCAAGGCAAACTGAAATTTTCAGGCCAAGGACCTTACGTCATAAGAAAAATCTTTGTCTTTGGATATGTTCAACTCCAAACCCTTCAAGGCGATGTCCTCGACATTGTGGTCAATGGGAGTCGACTGAGAAAGTACAACGAACCCTGCTTTTATCTTGATATATATTAGCTGTTTTTTCTCTACTGTTTATTTTTTTTTCTTCTCCCTTTTTATACTCCCTTTTTATTATTTGTATGCCATTTTGACACCATTTTTTGCTGTGATTTGTTGTTCCACCCATCAAGATACTATCAGATCAGTCTTCTCTGAGAAAATCACAAAAGTCATTAGTTTTAGACAAAATGTTTTCACATCAGCTCAGATAGAATTCGCCTGACCCCTTCTTTACAGAGAACGATTTATTTTTGGCCATCCGCGAATTCTGTCTCAGAAGAAAAATGTCAAAAAAATCAACAAAATGGAGTTTTCTTCAGTAGATATCCATGTTCAGAATTTGCAGACAATTCACGGGAGCTCAAATTGATCCTCACGATTTCTCTATTACCTTCGCGAATTCTGATCAGATACATTTTTGCACTATCAGACATATTTCCTCTTTTGGCCAACACAAATCACTTACAGGAATTCGCGGGCCCTCAGAATGATGCCTTGAAATTTGCGACCATCACTACCAAATTGTGGACACTGAGGACGAATTCTGGGTAAAGTTGCGAATTCCTGCCCAAAAAATTCTATATATAGGTCTCCACCCTTTCTCCACGAGTTCATTTTAGATTGCTACTCTCGAGTTCATGCCAAATTTTTTTCAAAATTTTCAAAATCAGGGCAATCTAAAATTATTGCTGCCATGGCTTCCCGTGATTCCTCACTCAGCTTGCACCGCCGTATACCCCCTCGTTCTTATTCAGGGGATATAATCATGATCTCTCTTAAGAATTACACCGAGCAGCTCACACTGGCCAAGGATATCCTCACCAACCTTGGTTTGATCTAACACTTTTTCGGGACCAGCAGAGCGAGAGCCTCATCTGAGCAACTTACTTGACCTATTCGGATGAGTTCCAAACTTTTCGGCTTACAACCAAGACTGGCAGTTATTCTATTATAAACGTCTCTCCAATGGATCTTCTGAGTGTCGGCTTTCCTAATCTTGGAGAGACAATCCATGGCAAGGGCACCAATTATGATGCCAAGTACTTCACCAAGTTTTTCATAGACGACGACAAAACCATTGCCCAAACCAACAACGGGATCGCTATCTGACTCATCACGGATTCCCATCTACGGGCCACCTCAGAGATCATTGTCACCATGGCTGCAGTACATACCACCAAGATGGATCGCATCCCACCGAGCGATCTCTTCTCTCTAACCCTCACCATGGACAACCCCACTCAAAATTATAAGTGGGCTGAGAAGGTAGCGGAGAAGCTGTGCGGAGCCCTGAAAGCCCGCAAATCAACTACCAAATGTGGGTATCTCCTCCACATGTTGGTCACCAAGCAATTGGGGTCCAAGGCGGATGCTGCCATCAAGGAGCTGGATGTTGTTTATCCAAGCACAAAAAAGTGAGCCACCCCCCAACCGACAGCAGAACTAGTCTCACCAGCCCCACCTACTAAGAAGCAGAAAGGAAAGGCAGTCAGTACCGAAGCAGATGTCCCACAAGACATTCTATCCAGCGACATCGGGGTAGAATATGCAGAATCCGGAGGGAGCCTTAAACCATCTCAGGCCCCAAAGGAGGTCCTAGAGTAGTAGGCGACCTTACTTCACTAGGTCCAACAACGCCGAAAAGAAGTAGCAGCAGTAGCAGGCAGCTCCGGAACGGCAAGCACTTCTGGCTCTGATCCTATGGGCGTGATTATGTCCACATAGGCAATCTCCTCTCCATCACTTGCTCTCACAATCCCACCACCACCCCCACCATTTACTGTCACCTCCACACCCTCATTAACTCTCAACACGGGCTTCCCTTCCACACTTCCACAAAAGCCCTCGACTGTACAAATCTCCACCCTACTTGACTCCACAGTCAACGTAGATGATTTTGCCTTACAATTACTAACTGCACTCCCATCAACCACTGTCACCACTAACCCAATTCCACAATCTCCGCCACGTAGTCTCTCCCCACCCCTCAATCCACAATCACCCCTCCCTACCTTTCCTACACCTCTGTCTAGCCCTGCTCCTGATTTTCTACCATTTAACCCCATGCCGTATTCTAACTACACACGCAACCTCCCTGACATTGGTCCTTCCCCGGCATCGGTGCCACTGTTGTGTCGTCGATGTAGCATAGGGGTCCGTCGCTGGGAGCGGCAACCTCACCTTCACATGCATAGCAAGAAGAGAGAGGGAGAGGAGAGAGAGTAGAAAGAGAGTGGAGAGAGGGAGAGAGAGAACGCCTAGGTTGAGAAAGGCTTCGGGGGCTTGTGCGCCTACCCAAAGCTATTCTATCCCAACGTAGAGAGAGAGAGAGAGAGAGAGAGAGAGAGAGAGAGAGAGAGAGAGAGAGAGAGATGGAGAAACCAAGAGAGTTTTATTAAGAAGAGAATGGAAGATGATGCAATACAAAGGAAATGACTCTCTCTTATAGATTTTAGAGGTGAGTCTCCTTTACTTTCATTGGCCATTTCATTTGGGCAAGGATTCTAATCCAAGCCTTTCAAAGAACCACATCTTAAATCTAATAGTGCTAAGAAAGCACAAGGGCAATCACATGATTCACGTGAGTTTTTAGTTGGGCCCTTTTAGCTTTTTTATTTGCAACTTGACTTAGGACCTCTAATGTCATTTTAGAGTTTTAAGCCCCTAGTCTCTTATTCCTAGGAATTACAACTTGCTACTTGTGCTCACTGGTGGATGGGCTTATACACACAGGATGCCAGTGCCTTGCACTTATTATTCTACTGTACTGTGGCGGGGCCCACTAGGCAAGGCTTGGCCAACGGTATTTTAAGTGGTGGGACCCACTTATTTATTTGTATACATGAAATACCCACAATAGGCTCCCAACATTCTCTTTTCCCTTCCACCGCTTCTAACCCCCTTGACACCACTAACCCCACCTTCATTCCACGACACTTTTCACCTGAATCATAACGCATTGCAGAAGCTAACCCCTCGCCTCCTCTATCTCATGATCCCGATCCACAAACCGCACACGAGATTGCCTCTAAAGCCCCCACCATCCGGCACAGAATCACGCCCACAAAACCAAGCAAGGATTTGTGCGTCTCTCAGGAGTTTGCAAAGAAGTACCCAACAACGAAAAAGCGAGGTGGCTACATACTGCCAGATTTGGACCAGTGTCAAACACATAAAGCAGCAGTCACACTCCTGGATCCACAACCTCTCTGGCGCCATCAACTCTTCATGCAAAGTAAGACCTCGATGGCATGGTATCTCGAAGCTTCCTCCTACATGCGCACCAATCCTTATTACTATCCAGTAGCAAGGCAAGAACCATTTCCTGCCACAAAGGTCAAGAACAGAATCTTTTGGCCTAAGCTCACAGGAGTCGATACCGGCAACTTATCCAAAGACATGGTCACCAACTGCCGAGTCTTCTACCAGAAGCACCATGGCAATCCTGATCGTGATGTCAGATATTTTGGGGATAATTGCGGCCTGGTGGCATTTCTGACAGAACTCAGAGGTTTTTGGGATCGAGGGTTACTCCCAATTGCCCTTGACATCAATAAACCCTTGCGCACGCAAGACGACCATATCGACGTTGCAAGGCTCTATTATCGCGTTGCACTTACTTCCGCCTTGCACGTTGATATGGTGGAGCTATGAAAAATCCATAACTTTCTCCAGGTTATGCTCCATTATTACAAACCCATGCCCTTCCTGAACAAATTACGATGGCAAATAATGGAGGGCATCAGGACGACCATCTACCACTCCCGACAGCAACAGTCTCACCTCCAAGAAGCACAAAAAATCCAGGACAAAAAGGTGTCGATTGGTGTGGGACCACCAATCCAATAAGAAGGGGGATAATGTTAGCAACTGTGCTAACACAGAGAAAATAAAAAAATAATAAAACTCTGTGGCATTTGTTTTGTAAGACCACGTATGAGTATCTGTCAATAACCTTCAAGCCATGGCATGTGTTTTGTAAGTCCATGAGTAGAAGCTTAAATAATAATAAAATAGCTTAAACTTAGATTTAGAACTTAGGAAACTTAAGATCAGAAATATTTTATCTTAAGTTGTCCTAAGTTAAGAAAATTGAAGTTCTAAATCCTAAGTTAGAAGTTCTAGAAAAGCTAGGAACAGATTAGTCCCATAAGTTAGTAGACACTTATGGAAGACCCTCCTTGCCATAAAAGGAGAGGTATTTGCATTTTAAATAACACTTTTGAGATTAAGCTATCTTGCTCTCTATTTTGGAGAATTATCATTCGATTTCATTTGTGTTCCCTTTGGAAAGGTGCATAGCTTGAGGGAAGGTGCTCGGGCCTCCTCTTGCCTCCTTCTCATCAGTTTTATTGTGGCATGTTCATTATTGCTTATTTGTTTAGTAATAGCCGCAATCTCATTTTATTACCCTTTGGGTGTTAATCTAGGATTAGTCTAGTCACCTTGCTAGTTGGGTAAGCCTTAGCAAGGATTTTCATTGTTGTTACTAATTAGTTTATTTCCATTTCGGGCACTAGTTGGGTAAGCCTTAGTGCTCTCATTCCTTCATATTTTTGTTGAAGCTTTTGTAGAAACTTAAAAAGTGGACGAATCCCTACATCCCTATACTACACTCGTAAGTAGATCTAGCCACCGCACTCACTAGAAATACTTTCAGCATTAAGGATTCTAAAACACTTGAAATAATAAGGGAAACAATAGATTATGATTCCATAAAGTTAGCACAAGTTGCACCATCAAAATCCATCAATAATCTAGGCTTGAACCTCACTAAATGGCCCAAATCCTTGAAGAAGCCTTCACACATGTGAAAGTGTGGCCTCCCACAGTCTGAGCATTGTACACCAAACCCACAATCAATCCTATTATGATTAGGAATCACAAAAACTCAAAGAATTATGAACATAGGGAGCAATTGCACCAATATGAGTGAAATATCATGAAATTGCTTGATTGATTTTGGTGAGAGATTATCACCTATATATAAATGATCCATCACGGTGGATTTTGGTCGTAGATCTCCGTATATTTCATGTATCATCTGACAAATCAACTTTTCTAAATCTCTAGGTCTCTTCAATCGCTCATTTACTTATATAGCAACTAGAAGATCTTGCATTATTCTATCTTGGCATTTACAAGATCGCTTAACAGTTGACTGACTAATTAGAACAATTATTATTGGAGCGTGAAGACGAAGACAATCTTTACTTGGAATCTTTTTTATTGTAGAGTGTCGTCTTTTTCGCATTTCTTGCATTTTATGCAAAGCAGTGTTGCATTTCTGGAAGTGCCTAAAATAGCTTAAAAACTAAGTTAACACAAGCGTCACAAAACACTTAGTTGCTCAGGATGGCCTGAAGGTGACAAAGGCGACAGTGTTGGGTTTTTTGCCTGTGGAAATTCTTGACTAAAAATGCAGACTGTAGTGACTATTAGTGCAAGAATGCAGACTGTTGAAAAACAGTTTATTTTATGCAGACTACTTGAGAGAGTGATTTACATGAAAAGGAAGGAGGGCAGTTAGGATGAGGAGTAGGATTAAACTCCAACATAAAACCCGGCTCTTAAGTGTAGTGGCAACCTCCATTGTCTCTGTCATACATGTTTACTTTCCTCAAGGAGTGGTATGCTAGGGTAACAAGGGATGGGGGTATTCCTTTCAAATCATCATAATCCCAAGCAAATATGTCATGATACTTCTCACATAGCCCTTTATACGCTTGTTTTTCTATGCTGGTCAAGTGCGCCGTCAAGTGTGCCCCCACTTTTATGTTCTTTGGGTTGTCAAGTGTTCCTATGTTTATCAAACACACATCTGCGTCACGCACCTTTGGAGATTTTTCTTCGGGTGCATTCCATTCCAACTCTAATATTTCTTCGACATCACTCTTGATAGGGTCTTCTTCGCTATCTGTCACCTCCTCCCATTTGATGGAAGGTATGGGGCTCGTTCAGATTGAGCCACCTCCGGGTAACCATCTACCACTACTCATTCCTGACCTCTCTAAAAAATGAGTACCCCTGCTAGGATATCCACCATACAGTCACTTAGTCTTAGCCATGGTCGTCCTAACAACATGGAGTATCCCCTATTTTCAGCATACATTTGCATTACATAGAAATCCATTGAAATTGTCTTCCCGGCTACAGTTATAGGGATGCTACGCAACTCACCTTCTGGTTTGATGATAGAATTGTTGGCTAACTTCAAGGCAGTAAGGGTTGCTGGTTCTACATCGAATCCTAGGCGGTTAGCTAGTTCTAGGCTTAGAATGTTAACAACAGATCCCACATCTACTATGGCCCCTGATACAACTAGTCCATCTACCATAACATCTACTTTTGGATAGTGTTTATCTTCTGCTCCAATCTCCATCATTTCTTCAAAAGGTTGTTCAGGGTTTCTGGATGCTGGAATTCTTATCATCTATTTCCCCTTCTTCCTCAAAGTAGGAGCTAACCGCACTAGTTGCCATAATCCTATTTCCATTTTCATATTTTCTAACCCTTTTTGTAGTTCATCAGTAGTTGTGGTGTCAAATGTTATGACATCTATATTGGCGGGCCCTAAAACACATATGACCAAACATAATTCGTGTGGACCAAAATGTAATCTGTTCATAACGTAGTTTGCACCTATGGCTATCGAGACCATGTTGGATTTATCTCCTCTACTCTCCCAAATCCTATGTTAATCTGTCTTCAATCACGCTGTTGCATTTTTACTCGTGTTGTTGCAAAGTCTGCATATTTGAACTGTTTGTCGCCACAGTCTGCATTTTTACTCGAGAATTTTCACAAGCAAAAAACTCGACACTGACGCTTTTTCACCTTAGGGCCATCCTGAGCAACTAAGTGTTTTGCGACACTTCCAGAAAAGCGAGAATTGCGCAGTCTGCATAAATACAAGTAAATTTGAACAGGCAAAAAATGCGACAATGCATTTTTACACACAATTATGACAGACAAAAAATGCGACACTGCCCGACAAATGCCGAAGGTGCCCTACAAATGCCGACGGTGCCCTTATAGAAAAGGCGAAGGTACCTTACAAATGATTTTTCTCAAGCATTGGATAGAGTGTCGCAATTTTCGCATTTTTATCAATGTGAATTTTAGCAAAGCCCGATGTCGCGGCCTCCTCACGATCATCCTATGCACTGTGCAAACAGATTTGACAACAACAACAGCCACCCACGACCTCCTACAGACTCACACAACCACTTTTTTACCTTCTTCATCTGCACACCTGTAAAATTTATGTATATATTGAATACCATCTCAGTATTCAAATATGTAGAACAAAAGTTAGAACAGAACATGATCTGTAATTTCAGAGACAGACATTGTAGATGCCTTCGCGCATTGATTTTTTCTTTTAGATAGATTATTAGTAATAGGTTCATAACCTTCACAGATTGTGATTAGCTTGTGAAGCACGCGGTTATGTCTGCTATTGTTTTGTGCTCACCTACATTATTGACTTGTATATTTCATTATACTTAATTTGATTATAGCTTTGTTTGGTTTTGTGTTCAGATTTGTGTCAATACTGCAATGCTTTTCTACGTTCTATCTGGCTATCTAATTGCTTTGTCTGGCTATCTTCTCTTCACTTCCGCTACCACCGTGCATTAAAGAAATTATCATATATTTGTGTTCGCCTACTAAGTCACCAGTAGTGCACGCACCAAGAGAATTGAAGGGCTCGCTCTAACATTCTCTGACATGGTATTAGAGCGTAAGATATCAGAATCTATCTGATACTTTAGGCGGTTTTATTTCAGAGCTATTTCTATAGCCTGATAAGCTTCCATGGAAACAAGACTCTACTAGCCGATAGAGTAATTGTCTTCTTGTTTTGTAATTTAGCACCATATTTTCATACTTAAGTCACTGATAGTTACTCCTATCACCTAGACTAATCTTCCACATGGATTTCCAAGGGGCCAGTCCTATCATGGACAAGCTTGATGGAGCTAATTACCATCTGTGGAAATTTAAGATGAGAACTGTGCTAATGGCTAAGTTGTATGACGTTGTAACAGGTGCAGAGGGAAAACCCGAAGCTGACGACGCAACAATCTCCAGATGGAAGCTGAAGGACGACAAAGCATTTGCACTGATCATCCTCAACATTTCGGATACTCAGATCGGCCATGTGTCCGAAGCTCAGACATCCAAAGAAGTCAGGGACATCTTGAGCACATTATACGAAGTGCAAGATATAGCTTCCAAGCTACATCTCAAGAAGAAATTTTACTCCCTCAAGATGGCAAATGGTGAAAATACTGCAAGAGAAACAACCACGAGATTCAAGACTATCGAATACTACAAGCAAGAATAACAAATATGCAAAACTGGAGTAAATGGTAGTTAAGACATAAGATATTTTTCTCTTGACAATCATCATTCGAGCCAAGACAATATCTATTCTGTAAGTACTATAAGAGGACTAGTCACCTTATCAAGGATTGCATAATGTTGCAATAATACAACGAAAGGAAATGGCAGTTCGAACAACAAGCAAATGCTACTTCTACCAATCACTCGATCCAGCAACAGGAGGAAGATGAAGCTGCCTTCTTGACGAAAGTCGAAGAACAATAGGATATCGATTCTTGGTATTTGGACGCAGGTGCATCACAGCACATGACTCACCATCGACACTGGTTCTATGACTACAAGTCATACACACATCCTACAGTTGTGCAACTTGGAGACAACTCAACTCATACTATCGAGGGTGTAGGAATAGTCAAAGTCGAATTCCAGAAAGGTGATGTGGGTCCAATGTTCTTCACATTCCAAATCTGACCAAAAACCTACTCTCAGTTAGCATAATCACATGTTCGGATTAGAGGGTCGAATTCGATAGACAAGACTGCACTATTTTTGATGAATCTAGAAAAGTTATTGCTTTCAGTAGAAGGTGTGAAAATTTATACAAAATTAATCACTCCCATTCTACAAGTAGTCGAGCTCTTTTTACTTCAACTTCTGAATCAACTGAGATGCTTTGGCATTTCAGGTTAGGCCATTTAAATTCCAGTTTTATTATCTAAAGGTTTGTTAGATCTTGTACACATGGACATTTGTGGTCCTATTCAGACTATTTCCACAGGGGGAGCTGTCTATTTGCTGACTATCATTGATGACTTCTCTCGGAGGACTGCAACATATTTTTTGAAGAACAAATTCGAGACTCTCAAATTCTTCATGCAGTTCAAGGCATCATCAGATGCAGGGGGGGTATCTATCTCCACCGAGTTCAAAGCTTTCTACAAGGCCAATCGAATACACTTTCAACAATATTAAACCAGCTACTCACCTCAGTCCAATGGTGTAGCTCAAAGGAAGAATTAGACACTCATCGCAAGTGCAAAGAGCATGCTGGCCCATGCCTCTCTTCCAAAGAAATTCTGGGCAAAAGCTGTTACTACAGTAGCCTACCTTCAAAATCAATCCATCTCAGAGGCCCTGAATGGCAAGACACCTTATGAGGTGTGGATAGGACTGAAGCCATCACTCACAAATATTCGAGTGTTTGGATGCATAGCCTACTCAAAGATCCCTGCTGATCTAAATAGGAAGCTAGACAACACCAGCAAAAGGTCGATCTTCATCAACTATTCCTCAAACTATCAGACATACAAGATCTTCAATCTGGACTCTTAGAAGATCTTCATGAGCAGAAATGTCATTTTTGTGAAAGATTAGTTTATCGACCACAAGGGAAAAGCTACTTCGAATTCAGATCCTAGAATCGACACCAACAACTCCGAACAACTCAAGACTGATCAGAAGATCGACACTGACACTGACACTGATCCTCAGCAAAATGAATCGCATCAGAGGATCGCAGTTCAACCCAAAAGATCAAACCAATCAAGATAGCCTCCATCTTGATTTACGGATGATCCGGCCTACTACTTTGTGTAGGAATCAAACGTTATTTCAGAGGCAATGTCAACACCTGATGTTGATCAAGAGAAGACCAATGCATATTTTGACGAGAATGGTTTTATTCCAAACTCGAAAAACTCGAATTTTTATTTTCAGTCTGTATAGAATCCCTTGATAATTATCACCTTTTATGTAGATGATATGTTACTATTTAGTAACACTCTGAATTTATTTAGGGATTCAAAATGCATGTTAGCTCTATCAAAAGGAGCATCATCTCGGATTCAATGATATGTTAAAACTGAAGTTCAAAGCTTTTCGAGATCCACAATAAGAGGGAGTGTTAGATTTCTTATGCTCAGACTTAAGCAAATCGTTCAAGTAATGAGCATCCTGAAAACTGAAAGTCGACTACATGTTTTCAGACATTTTTTCCCTTTGAGATTTTTTTTGCCTCAACCATTTTTAGGCACCTTCGTCTTTTTTGCACCTTCGCAAAAAAAGTGACACAGTGGCCAAGTGGCCAGAATGTCTTAGAAACCATTTTAAGGCACCTTCGCCCCTTTGCGAAAAAAACGACAAAGTGGCCAGAATGCCTTAGAAACCATTTCAAGGCACCTTCATCTTTTTTGGCTTTTTCACTGCCTTCAATCTAAGGCACCTTCGACTTTTTTGCCTTCTTCGTTGTCTTCAGTCTAAGGGCGCCTTCGGGATTTACATACCTTCAGTCTAAGGGCACCTTCAGAATTTGCATACTTGCAGTCTAAGAGCACCTTTGGGTTTTTCGAGTTTTTCATGTTTTTGCTACATTGGCAGACCGACGTAGCCAACTTATCATCAACCCTTGAAAACAGCTAGAGAAACAAATATCCTAAGGGCGGTTACCAACTTTGTAAATATGCAAAATTGGAGTAAATGGTAGTTAAGGCATATGATATTTTTCTCTCAACACTTGACACGCTTGATCCTGAAGCTCAGATTGTCGTGTCAATGGTAGGCGATAAAGGTTCTCCTGGAATAGTATCTTTGCCTTTAATGTCGATGAACTGATCCTCGATAAAGACTGTATCCCAGTTGAACAAGATTTGCTAGGTATCGGGATCATACAGCTTGTATGTGTTATCAGATGAAGTATAACAAATCAGGATGGTCTTGAGACCTTGGAAGTCAAATTTCTTCCTCGTCTCTTTCGAGATTTGTGCGTAGGCGACGCATCCGAACACTCGTAGGTTCTTCACATAAGGCTTAGAACTTGTCCACACCTCATGGGGTGTTCTGCTTGAGAGGTCCTTGGTTGAACATCTGTTCTGGACGTAAGCTACAGTGGAGGCAACTTCGGCCTAGAAGCTTTGGACAGTGATGCATGTGCCAACATACGTTTAGCTGATTCAACTAGAGTACAGTTCTTCCTCTTGGCCAAGCCATTTGACTGAGAACTATAAGGAGTGATGAATTGTTGCTCAATGCCTTGGCTTTGACAATACTCCTTAAATTCAGTAGAGATGTACTCTCCACCATTGTCAGACCTCAGGGCTTTGATCATCCTTCCAGTCTTTTTTTGCACGCTCCTTGAAGATTCTGAAGCAATTGAAAGCTTCTAGTTTCTTCTTGATAAAATACACCATAGTCTTTCTGGAGAATTCATCAATAAAAGTTATGAAATACTTTGCATCCTTCAGAGAAGGATTTTTTATCGGGCCACAAATGTCTGTATGTACAACATCTAACAATCCTCTAGCAGTATGCTGATGGCTTGATCTAAATGATTTCCTAGTCTGTTTACCAACTAAACAATTTTGACAGATATGTAACTTGACTTTATTATCAGGATAGTCTAGATCAAGAACAATAGAATGTAAAGACATTTGTTGTACAGAAGCATGATTCAAGTGACCAAGTCTATAATGCCAAAGTAAACTTTTATTTGCTTAAATAGAAGTACTGAGCACCTGACTAGAGGAAGAAAAGCAATGACTTACTCTATACAAGTATCCATGCCTCTTTTCGAGTGCTAGGATCTTGCTTGTCCTATCAACTACTTTGCATTGATCACATTCTACTTTATGTCCTAGATCTGTGATTCTGCTTACAGAGAGCAGATTTGTAGATAGATTGGGTACATATAGGACTTTAGAAAGTAGCTTAGATTGATCATTTGCAAAGCTTAATCTTACAATACCTTCACCTTTAATAGCTTGTGTGCTATTATCACCAAGGTGAACATATTTGCTGGTACTGTAGGGTGTATAGGACTCGAAATAGCCAATAAGGCTGGTCATATGCTAAGTGGCACCGGAATCTAGGAACCAAGAACTGTCGTTGGATGCTCCTTGATGGCTGGTCACTTTTTGAAAGTGTGGGAAAGTTGGTAGTCAAGTTTGAGAGAGATTCAAATTTGAACTTTGGGTACATTGAATCTAGACCAAAAAATAGTAGGGTTAACATTTTGGAGAGAAAGCCAAGTGGCCAAATAGGGTTTGGACCTACTATAAAAGGATGTATCTCATGGAGAGACACATCTTCTCTCTTCTCTCTCTCATTTCATCATTATACATGGTTCTCTTTGGGTTCTACTACTCATTGGTGCACTCTCATGATGTTATCTTGCAATTCTATGTGTAGAATGATCATTTATTGCTATTTTTGGTTCCACACATGTGAAATATAGTAGAGTACTGTAATTGTATGGAAAGCAACCATATTTTATGTTTTGGTCCATGTTTGATTAGTATCTCTTAGAGTTTGCATCTCATTTTGTATGTAGATGCTGATTTTTCTACATTGGCAGGATTGTTGGCTTGCTCCTTTTTGTAACCAAAGATCAGGGACATGGATTAGATTTTGAATGATCTGAAATCCTTCACATGGTATCAGAGATATTGTGTTTTAGGTTATGAAAGGATCAGCCATCTTTATCAAGGATTTGGAGGAGTTACCAATGCTAGAGCATGTTAAATTGATTTCTACTCAAAAATCAGCATTTTTGCATGTGTAGAATTCACCTTTTGTAGGTCAAAACTCAATATAGGTTTATATACTTGATCAATTCCAATTTCACACTTGTTTTACTGGAACTAGCCAATTTTTCATGCATTAGAAAGGTCTCATTGGAGGCTACAAGATGATATATCAAGTTTTTAAAAATTGCATGTAGAATTTGAGATATTCAATTTTTTGTGATTTTGTCAAAACTCTAATTTTGATTGGATCTCTAGTTTGTGAGGTTACTAAAATTCATTTGAGTGTGTTTCAATCTTAGGAAGTGACGAGAATCATTAGATTGAGGATAGATCATAGGTTGATCAAGATTTTACTATTCTATGTATTGATTTTCTAGTTAGAAGTGCTAGAAGAGATTTGAGAGGTTCTGTATCTTTGTAATATCTTCTTGAGTTTATTTGTTGACATTCAAGAGAGTGATTTGTGCATTGGAACAGGTTGAAAGAATAAGATCAGGTCATTGCAAACATGGCTACAAGTGGTGGATTCATGTTGGAAGGCAATGATAGGCTTACCTCGATCAACTATTCTACTTGGAATGTGAGGATGGAGTCCTTATTGGAGATGAATGAGTTGATGGAGATTGTTGCAGGTTTGGAGGAGAGACCAGCAACTCAACAAGATCAAATGAGGTATGATAAGAGGGCCAAAAGGGCTCTACACATTATTAAGATGAAGGTTACCAATGAACTTCTCAAGGAGATTGGTAAGTGCACATCATCTTTGGAAGCTTGGGAAGCTTTGAAGAAGCTTTATGAATCCAAGTCTACATCTAGAGTGTTGACTCTAAGCAGGTAAATCTTTCAAAGTGTTCAGCAGGAAGAGAGTACTCATGCTTTTGTTTTGAGGGTTAAAGCATTCAATGATGAGTTAGCAAGTATTGATGAGAGCATTAAGGAGGCAGAACTCGTTCAAGTTATACTTAATGGCTTGTTGGATGATCGGTTGAAGAAGCAAAGAGATGAAGGTAGCAAGCAAATCAACTTTAAAACTAATGATGAGGATCTAGGTGGTTGTGATTATCTTTTGATGTGTTCTTCAAGTCCAATATCAAGTGAAGGTGACAAATATTCATGGTGTATTGATAGTGGAGCTAGTTCACACATGACTAGTCACAAGGAGTTCTTTACTTCTTTGGTCACTTATGATGGAGCCAAGAAAGCAATTCACATGGCCACCCACATGGCCAATGGTGGTGAGTGTGTGATTGAAGGTATTGGTTCAGTTCCTATTTGTCTCTCTACTAATAGGAAAACAAGACTTGATGGTGTTCTTTGCATCCCTTCACTTTCAAAGAATTTGCTAAGTGTTGGTCAAATGATAGAGAAAGGATACATGGTAAAGTTTGGTGGTGATGCTTGTTTCATTATAAAGGAAGAAATCTTGGTTGCTAGGGGCAAGAGACAAGGTAGACTTTTCAAGCTTGATGCTTATGTTTATGGCTAACAAAAAGGATGGAATGGAAAAGGAGATTGGTCTCAACTTTCCAAAGTTACCTTCTAGCATCAATAAGATTGGTGGATCTTATGCAAAGTCTAACAAGCTTCCTTATGCTAGATCTAGGTCAAGATCTAATATGCTGCTTGGAGATGTTCATCTTTGTGCTAACTTGGTTAGTTATGAGGATAATGATGGTTCTTCATGGCAAGTGCAGGCATGCAAAAGGTAAGGAAAGAGCTAACTTCATCAATGGAGGTAAAGCTTCTTCCTTGGAAAAGATTGTTGCTAATGATTTCGTTGATCATATGGAAGAAGATGTTGCTAGGTGCATGCATGAAGGAGGTGGTCCTTCTACATTCTTTTGTGGTGAGTCCAAAAAAGTCATTTTTCAACAAGTGGAGTCACATATCTTCATAAAGAGGGTAGATCAAATGGTTCTATCATGAGACTTGGTGAGGGAGATAGTCGCAAGTCAAGAAGAAGAGAAGTATGTGTTGAGTTCAAAGTAGGACATACTTTGAATGATGTCATTGTGAATGATAGTGAGGAAGAATCATTTGTAGAACAATTGACCAGACAGATTTTGATTCTACCAACAAAGCACGCAGTTTACTTGAAAAAGGATGAGAAAGAAACGAACGCGAACTCGAAACATTTCTATTCGTGATTTGCGAAGGATTCATGAAATCTGTCTTACAGTCAAGATTCGCGAAACAGTTTTTTGTAGAAGTTCGTGGCTTTCTTGTTGAAGCTTGAAAGATTCGCGAACAGAATATTGTCGCGAAATATTTTGTTTCTTGTTCAAGCCTCAGATGTCGCATAATTGTCACGAACAATTCACGAAATCTTCTGGACTATTCTTCATGCTCATTTGTCGTGAAACTATCACGAACAGTTCACGAAATATTCTAAATTTCCTCTTCAAAGCTCAAGAATTGTCATCTGTCGCGAACAATTTGCAAAAGACGAAAATGGCAAGACAAGTGTCGTGAACAATCTGCAAAACATGAAGCTGAGATGAAGAGATGAACTGTCACGAATTATTTGCGAACAGATTTTATTTGAGCCTAGATTAGAGCTCTATTTGAATATCAACCGTCGTAAACGGTTAGATATCTACTGTTACAGCATTGAAAGACCAAAAGACCTGTAATTAAAAGGCCAAAAGACTTGTTCTGTAGCAATATAAATACATCTGCACTACTCGTTGTAACACACTCACTCACTCAATCAGAGGCACAACAACGAGATAAGACAACAAGAGATGTATATTGATGAATTAGATTCAGAGTTATAAAAATTTGTTTTTGGTCAATCTAAATTGTCTTAAGTTGTCTCTTACTTTCGCATATAATTTTTGCATGCATATTCAATCAGATTTAATATTGCTCTATTAGTACATAGATCAGATACAATCTCGATTGAAGACACTGATACTAGTTTGATTTATTCAAACTTGCATCGTGTTCTCTGTGAAAGAATGATTACTATTTTTTCTACAATGGTATCAGAGCTTACAAAATTAAAGTTGATACAGTGGTATTTTCGCATCCCTCTCAGCATTCTTCATACATCCATAAGTAAGCCCCTATTTGGAGCTTATTCAGAATTAAAAGATGTCGTCGATCACCAATATTCAAGCTAAGATCACTACAATCTTGGACCCAGAACATTCAAACTAATTGATTTGGAAATTAAAGACTTCACTCTTGTTGAAGGGCAAAGGTCTATGACAATGGGTAGAACCAATTGAGGAGAAGCCAGAAGCTACTCCTGGCAAAAAACTTCGAGAATAGAAATGACAAAGCTATAGCAATTATTGTGTCTTCAGTGCATGACAATATAATGCTAGATCTTACATCAATTTCAAACGCAAAGGATTTATGGGAAGAATCGCAAACCAAGAATGAGACTCGATCTCGTAATTAAATCATATTCTTGGAAGACCAATTAACTTACCTAAAGTGGGACGACAAAGACCTGAACACATTCATGCAAAAAATTAAGATCTGTTTATTTCCTTACAGAATTTTAGTACATCTAAGGAAAAACAGCTTAGTTATTTTCTTCGAGCCCCACCCAGGTCATTCCACACAGCTCAAACCTTATTGGCGAAAGATGCGACAATGACACTTCAAAAGGCAATAGATGGAGTTAAGGAGGAAGTAGAAGCTCGTGAACGCTATGACGACAATGGTGATTCAGAAAATGCTCTATTTACTTAGAAAAATAAATCTTCTAAGAAGTCTAAGTTTAAGAGGGAGTCATCTAAGAAGAATGAATCTAAGACTAATGAACAAAATATGGGAAACAACTGGAAAAATTCTGGTGATAAGAAGATCTGCAACAGATGCAGAAGATCAGGTCACACAGAAGAAAAGTGTTGGCTAAATCCAAAGATTGAATGCATTCATTGTCATGAACAGGGTCATGTAGCAATAGACTGTTATTAGAATTCTAGAAACAAAAAGGAGCAGAATCGAAGCGAACCTTCAGATTCAAACTATGTCGAAGACAAAGCTGAATGCTCCAGAGGAGCACACAGGGGAACAAGGAATTCAGCAGTTTATGTTTGTATTGATCTATGACGTTCATCTAATTCCATTCGAGAAGTAGTACTGGGAGCCACCTCACATTTTGTTTCCTCGAAACAAATTGTGTCTGAGTACAAGAAGACAAACTATTCTCAGCAAGTTCGCTGTAGTATACTTTATTTGTACTAAATCTGAAGCTTTCGAGAAATTCATTGAGTAAACGAATTGGGCTGAGAAAAAGACAGGCAATAAGCTGAAGCAAATTCACACAGATCGTAAAGGTGAGTACATTTCCAACGAATTCAAAGCTTACTGTATTGATAGAGGTATTATGCACATGAAGACTGCATCTTACACACCTCAGCACAATGGAATAGCTGAACGAAGGAATCGTACACTGATGGAAGCTGCAAGGTGTATGATGGCTCATGCGAAAGCACCAAAACAGTTGTGGGTAGAAGCAGTGGCTACATCAAATTATCTTCAAAATCGTATTCTGAAATCTCGAATACCGGATAAAACTCCTCATGAGATATGGTGGAAATCGAAGCCAAATCTTGCACATGTTCGGACATTTGGATGCACAGTGTATATGCACATACCAGATAAGTTGAGAAAGAAACTCGATGAAAATATAGAACAAGATTTTCTAGTAGGATTCGAGTTACATTCGTCATAATATCGTGTTTATGTACCCGAAATTGGCAAGATAAAAGTTGTTTGAGATGTTAAATTTGATGAGACGAAATACATAGCAGACAGTGATCTAGTCGACTATGAAATTCTCAAAAATTATTATGAACTACCAACAGCAACAGAAGAAAAACAAGTAGAAGATGAAAGAGAGATACCGGATTAAGAGGGAGGTCAAAATCAAGTGCCTGACAGCACTTAGTGAAATAAACAATAGGAACATTGTTCGAGATCAACAATGTGCGTGCACAAGGGTAGATAGCATTGGCAGTTGCATCGTGTGGGATTGATGTGGGAGATCGGCCATCCTCCAAATCATCGGCCTCCATTGCCCATCAACGACGGGCACTCTTTACTAGTATATATATATATATATATATAGTGTGTCTTTGTGTGTGTGTGTGTGTGTGTGTGTGTGTGTGTGTGTGTGTGTGTGTGTGTGTGTGTGTGTGTGTGTGTATAACATAAATAAATTTCACAGACTTAAAATTTTTTTTGCTCAGAAGGCACTTTTTTTTTTTGTGTGTTATTTGAAAAAATCAAAAGATTACCTGGAAATATACCATTGAAAATTTGTCCTTCAAGAAAAATGGAGGCCTGAAAATTTGGTTCAAGACATCAATGAAGATAATTTGAAATTTAAATAACATTGTGAAATATTTAGAGGGGAGGGGGTTTACTTATATTTTTTTTCAGTGGACAAAAGTATATTTTGCTTATGGGATCTACGATTTGCCACGTGTCAATGTCGTATCGTGCAAAACTATATCAACATTTTTTATATATTTCAAAAACATGAATTTTCATAGAACCTCCTGCCGTGGCGGGAGGTTTTGCAGATTGTTGCTTATATACATTTGTTTGGGTTGCTATATATATATATGTGTGTGTGTGCTTAAACTCGTTGAAATCTCTCACACTCCCTCTTCAACTAGTTTTGGCATAGTTTTAACTATACTACTTTGGTCCAATTTTAGAATGATCTCCATCATAAGTATATATCTCCTTTCTAAGGTTCTAAAGTATCTTTCATAATTGATATAGATAATAGTGTCCAAATTGGATGCTTCACTATTTCTTACATCAATTTTACACATCAAGATATAACTAGAACATGAAGAACCAAATAGAATGTGAATGAAATGATTCCTCCATGTTTCAAACTTTGAACTTTCTAGGAAATTACAGCAACCAAACAATAAATGTGAATGATGACCATTTGCTTGCTTGTCTCCTCCAACTTTGTCCTTTCTTGATATGTCCCCACCATAAAACTCCATGAATGAGCCTCCATCTCCAACTTGCCACAAGAAACCATCAAACCTTGGAAATCCATGAGTAGGTGAGTACATCAATGATGCAAATCCAGCACCACATGACTCCATAAACCAAGTAGGTTGCACTAGTCCATCTTCAAGATCTACTTGACACAAGAAAATGACCAAGAATTCACCAAAAATTGACAATCTCCAAGTATTGGCACCAAGTAGCTCAACACTTGAGAACTTAGGCATGGATTTGTGACATAATGAACCTCCAATAGGTTCATTTCCATCAGCAAAACTAGCCAAGAATGCTAGTACAACTCCAACAATTCTATTCAGATTGTGTGGTTGCTGCTATACATGCAAAAAGGATAACAATAATGCCCAAAAATTTTGTGTTGATTTTTTATATGAGGGATGCATACGATATGTTTGTTCAGAATTTTCGTCCAACAGTTTCTGCTCCACCAACAGCTTCTACTCTACCAGTTGCTACAATCATTCAAGGAGGAAAAGGAAGCGGGTTCAACCAAAGAGACTACCAGCAAACGTTCAACATATTGTTGTGAAAAAGTGAAGATCCTCAGACCCTCCAAAGAAAATGAGGGCTAATCTAAAGCCAGTGGCCCCTTCTTCACCTCCTCTTTAAAATCCTCATCCAAGTCATAGAAATCAGTTTTTGTATCTCCTCCCAAGACAAGGATGTCCCCTCTCATATCTCCCCCCAAGACACAGAAATCTATCTATTTTCAAATCTCCTATTCTAGATCAGTTTCTAAATCTCCTCCTAAGTCGGTTTTTAAATCTCTCAAATCTCCTCCCAAATCTGTTTTTAGATCCCCTTATTCTAGATCAGTTTCTAAATCTCCTCCTAAATCAATTTTTGAATCTCTCAAATCTTCTCCCAAATCTATTTCTAGATCCTCTCCTTCTAGATCAGTTTATAAATCTCCTCCTCCTAGATCAGTTTCTAAATCCCCTCTTTCTAGATCAGTTTCTAGATCTCCTTCTAAATTGAATTTTTAAATCTCCCAAATCACCTCTGAAATCTATTGAACAGTCTTCACAACTCTCTTCTCCACCTCGTCCTGAAGGTGCAGAATTAGATTCATTTTTTAATGTGCAAATAAATACTTTTTTTTCAAGATGATAGATTTAGTCATGTATACTTATCTCTTCCTGTCTCTCCTTCATTATCTTTTGTAGAATCTAATAAATATGATCAGTATGATCAATTACTTTTCACTCATCTTAAATCTTTCGGCAAGCATTACAATTTTCAATCTCCCCTTACAAAAATCAATCATACCTTGACTGAATTGGACTCAACCAAATTAAAAATTAAAAATAAAATGTTAGGGGATGATGTTGGAGTGGGGTATGCGGTATTTTTTAGAATATTATCATACACCAATTTTTGTAGAATTAGAACTATTGTTTATCCATCTTCTAAATAGTATTCATTATCTCCTATTTAAAGAATCTTATATTGATGAATACGTGGCAAATGTGAGAACAAACGCACCTTTGATTATGGCGCCATATATATACTAGTAAGTTTTTTTTTTCCAAAATTTAGCTACTATTATATTTGTTGAGATATCATGTTGGAAGTTTACCCTGACTCACATGCCAATTTGTTAATACAGTGGACATTGGAGTGTATATGTTTTGGCATTATATGTAAATAGCGACGGTGTATGCAATCCAATGTGCATAAAAATGAATTCAATCTCGCACACGCATAGGGCTGCAAAAAAACTTATACAGATGTTGGTTGAAATCTTTCCTATGCCAGTTGCAACGACATACATGAAACTGGAGTGAATAGATGCAAAAGTGATTTTCATCTTCTTTTTTAAAAAAATATGAGATATCGGTTCAGCGCACGTTTTAATGTTTCGTATATTACTGACGCTCATGGCGTGCGTTGAAACGAAATTTCATTGTTTTACATTCTCAAATTTCTAATATCGATTCAACGTGCACTTGCAATCTGTGTATCATTCATTTCCTCGCACGCCGAAATGATATCTCATCATATTCTAGTATATTAACACATTTTTCTCTATTTCGTTTGTCTGTGTCGTCCTCCCAACAACAAGATTGTGCTAGTTGTGGATGGTATACAATCTTCAATGCAAGATCATTCTTTATGTGGGTCGCTCAATAAGACTCTATTCCAGATATACAAAAGGTCATATATTTATTTAGAAAATTTTTGTGAATTTATTATTGTCAGTTTCTAATCCTTGTTATATGTCTGACATATGTTTTTAATTCAAGTTCTCTTATGAAATTTGTTTTTTCAGTTTTCTTGCACGCTAGTCACGCCATAAGGAATCTAGCATTTTTGACATGAAGCATTAAAGATATTGGTGGAAAATGCCTACCCTGTAAATATTCCAAACGCTATTCTAGGCAAAGGGTCTTCCATCTGGAGAACTAGATTTAGAAATAATAGAGCCAAAGATAGATGATACATAAAAATGAATGCTCTCCCTTCAAGTGGATGAGCCAATATGTATTTCACATGTACAGAAAATTTTATACAAGTATATTGGGATTTTATATATTCATGCATCTGCTATATCTTTGTATTTCAAGTGTACAGTGAGTCAAAGGTAGTCCTCATGATCAAAGCTTGCCTCGGTAGTATCTTCATAGCCTTGGTTTGTATGGCCTTCAGCTTGGCATGTTTGGATTTGTTGCGGCAAAGGTTCACTCAGATCATCTTCAAACAAATCCAAACATGCCAAGGTAAATGCAATACAAACCAAGGTAAAGGCAATCCAAACAAATCCAAACATGCCAAGGTAAAGGCAATACAAACCAAGGTTATGAAGAAACTACGTAAGCAAGCTTTCATCATGGGGACTAGCTTTGACTCACTAAGCACCTGCAATAAGAACCTAAAATGCAAAGATATAGGAACAATAATCTCATAGAGCCAAAGATATATGATACAGAAAAATGAATGGCCTCTTTTCATGTGGATGAGCCAATACACATATATAGAAAATTTTATACAAATATATTGAGATCTTCAATTTCGATGGATCTTCAAAATTCTATGGATCTTCAATTTCGATGGATGTTCCTATGTCTTTGCATTTTATATGCTCTTCCTGCCTTGCTCTTACCTACACAACAGCCATTAGTCCAAAATATGTCTACGCAGGCTGAGCACGAAGAGAATGAAGAGAATGAGAGGTATACCTATGAATGACAATCCAAAATATGTCTATGGAAGCTAAGAAAAGAGACAATGAAGAGAATGAGAGGTGTATACCTAAGAATGAGAAGAAGTTACTCTACTATAGCAATCAGTTCACTACAGTTTATGACTATTGACGTCAAATCAACCTTGAGTGTACAAATATGGGCAGCAAAAGAGTATTCGGGCAGTACTTGTGGCCCAATCACAATCGTTTTGTTGGTGGGATTTTTGAAAATCACAAAAAATTGGCCGAGAAAGGCAAAAACAATTTCCGTCCATCAACCACTATTACAGATTGTCACAGATGGACACCATTGATTGGGACACATGAGCGTTGAAAGCGTGCGAAGTCAAAAAAAACATCTTGACTATCCTCTAATAATATCCCCTCATGCTAACTATATTTTGCATAATCTTCACACTTATCCTCAAAAAAATAGCTTGATGACTATGCTAGATCTATCCAAAACCTAAGTAGCTAAAAATAGCTTCTCAATTGGATCCTTTGGCATAAATTTGGTGAGAAAACCAGCCAATAAACTTGAGATTGCTGCAAGATCACCATATCCATGACAAGACTTTCTTGATTGTAAACCACGTCCAAGTACCATGAAGAGTTTTCCACCATTTGAGCACCATTGCCATTGATTTCTTTCATCCTCGAAGAACATGATTAATCCCAAAGCTCCTCCACCTTGAAAATAGCTGCAACTCCATGAGGATATCAAGACATAAGGATCACAAGGATCCATCAAGACTATGCATGGTAAAATAACAAAGATTTTGCATCATTTCTTCATGCTTGATTTCAATGCCAATCTTAGAACTAATGAGGATAAATACTTCATTGTGGATATAAGTGCCTTGGAGGATGATTCACTTATTCTCATAATAAGTTTACAAATTGCCTCATAACATTAAAAAATACTATCATCCAAGACATGGATTTGTTAGAGTTTAATCTTATTCCTACTCACCTAATTCTACCTTTTTAGTACTCATGTACAATTTAAATACTCGCTCTCTAAACAGTCTACAGAAATAAACTATTATTTGAGTTGAGGGTTGATCTGTTCGCACTAATACTAAGCGTGGTGAAGATGGAGCTACCTCCTTGCACTTTTGTGCTCGCATAACAACTTTGGCATTCAGTAAGGTAGTGTCCCCTTTTCGCATGTCACCATGACCTGTGTAAGAACACAGTGTCGCGATTCATTCGCCTTTTCTTCGTTTGTGCGAATTTGCATGTAAAAATGCAGACTGCGTGACAACGTTAGAAAAAATACGCAGCATGAATGGAGGCAGATTAAAATTGGGATTTAGGAGAGTAGGAGGAGTAAATCCAACAGAGGAGATGGTCCCAGCCTTGGCACTACGTTAGGTGCTCCTTGACAATAAGCATAAGAGGTCTAGAACTAAGCTCTCTTCTACTATATGATCTGTGGATTGTAGGAGCAGTAATCAGTGGGTGAGAAGACGCACTATACAGGTGGCAGTACCTGTGCATCAACTTTAAGCTCTACTTCAGTATCAGACACTCATTTGAAGTGTGGTTATGGCCAACTTTTTTTGTAAACTAATCTTCATCAAACTTTATGGAGCCAAAAAAGTGTCTACTATCAAACAAGCAAAGGTTGGTAGTATGTACTTTTTTCGAAAATGAGGTTGTGAGGGTTCTTTTTGCTCATGGCTATTTTTGGTGTCTAGGACCTTCGTCGAGGCTTACAAGCATTCAATTAACCTTTACCGACTTCAATAATTTCCCTGATGGGCATGATGGAGCTAGGCGAAGGACATTTGAAGGGTTTGGAGCAACTTTGAAATTATAGACTTTTTTAACAAAGGATTTTGGGTTGTTTTTTGGCAATTTCGAATAAATGGCTGACTGATGTGGTAGAACGTACTGACAGATTGGCAAGGGTTAGTTTGGAAGGATCAAAGAAAATTATCAACTAATCCACACTCTACTCTACTCCAAACATCACCACTCCACAAAGAAAAGGACATACAACAAAAAAAAATCATGCAAGCTACCTACATAAAGAAATGCTAACTGCTCCCCAGCCACGGCGCCAAAAATTTGTAGTTGTCTCAATTGCCTATCACGCATAAAGTTTTGTTCCCAAGGGAATAGTGCTTCTCTTTCAAAGTTAGGTTGGCATAATGAGTTTCCTAACTAACCACACCTAGATAAACCAAGCAAGATTAGGCAAGGAAGGTCTCTTACACCTTACCCTCTCTCACCTCTCTAAAAACACAAGTAGTAAGTGAAAGCAATCACTATGAAAGCATACATATAAAGCAATAAACTGCAAGAATGTTTTGGTTATCAAATGGCCATTATCTCTTCCCCCTGTATAGAACATGGAAATGGATACAAGAAGTGCCTTTTTATTCTTGCAGAAGGCCTTGCCCCTGATCTCTGATTGGCTATTCCTACTTGGCAAGGATTATAATCCAAGACCTTCATGAAATATCCAATGATTCCATATTGAGAAGGGTGTCATATGAGTTCAATTTGGAGTGAGAGGGTACTCACATGAATCATGTGTATGAACTAAGAACCAAAACGGCTCATTTTTTATCACTTGTTTTACAACGTATTTCTCATTTCTACTTTTTTATTTTTATGTTTCTTATTTTTAAATTCTTTTAGCATAGTTGTCGCATACCTTCTTTTGCCATTTCTGGCAACCCCCCTCGCATCTGCAATAACAAGGGCCATAAAAAAGAATGATGATGAGGAAAGTAATAGGAGATTGCAAATTTGTAGTGAAGGATGAGTATCTAACTAAAAGGTAACCTTGTTTTCTTTACTTTTGATGAGGAAAAATGTAGGAGGATTTCCATGTGAGTCTTATTAAGAGGTGTGTGGGTTCTGCCACAACAACTTGTGACATGAGAAACCACCAAAAATTGTGGACAACAAAAATGATTTAGTATTTGTGAATCCATTTATAAGGAATGTGAACCAAGTAGCAACTATAAAGGTTGGCACGAAAAGAGTCTCTTCCAAGATTACAGGATTATTTAGAACAAGTACGTAAAGCATTGTTGGAGATTTACTTTTGTATTTCCAACAATGCTTAAATGGCAAAATTATGTTTGTTCAAAAATAGACTTCATTAAGTAAGCTTTACAAATGTACCTTACACATTTGCAATGTCATTTTGTTATAAATGTGAATTTCTAAAACTTTATTGAAACAATAAACTTTTTTTATTTCCAACAATGCTTTATGTAGGGGAAGGCCCTCTTATATTGAGGTGTCGTGGGGCTTTTCCCTATACCGTAATGCCTTGTGCTCAGGTGTCCTTTGTATTTTGGGACCACCTCTAGGAGCATAATGTCCATCCAATTTTCTCTCTCCTAAGAATCTGTCATTCCCTCTCGGTGAAATGCACGTTCTCTCTCCTCTCCCCGGTGGAATGCACGTTCTCTCTCTACGGAATGCACGTTCTCTCTCTTCTCTCCGATGGAATGTGCATGTGCTATGTGGTAGCCCATCATTGGCTGTCCACATCCACATTCCACCACAAATGTAAAAAAATTTGCACGAAAAAACCGAAAAAAAATAAAAAATAAAAAATAAAAAATAAATAAAACCTAGTCCATGTGTACGGCCGTACCGTACGGCCAGGCAAAAAAAACAAAAAAACAACTAGTCCCCATGTATGGCCGTACGGCCGTACCGAACGGCCAGGGAAAAAAAAACAACAACCTTCGCACAATGGCATTACGCAGGGAAAGGCCCGAGGACTTCGCCTTTCCCCCCCCGCCCCTCCCCCCCAAGAAAAAAACATGCTTCCTCCTACCTTGATGCAATATTCTTACATTTACTCCTTTGAATATAAGAATAGTGTATGATGTGGTGGTCTGTAATCATGCAGTGTATTAAAAACTTGATAGTTTGTGTATGCACATATCCATGGCTTATTTGGGTATGCTATAAATAAAAATGGTGTTGGTATAGACATGGAAAGTAGATGAGAACATATTATAAACATGTTAAAAGAGCTTGTGAAGAAGCCTCGTGTTACAAGATGACTTATTTTGCAAAAACACGTCAATATATAGATCCATCACCTACTCTTGTCTGCTGATTTGTTGAAACCTAGAAAAACCGCGATATCCAACTCCACACCTTTATTTTATTCATCGAAGGACCAAACTTTATATAGTGTCCTCTGTTAGTAGAAAAAATTTACACTTCCTTTGTACAGTCAGCATCAAGCGTTGCATTTACTTATGCTGGGATTGTAACAAACTGGATCCCCGTCGACGTCGACGCAGCAACTCGGAGTGATGCTAGGGCATGTGCCTGCAAAGTAGAGTGAGTGAGTGACTGTGAGGCAATGTAACAATTCCAAATCCCACAGGGTGCACAGTGCAAGCACACTTTCAACACCCTCGAAAGAAAGTAAGAAGGCAAGAATCCAGAACAATCAACTGTTTACGAAGCGAGATATACATATAAAACGACAAAGAACAAGTATAAAAAGAAATGGAAGAAGCTGGTCTTTCATTAGCTTGCTAAAGGCATGGAGGCTGGAGCAGCATATAATTGTCAGGGGATGTAGTTACCACAGCCGCCAGAGGCTCTAATGAGTGGAATTTTTCTGAAGGGCATCGTGTCTTCTGATGCAGCATACGGAACCGTGATCATAATTAGCAACAGCACGAGCATCATCCTCATCATCGGCAGCGAATGGAAAGCCATCTTCGTGTCTCTCTCTCTCTCTCTCTCTCTCTCTCTCTATATATATATATATATAATATGACTCTACTTTAAACAACCTGTAGGCTGTTACACATATTTCTGGCGACTCTCTTGTCTCTCTCTTCCTCTCTTCTATGAATCACTTTCTACTTTCAGCCTTTTATACTTTATCTGTGGTGGTGTGGGTGGGCATGAACCCTCACCCACACACCACTTTTTATTTTACACAAAAGTGCCATCTTTTGTTTACACCAAAGTCCTCCCATCCTTCACACTCATGAGAGACGTGGACGTGGGGCCCATGCAGCTTGCCATAAGCAAAGCATAGGGTGATTTTCGATTAGCGGCAAGTCTTTTTTTTGGCCTTTTGACGTCTATTTTTGAGCTTTGGCAAGTGAGTTGCAATGGACCACTCCACTTTCAAACTTGGTTGGCAAGTGCTAAATATAGGGCCACAATCTAATTGGCCAATCTAAATTCTTATCATCCCATTGATCCGTTTTTGTTAAGTTGCCCCTGGCAACTCAACCTCATGCAATGTGGCAAGTAATGTGCTGGAGTTGCCCCTACGTGGCAAGGGTCCCATGCCACCTCATCTGCCACAAGGTGGCAACTCAAGCTAAGTCTAAAAATCTCAAAAGACTATATATGTCTAATAGTCAATAATGGAAAGCATATGTCTAAGCAATGACATCAAACAAGTATACCAAAATTCTCGAAAATATCATTCTAGCATACGGCTAACCAAATGGACCATGTATTTCTCTCAATTCTTATAAAATTTCCAGCATCATGAAAAATATCCTCCAAAATCACATATTTATCAATAGTGAGTCAACTCAAGAAGTCGACAAGCAACAAAATAAACCATTGGTCAATAAGTCCTTATAGTTCAGTTTAATATCAGCTGACCTCTACATATTAGCACAACTATTCTCCAAATCTAGTTTTAAAACTAAAACTCCATAATATCTATGTTCAAGCATAATAGGTGTTAAATCATTCTCACTTCAAGATAAGATTATTAAAACCAATAGGTAAAAATTTCTTTCATTGTTCACCTCTCTTGGAAAGATCAAGAGTCAAGAGGAAAAGATCTAGAGCCAAAAAAAAGCCTAGAGAGAAAAAAAGATAGACAATGTCGAGCGAGAAATACAAGCACTATAGACAATTGTTGTGTGATCCCTTCTCCAATTTAACACCAAAAGTGAGAGATTTATAATGAATAAATCTCAACCTAAATATAACTATGGTAGTCCATAGATAAAAGCATCTAGATTAGGTTTCAATGCCCTAAATCCTAGCTATCCAATGTATCAATTTTCTAGATTGACTAGTGTGGCAATTATCCACTAGTCATGTAAAATAAATGCATCTTGGTTTCCAAGGGGGCTTGAACTTGGGACCAAAGAAACTTTGGATGCCAAGCTAACCAATTGAGCAAACCCTTAACTCATAAAGAACTGACATTTGGACTAACTTGGCCACCCTCCATGAAGATTCCATGTGTGTAAGGCCACACTTTGACTTGTGGTCAAAATTTCCGACTTTACTCTAATTTGGCCTCCAAGTTGGTCTTTCCATATTTTTACTTTCTCTCTCATATCCAACTTATATTTCCTCTTAAATCTTCCATATTTTTACATTCTCCGTCAAATCCAACTTGGATTTTCCCTTAAGAACTATATCCTACTTAGGGTTGTCCTTTGGAATATTGCCACATTTCTTCTCAAATCCGACTTAGATTCTCCCTTGAGAATGATTTCCTTCTTAAGTGTTGTCCTTCACGTATTTCACATTCTCCCTCAAATCCAACTTATGTTCTCCCTTAAGAAATATTCCCTTCTTAAGGGTTGTCTCTTTTCTTTGTCCCTATGAATACAAAGAGACTTAAGAAAGATATTCCAGCTGATATAGAACTTTGTGTCCATAAAGGATGCTTCACTATCACTTCTATCAATCATCCGAGAAATCCTTTGTAAAGATACATTTTCTGACTTTTCAACTATCCTATGTCCACATGGTGCAATAGTGTGTAACCATGTGTGTTGTTACGTAATGTGGCACAAACACCCATAATGTGAACATAGACTCCAGTTGTTCATTGAGCAGTTTAGAACTATTCAAAACTAAGGTGAATACACAAATTCTCATAATGTGAACGTACATTATAGTTGCCCACAACTAGATTCGGGTAGCTTTAAACATCTCTTTCTAAAACTCTTTGTCCTAGTTGGCAATCCTTATAGGTTTTTTTTGGATTCGAAACTCTGTGAATGTTTACAATAATTATATATGTCATGAAATTACAAATCAAATGTCCCTATTCATAAAAGCTACCTCACTTTCTTGCCATAAGAATATAATAACATGGTTTCTCCAATATTACACCATCAATAAGTAACACAAAAACCTCTAATATCCATCATTTTACAAAGTCCAATTGGCTTTGTCCCTTTGTACCACACTCCAAGTGAGTACATCACATAAACCATGACCATCATAAAAATTGAAACAACAATAATGATCAAGCTTACTCAACACAAACCCAAAAGTAAGTATGTGATAAAATCATCGTTTTTGTACCCTCCTCTTTTGATATAAATCGTAATCATTGGACAAGGACAAATAGTGAAATTGAATTTACAACAATTTGAACTAACAGAAAAGCTTTTTGGAAGCTATGGGTAGAACAAAATCGAGTCTGTGGAGATTCACAAAATTGCTCAAGACTGTGAAAAGAATTAAGGACAAGGAATTGTTGCTTGAATTTGGACGACAGTCAGACGGAAGTTTGAAATTCTGTGAAAAAGACCGTGTGGTATTTGCAATCGGTGTGCATTCAATTTGACACCAATTGACAAACGAAGTGAAGCAAACTTTTCCTTATAGGAAGGCGCGATGTTGGAGCACCCAGTTTCTAACAGGACAAGAGTTGCTAGGATCTTGAATCCATTCAAGAGCAAGATTGAAATCCTAGACTAGGGCGTGTAGCTGTGAAATAGCAAATTTCTCTCATTATAGGACATTTTTCATATCTGTAAAAACGTAGGAGAGGGCGGCTTGGTGAGGCTAATCAACTGCCAAGAGGCCATACAGGGCCGTAGACCATATGTAGAGCTGGATCATTTTTTGTTAAGAAACCAAAACCATTTCTCCATAGTCATGGAAGCTTGAGAATAGAGAAGAGGAAGAGACATCACGCGTCAGAGTAGGCCTCTGGAATGCGATGGAATGACAACAAAAGTGTGGGTGTCCACCAACGTATTTTTCCTCTAAAAATCAGCGATGGTGGCCAGTGAGTAATTTCAGAACTAGGGCTTGAATTCCTCTATGAACCAGCGAGGGAAGATTTCAAGCATGATTATGACATAGAAGCATGGATAAACAATTGGCCTCTCTCAAACACACCTCTTAATGGGGCTCATAGCAAGATCTCATAGAGTATCTCTCTCACATCAATAGAATAATCAAAAGGAATTCTCAAACACTCTAGGAAACAAAGAAACCCCTCTACTCTTAGTAAGAGACATGGAGATTGAGAGAATATCTATCCTTTAAAGAATTAGCCTCCTTTCGATGAATTCATATTGGACTCACACTCAAACAACCACTCATAACTCAACTAGTGAGCAATCTAGGAGTAACAAAGACTCACTTCCAATAATGATCTTGATAGGATGACACAGAAGGTACAAACACCCAAAAGCAAAGAGATCTCAACACATCACTCATACCTCTACCATAAAACTCAATCTATATAATGAATCTCTTGAAATAAATCTCAAGATATAGAATGAAAATCCTACAATGTGGTATGAAATCAAAATAAAAATCGAATTCTCTCATACTTCTCTTTTTTTTAGCAAGGGAAATTCCCAAGTATTTACAGGAGATGGGAGTGATTTGCCACCTTGGAATGAAGCCAAAGTATTAGTTATCTCATAATCACACCATAAAGACCTTTTGCTCACCACCCATGTGCTTTCGTCATCTATCTTTTATTTCCAATTAAGTGTGCATGGGACCCTTGCATGCCATTGGACCATGCCTTGACTTTTCATTCTTGAAGGATGGTGAAGAGTTGACTTGCCCATTTTTCCACTTCTTATTCTCTTTTTGAAAGGCAAGACCCCTTGACTTTGGTCAAGGGTCTTTAAGGTTGTGGTCTCCTCTCGTCTTTTATACAAGGAAGGGGAGACTTCAATAAAGAAATGTTAGCTCACTAAACCATAAAATCTACAACCATAACCAAAATATCAACAACAAAAAATCAACTAAAAATTTTACCCTACTAACCCTCATCCCCTAAGGACAAGGGTGGATTTTCATAACCTTATAAATTATCCAGCATCAATCTTATTGTCTGGATATTCACCATGTGTTTCAACCCTAATAGATAAGCAAGTTTCGTCCCTCTTATCTCTTTCAGATATGCAATATATTTCATAGGTGGACCAAAAGGTGTGGATCCCTTCCCAAAACTACTTGTTGACATGGATCTTGATGGTTGTCTTGATCATCCAACCTCAAAGGTGGAGGTAGAAAAATTTCGTCGATCATGTTGAACATTTCTCCTATACCATAGGGCTCATCATCTTCCTCTAAGGTCGTATCCAAAATAGGAGATACAATATCATCTGCATCATCCCTAGTACTCATTTGAAAAGCCATGTTTCTCATTCTAGAATAATATTGTAATTCAGTAACTTCCATGCACTCAGATCCTTCCTCATCGGTACTAGAGTCAACATCATAATCCACCATTCTCTCATCCCATTTGAATGCTTCGGATATTACCCCCTTGGTCTCTTCATCTATATGACCTCTGATCAGGGTATAGGTTCTTCTATTCCAACAATAGTCATCGAGGATGATCCATTTCTAGGTTTAATATTCTTGGAGTCTACCAGTTGCTTACTTGATCCCTCACACTCTTCATCAGAGGTGTCTATCCATACCCTATCTTGGGTTTCCCTCAGCTCTTTCTTCTCTATGACTGTTTCTGCCAAGTTTATCGAGGGTTTCTCTCCTTCCATTCTAATCACATCACCTTGAGAGATCATGCTACGATCTATTTGGGGTTGACTCTAGACAAGTGGTACTTGAGATTCTCTCTAGTTGGTGTGATACTGGAGTGTCTACGCTTTCATCAGGATTCTATCCTCTAGAATAGGATCAAAATTATGACATCTCTCATTCTCCTCAAGTCTACGATGGATAAAATAGAAGGTTCGGTCGATTCCATTATCTCCTCGAGTCTCGCTGCTCCCAAAAGAGACACTATACGTTGACGATACATGATTTTCAACCCGACTAAAAGGAGATGTTCAAATGGGATGCATCAGTATAAGGAATGTCAGGTCCTAGCGGAAGGTTTGGATGGAACATCTTTCCCAAAGATAGCTCAAAATTTGTGATGCACGGAATATCTCGCCTATAATGATATTTTCTCACTTTCTCAAAACACACCTCACTCTAGAAAAGGATTAGAACACGAATATCTCGAGAATGATGATAATCTATAATGGGCAAAATAAGAGGCTCTAGGGATCTCATAATTTCACCTAGACATGTGACTCCTAGGATAGATATAATCCTTTGTCGATATATCAATTTTGAACTGATCAGTATTCCAATGTTCAAATACGATGTGTCGACATAGGAAATACCTGGTCCTATGGGAAGATTTAACCACAACATTGAAATGGTTTTCTAGAGTACTCTAAGGCATGTGCCCAGTAGTTTCTGAAATTCTCAACAAGAGTTGTAAAATTTGTCTTTCCACTCTCTAATGATTTAGTACTCTCATCTCTCTATGACAAACGGTACATTCTTAATTCATTGATAAAGAAAGGTTTACTTCAAGTGCAGTAACCAACCCCTAAACATCTCGGTTTCCAGATGTTTGATAGTGAGTGACTAGGAACCGTATATTCCAACGGGGTATCCTAGCCACTGTGATCCTAAGTGAATATGCCAGTAGGTTGAGTTTTTAGCTCTAAATGGTATATTCCAACCATGTCGAGTATAGACCTACCTCTTGTATTCCAAGGAGATAGGGTGTTTATCTATTAGACACCATCTTTATACTTGACACCAAAGAAAAACACCTCAAAAAATTAATGTTTATAGTCCTTATAACTTTTACATATCATTCCAAGGCACACAACAAAAGAGGCACAACCCAATAGAATTCTCATGAGTCAAATTGTAGTGTGAATAATACCTGGAAATTTTTGACAACTCCCAGTCCAAGTGACCCGCTAAGAAATCTGGGACCCGAGAAACTTTGGAAAGGATATGGCTTCACTCAGAAATGTGATTGTAGTAGAAGAATTGTAGATGTGTCATAGTAGTAAGCCTGCCTCGGTAAATAGTGACACATTAGCAATTTGCCATCTTAAGCGCAATTGGAAGTAACCATTCTGTCTCAGAAAATGTTGGTAGATGTTGTAGCCATTTTGCCTCAAAATGTGTTGATAGAGTATTAATCTCAAATGCGATTGGCAGTAGGCATTCTGCCTCAAAAAAATGTTGACAGATTACGTATTTCAAATGTGATTGGTAGTAGAAAGTAGCTTTCTCTGTCATTAGCGATGGGATGGAGAGCACTTCTTCCCATTGGTTGATCTCTCATAATCTCAGTAGAAACAATGATAGAGCAAAGTAAAAAATTTCGCTCTTTGTAGATGATCTTGTAATATATCTGGCTCAAATGTGACCTCCAAAGCAGCGATGGCATCTCTCTATCAATGGTAAATGATCAGACCTTATTAATGGCTCAGAAAGCAGAGGAAGCAGGATTGCCCAAAAACAGAAGAAAAAAAACAGAAGATGGAAGGTATACCCTACCAAAACCTAATCGGTAGTCTGATGTACCTTACAATTTGTACCAGACCCGATCTAGCTTTTTCTGTTTACGCCTTAAGTCAATTCTCTTCCAATCCTGGCATGGCATATTGGAAAATGGCAAAACGAATCCTACAATATCTGAAGGGTACCCAAAATATGGGATTAACCTACAGAGCAGAAAACGAAAGAAAAGGATTCGAGTTGCACCACTACAATGATGCAAGCTGGGCGAGCTGCAAAGATGACAACAAGTCTGTAATTGGAGGATGTTCAATAGCATGTGGAACAGCAATTAGCTGGATATGCAAAAAGAAAACCTTGGTAGCTCAATCTTCTTGCGAAGCTGAATACGTCGCAGCTTCAAAGGTGGCGAACGAGGTAGTTTGGTTGCAGATGATGTTGGAGGCAATTGGGCCTCCACAAGGAGGACCATGCACGGTGATGATGGATTCTCAGAGTGCCATTTATCTGTCCTTGAATCTTATCTTCCATTCAAAGACAAAACACATACCTCTGAAGTACCATCACATTGGAGATTCGATCTCGAAAGGAGAGCTCCAGGTCCAGTACATAAAGTCTGAAGACATGATTGCAGATCTGCTCACGAAGCCGCTCAACAAGCCACTCTTCGCAAAACAAAGAAAGACAATTGGATTAAACGTGCAAAGCTACAAGGTTCAAGGAGTGTTAGAAATGGTGAACTCCTGCAACTTTGTCGCGACGCGAAGCAAAGCGACATGAAGCGAAGGTCAAATGGCGAAAAATTTGTGAAAGTCAACGTACCTCGAAAACCCTAAGACACGAAGCGAAGCAAAACTCGAAGGTCGAATGATTCGCAAAAGTCAAACATGCCTCCAGGACTAAAAAGACACGACACGACACGAAACGAAAAAGAAACGAAAGAAAATCTTTCGCACTGCCAGCTGGCAGCTCAATGGGCGTGGAGTCTTAAACTTCACGCTCAGCTGAAACAGTTAGCAATAACGGAGAATAACTGATTAGTTAATTAGTGTTAACTACTCTTGTAATTCTCTGTTTAGATATCTTGTAAACTCCACACAATGGAAATATAAACTTCTTTTTTTTGGATCAATAGAATAGACAAAGAGTGTGCATGAGTAGAGAAGAAAAAGAAAAGAATAGAAACAAAATAGTTGTGCATGAAAGTCTATCAACGAGCAGAACACAGCGAAAGAACAAAGCGTCAGGCCGCCAACAAGCAAGACACTGATCATCTCGCTCTAAAAATCAAACTGATAATACAGTTGTTCTATCTTGTGCATCTCCTTGCCTTCCGCTATCTTGATATCTATTCTGTGAACTGTAGTCGCGTGTCTAGGATCCTGCAAGCTTCCGCCTAAGAAAATTCAAAAGAAACAAATACGTTCGCGATGCACCAAACCCGTTCACGACAGCCTAGAGAAGATATTTGTCGATAGGTGCAACAAAAGAAAAACTTGCTGGAAGTAAAAGACGTTAGTTGGACACTCCTTAGGACACGTACTCACCATTTGAGACTTTTAGAGCTAAGCTTGGCATAGAAACAATTATGTAAAAAAAAAAAAAATTGTTGAATTACTTGTCAATACTAAAGTATGATACTATCATGCAGGTATGTTCCATGAATAGCATATATTATAGACCAAGTGAGACGTTGATTATTGAGGGAGAGAGTTAAATTAACAATAATCAACGTGTAATTTCTTTACGATTACTTTTTGTGAAAAATTGTCAACTACTTTTGTCGGTTTATTGGCATTTTTTGAGGCCAACGTCAAATCTCAACTTAGAAATAGTTTCATATTTGTCAATAAGGGCCTAAATAGTGGGCATACTATTTTTGGCAATTAGATAAGTAGATGAGGTTGGATTTAGAACCATTCTAATTGGCTAATTTTGGTACATTGCATCTAGACTAGATTTTCTAGGTTTTTGATGAAGTATACAGAAGTTTTCAAATTAGGTCAAGTTTGGAGCAGGTGGCCAAATGACATTTTGGAAGCTATAAATAGTTGTACCTGCGTGGAGAAATAATCATCATAGTTTTTTTCTTTGTGGAAAATTCATCTCTTGTGTTTCTATGTCCATCTCATGTGTTTCTCTCTTAATATCTTGACTTTCTATGTGTAGAATGTTGATTTCTTGGTAGATCTTGGATCCACATGTGTGAAGTATTGGACTTTACTGCTGCTATATTGACATGGAGAGTACTAAGTCATATCTAAGTGCTTTTTATCAGATCTTTGTGCATTTCTAAGTTCTAGCATGCATAAAGTAGTGATTTCTATCTTGTAGCTATTTAATATAGATGTGCAACCAAATTGGCCCAAGGTCTTGTTGATCCACTAATGTCTTTTGGATCTATTTTTTCACATGGTATCAGAGTAGGTTGCAGGCCAAAGTTGGTGGATTTGAGGCCGCCATAAATTCTATGTGGATTTGGAGGTGTTTCTAGCTCAAATCTTGTAGTTTTAAGAATAGAGATTGGATCTTTGTGATCTTAAAGTCATTTTAGGTCAAAATACTTGCAGATGGCCAATTTTTGAAACCACTTATTAGAACATGGAGACAAAAATTGCTCATGATTGTGGATGATACATTCTATTAGATGAGATATCTAGACTACCTTTTGCATATAGATTTTGCTTGATTCAATATTTTGCATTTTTTGTGAAACTCCAAATTTGATAGGATCTCTTGATTTTAAGTTGCTGGACTTTTTCAAGAGTGTGTTTCAATCTTAGGTGTTGGCAAAAGTCCATCATATTGTGTTTAGATCTATTGTGATCAAGAAATCAAGTTTCTATGTGCTAGGATTTTCTAGAAAGAGAGAAACTGAGAGGCTAGATTGTTTCCATATCTTTGTGATTTCTTCTTGAGTTTCTTTGTAGATTTTCAAGGGAGTGTTTAGTGCATTGGAATAGGTTCAAAGAAAAAATCAGATCATTGCAACATGGCAACCTCAAGTGGCTTCATGTTGGAAGGCAATGATAGCCTTACCTCAACAAATTATTCTACTTGGAATGTGAGGATGGAATCCTTGCTTGAGATAAATGATTTGATGGAATCTATTGTTGTAGGTGTGGACGAGAGACCTTTTGGCACCACAAGATCAATTGAGGTATTACAAGAGAGCAAAGAAAGCTTTACATATGATCAAGATGAATGTGACTAATGAGCTTCTCAAGGAAGTTGGTAAGTGTACCTTCATCAAATGAGGTTTGGGAAGCTTTATGAGTCCAAGTCTTCATCAAGAATACTAACCCCTTATCTATAAAAAGCAATATTGAATCCCACAATCAAGAGCAATCAAAACCATTGATTCGTACCCCATGCATATTTCGGATAGATCCTTGGCGAGTTAAGGGTTTTAACCGTAAGCTAGTCCAGAGGGAATCCACATTGCAACCACTTCCTACGCCTTAAAATAGGAATGTAGTGGGGGGGTCTATTCTGAGCAACCTGGGGCTGGCCACATACTTCCGGACGGTTATAGGAGTCTTCTCAAATAAATGTTGTCGCCACATAGGTTGTGGTGCCATGGCTAGTATGCATGCAACTTCGTTCTCTTTCATGTCTTTGGCAGTAAAACCACCCGTCGCATGAGGATTCATAAGGATATTGTGTTAGAAACTCATTGATTTCTTCCTCCGCGCTTTTGGGTTTCCTTAAGGCCCTGGAGGCTAAAATGGGACGAGAGCCTTGGGAGGAGGATGCTTGTTGTTCCTCCATGGATGATGTCGTGCTCTGCTTTGATAATAGTAAGCATAAATAACTTAATAAGCATTGAGCAAAAAACATTTAATATAAGACCTACGTCCTCGACATATCATCCTAACTACAAGTGTCAAGAACCACATGAGCTCAAGAACAATCTAGAGAAATTAGAATCGACAACCAAGTTGCCCACACATGGGCAAATTCTTTTCATGAACCATGATTATAACTTATGTGATATCAAAGTTATTGTGGCACCCTTAGAAATGTCAAGACTCAAGACAACATTTTATTCCATGTTTGAAGCATTAGGTGCACCATCGACGGTTTTTTTTTGTATTCTTAGTGAGACTTGATCTATGGGTACGACATTTGTGGTTTAGTGACTATAGTTACCTACAATGTCTCTTTTTCTACAATGTTAGAACTCAATAATAAGCATTATATTGTGGTTCAAACTTCATATGGATATACAATTGTCACTCCATTATCCAAATTTATTCATGTGGCTTCACTTTGGCCATCATGATTATTCTTCTTCGTCAATGCTAATAATTATTGGTCAATACAATAATCTATTGAAATTTGACATGTATACTTTCGCATATAATATGAGAAGTCACAATCATTTTGTTGTCGCTATGAGGTGTTCTTGAACAAATAGCTAGCTTAGTAATAAGTACATATTTATTTGCAACATCTAAACAACATCACTCTTATATATCATGATTCAGATGTGCCCAATACCTCTAAGTCTCATGACTCATCTCGATACTTTTCCTTGGTGTTCTTTGTCCATCCATCAAACTTGAAAGTTTCATAATCATTGTTGGGATGTCGGCAATCATTTCTTATTGTAAGCATTCCATTAAATCAATGCTTGCATTGCAATTTCTCATTCAACATAATACACATACATACATTTATGTGGTTTGCTATAAAGCATTAACATTTTGCAACATCTTCAACATTGAACATACTAAATTGGCATTTTTGTGGTTGTTATATTGTTCGCATCTATGTCTATCCTGCCATTTGGTCACCACCAATAAAAATAAGAACAGATTTGGGTTATTCTTGTTTGAACAGGTTCTCGATTTGAACCCTGCTTGATCAATTTGAATCAGACGAATCGGCTTGATTCGAACGATGCGATTGAAATCAGTTGGAAACCTTGATAATAAGCACAAATATAATACAATGTTATTGCAATTCAACAAGCACAACTCCAACATGTGCTAAAAAAATGTCTTAAGAGGACAAAGCACTCATAACATCCACTTCGACAAATTCAAATGCTCCATTACTTTTTTTAGGTATCAACTGAAAAAGTGACAAAGGTAAAGGTATAAGCACAAATGGGAAACAAGAGAGCTGCCATATAATAAACTCGTCAGAGCAATTCAAAATAATGATGACCTCACAAATGTACAAAGTTCATGAAAAGGAGACAAATGGTTTAGACAATAAACTGGTGGAAAAAAAATTTGGCTTCCCTAATGCATCTCAACCTCAAGAAACAAAAAAACAAGATTTACGTACCTAGAAATACTACAAACAAAAAACATCACACAACTTAGTATTGAAAATCGAAACATTGTATGTACAAGCTTGAATTTTGTCTCCACTCCAAAAAAGGATCTTAGCATCAAGCATCACACCTAAAAGACCATGGAACATATTGCAACAAAAATTGAAGGGCAATTCCACCATCCTCTAGAATACCCCAATCCATAAAGGGGCACATTAAAATTGATGTAGATATAAAAGTCATAGAGAGCTCCCCACATTCAAATGTGGCTGACCTCAAAACACCACCTTCAATAATGAGGCCTTGAAGTTTTATTCCAAATTTGATAGAAGCACTAATCCCTATGTTGACGTACTCATAAACCTGGAGAGAGAAAAAATTGGTCAATCAACAACTCAAATCAACGCTAGCAAAAGAAATAAAGTCATGGTAAATTTCACTTCATATAAAAGAAAAATCTCATGTGTCTATGAACCAAAGTACAAAAATCAATACAAGAAGAGAGAAACTACTATATACTTTAGTATTTGGACAGCAAAGAAGTGATATGTGAGGTTGTTGAGAAATGGTGGTTGCAATAAGGAGTGTGTCTTGAATGGTGGTTTGGCAACTATCATCAATGAAGTTTTTGAAATAACGCATAGGAAACCTACCATGCTTGGCAAAATTCATGTTGATTAGTTGTGTGAGGAAGATATTGCATATGATGCATGAAAGCACATTGGGCCTTGAAGCTACAGAAACTAGTGATGCGATCGCTCATGGAGCCAAAATTGTGTGATACTGGAGCTCTTTCATTTGAAACATTCAATCATTATGTCACCTATTTTGGTAATGAGATGACTTCTACAAATTTGGTTAAAAGTGTGAACACCTATATGACAAGTGTAGTAGCTGCATAAGCCATGTGAATGACGAAATCCAAAATTGTCTGATACTGAGAGTACAAGGGGCTCTTTTGTTTGGAACATTCAATCGTTATGTCACCTATTTTGGTAATGAGATGACTTCTAAAAATTAGGTTAAAAGTGTGAAGACCTATATAACAAGTGTGTAGCTAAATAAGCCAAGGGAATGACTAAAGTATGTGGGAAAAGGCATGTTATGAAACTATCAAGAAGTTTAAGGCTATCAGCTTGTGAATGGTGGACAAATCACCTGATGAACGAGAAGAAGATTGCAGCTTGATGCTATAAAGATGATTATATGAAGACCCAAAATTACAGGAAGCAAGGAACTATAGTTTGGTTTGGTGTAGATGAACAACTATTGAAGACTGAGTTTGAAATTGATGCAAAGAGGAAATGCTACAAACAAGATTGGCATATGGACTACATTGACATACTCAAAGACTCCATGAGACATGATCAAGCCACAATTGCAACAACACTATTGGAGAAACTTGGCAAATATGGACATGGATGAGATTTGTTCCACTCGTCTTGTAATCATAAAATAGCCATTAAGGAGGTGTGTTTCAAATAGTCTTTTTTATGTATTGTATTGTGCATTACCCCCATGACTAAAGTTTATGTAGTCATTGTGTATTGCCCATTGTCTCGCGATGTGACCAGAATTATAAGTCAATCTTATGATGTGAGTGTGTGCCTAGTTGTGACCAACATACTTGTATGTATCACAAGTTCTTAAGATGGTGTGGTGATGGAGGCCTAATGGAGGAGTTGATAGTTTACTGGACCCTCGTAAAAATGAGGTGGTAAAAGTCAAAGAAAGTAGAAGTAGGTCCCTTAAGAGGTGGAAGTAGGTGGGGGAGCAGTGTAAATACCTCGCACATTAGCTAGTGGGTTGCTTCGAAGTAAGCTTCAACAAGTGGTATAGTTTGAGGTGCTTGGAGCCCTAGTAGTGCTAGGAGACAATCCAACTTTAACTAATAGATAAGTTTTAGATAGTACTTGGTAGCATATGTGAGGAGCTTGGGAGACTACATACATAGTTGTGAGGCAATCCTTTAGATAGTACTTGGTAGCATATGTGAGGAGCTTGGGAGCCTACATACATAGTTGTGAGACAATCCAGCTAAGCAAGTATCATTGTTGTAATTTTTGGTTGGCTTATTGATAAAGTTGTAATTCACATAGTGTACATCCTTGTGTGGAGGCTAGTTTTTACCTAATGTAAGGACAATGTAGATCGTGCATAGCTTTTCCTACAAGGTATCAGAGCGTTGTCATTCCTAAGTGCTTGTGCATGCTATTGTGACACTGTTGATAGCGAGAAGTAAAATAGTCCCTTTGTTGTGCATCGGTATGGTCTAGCATGACACTGCCACCTCAAGTTTTGAGCAACAAGCAATTTAATTGTTCTATCAAGAGATCTGAGAGTTTGGGATCATAGTGAGGATTGCAGTTACTCCAAATTAATTGTGTCCTCAACTACGAATACTGTCGCAGTGCAATAGTTTCCTCATGAGAAGGCTGAACGATAGTATCGACAGCCCCCTGCACAAAACTAGGAACAAAAATTTCAACGATTTCCTTCAGATAAGGTTAAACAAAAATGTCAACACCTGTTAGTCAAGTTGTGACATTTCCACCAACTTTTTTCAGTATCTGTACCAACATGTTCTGCAAAATCTCAACAAAGCACTAAATCTTCAAATGTACCGTAAAGCAAGTTCATAATAGCAAATTGAAGCCATAATCTCTACTTCTTCAGCAGAACACTTCCCTCAGTCAGCCCACACCAAGCAACAATAATATCACCAGCATCAGTAAAATATCTTTGAAATTCATGAACTACGTCAGGAAAGTTAATACAATATAACGTTAACAAGTCTGAAGCTCAAAGGTACAATCTACAGGAAAATTCCTTATTCCCTGCCTAATTTCATTTTTGTTAGAACTCTGTTTTTTTTTTGCCAGGAGTCCATCAAAGAGAAATTTTTACATCCGTAAGTCACACTACTCTCTCTCCTAAGATCGCTCTATGCATCTACAAATTGATGACACCTTATACAGCTTGAAATATTACATGCCATGACAGCGATTCCAATACTTCATATAATATCTATAGATAAAGACATGGATTTGTGATGCAACTACTACTTTAAGCAGATTGCAATGCAAGCTTCTATGCTACATACCATGTTGCCAGTCCTCTTGGTTTGTCTCAAGCATCTGTGCTACATAAACTTGAAAAAAAAACTACTGGGTTACACAAACTTTAAAATCCTTTTCCAAATTCCAGCTGATTAATTCAATTTTTCACTCTTTGTAAGTTTCTTCTAGGAATTGATTTTCTTCACATCTGCTCTTACTTTACTCATAAGTATTAATGTAATATGTTCTCAAAGTGGGGATTTAAATATGGGAAGTCCTTGGTTTTATTCCAAACGCTTTCACAACTTTTCTGTCACAAAGCTGTTCTCTCCATATTATTCTCTTAATATAGTCGAAAACTTTCATCAAGCATCCACATCTGCCAAAGCTAGTATAAAAACTAATGATTCCGTGCACCTATGTGAAGCCGTCTCTGATTTGCAATATTACAATCTGCAACAGCCGAAACCTTACAGTTTATTTCTTCGTCACATTTTATCTTAGATGGCCAGCCGTCATATACATCTCCATTATCCTTAAGAAATTCCTATCTCAAAAAATTTCTGGCCTTTCAGAAGAAAGAGCAAAAATCACTAGTTGCCATAGGAAAGATCCAAAGCAAGAAGAGCAAGCACACATATCGCTGTGAAAAGACGATTGTTCAAACTACTAAATTAGATAAAATGGATCATATGCAATTGATTACTACATCTTCAATCCAACAAGAAGATATGGAAGTACAAGTTTCCGTTGATGAACAGAAGTATCTTCAACAACAAAAGGGCATTCGTAGCGATCAGGTCTTAATCAGTTGATTCAATAAAAACCTCCACTGATGGAGCTCAAACTTTGCAAAGAGTGTAAATAAGAAGAATAGAATATTATGAAGGTTGTTATAATCAGTGTGAAGATCAAATAATCAGTGCAAATGTCAATATGGGAAAGTGGAATATGCATGCCAATATGGGAGTATCTTGTTTGATGATCATTATTAACATCCCAGAGAAATTTTTGGTTGTATATGACATGGCATCATGGCATGTAGAAGCAAAAGGATGTTTCATTCATTCAATGGCCAGAACATAGAAATGATATCAAGATGAATACAAGTTAATTTCAAGGTTTTCCAACAGCTATATCCTCTATAAGTTGAAATTTCTACATTCATAGAATTCTTTTCGAAACGATAATAAGGATTGTAATAAGCTATTGAAAGTAGTTTGACACGATCAATTTCAAAGACTGCATGCCATGACTAAACCTATTACAAAATATCAAATGGGGGTGGCAATAGAACTAAGCAGTCTAAATTAATTTGGGAAAAATTTAGTCAATCCCCCCAATATAATAATCGAAGTGATATTAGATATTGGATGATACAAATCGCAGCTAGCAGAAAATTTGTGAAAAAATTGAATGATGACCAGCATTAAGAACAGAGGTCGACTTTCAAGCAGCGCTGACATACCTGTGGCATGCTCTGGAAAAGTAGGGCTTACTAAAAGAGCACATGTGAGCTTGATTATGATACACTCATATCATCATCATCATCCGAGCCCTTCACACTGTACTCCTCGAGTCTAAGCTCTGCCAGCAGCTCTTCCAGAGGGACTGATGGCGGTTCTTCACCATCACTCATCGAAGCTATTTCCGAGGATTCTCTATAGGTTGGATCCTTATAAAGAGCAATCTTGGACCTCAATTCCGGATCTTCCTCCAACTCTTCCAAGAATTTCTCATAATCACCAGCCATTTTCTCCTCTTCTTGCCTACCCCCAGCCACTGTGGTGTCCACTTCCATGGGTAAGTTTTTGAGCTTCCAAGGCCGAGACCTTCCCCTTCGTTTCTGTCGCTTCTCCTCATAGCTTTTCTTCACGAGAATGACGTCAGGGATTACGAGGCCTTTATATTTGTCCAACTCCAAATCATTAACATTTGCGCCATAGAGATCATACCCTAGGGCATAGTCACCCGGATGAAGAAGATGACCGAGATGCGTCTTTGTTGTGAAAATTGTGTCGTTTTTACCAAAATCAGAAGATCGAACAACTTGCGCATCCGCCAAGGCCCAGTTGCCGCCGACCGCACTCACTTCTGATTCGATTTCGATATCCAAAACTACATATTCCACTAGCTGCTTACTGGAAAGCAAAGGCCTGTAAGGAAGCCTCCGATACTGAGAAGCATCCACATAAGCAGATCTCAGATTATGCGGATCGAGGAGAAGTAGATTATTAGAAACCCTAATGCAAAGTACCAAGGGGCCGATGTTCCCAAGCCCTGCAGCCACCTTTTGCGGCAAACAGACTAAATCTCCCCTGCATACAGGACAAATCTCAACGGAAAAGGTGAACTTGTAGTTGTAAGTGTTGCTCTTGGTATCGTGAGACACGAGCTGCTTGTCGTGGCGGCTCTTAATTGGAACCACATTTGTCAAGAAATCCAAAAGCTTAAGGGCATGGCTTCGATTTGAATAGAAAAAGTCCACCCCGTCGTGCATCTGCTTGATGTTTATCGCTTGATCGGCAGCGCTGTGTTTCAAAATCAACTGCTCCAGAAAGAAAAACGTTCGTTTGTGATCGACCTTCTGCCGTACTTGCACAACAGCCACCCATTGGTCGGGGTTCGCGGCTGCCCTCGAGCAGCTGTCGCACATGTTATCCACCACCACATACTCCACCACATAGCTCTGCTCCATAATTGCCCCATTCACAACCTCCTTCTGAATCTTCAATTTCACCTTCAGCCGCTTCGAGTGCGGTTCTGTCCACACAAAGCCCGCATCTACCAGCCGCACCTTGTTCAGATTCTTCAGCCTTTTGATGCAAAATGTCAAAAGCTCTTTGGATTCAAGCTGCGCCTTGATCCAGGTCCTGGGGGGCTGCAGGTAGCGGCCACACTCTGTGCAGAACAGAAGAGTGACCTGCTTCTGAAGGCCTTCAGTGATGTCCACCTGTGATCTGAGGCAGGCCACGCACATGTTGGCAGCGTTGGGGGGCATGGATATGCCGCACATGCAGCACAGAACGCGGCCTGCTGTGTGCTGGGGAGTGAACATGTCCGTGGCTGCCGCTGCTGCTGCTCCATGAGCCATCATCGCAGAGGCGATTGCAAGCAAACCTTGAGGATGATGATGGTGATGCTCCAAAAACTTCTGTTCTTCGCAAAAGGAAAGGGGAGAAGCCCAAGATATGAGAAAAGAGCAAGAGGAAGCAGATATATATTATAGTGGCGCTTGCTGGGGCTCATTAGGGTTAGGTGACTAGAGTTTTGTGTGGCTTGTTGCTTGGCAAGTCCAAATGGGCACATGTGAGTGTGCCAATTTAGTTGATAACCAACCAAAGGCCTAGTCACCCTTTCTTTGAGACTACACTGTACTGTCCCTACTTGATGACAAGTGAGGTGACTCCTTAGGAGAGAGAGAGAGAGAGAGAGAGAGAGAGAGGGCCAAGTCCTCTATCTTTTTTGATCTCTTATTGGGTACACAAATCTTATTATAACCTAAGTTTCAGCAAGTGAGGTGGCGCCTTAGGCCTCTGCCTTAGGCTTTAGAGAGAGAGAGAGAGAGAGAGGGCCAAGTCCTCTATCTTTTCTGACCTCTTAAACTTGCGTCACAAGTATTGGGTACACAAATCTTATTATAACCTAAGTTTATTAATTCAAGTATCAAGATTTAATACTCAAACCCGATGATCTAGAGAATTGGCAAGTCTTGACAATTGCTATGTAGAATTTTAATACTCAAACCCAATGATCTAGAGAATTGGCAAGTTATGACAATTGCTATGTAGAATTTTAATACTCAAACCCGATGATCTAGAGAATCAGAAGAAGAAGAAATCTTTGCTTGTATTAATAAATGATGGGAAAACTCATCAACGTACAAAAAGATGAAAGTATATAAAATGATAATGCCAAACGACAAAAATCAATCATGCTGGAAAACTTAATAGAACCTAAAATAGTAGATTAACTACTCGAAATCAACTGCTTGATGTAAATCACTAACTAGAATGGTGCCAGCAATGGGTAATGCAGGAAGCTTCGAAGCAGCCGCTCTTGCAAATTGAGCTTGATGAAGAATTGAAAGCGCATGTGAACGTTGCAATGCAATAGAAATATGTTGACGGTAGAAAGATACAATGACAATACTTTGACCATGACGTTTTACAACAAGCGCCGCACATAAATCATTAGATTTTTTATGAAGACATCCATATGTTTCCAAGAAAAAGGGAAATCTTCACCAGGTGCACGATCATTATAATCTCGCTCCTTCTCTAGAGCTGCGTGAGATGCAACAGCCCCTTGTGTGGTGAAGAATGACGAAGAAGGTCCTGACGAGAGGGATCAACAATAACAACATCTCCCAGAGTGCGAATTCTCTCACGTGAGAGAACTAGGTCAACACGTCGTCGAGAAGAGTGTGAAGAAGGCCCTGGTAAAACTGTGTCTGCTCTCAAACGACATGAAACCACTATCATGAGCAATAGCAGCAATAACATCATGAATGGAATCATGTGACAGTATACGATCTCCACGAAAGGGGCACCGCATAAGATGAGTACTCAAGGAATCCAACATATGCCCACACGAATGCTTAGAGGGACCAATTGACATTGAATGTGGAAGTCCCAATTTGGTTCAAAGAGCAGTTGCTTTCTATCAATGACAAGATGAGCATTATCAATCAATCACCATAAGCAATCACCACAAGGAGGAGGAAGAACACACCATCATAATATCACACTGAATAATGAAGAGTACAATAAACCCTAATTAATATATATATAATACAGCTACTTACAACTGGCAACAGTAAAGTACATCGTAATAGTAGCAATGAAGTTTAACATTGATTTCTAACACTCTCCCTCAATGATAAAATTACATTCTTCTATTCCTAATAGAGTACGCAATTTTTCAAATTTACATCTACCTAATGACTTAGTAAAAATATTTGTCACTTGATCTTCAGATTTACAGAAAACAAGATCAATGGCTCCATCAAGAATTTTCTCTCGAACAAAGTGATAATGTATTTCGATGTGCTTGGTTTGAGCATGTAAAACTAGATTTTTGGCAAGGTGAATGCAGCTTTGGTTGTTACAAGAGATAGTAGTCACATCCACATGTTGTGGACCTAAATCAACAAGCAATCTTTGTAACCAACCGCTTCCTGTGTAGCATTGTTGAGTGCACGATATTCAGTTTCCGTCGAAGATAAGACTACTGTAGATTTCTTTTTTGATGTTCCATGAAACTGCAGCTGTACCATAACTAAATGTATGACGACTAGTAGATCTTCTATCATCAATATTACCTGCCCAATCGACATCTGTGTAACCTACCAACATTGGCGCTTCATGCTGATCATACTTCAAACCAATACTCAATATCCCTCGAATGTAAATAAGTTTAGCAGACTTCCAATGTGTTTGACTAGAATCTTGTATAAATTGACTAACAACACCAACAACATAAGAAATATCAGGTCCTGTGTGTGTCAAATAGATCAAACTACCCACCATCTACTTGTACCAGTAAGCATCCACCTTCTCAGATTCATCATATGCAGTAAGCTTCGTGTTGACATCCATCGGTGTGCTCAAAGGCTTACAATCCTGCATATTGAACTTATAAAGCAAATCTCATGTATAATTGTTTTGTGTAAGAAAGACAACATCTTCCTTTTGCCATACTTCAATGCTAAGACAATAGTGCATCAATCCTAGATCACTCATGTCAAAAGCATTGGAAAGATCTGATTTGATTTCATCAATTAAGCTCTCATTACTTCTTGTAATAATCAAATCATCCACATACAAAACAATGAACACTATATCTGAATCTTGTCTTAGAATGTAAAGATCAGGATCAACATTGTTCTTTATCATTCCCCTTCGCTTGAAGTGTCATCAATGCAAGAGTACCACGTCCAGGGTGCTTGTTTCAATCCATAAATAGCTTTGTTGAGCTTACAAACAAGATGCTCTCTCCCTGGCTCAACAAATCATTGAGGCTGTACTAAATACACCTTCATCCAGCACTCCATTAAGAAAAGTAGATTTAACGTCCATTTCTTGGATCTTCCAACCATAAAAAGTAGAAATAGCAATAATAAAACATATAGTTACCATCTTAGCTACGGGTGCAAAGGTTTTCTCAAAATCAATATCATCTTGCTGCTCAAATCCTCTTGCAACCAACCGTGCTTTGCACTTGTTGAGTTGCCCATCCGCTCCATATTTGATCTTATAAATCCATTTGCAAGTGATAGGCGTCTTACCATCAGGTGATAGACGTCTTACCATCCATTTGCAAGTGATAGGCATCTTACCATCAGATAGCTCAACCATGTTCCACGTCCTATTTTTTGATATGGCCTCCATTTCTGTTTCCATAGCTGCACGTCACTCCTTGTGCTCCTTTGCTTCATAAAATTTTTTTGGTTCTTGAGCCTTGAGCACGGAATCCATTATGGCTAGATTCATCTCTAAGGAGGTTTCCAATTTTTGCTTGACCTTCTAAGCTCTCCCTGTTCGCTAGATGCGGGAGTATTCATGTGCTTGGCGCTTCACTGTTGATGTACCAGGTATCCTTGGCTTCATCACTTGTCATTAGTGCCGTAATGAGCAAGTTTGAACTCTCACATGCATCATCCTCATATTAATCATCATCAAATTAATGTTGATCATCATAATTGCCTACCTGCCATTTGCCTTTTCGTTGGGCTGACTCTTTTTGTTTCTTGAAACACTCATGCTCCCAATGACCAGATTTGTTGCAATATCGACAATTCTCAAGTCTCTTCTGCCTTGGATTGTCGCATCCTTGACCTCGACCTTGATGTCAATTGCCTCAATTTGGGCCATCATTGGATTGTTTTTGGAATTTTTGGAATGATTGACGATTTGAGTTTCCACCTCTTGATTGGTGTCTTCCACGACCAAATCTGCCACCACATCCTCTTACTGCAAGAGCTTCATCAAATCCCCTGTTGTGATGACTCAAATTTTCTTGACGTGGTTCTTTCTACAAAAGCAATCCACCTAACTCTTCATAGGTTGGAAGATTCTCCCGTGTGGCTATACTTGTCACAAACATCTGATTTGACTCACTCAAGCTGTTTAATGTTAATTGCATGATCTCATGGTCCTAAACTCGCTCTCCAACGACAACTAATTGATCACGAATCTCCTTTACCTTCAATAGGTGATCGGCAATGGTTGCACTATCATCCATTCGTAATGTGTGCAGCTTCGTCTTTAAAAATAACAGTCGAGATGTGTTTGTGATTTCAAACAATGTTTTCCCACGTTTCTTTCTGTCCTTCCAAATCCTTCTGACAAGTTGATGACATTCTATGCTTTTCGTTTTCTCCTATCAAATGTCCGCTGATCTTCTTCAAACACTGGCCTTGTCTCTTTACCTATCACAATCTCCCATAGCTCCTTTTCCATCAAAATGTTCTTCAGTTCAAATTTCCAAATTGCATAGTTGTCAGCTCGTTCCAATTTGCTTGACTCATTGAGGACTCTCTTGTTTAGAGTTTCCATAACTATGCCTAGATGAGTCCGAATCACAAAAAGGACTGTAAAAATTAAAAACTCACTGCAAAATTGACAAATGATGTCTCAAACCACTTTCCAATCTGAGCTATGGATTGAAAGTTATGCCAATTTGAAGATTTTGGCTTTAAAATGGCTCAAAAGTGCCCTTAAGCTTGAAAAATGGCAATTATTACCAATCTGCCATTTTTGAAAATTCCATCCGTCACGTACAGATCTCCAATTTTAGATATTTTTATATCAGCGTATAGCCCTTTGTACCAGAATAGCTCCTGTCTAATCAAATCCAAAAAACAATCTCTCCAGCTAGGTCAAAACATCACTCTGTTTTCTGCTTTCCTACAAAGACAACCAATGGACAGAGCCCTTAGAAAGAATGGGCCAGTTCCAAAAACTAGGGGCACCTGCGGGACCCTTCAATTTGAAATGAAATTTGAAGAGTATTTTCTCAGTTGATCTGAGTCATTGATTTGCTTCAATCCGAAGGTCCAGATTCAGTGAGCCTTGAACTGAGACATGTGGCACAGACAACTACTAGCGCACGTTCAGTCTTCAGCTACTTGAAAAACCTTAAATGCACTAAGTTTTTAGAGCAGTTCAGCGCGCAAAGGAGGCATTTCGCGAGTTTCTGGAGGCATTTCGGCACTGTTGCAACCGTTTTGGAAGGCGTTTCAGACTAGAAGAGACATGTTTCGAATGGATGTAGTGGCGTTTCGACCCAAAATCAAGCGTTTCAAACCAAAAAATGTGAAGGATTTTAGATCATTCAAGATCCAATCCATGTCCCTGATCTTTGGTTACAAAAAGAAGCAAACCAACAATCCAGCCAATGTAGAAAAATCAACATCTACATACAAAATGAGATGCAAACTCTAAGACATACTGATCAAACAGGAACCAAACTATAAAAATAGTTCTTTTTTGTACAATTACAGTACCCCACTGTATTTCATAGGTGTGGAACCAAAAATAGCAAAATATGGTCATTGTATACACAAGATTGCAAGATATCATCAAGAGAGTGCACCAATGAGTAGTAGAACCCAAAGAGAACCATGTATAATGATGAAATGAGAGAGATAAGAAAGAAGATGTGTCTCTCCACAAGTTACATCCTTTTATAACAGGTCCAAACCCTATTTGGCCATTTGGCTTTCCCTCCAAAATATAAAACCCTACTATTTTGGGACTAGATTCAATGTATTCAAAGTTCAAATTTGAATCTCTCTCAAACTCGACTACCAACTTTTCCACACTTTTAAAAAGTGTGTTTATTGAATGTATTTTAAACTAATATAACTTTAAAAAGTTTATCTCTAAGTCTAAAATGAGTTTTGCCCTCAGTTGACAATTTATCAAAATATGACTAAACTTGTTGAAATCTCTCACACTCTCTCTTCAACTAGTTTTGGCATAGTTTTAACCATACTACTTTGATCCAACTTTAGAATGATCTCCATCCTAAGTATAGATCTCCTTTCTAAGGTTCTAAAGTAGTTTCCATTATTGATATAGAGAATAGTGTCCAAATTGGATGCTTCACTATTTCCTATATCAATTTTACACATCAAGATATAACTAGAACATGAAAAACCAAATAGAATGTGAATGAAATGATTCCTCCATGCTTCAAACTTTGAACTCTCTAAAAAATTACAGCAACAAACATTAAATGTTAGTGATGACCATTTTCTTGCTTGTCTCCTCCAACTTTGTCCTTTCTTGATATGTCTCCACCATAAAACTCCATGAATGAGTCTCCATCTCCATCTTGCCACAAGAAACCATCAAACACTTGATGACTTGACCATGAATGAGTGACATAATGAACCTCCAATAGCTTCATTTCCATCAGCAAAACCATCCAAGAATGCAAGTACAACTCCAACAATAAGATGTTGCAAGACAATGTAGCTAGTTTGTCCATATCTTGACAATTTGCACACATTCACATGAAATAGCTCAAACATGAGATAGAACAAGTAAAGTACTTGAGCAACACTTCCTTGCTGCTCTTTTGACCTTACTTGAGTTTGAAGACTCCTGCAAAAATAGATCCAAAACATCTTTGACAAATTACCTTCCTTTGATGCTCTTGACTAGCTCCAAATCATCACATTTCCTTTTGTGTTGTTGAAGCCCTTTAAGACCAACCTCTTGATCTTCCTCTTGACCTTCAAACTTTGTTTCCCATATCCATTATCTGATTTTCCAGCATGAAAACCATGAGAACCAATATCCACTTGCATAGCATCATCTACACAAGAAGATTCTCCAAAACATGTGAGTAAAGCAAAGTGAGTCGCTTCCATTTGCTTACCTTTCTCTTGAACATCAAAGATAACAAAGATATGAATATCTTTAGACCTGAACCTCTGGAAATACTCTCTCTCAAACATATGATCTAGATCCAACAAGATCTCATCAATGTTAATCTCGAATTTTCACAAAGGTTAGTGAAAACAATGCCACCATCATAAATCAAAAGATAGATTCCAAACTTTCCATCCAACATGAAGTAGAGTAAGTGAATATGAGTATCAGACCTAATAAATCCAGTCTTCTTGAGTCCATAACAAACCTCAATAATCTCACCAATGAGATCTCCCTTTCCTTGAAGAAATTGCCTCTCAATTTGCTCCATGTAGACTTCTCCAACCAACCTTTTGTCATCTCGATCATGAGTGATCAATTCACAAGCATAGAATCCTTTGAGTTGATGAAGTGATGTTAGATCCATGCCTTGAATCTTCCCAAGAACCAATCTTACATTGCTCTTTCCTTCATAAGACTCCCTCTTAATGATTGCATCATAAGAAGTAGAAATCTCAAAGACATTAGAAGCCATGAAAAAAATGATTAGTACCTTCAACATGACTCATATGATAATGATTTAGGTAATGACTCATATGATAATGATTCTTCCTCACTATCATTCACAATGACATCATTCAAAGTACATCCTACTTTGAACTCTTCACATACTTCTCTTCTTCATGACTTGTGACTATCTCCCTCACCAAGTCTCTTGATAGAACCATTTGATCTACTCTCTTTATGAAGACATGTGACTCCACTTGCTGGAAAATTGACTTTCTTGCTCAAAATAGAAGGTTTTGTCCAAGTGCCAGTTTTGCATGATGAATCATCATATGACAAAGCACCTTCACACATGTGGGATCAAAGGGATGATCAGTACCAGGAGCTCCCACTTATTGTATATATAGAGCCACATTTGGCCATAATCAGTGTGAGACACCAATCTTGGTTTTGGAAGCAATTTTGAGTGATTCTCTCCATTTGTCTACATTTGTTTTGATTGTTTTGAGGTTCTATCAATGTGTACTTGATTTTCAAGGTGGAGTCCGTACTCAGAGAGTTTTTCACACGTGTGAAACCAGAAAGTACACTTACCTTCAATTAATGATTGTTCTTGTTAGGATTTTGTGTCTAGAATTGATCTAGATTGATCTTAATATGAAGTAAATTGATAGATCAAGTAATCTGACAACCAATCCCTCTTGAGGATCAGATTAGGATCCACTCTTGGTCCTTTTTGTACTTTCTTTTTGCACATGGTATCAGAGCCTAGTACAAGAGGTTTTGTTGAAATTGATAGGGTTAATCCAAATCAAAGCCAAAATTAGCAGTTCTTTGGAAACTAGTCAAATTTTGGGTAGCGAGTTGGATTTGATAGATATTCTCAAAATTTTTGGACCAGAACTTGTTGTGGGCTGTAGGAACTCTTTTCACACGTGTGAGGCCGTACAGCTCCGATTTTGGCTGAGAAAATTCAAAAATTTGTACAATTTGACTCACACACCCAATTTGAGAGATTTTTGGTGCAAAATCAAGCATTTTCTAAAGAGAATCTAATCCCTTGATTATTCTTGGATTAGATCAGCCAAGAAATTAAATTTGAAGCTTGAAATAGGTGCATTAATTGATCATCTCTGATTTTTTGAGTGCATGTTGAAGTTGAGAGAGATTTTGCTAAAAATCATAGATTAAGGAGTGATATGCAAGGTGAGAGGTTGAAATCCACTGTACCATCACTCTAGATTTGTTCAAGAGTGATAGGGTCAAGTTTAGAAGCATCAATTTGCTAGAAAACATCTTTGGATCTGTCCTCCAAGTGAAACCTTTGAGAGTTTCTAGTGCATATAGAGCATCTATGCAAATCTTTTGTAGAATTTGACATAGATTGGCTTCAATTGAGAGTTCTAGAAAAGAGATTGAGATCCAAGTCACATTGTTCAACTCTACTCAATTTGTTTGAGTGATTGTAAGGTTTGAAAAGAGTCATTAAGGTGTCTATGGCAAATGTGTAGAGAGAGATCCAATTTTCTAAGAGTTCCTTCCTTTGTAGAGGGCAAGATCTAGAAGCTCATTATGTGTTGTTATTGGTGGAGAGTTTGTCTCTTCCTAGGTGATCAAATCTTTCTAAGTGGCATTAGCTCTTTGAAGCACAATATCTTATTGAGAAAAATCACCACTTTTGATTTTGAATTTCATTCCAAGTCTTAAGAGGTAGAGTAATTGGTGGAATCCAATAGGGGTGATTGAATCAATTTATTGAGCAAAAATTGACATAGTATGTATGAAACTCAAATTAGTTCTATTCAACTTTCTTTGTGAGAGTGTGAGGGTCAATTTGAGATCCCATTGGATGTCTAGAATGATGAGGAGTCCATATTTGAGTATTCATGCATGGTTGAGATCTTTGTGAATCTCTAGTTGTCTAATTTTTTAAGCTTTGTGAAAAATTGGTGGTATAGTTTGTTGTCAAATCAAATCAAATTCATTCTAAATCTCAAGTGTGAGATTATTTGGGTCAAGAGTGAGTCCAAAAGAAGTGATTAAGTTTGATTTTCATGTATTTGAAACAAAACCCATCTTTTGTTCAAGAATCTCAAGTGTTGAGAGAACTAGTCAAGTGAAAAGGAAAATCTAGGTGTCAAATCTTTTTCATATCCATTTCAACTTGGTATTTGATGAGTCCAATAGGAGATTGGATCTGATTTCTTTAATGATTTGATTTAAAGATTGTGTGCTTTTGTCTTAGTGATCAAAGCAAAGTTTCCAAGTGACTAGTCATTACTGTGAAGATTGATTCTTAGGTTTGTGAGCTAGATCTTTTGTAGATCCTTCTAGATTGTTGAAGATGTTCAAATATAGTCTCTTGAAAGTCACAAATTACATTTGTAGAATCATATCACAGGCTTTTATTCACATGGCATCAATAGGTGGCATCCTATTGAAGGAAAGAAAGGATCCTAAGTGCAACCTTTGTGGCAAGGGAGGATATATTTTCGCAAGATGCTACAAAAAGAGGACCAATCCATCCAAGGAGAACCAAAGCAAGGGGGCCGAGGTGAAGGATGGAGCTTCAAGTTCAAAATGCAAATACAAGAAGGACAAGTCCAAGGAAAGGTGTTTCCTTTGTGGAAAGGTGAATGAGACTTGGAGTCTCACAAGGACTTACAAGATTTGTCTTCAAGAGTCCATCACAACACATGTTGAATCTTTTGAAATTTTTCATTTGGAAGTGCATTGTTTGGTTCAAGATGCAAAGATAGATGTCACTTTCATGAAAGTAACTTGGATTTATTTTATGTCCTTGGAAAGTATTTTGCTTGTAACTTTGGACAAGTTCAAACTTATTGTTATTATCCAAGAGAAATCAATCAAGAATAAGGAGCAATCACAAAATGAAAATAGTTTCATTTATGCTCTCATGTCAACTTATGAAGAACCATTTTGCTTTGAAGAGATTTTTGTATCTCAAAGGTGGATTAAGGCAATACTAGTTGAGTGTGATGCCTTAAAAGATAGCAAAATATGTTTTCCTTGTAAGCTTACATTAGTTATGAAGTCAAGGAAATGGAAATATCTTCATAATGTAGGATCTTTTGGTTTCAATAAGATCATGAATGATGTGTTCATTCATAAAGATGAAAATTGTATGTTTTCAATCCTGAAGGCAAGTTGTAAACTTCTTATGAGAATAAGTGAAGCATCCAAGGTGGACACTTATATCCATAAGCAAGTAGTTAGCCTTATTGAGATGGAGATACCTTTTGATTTCAATATTGGAAAAATCATGCCAAGTTGTGGTGATTTTTGGACTTATGTTTCTAGCATAAGTAATCTTGATAATCATAGGAAGTGCATATTGAATGGTCATACTTGTTGTGATCATTATGAGACATGGAGGTCTCGGATTTCCATCAAGAAGGAGCATCATGAAGAGGATCTTAAGGAGTCATCTCAAGGTTCAAGTGTGCCAAGGATTGAGGAGGAGAGACCTTCTCAAGTTGTGATTCCAAAAAGAAACTCAAGAAACATGGTTGAACCCATGTGGCTCACATTTCAGGAGCATATCTCATGTGAAGGAGCAAGCCTCAAGGTCAAGCATCTACATGAAAATTGGAAGGAATCAATTTTGGAGGTGCTAGGATGGTGCAAAGCTCTCAAGCTCATCAAAGATGTCAACATCAAAGAAGCACTATCATGGATATGGTAATTTTAGATCAACATCAAGCTCATTGGCTGATCTTCACACCTTTTGAACCAGCAAAGACCAATTCAGCCCATGGAGTCAAGTTCAAGATCATCATGTTTTCCATCAAGCTAGATTTACCAAGCTAGATTTTTGAGGAGTGTGAAAAATGCAAAAATAAGCTTGGTAGAGGCCAAAAATCTTGTATATAGATAAACACACATGTGTGGAGCCTGTTCCCACGTGTGAAAATAGTGTACTTGTCATGTACCATAATCATATAGGTTGTACATATGATTTAATTCAAGTTCTAGTGGCTAAAATGGCCAAAAACTAGTTTTCTAGATATATGACACATGGCATCAATCTATTGATTGCATGAGTGTGTAGAGGACAGTTCACACGTGTGGAATAAGCTGAATTACGCGAATTTTGACTTCTAGAAGATTTCCAAGTAGATCTCCATATAGAAGGAAAATGGACCAAAAGTGCTCAAAATAGAAGGTTTTGTCCAAGTGTCAGTTTTGCATGATGAATCATCATATGACAAAGCACCTTCACACATGTGGGATCAAAGGGATATCAGTACCAGGAGCTCCCACTTATTGTATATATAGAGCCACATTTGGCCATAATCAGTGTGAGACACCAATCTTGGTTTTGGAAGCAATTTTGAGTGATTCTCTCCATTTGTCTACATTTGTTTTGATTGTTTTGAGGTTCCATCAATGTGTACTTGATTTTCAGGTTGGAGTCCGTACTCAGAGAGTGTTTCACACGTGTGAAACCAGAAAGTACACTTACCTTCAATTAATGATTGTTCTTGTTAGGATTTTGTGTCTAGAATTGATCTAGATTGATCTTAATCTGAAGTAGATGATAGATCAAGTAATGTGACAACCAATCCCTCTTGAGAATCAGATTAGGATCCACTCTTGGTCCTTTTTGTACTTTCTTTTTGCACATTCTTCGATTCATAAATCTTCTGCAAAGTTTCCCAAGCCTCCAAAGATGATATGCACTTATCAATATCTTTGAGAAGTTCATTGGTAACATTGATCTTAATCATGTGCAGAGTTTTCTTTGCTCTCTTGTTATGCCTCACTTGATCTTGAGGTGCTTGAGGCCTCTCCTCCACACCTGCAACAATGTCCATCAACTCATTCATCTCCAATAAGGACTCCATCCTCACCTTCCAAGTAGAATAGTTGATTGAGATGCCTATCATTGCTCTCCAACATAAATCCACCACTTGTAGCCATGTTGAATTGACCTGATCTTTTACTTTCAACCTGTTTCAGTTGGTCAAATTTGTCTGATTTTGGTCAAAAGGAAACAAAAATCGTCATCAGAGTTGATAACTTTTTGCTCTCTTTTAGAAAACATTCATCGAATTGCAGGCACCTTTGGTTTTGATCACAGAACCTTCAGTTTAAAGGGCAAACAATCCTTTCCAGCAGATTTCCAGAAACATCAGAAAAACCATCAAAAACACCAAAACCCTAAAAATATAGAAAAAGAACCTTCACCCAATTCACTGTGCATAGGTGTGATTCAGATCTATATACTGCCAGGTTGACGAAGAATTATATCAGAAATAGAAGGTTTCTCAGAGGATCAGTTGGCATATTATCATATTTTTGTCAAAAAAGTCTCTTTTTTACAAAAATACCAGTATTAATCTTGATACTTTGCCAGAACCTTTGCCGAGTTTCTAGATTATTCTATGTATGGTAATTTATTATTTTTGAGTTTGGCGAACATTCATCCTATCCAGATCATAGAAAATCTCTATTTTTACCCTCACTAAACTATGGAAACTGTGTTTTGTGTGCCAGAAACCTGCGCCAGTTCTACTCTAGCTTTATCTATGTCAAATTCTGAGTCTGAGAGTTCGGCGAAGGTTATTTTCATAGAATTTGTCAGAAAAACCTGATTAGATAGTTTTTTTTTTCTTCCAAAAATAGCACTGTCGAACCTTCGTGTACAGTCTGATTTTGATTCTAAGAATTTTTTCATTTTTGAGAAGTATCGATTGGTTGATTTTTGGAATTTTTTTCACGATATAGAAATCTGATTCTTGTCAAGTGGAAGAGATCTAGCATATCTGATCTGGAAAAATGCCATGATTATGTGGTTTTTGTCAGGATTACCTAAAAGGATCATAAGTGAGCTGAAACGCCAGAATGAGTACGCAATCTTGCAAAATGCTATGGATGATGCAATTCGAGAGGAGGATGAAGATTCAGACGATGAGCCGAATATCAGTATGTTGCCTTACAACATGACAGACCACTACGACATCCATCACTATTGCATCAACGGATGTCAACGCTATTGCAGAAATGATGCTCATTGAGTTCGAGAAACTTGGAAAGAACCAACTAAAACAGATGGAAAAGTTGCAGTCGCAATTTGATGAGAAGATCAAAGCATTGGAAGATTTCCATGGACAAGCGAACAAGGAATCTAAGAAGTCTGCAAAGACTTTTTCTATCAGAGAAAATATCTGGTGTTCTATTTGTACAAGAAATCACATAGTGAATGAGTGTCTTCAATTGAAAAAATGAATAGAAATTAGTATATGCCATTTGTGTAATTCGCCTGATTATGAAATTGCTTTTTGCAACTTCAATCCTCGGATAATTTAGCAAAGGTATGCCCAGATGGAATATCGAAAACCACATTATGGAGGATTTTGTCGTGACTGTGGTTATGGGCATTTCTATAAGGAATGTCCAGCAAGACCAAAGCCACCACCGGCTATAGCTCTGTAAATTTGATAACAATCAAGCAAAGACTAGTAGCTCAGAATAAACCAAGTGTATTCTTGATGGTGGTCACTAGAGCACAGAAGCATAAAGAACTAGTAGCAGATCCAGTACATGCTGATTCTATACCATTAACTGATATACCAACAAGATCTGGAGTCTATCCAAATCTTCATGCAGAAAAAAGAAGATATCAAGATATGAGGCAGTGGATTAAACATCTGCAAGAAGAAGAGAAGCTTGAAGCTGCTAGAGCAACAACCGAAGTTCGTTCTTCACCATTGCAACCATCGAAAAATCCACGTACAAATATGAATGCTCAGTTGCATCATCATGAAGAACCCTTCAAGATGACTGAACCGGAAGCACCACAAATAGAACTGCTCATGAATATTTTATCTAGTAAGATCAATATTTTTTTGGCAGAGTTCCTAAAGTTGTTGGTGCCAAAAGCAAAAGAAGTACTAGCGCAAAAGTAACTCAAGTTGAACCAGAAGTCCATTAAGAGCACTTTTTTTGTGCTGGATTTGAATAATCTAATGAAGTACTCCATGTCAGAGCAACTTGGGAAAGTGAACAAAAAAATATCACCCTACCGATACAGCATAGACAATTTTCTAATGAAACAACTGTGACAGATGGCGGTTCGGGAGTTAACCTGATTTCTACAAAGCTATGTGCAAAATGGGGTCTTACAAAGATAAAACCTGTGACTTTTGCCATTAAGCTAGCTGATCAAACGACAGTTCGTCCGTGAGGAATGGTTGAAGATATACCTATCAAAATTGTCGAAGTACAGTTCGTCATTACTTTCGTAGTAATGGACTTACTAGAAGCACCAAATGTCTACCGAGTCCTATTGGGATGCCCATGGTTACGAGTTGCGCAAGTAATTCATAAATGGGGTACCAAAAAGATCACTTTTGAAAATCGTGAACGTGCAGTCAAGGTTGATCCTGTAACTTGGACTATCAAACCAGTGGTTCAAATAGAGGTTGATGATTCATGAACAACGGATCATACTTGTGATCGACCAGTAAAAAATTTGAAGTTCATTATGATTCTCAAACCGATACTATCAACTAGAATGAAGCTCTTGCAACAATTGATTGTACAGTAGGATATATGTGTCAACAAGATAATCAGTCAGATTTGAACGAGATTTCATTATTGGATCGAAGCTTGGATACACCGATCACTTTTCCATAAAATGTGCTGAATGTAGCTTGGATATCAACGGAACCTATACCAGATCCGATTGAAGATGAACTCATTCATGTGAGTCATGCCTTGACTTATGATGACAATGTAGAACTTACTGATGAGTAGATTCTAAATCATATGGATCCGACCAAATTTGGAGTGCGTAATATTCCTGATGAACCAACAATAAAACCGCCAAAAGCAGTTATATTGAAGTAAGACAGGATCACAAGGTCAATGATGATGAAACAAGCCAAACAACATTAAAATAAATCCTCCTCAAAAGATTGATTCAAAGAATGTGCCACCCTTACTGGATAAAGGCAAAGGAAAAGTCAAGGATGATTCTACAAGTCAGAGTTCTAGCAACACATCATCGTCTAGGAAGTCTTCACCTTCGAAGAAGAGTTTATTTTCTCAGAAGTCATCACCTCCACGATCAATTCCTGCTAAGAAGGCTAAGCGAAAAAAAAAAAGTACTTTTGACAAAGAACAAACAGATGTAGTCCCACAACTTAATCCTGAACAGTTTCAAGCGCTCCGAACGTTACTTAATAAGTATCAAGATCGCTTTGCATGGACTTATCAAGATCTCAAGGGTATTCCGACGTTAGTTATTGAACACACCATACCTTTAATACCTGATGCATTTCCAAAGGTTACAAAGTTCTATCGTTGTAATCCTAATGTTGCGGATCTGATAAAGAAAGAGCTTCAGAGACTGCTTGACATCGATTTCATTTATGAGATCGAGCATACAGAATGGGTTTCAACGATTGTCATTTTTCCTAAGAAGAATGGGAAATTGAGAATTTGTGTGAATCTCAAGTCCTTGAACAAAGTGACGCAAAAGGATCACTTTCTATTATCTTTTACTGAAAGCATTTTGGACCGCCTTGCTGGAGCGGAAACTTATAGTTTTCTAGATGGATTTAGTGGTTACAACCAAGTCAAGATTGCACCTACAGATCATCACAAAAGGGGACACCTATGCTTACAAAGTAATGCCATTTGGACTCTGTAATGTACCAAGTTCGTTCCAAAGAGTAATGCAATTTGCTTTTAAATATTATCTACAGAAATCTCTTGAAATTTACTTGGATGACCTTGGAGTCCATAGCACAGATATAGACCACCTGGATCGATTGGAGAAAGCATTTGAAAGATGTCGCAAGTATCAAATTTTCCTAAATCCAGAAAAATGCCAGATATGGATTTTCCACGGAGTTGTGCTTGGGCATGTGATATTGAGACATGGCATTGCCACAGATTATTCTAAAATCAAGGTTATTTTATGCAACCAGGTCCATCTTCATCAAGGACCACACCATTGTTCAAAAGACCAATCAACGTTGAGGACCAGATCCAGTGCTTTTTAGCACAACATCCTCATGAGTCCTCGCATGGTGGTTGGGTCCTCAAGTTTAAGACCTCTGAAATAGAGGCCAACAAAGAATTGGATAAAATACCCTCATTGGGAGAGCAGCCAGCTTGGAGAGTTACAGTTTTTGAGAGAACTCCGGAATCCATCAGGAGTTATGTGGCCAGCCCTCGCCAATTGTGCGTACATCCATATTATGTACCAATGTCGCGCAGGAATAAGTGAAAGGATTTGGGATTGGCCATGGACAAAATTACTATCCATACGCCGAACTGGCCAATCATCCACCAACCTTACAATTGGAAAATTTTAGAACCATTTCCACCGGGAATTATAAGCATACCAGCGGGAGTATATACACTCTCCCAATCCGACAGTGAGGCAATCGGCACTCTTTGCAAAAGATTTGACTCTATTGGCATCTGTGGCAACGCGATGGGATGATTGCCTTTTCCTTTGGCATTCAATCCGAATAAGCCAATGGCGTCAAAGAGCATTAAGGATCAGCTATCGGTGGCTAGATTGTATTTTTGTGCCGCAATGATGGGAGGCTCCTGAGAATCTCGATTCACAGCCTGGACAACTTCAAAGTGGATCGCCGGAGCCCACCGTTGTTTTTTGCCGCACAATTTAGATTTCAACACTGTCCGACTCGATTTCATGGAGAGAAGGTGTAGTATCATTTAATAAAGATTCGATGTGAAGCAAATAAAAGCCCACGGTAACTACATCTCACAGGTGTCGTGGGAACATCACCAATTTTGGTGGGGGATATTGTTGGAGGGTTTGCATATCCAAAGGCAACCCTAACCCTAGTAAATAAGTGAGAGGATTTGGCACCCTGCATGTGTAAGTCCAACCCGATGATCACATAGAGATTTTGATGAGAATCAGATTCGTGTATCGCGATTTGAATTTCGCAGTCACTAAGCTTTCATGAAGGAATCACGATCCTCTTTTCCGATTCAGATGGAGTTCAGATGCGATCGTTGGAAACTGCCAGCTGAATCACTCCTACAATCCTCCAGAATGTAGTCAGGCTCTGCTGATCTACGTTTATAAAATTAATGCAGCATTCAACATGGTTTCAACCAAGGTGCGGAATTAAAATGAACAAGAAAACTCAGACACATGATTAACAGCAAAAGCATTTGCATTCTAGATCTGACACAACAAGAGAAATTATCTATATTGATCTTCCTCTATTTTCTTCAAGCACTACATGCAAATCCACGTAGTGCGTTGGCATGGGAGAAACACGGTTCTCTCACAAATAATCGTCTCATTTTACTAGCGGACAATTGGATCTCTATGGATCTTGATCACAGAGCTCGTCTCGCACACAAGCGGACTTGTTGTCTGTATATCATCCTGATTGCCTTCTAGCATCCGACTACTACATTACACTGTATGTGTATTCTGTTGATCTATATGTCAAGTATCATCCAGTAAGTATGGTCGCTCTACGTGAATCTAAGATTAGAGTGATAAAGCATCTACAACTAATCAGGGAATTACAAAAGTGGCAGATTAGCCATGACCTAAAAGGTATCTGCTGACGTCATATCATCATTTCAGATATCTGTACTTCTGGGTACTTGCATGATCTTGCTGGTACTCTTTGGAGTGTGCAGGCAAGAGAAAGTTTCGTTTCCATCGTTGGTTTCATTTTGGTCGTTTGTCTTCTCTCATACTGGACCGCAAAAGATTCTCGTTCGTGAATCTTTCCTGTTCGCAAACCGTTCATCTTCGTCTGCTTTAACTTTTGTGTTCGCGAATCGTTTATCTTCGTTTCCTTTGACTTTTGTATTCGCAAAACTTTTCGTGCTTCGTGTCTCCAGATCTTCGAGTTTGCGAATGTCTTCGTCGGGCTGAGGGCTAAAAGCTAGCAAGGCTTTGTAATTAGAAACATTTTGTTTCTTCAACTCCCTCTCAAGGCATGATAGCTTTACGATCCCGAGACTGCTCCTTTGTCTCTCAAAGAGTTCTTTGTCCAGGGCTTTAGTGAAGATGTCAACAACCATGTCTCTCGTTCCGATGAAGGTGGTCTGCCTCTCAATTAGATCTCTGATCAAGTGGTACTTGATCGCAATGTGCTTCATTCTGGAATGGAACATGGGATCTTTCGTCAGGTGTATTGCAGAGGTGTTGTCCATCTGCAAGACCAGGGGCTCGTTCCTTGTTTCGTCCAATTCGTCCAGGAACTGCCTTAGCCAGATTATTTCGTTGGCCATCTTTGCTGCTGCAACATATTCTACTTTGTAGGATGATTGGGCTACAACGGTCTGCTTCTGCTAACCCAGAGAACTGCTACTCCTGATGCGATTGTGCATCCTCCCGAGATGCTTTTATAGTCATCCTTGAGAGATGCCCAACTAGTGTCACTGTAGGAAAGTACCCTGAAACCTGCACCACGACAATAACACAAGCCATAATCCCTTGTTAATTAAAGATATTGCAAAATTCGTTTTGCAATCTTCCAATGTGTCGAGCCTGGATTCATGCAGAATTGGCTCATCCGGAATACTACATAAGCAATATCAGGACGTGTATTGTCAACAAGGTACATCAGTGATCCTATCAGCTTCCTGTAAGGTGTGAGTTGCATCAGTTCTCTCTCTTCCTCAGTCTTTGGACAGTCATCATTCGTCAGCACCGTCCCTGCGAGCATTGGAGTGTTTGCTCCTTTGCAGTTCAGCATCCCAAAGTCCTCTAAGATTTTATGGGTGTATCTAGACTGGTGAAGGTATAACTTACCTCCCTCGTAGTCCCTTTCAATTTTCAAGCCTAGGTAACACCTGGCTTCTCCCAAATCCACGATCTCGAAATGTTTCGAGATGTCTGCCTTTACTTCAACAATTAGCTGCTCACTCCTGCAAAGTATCAGAGTGTCGTCCACATACACAACTACAATGATGATCTGCCCATATGTAACTCTGACATATACATTGGAATCAGCCAATAGAGGCTTGAATCCTAATGATTTCAGGGCTTGATCTTTCTTCTTGTACCATTGTCGGGCTGATTGTTTCAAACCATAGATGCTTCTATGCATTCTGCATGCATAGTCAGGAAGTGAATTTGAGACATATCATGGGGGTTGATCCATGTAGACCTCTTCATCTAATTTGCCATGCAAGAAGGCTGTCTTCTCGTCCACAATGTGGATCCTGAGGTCATAAGCTGCTGCATATGCAAATAACAGACGTAGGGACAAATGTTTGACAACAAGAGAGAAGGTTTCAGAGTAGTCAATATTGTATCTCTGAGAAAAAGCTTTCGCTACCAGTCTTGCCTTGTATTTTGTCATATTCCCGTCTGGTCCATATTTGAGCTTGAAGACCCATTTGCATTTGATAGTCTTGCGCTTATGTGGTAATGGCTCCAACGTCCATACTTGGTTTTTCCTCATGGACTCCATCTCTTCGTTCATGGCTTGGATCCATCTGTCCTTTTCTGGACCTTCAATCGCCTCCTCGAAAGTATGTGGTTTGCCATTGAACCCGCAGAACTCTTCTGATGTGGAAGCTGAGCTGTCTGGCACATATCTTGTCGGCGCCCTTCGTGGTCTTGTCGACCTTCTGGGAGATCCTCCTGGAACAGTTATGCCTTTGCCCTTGTCTGCTCTGCTTGGTTCGGCAAGAGTGGCAGATTAGCCACAACCTAAAAGGTATCTGCTGACGTCATATCATCAGATTAGATATCTGTACTTCAGGGTACTTGCATGATCTTGTTGGTACTCTTTGGAGCATGCAGGCAGGAGAAGGTTTTGTTTTCGTCGTTGGCTTCATTTTGGTTGTTTGCCTTCTCTCGTACTGGACCACAAAAGATTCTTGTTCATGAATCTTTCCTGTTCGCAAACTATTCGTCTTCGTCTGCTTTGACTTTTGTGTTCGCGAACTGTTCATCTTCGTTTTCTTTGACTTTCGTGTTCGCGAAACTTTTCGTGCTTCGTGTCTCCAGATCTTCGAGTTTGCAAATGTCTTCATTGGGCTGAGGGTTGAAAGCTAGCAAGGCTTTGTAATTACAAAACGTTTTGTTTCTTCAGATTTGATTAATTAGAAAATGATTCCATGCTAGTAACTTAACAAAAAATAGTCTATGGGCATATCTGATATGGCTATGAGCAGAACTCGGGGCTCTGATACCATGTTGGATAATGTGATCAAAGGAGATTCACAACGTTGAAATTTATGCATAGTGGCACTAATCTACCCTAATCTTGCCTCTGCAACTACCAATAAATGAGAAAGTCAGACAATTATAGACTAATTTACAGAGCAAAACAGATAACAAAAGTTTTGAGTCTATAGCTTGAAAGCTAGGATTGCAGTAAAAGACTGCTTAAATAGACAGTTATTGTAAATTCATGATTTAAACTTTTATCTATAGAAATATCATAAAAATCTCTTGGCCTACAATTGTATATGTCTAAAGTCAATATGTACTAGTTTCCATATATGATCACCATCAAAAAGTTGTCTTGAAGTGTGTGACCAACACTGTGGTCTATTGCTACCAGAAAGTATTGCAGGAATACTTTGGACGGTATTGGCTAACAAGTGTGAGATTTGAATGAAGTTTGAATCAAAGGAATGTCGAAGGCCGAATGTCAAAAGTTGAATGAATCTTGAATGTTGAATGAAGGCCAAATTCGAATTTGAAGGTCGAATGAAAATTGAACGAGATTCAAATGGAGGAGTGTTCGAACAAATGTTGGAATTAGATGATCGAACATATATTTGAACAAGATTCAAATAATGTTCTAATTAGATTTGGATCATATTCAAACAATGTTTTGATGAAATTTTGACTAGAAACTTCAAATTTGATGGATTTCTTGTTGCTTGAATGATGAGTAAAATTGTAGACATTCAAATTTTGATCTCTACAATTCGAATCATAAGACTGCAAACCTTTGGATTCTATTCAATTTTGATAGGCATCGTGGCTATGACAACAGGGGTTTGGAGTGGAATTAAAATTCCAACACATCCAAGTATTTCATTACAACATCATTGGGTTGTGTTTTTACTATACAATACAACCCTCCTCTATGAGTTTAAGTTTGGTTTTAGTGACCACACTTTTGTAGAGGAGTGATGATGTCTTTATCTTTCACCACTTGATAGCCAAGATTTTCTATGGCTTTTCTCTACTACTACTACTCTATACATGTCCATGCCCAATCTATTTTCACTCTTATTGTGCATTTTGTTGTCACTAATCACCATATGTCATTGAGGCACATTTACATGAGCCACTCTTCCCATCATTAAGGTCAAATTGAGTGTGCATGTTTTGTAAGTTTGATTGTTGCTAGAATATAGTGATAATTAGTTGTCTAAAGATTGCCAAATTGTATTTTGAGTTCTGTTTCGTGTTACTATTATAAAATATCTAGTTTCGAGTTACTTCTTACAAGATTTACGAGAAGGATTTGCTCAACTACTTACTGTTTATAAAATGTGAGTTTCTATGTAGCAGCAGGTACCAGCCTGTCTGTTCACCATACGGATCTCACTTGCTACCTCTCTCTTTTTTCGAGTGCACATATAATATTCAAGGGCAGATTATGAGTTGTCTAAGCTAGCTCACCTGTTTTTTTATATTATGAATATTCATGTCCATAAAGAATTTGCTATGACAACATTATTGCTCATATGAATGCCAAGAAGATATTTTAAAAGATTAGAGCCGACACGGAGTGAGATAGTGTAGACCTTGGAAAAAATTTAGCTTATCCTTTAAGCATGAGAACAGAATTTCTAATGACCTTTCCACTACATTTAGGGCTATGCCCCACATTCCCACCAAACGTTTACAATCTTTTTTCCACGCACATGCCTCCAAACATCCTCGTATACACTAGTCAAGATTCGAGCACGTGCATAGTTTCAGCTCTTATCCAATTCAATTGTGGAGGGATGTGCCACACATTTGTAGACAAGAATAATGCAACCTAGTGATGCATCTTTCTCCATTGAAAATTTGGAACCTCCATTCATTCATAAGGGGCATTTCAAGGCCACACATTTGTAGACTAGAATAATACAACCTAGTCATGAGTCCTCCATTGAGAATTTGGAAATTCCATTTTTTAATAAGGGGCATTTAATCTCTCTACACTATGCCTTTTAGGATGTCCATTCACAATTGTGGAGTGTTTTTAAAGTTTTGAAAACTCATGAATATTCTATCCTCAAACTACACCAATACAAATTATGGAGGTTTTAGGGATTGGGAGAAGCTAGTTGAGCAAAATGACCGATGGCTACAATGGTAAGAGCAAGCAATGTAAGATGAAAAAAATATGATGAGGAAAATGGTCAATAAAAATGTAGTAAAAATGGTAATATATATTCAATGGTTGAACATATGCACCAAGCCACATTGAGGACGGCAAAAAAGAAGGTGACCTCAGAAGTTTTCAACCCCAAGGTTTTATATTTAAAAATGAAGATGAAGCGCCAATTCTTATTTTCCAACAGTATGATCAAGAATTCTTTCTATTTGCACAACAAAATTAATCTTAATAATTCACAAGTCTATGAGTCCTCAAGATCCTGTGCAATGTTTAGGAAAAGATGTTTTTTTGATACCATTGCTTACTATGAGACTATGAACATTGAAAGCCAAAGTCAAGGCATTTCTTCTAAGGAGAAACATGTTGTTGCAAGTACGTTGTTGTAGGAAGGGAGGCAGACATGGATGTTTAAATGTTAGCATAGAGGTGGATGTATTTCTACTATCCACGAAAATTTATCATGGATAACAAGTTAATTTCTCTCAAACATACGCTCAAAATGGGAACACAAGAAAAAGAAAATGTCAAAGAGGTAGATTATTAGTATATTCTTTTAGTTCTATACACCCATTGTCCTATAATGTATTTCATGGGTATAGCTCTATCTCAAGCAAGCTTAAAGGTCGTTTGTTACATTATTATATTCAATTGCAAATCATTAAAAATATATATATATATATATATATTAAGTTTTGGACTTTAGATTCTAGTGTAGATAAGGAAATCATGTATATATACCTGGAATATTGAGTAGCCTTTGAATTGGGTAGAAGTCTTGAATTCCATTTAGAAATGGAACCATTAGGATTACACTTTCGTTTGAAGATCCACTTGCATTGATTGATCTTCAGGAGGATTGACAAGAGTCCACGTTTATTAATGAGTTGTATTTGTCCATTGTTGCTTTCCACATATCAAAATCCACATTGGACAATGCATCTTGAACAATGAGAGGTTCATCGACTACTATCCAGAAAGCCTAAGGAGTGAATTTTTTTGGTAAATGTGTCATTTGACAAAATCTCCGAGCAGTTGGATATTCTTCATGATCCAAGTCCGAAGAGGAATGACAAGGTTCAATGTGTGAAGTGGATGGATTCGAGATATGAGTGTCTTCAACATTGGCTAACAATGGTTCAAGATTCAAACCAATAATAAATTCATGCCGCTTCATTTTGAAATCATGAAACTTGTATTCGAAGAAGACTACATCTTTGCCAACAAATGCCTTACTAGCTTGTAGATTGTAGACTTTGTAAGCCTTATAATCTAATGGATATCCAAGAAATATACACTTGGTAGTGATATCGTTGGATTTCTTTTGTTGTTCTTTTGGGATTTGTGCATAGCAGACACAGTTGAAGATCCTTAGATGATCTATAGATGGCTTTGTACCTAACTAAGTCTCCTCAAAGATTTTGTTGTTAATGACCTTTATGTTACAATGACTCTACAGATAATAGGTTGTTGCAATAGCCTTTGCCTAGAACTTGTTTAGAAGGTTAGCAACTTGTAATTTGAAAAAGTATGACGAGCATCTTTCTTTGATTTCGAATGTTGCTTCTTCTTAGAATATAGTGCAAGAAGTTCTATCTGATGTAGAAACATCCGTAGACTTCTCTCAAAGTTCTTCTTGGAAAAGAATTGACATCACTTTTTTTTATGGTTAAGCCTAGATAGATAGAGATCATCATGATGAAATGGTTGTAAGAAGAAGACTACTCCCAAGGAGAGTCTTGACAACATCATTTTTAGTAACAAGAGATCCTACATTAGCAAGTTAATTAAAAAGTGATCAAACATGATTAACATGGTCACAAATGGAAGTAGACTATGACATCTTGCATGAAAAGAATTTCTTTCTGAAGAACAAATGAGTAGCTACATTTTGGGTCTCATACATATTGATGAGGGCATACCAAGCTTCTTTCAATGTTTGTTAATATTTGATATTTATGAATTCTTAAGATTCATGGATATCAAGCTCTGCCATTTTTGGATTTTTTTGGAAATGAGCTCTGCATCTTGGTATGGGAGTATGGTAGATTCGTCAATGTTAGTGCCAAGGAATCCCTTGTATTTAATGGCGGCATTAGAAGAGTGACTGTGGCATGTGTTTTGTAAGTCCACAAGTAAACTCAATTTGTAAGCAATAATGCTTAGGAACCTTAGACTTAGACCCTTTTCCATTTAAGTTTAACTATTACCAAGAAATATTTGTAATAGTTTAAACTTAGAAAGTCTAAGTTTAAAGTTAAGTCTAAGTTTAGAAGTCCTAAGTTTATTTTGTTAAGTGAACTTCATTTTGATACAAGAAGTCACTTCTTAGAATAGCTTAGCAATAAGCTTTGGGAGTATCCCATCAGCATCTTAGCATATGGGCCTACCACTCATTGTATATATAGAAGTGGATATGGGGGCCTTAGATAACACTTGTATAAGCCCAAGCTTTAATAGACTAATCAATTCTTGCTTAACTTGTGTTCCCCCTTGTGGATAGAATACTTGGTGGTAGGTGCTCGAACCCCACTAAGCTTTCCTCAATTGGCTTTATGTTATTGTGCTTGTGATTATGGGATTATTTCTCTTATGCACTTATCTCCCCTTCCCTTGTGGGAGTTAGTTTGGATTACCTAGGGATATTCTAGTGGGCAAGTAGTTGGGAGTTGGTGACGAAGGGCATTCCAGAGGACGACACCAATTTGGCTTCCGATTTGATAAGCGGCGGGAGGTCCTGAAACTTTTTTGGTCAGACCTTAAAATTGACTTTTAAAAGTTCAAATTGCTTTATAAGCTTGTCATTGGGCCACATTAAGGCGCTATAGGAGCAATTTTTGGAGAAATGGCAAAATTGGCCATGGGGGAATCCGTGCTTGGAGAAGCTAGTAAATTGGACGGGGTATCCAATTATAGCATTTGGAAATTCAAAATGAAGACATCGTCACTGGGGTGGAACAATGGCCAACTACAACTCCAGCCGATATTCGTGCATTTGACAAAAGGGCGCAGAAGGCCTTATCTTTGATAAATTTGTCAGTGAAGGATCATGTCATTGCCCACATTAGTGAAGTTGTATCAGCAAGAGGCACTTGGGATGCACTCAAGACACAGTTTTAGATGGCGAACCCCTCTCGAATGATGTTTTTGAGGACCAAACTCATAAGTGTTCGCATGGGGGCATAGGGTCCTATTTTACATGAATAAAGGAGATACGAGACCAGTTGACGGCTATTGGAGAGCCAATAAGAGATGTTGAGCTAGTTCACACAACTATGAATGGCCTATCTGAAAGTTTCCAAATGTTTGCAGTGGCATTGCTTCGAGGGAGAGGCTACCAACATTTGAAAATCTTCACGACATCATTCTGCAAGAGGAACAAAGGCGTGAAGTAGTAAAAAATCGACTTCCCACATCGGAAGATCAAGCAATGCTAGCCAAAGGGAAGCATAAATACAAGAAGCTATGAAAAATGCAAAAATTATGCTTGGTCAAGGACAAAATCATGTATATAGGATGATTACACATGTGTGGAGCCTGTTCCCACGTGTGAAATTAGTGTCATGTACCATAATCATATAGGTTGTACATATGATTTAATTCAAGTTCTAGTGGCTAAAAAGACCAAAAACTAGTTTTCTAGACATATGACACATGGCATCAATCTATTGATTGCATGAGCCCCATCCTTAGGTTAGGTGTCACATCCCATGTGTAGAGGACAGATCACACGTGTGGAATAAGCTGAAGTAGGCGAGTTTGACTTCTAGAAGATTTTCAAGTAGATCTCCATATAGTAGAAAAATTGGACCAAAGTTGCTCAAAATAGAAAGTTTGATCCAAGTGTCAATTTTGCATGATGATTCACCATATGACAAAGCATCCTCACACGTGTGAGATCTAATGCATGATCAGTACCTCGAGCTCCAAGAAGTGTATATATAGAGGCATGTTTGGCCATAATCAACATGAAACATCAATCTTGATTTTGGAAGCAATTTTGTGTCAATCTCTCCATTTGTCTTCATTTGTTTTGAATGTTTTGAGTTTCTATCATAGTGTACTTTGTTTTCAGGTTGGAGTCCGTACTCTGACAGGTCTTCACACGTGTGAAACCAGCAAGTACATTTACCTTCATTAATGATTGCTCTTGTTAGATTTTCATGCCTAGAATTGATCTAGATTGATCTAAATCTTGTGTAGATTGATAGACAATTGTATCTAACATCCAATCCCTCTTGTGGATCAGATTAGGATTCATTCTTGGTCCTATTTTGCAGATTTCCACATGGTATCAGAGCCAAGTACAAGAGGATTTATTGATATTGATGGGGTTGATCCAAAACTAAGCCCAAATTAGCAAGTTTTTGGAAACTAGCTGATTTTTGTGTAGCGAGTTGGATTTGATAGGTATTCTTAAAAATTTTGGACCATAACTTGTTGTGGGCTGTAGGAACACTTTTCACACGTGTGAGGCCATACAGGTCCGATTTTGGTTGAGAAAATTCAAAAATTTGTACAATTTGACTCACACACCTCGAAAAATTTTTAGTGCAAAATCAAGCTTTTTCTATAGAGAATCTATTCCTATGATTAGTTCGTGGATTAGATTAGCCAAAAAATTAATTTTCGAGCTTGATTCAGGTGCATTAAATGAATTTCTCTGATTTTTTGAGTGCATGTTGAAGTTGAGAGAGATATTGCCAAAAATCATAGATTAAGGAGCGATTTTGCAAGATTGAGACTAGAATCTAAATTTCCATCATTCTAGATTAGTTCATGAGTGATAGGATTGTGTCTATAAGCTTTCAAATTGCTAGAAGACTTTAGGTTCAGATCTCTTAGAGAAACCATAAGAGTTTCTAGTGCTTTTTCACATTTAAAAATGGCATCAATGGGTGGTTTTTTGCTTGAAGCTAGTGAAAGGCTCACATCCACTAATTATGCTAATTGGATAGTCCGAATGGAGTCTTTGCTTGTACTCCATGATCTTTATGACATGGTACTTGAGGTGGAAGTAGGACCTCAAGGAGGAGTTGAATTGGTAAAGTACAAAATTGCATTACATTGCATAAAAATGAATGTAAGTAATGAACTTTTGAAGGAAATCTCATCTTGTACCACATCCAAAGAGGCATGGGATTCATTAAAAGCAATTTATGGATCCAAGAATACTTCACGGATACTCATGCTTAGGAATCAAATCAAAGCATGAAAGGAAGTAGTGAAAGTGCCAAAAATTATGTCTTTAGGATCAAATCTTTGAATAAGGAGTTGTCTTCTATAGATGATAAAATCAAAGATGATGAGTTAGTTCAAATCATTTTGAATGGGTTAGGAGATGATTATTCCAATCTTGTTCAAACCTTTGCTATTCAAGATTCACTTCCTAGTATTGAAAAACTTCAAAGTATGCTTGTAAGTGAGGAGAGTAGAATGCTTCATATCAAAAGTAGGATGAGTTCCTTATCTTTGAATGATGGTGATGAAAAAGCTAACTTTTTCTTGAAAGCCAAGAAGAAAAAGTTTCCATCCAAGAAGACTCAAAACATGGAGATGGAGAGCAAAGATGGAGCATCAAGTTCCAAAGGCAAGAGCAAAAAGGACAAGATTCTACGTAGGTCAAAAGTGTTTTGGCCTCACCTTGGAGGATTGTAGATCCTGTCACAGAGCTTCTTTTGTGAGAAAAAGGGACATTTTGCATCCGAGTGCTACAAGAAGAAGAATGCCCAAGAGAAGGACAATCAAGGCAATCTTGTGCTTGAGGAGGAGGTTCAAAACTCGTGTGGAAAAGCAACTTAATACTAGCTTGAAAGTATTAAGAAGTGATAATGGAGGGGAGTACATCTCCAATAGGATGAAAGAGTTTTGTGAAACTAATGGCATTAGGAGAGAGTTTACTTGCGCATATACTCCACAACAAAATGGAGTAGCTGAGAGAAAGAATAGGACACTATGTGAGTGTGCTAAAGCTTTGAGATTAGATGCATCCCTTCCTATTTCATTTTGGGGAGAAGCTATTTTATGTGCAAACTTTCTATGTAATAGAATGACTAATAGTGTCATTAAAGGACTTATGCCTTATGAAGTATTGTATGGCAAAAAGCCAAATCTTAGTGATTTGAAAGTTTTTGGATGTACTTGTTATGTATATATTCCTTTAGAAACAAGAAAAAAGGAAGATGCCACTTCTTTTAAAGGCATCTTTGTTGGTTATAGTGAAAATAAGAAAGCTTATAGGATATTTGATCCTATTACCAAGAAAGTTGTTGTAAGTAGAGATGTACTTTTTGATGAATCTCTCCAAGCCAAAGGAAAGGTGACCTCCAACAACACTCAACTTGTCAAGGATCAGGCTATGGCCGAGGAGGAGCTTCATGAAGATGAAGACCAAGTGGAACTTACTCAAAGTCCAAGGGTGCCGAGAAGATTGACAAGGACAAGGATTGAGCCCAAGGCTCACTTATAGTGACGAAGGGGAGCAAAGGGAAGATTCTCAACTACTCAACTCTTATACTTTCTTAACTACTATGCTTGAAGAACCAACTAGTTTTGAGGAAGCAAATAAGTCTCAATATTGGCTATGCAAGTAGAGTTTGATGCATTAATGGAAAATCAAACCTGGAAGCTTGTTGATTTACCTTATGGAAAGAAGCCTCTTACTTGTAAATGGATGTATCGATTGAAATATAAACAAGATGGTTCCATTCATAAGTATAAGCCTAGACTTGTAGCAAAAGGTTTTTTGCAAGTCAAAGGCATAGATTATGATGAAACCTTTGCACCTGTTGCAAAGCTTGTAACCATTAGATTAATCATATGTCTTGCTACTTCTTTCAAATGGGAGCTCTTCCAACTTGATGTGACAAATGCTTTCTTGAATGGATTCTTGGAAGAGGAAATCTGTGTGTGCCAACCTGAGGGCTTCATCAAAGATGGAGAAGAAGACAAGGTGTGTTTCTTGAAGACGAGTCTTTATGGACTCAAGCAAGCACCAAGAGCATGGTACTCTAGGTTGCATTCCTATCTTATTTCCATTGGATTTTTTGTAAGTTCTTATGAACCATCATTGTACTACAAATGTAATGATGGGAAGATCATTATCTTAGTTTTATATGTTGACGACATTATACTCACAGGAAATGATCTAGATGGCATCAAAGATGTAAAAGTTTCCTTGTCTAGTGAATTTAGGATGGTAGATCTAGTGACTTCTTAAAGTTATACTTGGAAGTAATGATTTTATTTTCATATCTCAATCTAAGTATTCTAGATCAATCTTAGAAAAATTTGGCATGATTGATTGTAAAGGAGTTGAAACTCCCATGGAAGTAAGTGTAGAAGTTTCCAAGGAAAGTGATGAAGCATCCTTTGAGGACATCACTACCTATAGAATGCTTATTGGTTCCTTGATATACTTAACCATCACTAGACCATATCTTAGCTTTTGTGTTGGCAAATTGAGTCAATCCATTAATATGTCATTGAAAAGAAGCAAAAAGGGTGTAAAGGTACATCTCGGCTACAAAAGACTTTGGCATAGTTTATGAAAGGACTAATATTTTTTTAAGAGCATATTCGGACTCAAGTTTTGCAGGTGACAAGATGGATAGATCGTTAAGCAAAAGTCTGACACATTTGGATGCTTCAAAAGCTTCAAAGCATTGGTGGAAAATCAGTTAGGTGCTAAGATCAAGATACTTAGGGCAGATCGTGGTGGTAGTATCGTTCCACAGCTTTTATTGACTTTTGCAAGGAGCATGGAATTAAATAGGACTTTGCACAGGTTGATACACCTCAACAAAATGGGGTAGATGAAAAGAAGAATCGTACCATTGTCGAAGCAGCTAGGGAAATGATGACACATATGGGAGTTATTGATTCAATCTGGGGTGAAGCTGTCAAAATTGTAGTGTTCTTGCAAAATAGAAGCCCCCCTACAGTTGTTGTACGAAATCGCACACCCGAGGAGGCATTCAGTGGTAAGAAGCCTAAGATGGATGGGTTGCGAGTATTTGGATGCCGAGTGTATGTTCACATACCTAAGAGCGAGAGAGCCAAAATGCAGGTGAAGGCCTTGAAGTGCATTTTTACAGGCTATGGTGAACAAACCAAGATGATATAGATGTTATGATTCAGATGGACTACGTGTGCACATAAGCCATGATGTCTTATTTGATGAAATCCATAGATTTGGGGATGAAGAAAAGGATAATGATGAGCTATGTAAGCTTCTCAAGGAGGATGAAGTAGTTCTACCACCATAGGAAGATCATCAAGATGACAATGAGGAACGTGGTACTCCTCCACCACAGAGACAAGATGGAGAGTGAGAAGCAGTGAAGAGAATTCTTCATTATGTGAAAGGCACGTTAACCCATGTTTTGCAAACTCTATGGGTAGATCGCACAATTTTTGTGAGTTAATGGAAAAACTCTCAAAAAATCTATGTTACTCACAAAACTTGAAAAAAATGAACTCGCAAAATGTCATAGCTTGTTAAAGTTGGGGACTTGGTATTTTGTGAGTAGACGTTTTGTGAGTTCTAAAAGTAATTTGTAGAATGTTTGTGAGTTAGTGCAATTTCTTGATTGCCTTGTTGAGTTTCAAGATTCATTTTCTCTTGTAATTTGTAATTGCTACTTTTTCTATGGGAGGAGATCTAGGAGAGACTAAAAATTATCATAATAGTGTTCTAGTTTTCTACATCAAAGGCAAGAATAAAAAATACATCTAGCATTAATTTTGTATTGGTATAATTTTTACAACCTAGGTACTTTGATAGCCAAATGGCATGAACTCTTGGATGAGGGGAGGGCTAGAATTTCTTGAAATTGTTTTAATGAATTAGAAATCCAAATCATTCCACGTCGACGTTGTCCCTAAGTAGGCTGCCGATATAGTTGGATATCTTATGTCGGGATGTCCTCCCCTTGAGATGGGTAAAGTAGAACGACGCAAGTTAATCATTAAATTTGCCCCTTTCACGTTGATTGCAGGACAACTTTATCACATGGTAACGATGGAATCATATGCCATTGTGTCCTACCACACGAAGTGTCCCAAGTCGTAAGCATCACCCATTGCTGCCAAAGCTACCAATAGGAAAGTGCTGCAACACGGCCTGTGGTGGCCCACAATGTTCAAGGATGTTCACTATCAGGTTAAGAGGTGTGACGTGTGCCAACAATTCAATCGGACCCAAGGAAATGACAGAATGCCATTACGACCTATACTAGCTGAGTTGTCATTTGAGGAATGGGGCATTGACTATGTTAGCCCTATTTGTCCAGCTGCCTGTGGCTCCCAAGCTCGCTATCATTTATCCTAATTACGCTTGCAACATGCATCCAAGCATGCATATAGGTCTATCTATATATTTTCATCAACAGAAAGGCATTACATTGAGTTACAGGCATGCATGCATCTGAACAATTTGAAAAAATTTCAAATTTTAGTTCAAAACTTGTCAATATTCCGATAGCCATAACTTTCTCTACACGACACCAAATTGGTCGATGTAAGGCACAGTATGGAGGTAGAGTGTGTCTACACGGCACTTGCCATGTCACCTTGCCACCTAGGCTTCACACGTGCGAGTAGCAAATGACCAAAAGCCAAGTAGGAGGGTGCACTTTTCCAAGGTGATATGGAGGTTACAAGCGCTCAACTAAGGTTCATAAGAGAAGGCTTCTATCAGGTCTAGAAAGCAACCATAAGCTCAAATCATGCAAGAAATGCATTTTTGAACTCCTTCAACAAGCATGCGTCACCATAATGGTGCCTAAGCCTCACACAACCAAATTGGATGTATGATGGCTCAAAAAAGAGGAAATTCATCATATGTTTAAGCTTGTAATGAGAACCAACAGCTTCAGACCACCATTTGATAGGTATTCATGCTCAAAAATACGCTATTTTTTGACATTTTGAAACCCCTAATGGTGTCCAATCCTAACCAAAATTCATGAAAACCTTAGGACAACTTCATTACACCTCTAAAAACATGCATGAAAATTATTGGCTATGAATTTTATGAAATACCACAAAATTAGTCCAAAAACCATAAATAAAAATAAAAAATAAAAAACCTTGTTTTTAAACCAATTTTGACCAAAATTTATGGATCAAATCCACAAATAAGTGCAATCAGATCCAAATCCCTGTAAATCCATTACATGCAAGTGCTACAAGTTCTGATTTCAGTCAATTATGGATTCCATAGCCCATTTGTAGTCCAAAACCCCCAATTTTTAGTCTAAAATCACTATCTATTCATCCTTTTGACTATTCAACCAACATGCAATCATTAGATCCAATCAATAATGACTGTAAAATAGCAAGTACAATCTAGAAAATGTAGGAGATCAATAGCTATGATCAATTCCATGCAACAAACTTGAATTCTAGGTAAAAAATCACAGAAAACCATAAAAAAAATCCATTGATTTTTATCAAAATCTATGGAGAAAATCCATAATCATGATCTTTAGGCTGAAAGTCCATCAAAGATCTGAGAAGCCACCTACTTGGGGGTCAATTCCACCACTTGGAAGCAAAAGCAAAGAGATCTACCAAACAAGCTGCAAAAAGCAAGATCCTCAAGCCCCACCGCCTGATTGATGTGATCCAAGCTCTGATACCACTATAACGATCGCCAAGTGAAGATCATCAAGAATCTTGTCACATGCAAACCAAAAGGACACCTGTGGAGCATAAACCACCCAACCAAAGGAAATGGCTAGTCAATACCCTAACCAATGCGCCCCCAAGCCAGAGTGAATGAATACAAGAGAGGAGAGGATCCTGGTATATATTCTGTCCAAGAGGCGAGAATAATCCCCTTAAGATCCCCATGCAATCCAATAATAAGCTATATATCTCCTATTCTTGAATTATAGCAGTCAAACACCGTTCAAGTGCTCCTATGTCCAAATATAGGTCTTGGAATATGATTATTAATTACTTAATCGACCATGTCCGGAATGACGAGGCATAACTAATAACCACATACAACATGTTTGAAGAGTAGCCAAAAGCGACACTTTTATACTTTTTTTAATAACGAAAAACTGTGCATAAAAGTCAATCCCAATTTTTCTTTTTTGAAAAGAGATCTCATAACCTTGATCTTTCTGGTCTCTCGCCGAAGCTAGTTTTATTATAAATGTTTTCCAACTCATCCTCCTTTTAAGAAAGATCACTCCAACCATCAGATGACAAACGATTTTGAACCAAAGTGCCCTATCTGTTTTGTTAAATATCTGTACTTGTGATTGTTGTCCCCATTACTAAGCCACCATAGATAGTTGTTCTTCTCCCATTTTGTCATCTTCAACCTATCTCAAGTATGTGATTACAAAACATGTTGGTATTGACTTCCATCGAAAACCAAACTTTCACTATGGGGTGCAAAACCTTTAAAAGCCCATTTCTGTACAAATGCTTTACCATTTAATTTCATATTTTTGTAACTGGATCTAAATCATGGTATAATTAGTTTTTGGCTTTTCCTGCTAGGTCTTATCTGTAGTGATTTCAAACTTTCAGTGAAGGCAACCAATTCATGCTATTTTTGAAATTTTAAAACGCCTTACCAAATTGTGGTACCATATGTTTTAAGTAGGCTATTGCTTTGTTAATCTAAGATACTACATGTTTGAGATAGTTGGTCCGAAAGGTAGCAAATGGCCATCCTTTAAGCACTATACTTGTGCAAAGGTTAGTTACTAGATGGATGCTTGTTATTTGGATAGTGCATAAAGGGCAACAAAGTGAGACCACCCTTTACTCTCTCTTTGTGCTTAAATGAGAGACACCCTTAATGCATCCATTTTCGAATGGCCGCCCTTTTAAGTGCTCCCAAGACCAATTATTGTCCTTCCAAACATGTGATGGGTAGATGAGATTTTTACTGCCCATTTTTTGACTGCTTAAAAAGAGCTACATGGCATGGCACAAAAAGTATGTGGATTCTTTTTTTTGGATGTTGATTCCATTTTTCAAATAATGATTCTATTCCATAATGATCATGTGAAGAAAAAAAAAAAAAAAAAACCTCAATCTCGATTGTGCAATGGAAGTTGCCACGTAGAGGACATTTTGGCTAGGTAAAGAGTCCTAGGCTTGAGTCCTCATGGTAAGGAGTCATAGGCTTGACCTAGGACTCCTTACCAAGCAGAATATTTGACCTTCCATAATATTAAAAGGCTGACCTATAACATTGCTGCCTTAAACATCACATGGAAGAGTCTAGGGCCATTTCAAAATTTTGCACCCCCAATTTTAAAGCCCGGGTATTCCACTTCATTCTATGTGAAAGGCCCTTTCATTTGGAGGGCAAAGCATTTATAGTCTAAATTCAAATTAGATAAGGAATCTATGTTTTTATTGGAGTGGAGAGCAAGGGCCCGCCACTTACCCCACAATACTCCTAGAGGCCCAAGGTACTCACTCCCCTACTATGTTGAGTTACCCTAGGTTGGCAACCTTTTAGTGCCACTTGGGACAACTCTCACCGCTCGTGAAATGGGGGAAAGCCCTCTTGGGCCAATCAAAATAAAGGATTTGGGCCTTTTGGACTTACCCTCATTCCATGTGAAACCACCATTAGTACTTAGTATGAGTGATGTTTATCACAAAAGAGTATATGTTAGGCATGAGAGAGTAGTGAGTAGGAGGTCAGTGTTGCTTAGTAGTGAAAGTGGTGAAAATATTTTGATCACACATTTTTGCATTCATACTTTCCGATTTAACATTACAACAATGAGTGCAATAGACTCTAAGTAAGCACTCAAAACTAATGAGCTAGTTGCTTTAGCACATTATACTCTTGGCAAGCTCGGAGAAAAGTAACCTACAGCAGCTTTAATGGAAGTGGAATACACCGGAGTCTAGACGTGCATATATGCATTAGCTACTTAGAATGCTTATAATGACTGCTGCACATCAAGGTTTGATCCAAAGTTTTAGATCACCGGCGGAGTTTCCTGCAAGGTCCGTGGCTGAGGCATAAACTGATCCATCTCTGTAGCCGCAATTATTGGTTATGCTGCCCTAGAGATCAACAATCAAATCATAATAGTCCTCAACGAGGAGAATACAATTGTTTGAAGCTTTGAAAGTTTTTTCTGAATATTGGGGCAATTGTTTGAAGCTTTGAAAACCTTTAATGAAAATCACTGGGATAGCATTAGTGAGTTTTCTGCAAGAGTCTCACCCCAGTTTAGACCTCTACACCTTAATTCACGAATTTGTCCTTGATAGTCCATGTTTAAAAGATTTAATATTGATCAAAAGGACTACGAAATCCCAGTGTGGAATAATGAGCCACATTTTGACAATGTTCGACTTAAATTCGTAAAGCAATCGTTATTTGGAAAGTTAGAGATGATCTTACTAATGCTTTCTGAAATAAAATTCTAACAAGTGTTTCATGTGTCCATGTTCTGAACTTTATTCGTGGTAAACAATAGACGCCACAACAAATCATTTTGGCTGCGTTCAAAGCTCCACCTCTACAAGTCAAGGCTCTTCTCTAAAAATTCACTCTATATAATAGGCCAAAGCTCCTGGTGTGATGGGATAACAAAGATGCTCTTGGTATGCTTTATTTGTAACCATTCTCTTAAGTCAAAGAATGTATCATGTGGTTTTTACACAAGGGACTTCACATAACCAGCTTTCACGAAACTTGAGATCGTATATCTTCAATAGGCAACCACAATTTCATGTACATGGTTCCTGCATGCGATCGTCAAGAAAGTATTGGGGAACTCCTAGAAAATAAATTTCTTGCTGAGAGCAATTACCAAAATACACCCACAAATGCTATTTGGATGCCTGGCTACCTCAGTCCGGATACGACATTGATTTCAATTACTGTGATAATACACCCCAGCTCCCACTAGCTAGAGATTAAAAATTTATTTTTTCAGCATGTTCCACAGGAGGATACAGTATGTAAATGCCCAAAAGAGAGTGAGAAACATTATTTCTGCTAGTGCTTGGCTTCTATCACACGGCGATGCTAACATTATTGATTCCACATTCAAGCGAACTCGGTCAGATCTTGTTTTAGTTACTTTGACCAATACCATGCAGTCCCTTCATTTAAGAAAGACCTACACCAATGAGACACACTTACCGGCTTGATGCAGAGGGAGATTTCCATTACATAATATTCGATAGACCAGGATGGTCATGGAGCAAGCGAAAGTCAAGGGATGACACAAATACAAGTTGGGCAGTTGAGAATTCTGCTCCTGCCTCATATAAGGCAGAAAGGGTGCTTGCCAAGAACCAAACCATCAAGACTAGCATGGAATGATCATTGCATATGAATTGCCTCTGCCTCACAGGGGACCTAATTGCAAATAGTACATAGCTGAATCAAAGAGAGAGCACCATATTTCAAGCATCTCAACTATCGGCTAGGTTGTAGGATTTATGATTATGAAATAAGATTGCCTCTTTACTTTTTAAGTACTCCCCCCCTAGTATGAGCATGATCATATCATGCCCGCAATTAGGCTTGTATATTTGATTTTGCGCCTGATACCAATCTTATTAAGTTAAAGCAGGAGCAGTGTTGCAGATTCTCGGCAATACCTGAAATATATCTGGGAGAGCTCATCAAAAACCCTCTAAAGTTGTTTAGACGATACTTTTCAGCATTCAACATAGACGACTGTAATTGGCAGTATAGATGGCTACAGAGCTCTCTCTTTTTTTAAATGTGCATGTTACTATGATCACACAGGCTCATTGAACTCAAACCATAAAACAAATACTAGCATTGAATGGACACTCTTACCTTCGAAAACATTGGATTTTGTCCAACAACGCTATTGTTTGATACATCATGACTTTTGTACCGTTGCCTTGAGCCTTGTATCAAATGCTCATAGTTAAAGCTGAAAAAAATACATACCATATACTGACACGTACGTAATATTTTTGGCTGACAACTAGTAGAAACTGCTTGCATGAGTGGCTTATAAGTATCCTTCACAAAAAGAATAAATAGCTGCAGCTTGCAACTTATTAACAATTAAAGAAATTATTCTCAGATTCTGTCAACATGCATGGCGCTTGAAGACATCTCTCTCCCACTTTTCTTTCCAGAAGTTCCAAGTTTTTTCTGATTTTACGCACCAGCTCACAGATTGAAGAACTGTTCGACTTTTCCTTGGCCTATAATTGAATCTCCAAACCTACTCGATAATAACTGCCCATCCAGCACTGGAAATTCCCTTGCAGAACTAGGAAGCTCAGATTTCTTATGATTTCAGTAGATTATAAGTTTAAAAATATTTGACATGTAAACTGTTATGCTATGAAGTGATATCATGACAATATGAGCTCTTTGGCTAAAATACATATTCCAAGGAACGAAGCCCTTTTTGACACGTAAAGCTAGAAACCCTTGTTTCAAATCATCTCATCAACTGATGGTTTCTCCCAATCTGAGATAGAACATCAAACCTTTGTTTCATGTCAGCATCTCATGTAGCATAAAAACTGTTATTCCTTCACAAAATGAATGCCTGGTTGAACTCCAGTCTCTCGTGACTACACCAGTACAAAACCATCTATAACCATCATAGAAGACTGGCAATATAAGAAAAGATGATCCAATGCCTTAGTTTTGGTCCAACTATTAATTATGCAGCATCAAGTGCATGTTTAGAATTGAGCTTACCATAATGTGTCATAGCTTGATCAAAAGGAATGCAACACCATACAGAGCACAAGCAATTGAGAGGCCCACCAAAGCTATCTGAGAAAGTCTTTTGTTATCTTTACTAGGCACAAAACTTGATTTGAGTGTGCCTGTGAGCTCAAATAGCCTAAGAGAAACCTGTCAAGTGAACACGAGCCTGTTTTCAGTCAGAAACACTGGATGCAGTACAAGGTACCCAACTCTACCCTCAATACTGAAAATAGGTTGCAGTTGTACATTTCCCTAGAAACCAACATCAGTTGTAGTAGGGTTCAAAATTCGTTTGTATTTCTAAGAAATGAAGCATGAAAAATATGAAGTTTTTCATAAACATGCCAGAAGCTAGAAAATGTGCTAGACCTCCTTGTGTTGTATATTGAACTTCATTCTTGACATCTAGAATTGTGAAAAGCAAAAACAACGATAGGATTTACAGATGTCATACAAAAGATTTGATGTGCTTTTAAGATTTGAACAGAGTTCATTATCGCTCCCCATCGATTCTGGTTAAGATTTCTGGTCATCACCCTTTTCTCTATGCAATCTGAAAGTCATTATATGTGTTCTAACATGTTTACATTTCAAGTGGTATCTTTTACCTGATCTATACTAGAAATTATGGTCTTTAAGAGTCCATACAATCTCACCATAAACCACTTGCTTTGATAGAGTGTTACCTTAGTTCTAATTGCAATCAAGTTTCAACAACCTCTTGGTCAATCCACTACTACCAATCCAAAATTTGACTCCACTTGATGTTCTTGGTAGTTCAATCAATAAACTAACAGGGATGCCTTCCCATCTACCCACCTACCATGGGTTATCTTTGATAAAGATATAAATCCTCGAGACTTACTCTATCTTGCTCACTCAACAAAATATGCAGCATTGGATGTACTCTTTAACATCTCGTTGCTGGTCGTGGCTCAGAACTAAAGCCTCTTAATAGATTCATTAACTCAAATAACACCCAGGTGTGCTGCAAGGATTTTCATGTAGGAAGTGAAGGATCTCACAAAGAAGCCCATTTACGTCCCACATGAACTATTTGTCTAAGCATAACTTCTTGCTTGATTATTCTAGCTATGTATGTGCCTCCACAGAAGTTCCAAAACAAGCTAACTCTCTCGCATGACCAATTTAATTCTTGCACGCCAGACACTCTAGACCAAAGGGAAGAGGGCTTCTTTACGCTTTATTGGGTTAAAGCCTACTCATACAGCATACATGATAGTCCATCATATACCACATTGTCTTTTCTTTTCTTTTTTAGTCCGATACCATATTCCGAATAAACTCCAGCAACTAACTTGGTGACCCTCAACTTTACCTAACTACAAAATATGTAAACAGAATCGGCATAGAAACATAGTTCAGCACCATACAAGCATTGCGATCATACCTTTCGCACATGTGTGCTCACGTTCAATTCTTGCTTATGTACTTTTGCTAAGATTGTTCTCATAAATAACTAGCCTACACTTCCAAATAGGCATTGACCTTATGGCAATGCCACTTGCATCTGTTTCTAGGGCTATCTGCCTTCCTCAAGGCCAAATGATTTTTTTGTACTTACAACCTCATTCTACATGTCACTAGTTATAAACGATCCAACAATGGAGCCAAGAAAGGGTTAACACCCCTCCCCCCTCTGCAAACACAAATTAGAAACATTTAAGTATCTAAAAGGGTCCCCAAAAGGATCCAGTTTTATAACACATTTTTAGCAGGTCTACGGTTTTAGTGAATCCACACTAACACAAAATCACACTAGACTCCCGTTGATTCACAGCTAACAGAGTTTTAAAACTTTGTTATAGTGCTTTGTGGATTCTAAAACACCCACTAACCTGAGCATATTCAAAACGTGTATAAAAGCATGGTCTATTTCCACTATTCTTCAAATTCACTTTTCAGCTAATACTAGCAGTGAAAATAACTGGAATAGCTGTGCTTTCAAGTTTCGAAAAGAAGAATTCATGCTTAGATTCAATATTGAAACAGACAGTCTGTGCATACAAAAGACTGTCATTAAACGGTGTTCACTACCATAAGAATGAAAGCAGAATGAAAACGTTTCCTTTCTATATCCCAAAAAAACAACTTGTTTAATGGCAATAGAAAAACAAGAAACAGCCATTTTTCATGCATGAAATACCCCATTCACATGCAAATTGATAACCATCACCTGATACTGATAAATTTGAAGTGATCACAAGAAGCACACCACAAAAACCAGCATTCAACTCCTCTACCACAGCAAAAAAAATTCGATTGTTTAGTAATCAAGTACTCAAGAGATTCGACTTTTTGAAGGCATGAAATTTCAGCTTTCAAAAGGCTGAAATATTGCCTATCATCAAAAATCAAATTGCAGAAGTGTATGCAAAAAACTTAATGTTACTAGTAAATCAAAATCCCTTCAAAATCACCATTCAAGAGCATACTTCTCAATACAATATTCCGCTTCATATAAACCCAACAAGTGGTATTGGAGCCAAAGGGTCCAAACTATTATAGTATTCACGACTATTTTAATACCACGCTCCACCGCCACAATGCAACGTTAACAGAAACATACTTAAACGGATGTTTAGCTTAAACTTGGCTAATCATTCTTGTAATCTAATCCAAACATGATATATAAGATACATTCAAGCCACGAAGCACTGTGCTCTTTGCTATAATGGAAATACAGAGGACGCTCTAACTCTACGTGCTTATTCCGACTCTGATTGGGCTGGAGATGTGGATTTCAGCCAATGTAGCAATCACTCTGACTTCTCTCTCTCTCTCTCTCTCTCTCTCTCTCTCTCTCTCTCTCTCTCTCTCTCTCTCTCTATGGTGGCGCCCTCCTCTCTCACGATGGTGGCTCCCCCTTGCTGATCCTCCACCCTGTTGTCCATCGCTGCACCTTCTGCATGGCACCTAAGAAAAAGGGGGGTGCCCCTACGCCCCACCCTCTATTAACTTCTTCTCCCCCTCCATCGTTGTTGGAAGGGAAGTCTCCTCCATCATCTGCGATGGAGAGGGGTGCTATTTCACCTACAGAGATGGTGGAAAAGCTCCCTCCACCGCTGGCTGCACTGGAAGGGCCGACAAGCTCTTTGCTGCCACAGAAACACCTGCAAATCCAATAAATCAACAGTCTACAATCGATTATACTCCTTCCAAACCTATTGGAGTCTCTATGCTTATGACATCAGTTTCATCCGAAACAAAATCCTCGGCCTTAAGAAACAACTACACTTCTTTGAAATTGAGAATGGCAAGCTAGTTATGGATCTTGTTGGTGTCAAAGAACGAATGGAGCAGCTTGAGCAAGAAAATGTGTATCTTAAGCAACGAATTGCAGAACATAGACCTCAACAAAGTGTTTTGGAGGAAACCTCAAAAAAAAATATCATGCTTGGAAAAGCAAGTCGAGGCGACAAAGACATGGGCAGCACTCTTCAAACCGGACGATATGGGCAGCAAACTCTCATCTCTTGAAAAATAGGTTGAAGAGACGACATCCATCCTCAAGCAAGGTACTCATCCTCATATTTCAGCCTCTACGATGGATAATAGTCTGGAAACAGTTTTGGATGAGCAAGCTAAAAGGGCAAAAAAAGCCTTTAATATTAGAGTAAGAGGTATTGCAAACGAAGGAAAACCAATAGAAGAAGCTAAAAGAATCTCATGTTGCGGATGGTTTAGATCTGAGTTGCAGCAGATCGCGATCCGCTGGAAAAACGATCCGGATCGCAAAAAAATTTGCAAATTTTTTTTTATTGTGGAGGGATCCCCACAGCTAGTTGCAATAAATGACCAATGAATAGCAGCAGAAATACTGAAGCAGATACAAATGAAATGATTAGCCAATGTTATATCTGCAAATCCGTATCTGCAAAAACAATTTGCTTCAGTATCTGATTGAAGTGACTAGTAGATATTGGGGATTAACTATTTAAAATCAAGCAATAGAACTGCTCTTTTGAAATCCTTTCACATGATACCCATATTGGCAGGTTTGAAAAAAAAAACAAATAAAAATCGCGTTCCGAGAAACCCTAATGGGATATCCCGGATCACGTTCAGGATCATGGCCTACATCTTTGGTTTAGATACGGCATGGCACAGTAAGTTTGATGACAAAATTCCATTTATCGGATTTAGCTCTCTTCAACAAAGCAATGCAGCCCTTCGGCTTAGGACAAAGCTTAAAGGCACCTTTATCTATATGGATGACGATTTGACAAACACCCAATGGTTGACAAGAAAAAAGATTATTCAAGAAGCAAAAGAAAAAGGACAAAGAGTTGTTTTTATTGATGGCAAAAGCCGAGATATTTCGACCTCCCTTCACAATAGGAACTCGGGGCTTCCGGGCATAGGAGCAACCCGAGATCCCCTACCATTTTGCGACTTGGCTTTCGGAATTGTAATGGTTTTTTATCATCATCATCTACAGGAGATTTTGCTGATTATATTGGCAAATGTGACATTTTATTGCTGGCTGAAATTTCAAGAAACAAGTTACAGCCATCAAAATCAAAGCTTCCTCTCATTCGACTACTTCAACTAAGATCCAACAGCTTGAAAGTCAAGTGGAACAGCATCACACCGCTGTCCGATCCTGGGCAAATGTGCTTAAAGGTCCCAATACTGCTGTTCTACCACCTCCATCTTCATTTATCTCGTCTACGTTCATTAAGAGCTGTTTGCGAGAGCAGAAGGCTCTTAATATCCGAGTCAGGGGCATTACAAACTCCCATGATGCTATTGGTGAAGCTAAAAGGTTTCTTGAAGAGAGTCTTCAACACCACCACAAGGATATGGATACTGCATGGCGACCTAGGAAAGACCCAGACACTGTTGTCATACGCTTTGCATCTGCAACTGGCCGTCATGAAGTGCTCGGGAAGAGATCTACACTGCGGGGCACTACGATATACCTGGATGAAGATAGGCAAAACAAGAGGCTATAACGAATGGAAAGCGTTGATCTATAGGAATGGTCATTCGCTTCATAGATATTAAACCTGTTGCTACTAATGAGATATCTGAGATTGTTCAGAGTTAGTGTGGAGCACTGAAGAGATGACAATTGAATCTGTAAATGGTCTTCGTACCATATAATCCTGGACACTATCCTCTTCTTAGTTAGATTATTTTTCAATTGTGTTGTTTGACGGCACTACTCCGTCTTGGTTCCACTTTACCTGATGTACTTGCTCGTCTTATACGCCTTATGGCATGGAAAAGACGTTAATAAAGCTTCTTCTTCTCTCTCTCTCTCCACACCCAAAATGCAGTCATGGACAGCTTCAATAAGAGCAATAGCACAAAATGCTTTGATTTTGGATCAAAGCACACAACATTCTTCCCCATAAATATGATGTATATGGCAGCAGGCGGGCTACGTCCTATGGTGGGCAGCAGGCGTCATCACCTACAGGGTGCCCACTACCATACATATCGGCAGATTATTTTTCTTTTCTTTTTCATTTTTTTTTTTAATGTTTTGGTATCTGGTAGCTGCAACAAGCATTTCTATTTTTTTTGGTTCTTATTTATTTATTTTGTTTCTTTCTTTGTTTCCGTGTTTTATTTTTCTTCAGTTTAATTTTTTAAAATGGTTTAAAAAATACTGCAAACCGAAACATTTCAACTTATTGAAGGTTGAAGAAATGAATTAAGGGTCAAAGTACAGCCTTTTAAATGGTTCAAATACAGTATTTGCCACGTGGCAGCAAGGAATAACAAATGCTGCAAGCCCTTGAAAGGGTTGGAGAATATGAGAAATATCCACTGGGTTGGAGAACATGAAAAATATCCACTGCCACATGCCAGTGAGCTATAGGCTGAAGGCCATAATCACAAAGCCCTTAGCTACTACTTAACTATATCAAGCTAGGAAAAATAGATGCTTTTGATGTCTGACTACAAGAATATTCACAATTCATGAACTATGAACTTTGGTAAATCAAAACCATACGAGTAGTTGTAGTTATAAGACTTTACCAATAAATAAAGAGAAGATGTAAGCATGAAATTCAAAAGTGGGTAATTTGGTATCACAGATAGCAAATGCCCAGGCTGTCCGTTTGGAACACCAGTTCTGTATCATAGAAAGAACTAAAGTTGTTAGAATCATGTGGTAACTGTGCTAAGCAGCAAACACAAGTTGATCAACCTGTTCATAATGCATGACTTTATTTTTTATAAGAGAACCCCCTTTTAAACAGCAAGAAAAAATATGGTGGGAACGAACAAATAAACCATTTAGCGGCCTCGTGTTTATTGCAACAGAAGCCACACTACCTCAGCCATATGTGAAACTGTCCGATATATGTCTCCAAAGTTATTTTTCCAAGCCAGCTAAAATCACCAAGTAAAATAATATCTTTTAGTATGGTCATACACAAAAGAAATAACTTCACAATCCATAAAACAAGAATGCAGACCTACCGCCAGAAATTAAAAAATATGGTATAAGATCAATCAATCTATAACCAGCAATGACTAGCTAGTTGAGGAAAATACAATAAGTAAAACTAGGTAATGAAGATGATTCACTTACCAAAAGAGTTGCTGGGCCCTCTTCTAAGCTTAAACACCCTTTTGGTCATAGACTTGTGATACTTGGTCAAAGGGAATATTATTGCCAAAGTATACTCCTCATTTTCTAAGGAAATTTTCTAACTAGGAGAGAAAATTTCTCCAACTAATTTTAACTACCTTCACCAACTACCTCTTTTTACTCTGGAAAAAGCTTTTCTTCTAGCAGAGAAAATTGAAAAGGAAAATGCCAAGCAACTTGACTCGAATAGAAGAACTGATTCATCAAAAGCCAAGACCCTTAAGGTATCCCAAGGACTTTATCAAGCCAAAGATCCCAAGAAATCAAAGAATTCCTCAACAAATGCAAATGCCAAGGCCAATAAGACTTGCAATTAATGCAAAAGGAGAATTCATACCACAAATAAATGGTTGCAAGCTTCTTAGGAGACCCAAGAAATCTCTTTTGACACAAGCGGAAGAGGACATTGAAGAACCAATTCTAATAGAAGAGGTCGATCCCTCACTCAATCTAATGGTACAAGCAATTTCATTCTCTAGTAGTGAGATCTATTCAAAGCACAAGGGCATGTCAAATGCTCTTTCGTTTAATTCTTTTACAATGTGAGCCGAAAGAACTTGACACCATCCAAGAAGTCAAGAAATTAGTGCTCCAAACTTGTTAACATCCTCATCCCTACTCACTTGGTGTCAAAAACAATTTAAGGTTAATTGTTCTTCTTCACTTTTGCTGAAAATTAGAATATCATCAAAGAAAATCCCAGCAAAAGATCTAAAATCCCTAAAAACTCTTAAGCCTACAAAAGGTAGCAGGAGCGTTTGTAAGACCGCAAGGAACAACGAGGTACTCAAAAAGATTGGTTCTGAAAGCGGTTTTATGAACATCTTCGGGTGCAACCCGAACTTGGTGATACCCACTTTTTAAATCAACTCTACTAAACATTTCACCTCTCAGTCTATCAAAAATATCATCAATTCTATGAATGGGAAATCTGTTATTGATAGTAATTTTATTGAGTGCTCTATTCTAGTAAAGCAAAGCTCTTTGTTGATGGTATGGATGTACTCTGGGTTGCCTCACAAATTATCTTGAATAGGAACTTATGTTATCTAGCCTCAACAAACTACCCTTTGAAAATTGATGCCCACGTACTACACAACTTGGCACCCCAAATTGATGGCCAAACTAAAGTGGTTAACAAGTACTACCTTTTGAAAATTGATGCCTAAGTACTACACAACTTGACACCCCAAATTGATGGAAAAACTGAAGTGGTTAATAAGTTCCTAATACAGATGACTAAGATATCTACCGAAGTATCTGAAAGAGATTGGCACCTCCATCTTCCTTACATGCAACATGTGTACAATAAGGCCACCCATTTTGCAAATTACATGTGATCAGGATATATACCAAAGTATCTAAAAAGATCAGCACCTCCATCTTCCTTACATGCAACATACAACTCACATCTTACCATTTGAGACATACTTTGGTCATCAACCCTCATTAACATTGGACTTTGCTCTACAAATCCCTCATCCAAGAACCCAAAAGAGCTCTGATGAGGTAAAAGGCTCTACTTCTGATAATATCCTTGATATCCACAAAAAGGTACAAGCAATCATTATCTTTACTCAAGTCAAATACAAGTTGGACAAAGATAGATGTCTCAAACATTATGACTTCACAGTGGGAGATATGCTTTACATCCAAATTAAGGAAAAAAGATTCAAAGACAGCCATTTCATAAGACAAATTTCTCAAATATGGACTCAACGTGTTGAGCAATTAGGTGAAAATGCATGCAAAGTACTTCTAGCACCACACCTTGATTGCACCCTACTTTTAATGTGACAAACCTCCAACACTATACACCAGCTCTCTTATTTAAAGAGTTGGAGCCACTGGTGGAACTACCTAGAGATCAGATTCCTGAAGGTAAGGCGATAATCCAAAAGGAAACCATCATCCAAGCATCAAAGAGGACCACAAGTCAAGGGGGATAATTTGCTATCTTGTTGGCAAGAAAGGGTCCACAAAATCTAAAGCTAAGTGGTATTCAAAGACCACGCCTTTTCCCATCTACAACACATCAGCTACTGAAAATTAGCATAGGACACTATATTAGAGCTAGGTCAAGTAGCTGTGAAAAACATGTATACACGTATATAGACACGGATTTCTTTCTCGCATCGTCCTGGAGTGTGTTGGGCCTACTGCAAGTGCTTAGGCTTCCTAATACTTAAGACATTTGCTGCTTATATTAGTCGTTTATGGGGGGAGCTTTTTTCTCGACTTGTCTCCACACCAGAATATTAGGTTAAAAAGCCTAATAGCAAGAACCTTCAGACATCATTGAGTCGCCACACAGTCTCTCCTAAGTGTTTTTAACCCCTTGATACCTTAGGGGAGTATCAAAAATTGTCAAATAAGTTCTTCAAATCTTTTAGGCATAGACTTCTGAAGACTCCTATAGTGAGGAATTAGTCTAAAAATTGCAGCACTAAAAGTTTTACAAACACATAAGCAAATGAGAAGTACTTACGCAAAAAGGCTGAGTGAAGAATTTCGAAGGGGCTGAGAGATGTTTCGCAGGCAAATATAGACACTGCAGCATGAACATCCAACTGCAAAGACTTAGCAAAGGACTTTAAAATGGTGAGTCAAGCATCCTGAAGCAGAAACGTCACTGGGGATCATTTCAAGCAAAGCAACCTGATAGGAATCCAAGACGTATATGGATGCAATTTGTTATAAGTATATTTGTCCAGCTTGTAAATGTGTTGATACCATAGATAACCTACCTGTACACAAAAGACAATATAGAATTTGGCATATGGAAAGAAGTGGGTTTCGTGTGTTTCATGTTGTGTCAAATGTTCGTATGTGCAAAACATGAATACAACAAACCTCAGTATAAGATCAGTCTAAACTCACCACAACTGCCACAGTGACTATTATTGTCTTCAACAATGCTCGTAATCGGTATTCTAACTCATCAAGCCTCTCAAGCCATTTCTCAACCTGATTAAAAATATCTGTCAGTTACTCACAAGATTGTAAAACTCGGTAAGTTGCTCATAAACCCGTGCACATTTTTTATCAAAACAAGGGAATAGTATAAAGGGAGAAAATCTACAAAAATTGCACAACCCTCAATTCAGCCAACAAATAAATAAAGAATAAACAACCAATTTCCAGAAAAAGGACAATAACCAAGGACTACAATGTAGTCATGAGGCTGATAATGTACAAAAATTGCACAACCCTCAATTCAGCCAACAAATAAACAAAGAATAAACAACCAATTTCTGGAAAAAGGACAATAACCAAGGACTGCAACGTAGTTATGAGGCTGATAATGTACCATTGGGTGAAAGTACGCATATATCATCCCAATTATCCATACATAGCGATCAAGTCCTGATCTAAACTGCCACTCAAACAGAGGCGGCTTCTTCTCCTTATTTGGATTAGGATCAACGTATCCTGCATAAAACCAGTAAACTTATTCTTATGCTTATGCTCAAAAACACATTTGAAAGCAATTTACTTCCTGCAAGTTACAAAGTGTATGACCAGCGGTGGATCAAATAATGCTGAAATATCAACTTAATTGTGAAAGACGGTACATTCAACAAAAGCATAGCATACAGGATTGACAGTAGTGTTTCCTTCAATTCAAACAGATCTGAACCAAAATTAGTGAAAAAATTAAAACCCCATCCTATTTCAATCACACAAAATCGGATTTAAAAGAAACTTGACATTTAAAAATCACTTTCCTTTTGGACTCGGTGAATTTAGGCTTTTGTCTTGACTACATTAAGTTGTAGCCAATAAATATGGGGTTTGAATCTGTGATATGTATTTAGGCTTGACTTTTGACTAGATTAAGTTGTAGCCGTAGTAGGTCTGGACTCTGGACCTCTAATCAATTATTGTGTGCACTCTGTAGGAATCCAGAATCAAGACTATTCATTAACACAAAGTATTCTCAAATAGAAGAGAGAGATGGTTAGATGACCCTCTTGTAGAAACTTGTGGACACCCAATATGAACAGTAGATTGCTTAACAAAAGTGTGTCTCATACAAATGAATGGTTACATATAAGTAGTCCAAGATGGCTATCTACCTTCATGACTGTTGGCTGTCCAATAACTTGACTAATGGCTATCTAGCTACCATAAGTTACATAAAATAATTAAGTACCCCAAATAACAAGTTAGGTACTTAATTCACATGTATAGGCCCCTAGTAGACCCACGAGTCCCTACAAGTTAGTTTCATACTAACTTGGGCCTAAAATATAAATGACCATGGTTACACAGATCTCGACCTTTTGGGTCATAGTAACCTATGGCTTCTACATCATTTACATTTATTATTCTAACACCCTCCTTAAATGAAAATGACATGTAGAAATGACATGTATTCACTAAGTAAGAAAATCAGCATGTTGCTTTAAATTTAAAGCTTCACAAAGAGCTTTAAATCGAACTCTAGGCAATGTCTTAGAGAACACATTTGCAATATTATCCTCCGTGGGACAATATTCAAGCGTGATGTCGCCATTATGAAGCTTCTCCCGAACAAAGTGATAGTGGATCTCGATATGCTTTGTTTTTGCATGAAATACTGGATTTCGTGCAATGGCAATAGCACTTTGACTATTAGTAAATAGGAGAGTAGCTGAGGGCTGGCCACGCTTCATATCGACAAGTAATTGTCTCAGCCATATACACTCCGTAGTGGCTGAAAACGTTGCTCTATATTCTGCTTCACTTGAGGATGTAGCAACGGTGGGCTGCTTCTTGCTTAACCAAGAAACTGCAGAATTTCCAATGAAAAAGCAATGACCACTAGTAGAGCGTCTAGTGTCTTGATCTCCACCCCAATCCGAGTCACAAAAACCAGCCAAACATGCGTCATCACTAGAAGGATAAAACAGACCAAGTGTTTTACTTCCTTGAAGATATCGAAGGATCCTCTTCAATGCTTTCCAATGTGATGTCAACGGAGCATGCATGAATTGACTCATGAGGGAAACACTATAAGATATGTCTGGTCTTGAGTTGCATAAGTAAATGAGACTTCCAACCGCTTGACAATATAGTGTAGTATCAAATGGTTCACCACCACTTTGATTACTTAACTTCAGGCCCGTCTCAATTGGTGTAGCAACCGGCTTGCAATCTTCCATTTTGAAACGCTTCAAAATCTGCTTAATGTACCGCTGTTGGGTAATGAAGATTCCAGCCTTTCCTTGCAAAAACTCAAGACCAAGGTAGAAATGCAATTGGCCTAAATCTGATGTATCATAAACTAAAGCAAGATCAGATTTTAAGGCTGCAATATATTGCTCATTACTACCCGTAATGATAATATCATCAACATATAGCAAAATGATGATGATAAACTCAGATGTATGCATGACATAAAGCGTAGATTCACTAGGACTGTTAGAAAACCCACGATCACAAAGTATGTGTGTATCTTTTGATACCACATCCTTGGGGCTTGTTTTAGTCCATAGAGAGCCTTCTTGAGAAGACACACTTTGTCTTCTTGACCTGCAACCAAAAAACCAGCAGGTTGCTAAAGGTAAACTTCCTCATTAAGATCGCCATTGAGGAAGGCTGTCTTTATGTCAAGTTGGTGCATACGCCAACCATGATGGGTAGTTGCTTTGTACTTTCATTTTTATGTCTAGGCATATATTGTATTGAAATTGCCAAAGCAGTGACTATCCTTACGGTAGTTATTCGTGCGGTAGGTGCAAAAGTTTCCTCATAATCAATGCCCTCCTTTTGCGCATAACCTTTGGCAACAAGTCTTGCCTTGTACCTTTCAACAGTACCATCGGACTTGTACTTGATCTTATAAACCCATTTACAGCCAATTGCTTTCTTTCCATGTGAAAGATCAACAAGAACTCATGTTTGGTTCTTTATGAGTGAGTCATACTCCTCTTTCATCGCATCCTCCCAACATTTTACTCCTCTGGCCTAAACAGGTTCTATTGCACTATCCTCAATAGATGTAAGAGCAAAATCGACGGTGTAGTAGGTGCCAAACTAGGTGGCCTCTCTTCATCACCACTTACAACTTCAAAGAAACCTTTAGCAGTAAGGAGGTTTTTGATCATGTAGCACCACAAGGAGAAATAAGTTCCATCCAACCTATCTTCATTGAACAAAGAACCTATAGATTCAGATTCTTTAGCCATTTCTGAAAATTCAGCTGATAGTAGATGGGAAAAAACAGATTCCAAGCCAGAATCTACTAAAAAATCAGCAAGATCAAAGCTGAATTAATGAGCACTATAGATTGCAATACACCACATGCAATAGCTCATTCACAAGAAGATATAGGTGGCTGTATTCTGCTGAAATAACAGAATACTAACTAATATGCAGGCTTCCAATGAAGCCAAAACCACAACCACAACTTTTGTGGTAAAATGGTGTGCACTCAATGTGCTAATGGAGCAAATGGTAGGACCTTCTTCCAGGCTCAAAAACAGAAAAATTTCAGCCACTAAAAATGTGTCAAAAACACATTTGTCTTCAAGGTAGATGGGCACCCTCCTCCAAGAAGAAAATCTGAAATTTGAAGCATGTAATCTGATTTCAATCACATGAAAACTAGTTGAGCATGGGCGCCCTACTGCTGGCTCTCAAATGAGTGGAGGTTCCAAGCTTTTCCCTACAATTTCCTGCACAAAAAACAAGAAGGAGCCGAACAGTTCTCTCTCCACAAAAATCAGAAAAAAATTCTGATTTTTATGAACCAAAAGAGGAGAAATGTGGCTGCCTATTGGGTGCCCTCCAGCAAGCAAGCAATTCTGAAAAATGGCTCTAATACCATGTAGGAATCCAGAATCAAGACTATTCATTAACACAAAGTATTCTCAAAGAGAAGAGAGAGATGGTTAGATGACCCTCTTGTAGAAACTTGTGGACGGCCAATATCAACAGTAGATTGCTTAACAAAAGTGTGTCGCATACAAATGAATGGCTACATATAAGTAGTCCAAGATGGCTATCTACCTTCATGACTGTTGACTGTCCAATAACTTGACTAATGGCTATCTAGCTACCATAAGCTACATAAAATAATTAAGTACCCCAAATAACAAGTTAGGTACTTAATTCACATGTATAGGCCCCTAGTGGACCCACGCGTCCCTACAAGTTAGTTTCATACTAACTTGGGCCTAAAATATAAATGACCATGGTTACACAGATCTCGACCTTTTGGGTCATAGTAACCTAGGGCTTCTACATCATTTACATTTATTATTCTAACACACTCACTGCTCTAGTCACTGGTCTATATCATGTAGGTAGTACTGAGAAGTAAGTCATAGTGAAGAATTACTCTTTTCGTATTTCTAGCATTCTATGCAAAAAATTTGGAAATTTCTTAGATAGGCCAATTCTTTCAAAGGGGAGCCCAATTTTAAAACACGCGAACTATCATCAACTCATCTTATTCTAAAAAGGCTAAAAACCTTAATTGAAAGCAACCTGAAAAACACCTGTTAAAGAAGTTAGCTTCCCTGCAAGTTCACAGAGGAAAGAATATGACTCGCGTTGGATCAAATGACACAAAAACATTAACCTAGAAATGAAAAATGGTACCTTCACTGAAGGTAAACCAGATTCAAAGAAGTATCACATTTTTAAGAAGTTTATTTTGTGCAAGTTTACAAAGGAAAGAATATGACTAGTGTTAGATCAAAAAATAGCAACTTACTAATGAAAGATAGTACATTCAATAAAAGCAAATCATAAAAGAGTAAGAGAAATCTCTTACCCATTATGGAAGTGAGAGGACTCCATACTAGCTCAAACATGCCAGGAACCTCCCATATGATTATGACGGTAAAAAAGCATATTGCAAACTTGATGGCCATCACAACGGGAAGCTCATTGTACTTGTGGAAAACACCAAGGGCACAGTAAACCATTACAGTGAAAAGTGTATGCATTGGACAAATATAGTAGAGCATGTAGTTGTTGTTGAGAATGATACAGCAAAATATAACCAAAAAATTGAGGCGCCACATCATCTGCATGGCAGGGTACCATGATAAAATATGTCAAACAGTAAGGTGGAGCATCAAGGTCTACTTGAGCAAAAGTAAAGATACTTACATGAAAGATGAACATTGCGTGAAATAATAATAGCTAAGAAGCAGTATTGTTGGTTTGAACTTTGAATATATATAATTAAACTAGATACCGTATAACGCCTAATTGTTCGTGTGCACAGAAGTGGACAGGTCAATGTAGTAGAAATTGAAAGAAAGGTTAGTTGTTACACCAAGAAATCAGGAGAGGAGGAAATTGTGATGAATGTACAAGCCTTCACACCTGAAAGAAGCGCCCAAGGCTAAAATCTTTTCGCACATAGTAATAAGAGAAGTTTCCAAAGCCAGTCATCCATACATATCCAGCAATAAACACTCGGATAGCATTGTACATCTCCGCTGCTGCAAAATAATGATACATGAGAAAAAGCACCTGCAATAAACACAGATATAAGGAATTGAAATCAGTAATAGGCAACATCCACTCTATATCTCAATTTGAAACAATACAATACTGGCAGAAACTACTCTAATGCACTAACATGTTTTATGAGCAAGAGGAGATCATGCATAGAGACACATATTTTATATTAAACTATGTGGCTCCCATAGGCTACAAGATTATGGAAAGTCTCCGGATTAGATCACATAAATTTTGGAAACGGTGCAATCTATGATTGGTGACTCAATTGTGAAAACAGCTTATGTATGGAAAACATTAAGGCTGAGCAGGAAAGATGGTAATATGGTGATAAATAGAGAATAATATTAATTGTAGTGTAACACAACAATCAAGATTGATAAGCCCAAAAGCATATTGATCTATTCAAGCAGATAGAGACCATTCATCCACCTTTATTGAAAGCATTGCTAGATTGACCAAATTTCTTTAGACACATCCAGATCTACATTCCAGAGGGTACTAGCCCTAATATCTATACAGGGAATATGGTGTTGGCCCTAATCAGGCTTTTTACATCCTTATTTTTGAAGGAAGAAAGGTGCTACCCCACTTCTTGATTAGCATCTCTGCCAAGACCATAGTTGCCCCTTCCGGAACAGAACGTGTTCCGTTCTGGAACTTGAACAACATAAAAAATTTAAACATACGTAGCGTTCTAACAAAGGGTTATCATTTAGCACCAGGCATCCTATTCTTCCGATTTCACCAGAAGCTTGATGCACAACATCCGAAGGAGAAATTGGTGAACTTTTGAGGCTTTCCATCTGTTCCTGTCATTGGGAGAGTGTCGGAAGAAATGTCTCCTGCAAAGAAGATCCATCGTTGTAGCTATTGAAATCCGCATCTGGTCTTACTGCAATGGGCATCATGGCCAAGTGCTCTCCATTGTGAAGATAGACAAGGAATGGGCTTGTAGGAGGGAGAGGTTTTAAGATTCAGCACAGGTTCTCCAGTTCCGTTAAATGGCTTGCATCGCGCCCACACCAGATCGCTACCCACGTCTGCAAGAGCATGAATTGTCTGTGGGGGGATGGCTAGTTGCACCACCATGAGGTAGGATCCATACAAATCAGTATCGTAGGAAGGATTGAGTGTGTTCTCTTCTGTTTCTGAATCTTCCTTTCAGGCTTTCTTGGTCAATTCATCAGATTTAAAAATGTTGCACGATCATAAATAAACAATCTGTTTTAATACCTGTTTCAGGCTTTAATACTTTTTTTTTTTAATTTAAATTCCCGCCCAGTACATTCCAGAACGTACTGTACAGAACGTGCTGTATGGAACGTACAGTACGTTCTGGCCCAAAAGGGTCAGAACAGGTTTTTAAGGCCAAGACTACGGTAGTACTGAGAAGGGTCCAGCCCTTATTAAACTTCTGGCTTACGGAAAACTGCAGCTATGCCCTACTAAATGAAGCAAAGAGAACCAGCATACACACATACAAAATGTGAGATAATAAAAATGATATATTAAGAAATTTTGGCTAAAAAGCATACAAATCAATTTTGTTGCAAGGCACACAAGAACATTTACAGCATCTGTTAATCTAAGATTGCTCCATTATAATAAAGAGCAAAAACTTTTTTGAAGAAAAATTGAGAGAAAGGTACAAGTAAAACTCTTTTCAAATGCTGACATCATGAACAGCAGAATACAAACCTAAAAATATTTTACCTGCATCCATCCTTTCCACTCTTCTGTCTGGTGCCTATTCAAGTACAGTATGGACTTGCCAGAAGCCACAGATTTCTCCACATGTTTTTTAAGAGAAGTCCACCAAGAAACTATCACAAGAAGCAAGTAGAGAAAAAGAAATAGGTCCCGATTATAACTCTGCAAAAACATAAAACATTGGATCATATATTTTGGCATTAGAAAGCTAGCAAAACACTCAGAGAAAACACAAAGACTGTAGCAACTGCATTGAAAATAAATTTCAACAGCCAAGCTATTGCAAATGATTAATCAGATCAAGGAATGTTGCAAATCAAAATCGATTCAAAAAAATTAGCCTCAAATAATCAAAGAAATCAAAAACCAGTGCTTAAGATGATATAAAAGATCTTTTCCCTTCTACACGGGTCAATGTGTAGATTCAGCAACTAGAGCTACCTCTAATTAAGATGTTAAACCCCTTACAAATAAAAACACTGCAAACTGTGAATGTTCATTAGAAGCTTGCTTGCAGCAAATGGCATTCTTTAACGCAATTGATAAGTTCCACCAGATGGAGGAGAAGAATAGTATAGGGCTTATAGATGTAATAGCCATGGTTGAGTATGACACTTGTGTGCCGCCAGCATGATAAGGGATATGTGAGAGCCTACAAATAGATGAAGTACAAAGCAAAAAGTGCACTATTAAGTGCTAAAACAACCTCACACATTCATATCAAAACATGCCATTTCTGATTATTTGTTCATGCTTATGATAATTTGCTAACTTTACCTATTCCTGTTTTCATCTTAACAAGTATCATCCAAGCATATAATGTTCGTCAGAGTCCAAGAACATCCACCCTAATTAAGTGATCTTCCTATTTTTTTGAATTGAGTAATTGATTTTGGATCATAAATCAGCAACTAAATCCAATTAGTATTCAAAGTTGCTTAGCAAAATCTCCGGTACCCAAGCTTTAAAATGCCAAACTACTGAGAGGAAGTGGCCATTGGTTACTTCAGGAAGTAGTGAGAATAAAAGATCTGACTATATGGACGTATAACTTAACTAAAAGACAAGGAATGCCTACATATGGTGTCCAGCAATTTTTAAAAAGTGGCATGTATACATGATTGTTAGCTAGCGCATAATCTTCGAATTTCACCCTATAGTTTTTGTGATTTCTTCCTTCTAATCGTTGCACTTTAGTTCCTTCCAATGAAGCCTTGCCCAACGAGAATACCATTGTGTGGATAGTTGAGCTGCAAATAAAGCTTGATATCCATTCTGTGGCATCCAGGCTCACTTTTATAGTTAGGATTGAAAGCTGGGCATGGAAAGGTTGACAACTGAATCACAACATTGGCTTTTTTTTCACTATCTGAGTTGCACATGACTTCTACATATACAAAGCACACTACCCTAACGATTCTTGAAATTCACTTCACATGTTTTATATTGGAATGAGACAATGCGGCTTTGGGTTGATGTCTAAATAAGGTTGTTTACAATAATTCTTCAGCTTAATAGCTATTGAGGGTTAGTTACAGACTGAAATGTCAAACCGTTTCCTATTTGCTATTTGAAGGCCTATGAGCACACACAATTCCAGAGTGCCTTGAACAACAATGTATTTGCATTGTGCAAGCTTCTCATGCCCATGTGATTGATTCAGGTGGAAAGCTTTCAAGGGATGGTTATTTAGGATCTCAAGTGCAACAGAAATATACGAAACTTATTGCAAAGCTTGCAATATGCAAAAACATTCAAAACTAGAAAAGCCTTATTATGACTTGTCACTACTCTTTTTTGCACAGACCAAAGTCTAAATTCTTTGCAAGAAAACCTTCTCTATTCCCACCCTCCAAATGATCCATCTAACAATTACGGACTACAAGATACAGGCCTACTGGGCTACTCTGCATATATTCCGCAGGCCTCTTTACATTTACTGTTGGTTATGTATATTTCTGGTTACGCATTTTATATTAGTCATGTACAAGCCCCAGAGCCTTTTTATATGCTTATGACCCGCACTGGGTCCTTTTCTATGACATTGACTGGCCTTGGGCCCTTATTATATGGTTATATGTGGAGTGGGGGCCCGTAGGAGGGCGCACTATTTTCCCTCCACATTTTGCCTCCCTTTACTTTTGAATTCCTATTTTAGGGTTCATTGGTAGGGTATTTATAGGGGCATTTGTACACTCATTTTTCAGATTATTGATTGGTATTGCTTGGGCTCTTCGTGGGAGAACCTATTGTCTTGTCTATTGCTTGTAGGGCTTTAGTCTATTGCTGTCTTTTATGCTTCATTGATTCAACACCTGAGATTTTGATCATAACTTGGTATCAGAGCACTTTCCTGATTGTTGAATTTCATATCTGATTTTCTGATTGGGTGCCCATTTTCCTTGCTGATTTTTCTCTCTTTGCTGAGGGCTTTCGTCTCTTTGCTTCAGCAACATTCAGCACAGTTTGGAGGAGGACCAACTCCCATCAGAGCATTTTCCTTGGCGGAGCTTTAGCAGATAGTTAGCGGAAGTACTTCCGCTAAATTTGGCGGCCGGAAAAAAAAATAAATTTGGACAGATTATTTCCGGTGCCCAAGTTCCAAATCCTTTTCCCTCTTTTTTTTTTGAATCCTCCATTTGATTCAGGGAAAGGGTTCTCAGCCATCTTTTCAGCATTGATTGGAGGCTGTCCAGCGCCCTACTTCATCACATTTTTCAGCCATTGTTCCAGCAGAGTTTCAGCCATATTTCAGTTTTGATTGGAGGCTGTCCATCGCCCTATTTCATCACGTTTTCCACAGATTTCCAGCCATATTTTCAGCATTGATTGGAGGCTGTCCAGCGCCCACTTTCATTCTCCTTGTGGTCACATTTTCCAGCCAGCTCTTCGCACACGCTTGGAGCTCTATCGAGAGGTATCTTTGCTGGTTTTTCCTTGCTTTCCACACCTTTTCTTGACATTTGTCATTTCCTTTCTTGCTCTTAGTGTCGTTTGTGTACCTAAAGCGTATTTGGGGTGACGACAAAAGTCAGCTCCCCGATATTAAGCTTTTCTTACACTCTCTTCACTTCCTACATTCCTTGACCATGGATACTTCCCCTACATCTTCTGAGCCTCGCATACCGTCTTCCACTTACCTTGACGAAGTACGGCATGAATTTCGAGATCATCTTAGGGAAGCCATGAGTGATGTACGCACCGATTCACGCCAGGAGTTACAAGAGACGTTCACTGCTCTTTCTGCCCAAATTGCTACACTATCATTACAGTCCAGTGTTTCTCCACTATCTCCACCTGTTCCCCCACAGCGTACATTTCCACCACCCGAGACTCCTTCATCTTCTGGTCCTTTGCCACGAGACTTTAAGGATAAGGTTCAGCTTACTGTGTATTCTGGGTCATCCGATGGGAATGAACTCGAGAATTGGTATTCTAAGCTTGAGACCTACTTCCTTATGTTTCCTAAGACTGACATTCAGCGGATACATTTGGCTGCCTTACATTTGGAGGGCCGTGCTGCTACTTGGTGGCACATGTTTCGCCAGACGGCTTCACACCCTAGCCTGGCTAGTTGGACAGAGTTTATGACAGCACTCCGCCTAGCGATGACTGATCCTCAGTGGCTTATCGACAGCGCAACATCTTTCGCAGTTTATCTCACACTGGTGACTTGGCTGCTTATACGACACGGTTTACAGAGCTTTCCTATCTATTCCCAGATATTTCTACATTGGAGCTCATCTCTCGCTACGTTCCTGGTCTACGAGGCGCACTCAGGTATAATGTTTCTTCTTTTTTTCCACTCACTCTTTCTCACGCCATCTCCCTTGCTACCGCACTGCAGCACAAGTACTCTCCCATCTCTTCCTCTGTTTCTCGTCCTTCGCGTCCTTTCACACGTCCTATTTTTTCCTCTCCATCCTCTGCTAGTCCCACATCTGTCAATTCACCTTCGTCCACTCTTCCTTCTGCACCACGTCCTCCTTTTTCTCCTCGTCCTGTTTTTGTTCGTCACTACTCACAGCCTGAGATGTCTGAGATCCGTGAGAAGCGCTTATGTTTCAACTGTAAGAAACCTGATCATATCGCCCGTGATTGCCGACAGCCTGCCAATGCTACTGCCGTCTATTTCCATGATGCTGACACACCTGATGATAGTCCTGATTCTGCCATATGCCTTCATATTCTTGATGATGACCCACCTATTGATCAGTTTGCCACACCCACTGAGCCTGTTCCTGATCCCCCTAATCTAGCTGTATGCCATGCTCAGCTTGCTTATGCTACTTGGGCCGGTAAGCCGGGTCCACGCCATATCCGTCTTCGCGTACGTATCACTAGTCGTGAGTTTATTGCCCTTGTTGACATGGGTAGCACTCACTCGTTTCTCAGCAGTCATATTACTACACGCATTCGTGCTATGCCAGTCACTACGCCTCATCCCCTGCATGTTGAGGTTGCCAACGCACACTCTTTTCCTAGCACACAGATGTATCAGATGCTTTCATATCGGATTGGAGACTTCCTTGGTCAGGCAGATTTTCATATAATTCCACTTACACGGTACGATCTTATCCTCAATGCTGATTGGTTTGCATCCCTTGGTGCGGTTACAGTAGACCTCCATCAGCAGACATTGACATTCTCTCATGATGGTACTCAGCATATATTTTTCGGTATTGATTCTCGGCAGGAATATCAGCTTATTTCCGGGAAGCAGTTCATACGGAGCCTCCTGAAGGCCCACTGTGCGGCTATTCTTTCTGTTCAGCCAGTTCAGCCTATTGCGGATGCACCACCTTTGCCACATGTATTTTCTGAACTGTTGCGTGAATTTGAGCATGTTTTTAGAGAGCCGACTCAGTTACCACCTTTACGAGATGTCAACCACCATATAGACCTTGTTTCCTCTGCATCACCTCCTTCTCGTCCTCCTTTTCGTATGTCTATTGTTGAGCGCGAGGAAGTCCAGCGTCAGGGGTCTGATTTATTACGTCAAGGCCTTATTGTTCCTAGCCACAGTCCTTTTGGTGCTCCTGTTTTACTTGTTGATAAGAAGGATGGTACTAAGCGTCTATGTATAGATTATCGTGCTTTAAATAAACTTACTATCCGTAATCAGTACCCTATCCCTCATATGGATGACCTGTTTGACTAGTTAGGCCAAGCCAAGATCTTTTCTAAACTTGACCTCTGTTCCGGTCATCACCAGATTCGTATGCATCCTCCTGATGAGCACAAGACAGCTTTCCGTACCCACTTTGGTCTGTATGAGTTTCGTGTCCTTCCTTTTGGTGTTACCAATGGCCCGCCCACTTTTCAGAATGTCATGAATAACATCTTTCGTCCTCTGCTTGGAAAGTGTGTCATTGTTTATTTTGACGATATCCTCATTTATAGCACCACTCTCTCTCTTCATGTTCAGCACGTTCGTTCTATTTTTGTTTTGTTAGTTACTCATCATCTGTATGCTAAACGTTCTAAATGTTCTTTTGCTGTTATGCAAATCGAGTTTTTGGGCTTCTTTGTTACTAATGGTACTGTTCGTCTCGACCCTCGTAAGGTCCGTTCTATTCTTTCATGGCCTGTGCCTGCTTGTAGCGCAGGCATCCCAAAGGGAGCCGGGAACCACGACTTAACTTCCCAGCCTTCAACTCTTGGCATCCAAACCCACTTGACATACAAGCAGCCAACTCGCCAACAACGATCAGACTTAACCAACTAGAAGTTCCGAAAACCAACATTGAGATCCAACCTGGCGCCATGCCAGATCGGAGGTCCCGATGTGGGTGACTTCCCTCCAAGCAAGCCGCCCGACATACATCAAACTTAACCAACTCAAAGCTTCGTTACAAACGAGTAACATCCATTCCAAGCAAGCGGTCTGACTTACATCAGACTTAACCAACTGAAAGCTTCGTCACGAGCGCTGGAAGCCAACCTGGCGCCACGCCAGACTGGACAGCCATAAACAGGTAACTTCCACCCAAGCAAGCCATCCAACTCAGCCGACAGGTTAGAGCCCGTTCCCCAAGAGCTTAACTCATTCACGTTCATGCAAGGAACACTCAGAACCACAAGCCGCGACAGATATGGAGACAACCAGTTCCTGGACCAAATGGTCCCGACAGCATACCGCTGGCGTCCTAAGATACGACCCTCAGCTATGTGCCAAGTTAAAAATTTTGAAAGCGGCCTTACAACTGGCGCTTTTACCGAACACTGAAACCCAGAAGGTAATCAGAGTCAGTTTGAGGAAAATCCCACTTTATTGACAAATCTGAGAAGGTTACATTTCAAGTGTGTGACCGACCCTAGTCTCCGGGGCGCTAGCATGCCAAGGCGAGAGCCATGACAACATTCCAGCAAGGGAGGCTGAGACTTGGTTGGAGCTCGCCCTGAATCGCAACCCGCACTCCCCTATAGTATTGGTGTGATTCGGCACCCCCCCTCATACCAAGCACTCTACCCAAGCTGGTAAAGCACGTTTTTCTCTCTCTAGGATTTTCTCTTTCTAGAAAGTCATTTTCTCTCTCTAGATTTTATTGATCCCCAGGCTTCCTTTAATCATGCCTAGATTGTGTGAGGTGATTGCACATCGATCTGAGCTCTCTGGACTCCGCTAGAACCGATCAAAGATTTTCAGCCATAGGAACTTGGCGCCGGCTGGATTCTGGTCACAGTGGCGCCGGGAGCGGCGCCGGCGCCGTTGGTGCCGGGAGCAGCAGGGGCGCTGCTGGCGCCGGGGACATAGCTGGCGCCGATGGCGCCGAAAGTAAAGCTTGTAAAGGTAGCTTTACAACACTGCTGATGTTCATGATGTTCGTATGTTTCTTGGTCTTGCTATCCATCTTCGTAAACCAGTTGCTCATTTTGCCACTCTTGCATCTCCTTTGCATGCTCTGCTGAAAAAGGAAACTTCGTTTGCTTGGACTCCCGCATGTCAGTCAGCTTTTGATACTTTGAAGGTTAAGCTTACCACTGCCCCTGTTTTATGTCTTCCAGATTTTTCCCAGCGTTTTGCTGTTGAGACTGATGCTAGTTCCACAGGATTAGGTGCTTTGTTACGTTAGCGTCAGTGTGTTATTGCATATGAATCCCGTCGTCTTCGTTCGAGAAGCACTATTCCACTCATGAAAAAGAGTTGCTTGCTATCATTTTTGCTTTAAAGAAGTGGCGTCATTATCTGTATCGTGTTCCGTTTGATGTTTTTATTGATCACCAGTCACTTCGTTATTTGTATACACAAAAGGATCTTAGTGATCGTCAGTACCGTTGGCTTCAGTTTTTACAGTCCTTTCATTTTGATATTCATTATAAGCCTGGTAAAAGTAACGTTGTTGCTGATGCTTTGTCTCGTTTACCTGCTCTTACTTACAGTCTTGTTACGTCTCCCCACTCTTGGTATGATGATCTTCCTCAGGCTTATGCCACATGTCCAGACTTTCGTGATGTTATGTCATCTGCCTCTCGTCCTTCCTCTCACCCTCACCAGGTTTATTCCATTGTTAATCATCGTTTGTTTCACTATGGTTCGTTATGTATTCCCAGCACTCTCGACATACGTCCACAGCTCCTTCTTGATGCTCATTCCTCTCCTGTTGGTGACCATTTTGGTTTTCAGAAGTCCTTGTTCCGTTTGAAAGAACATTTTTATTGGCCTTCCATGAAGCGTGAGCTTTCCCACCTTATTCATACTTGTGATTTTTGCCTTCATAACAAGTATTCCCGTGAAAAACCTGGCGGCCTCCTTCAAAGTTGGCCTATTCCTTCCCGCCAGTGGACTGATATATCTATGGACTTCATTTTAGGTCTTCCCCGTACTCAGCGTGGTCATGACTCTTGTTTGGTGGTAGTTGATAGGTTTTCTAAACAAGCTCATTTCATACCAGTCGGACATACTATTACAGTAGAGCAGTGTGGTCGTATATTTATTTCTAAGATTTTCTGCTTACATGGTCTCCCACGATCTATACTTACTGATCGGGATACCAAGTTTACATCAGGTTTTTGGACAGAGCTTATGCGTATCTTGGATGTTAGGATACTTATGGGCACTGCTTATAATTCTTCTGGGGATGGTCAGTCTGAGGTTATTAACCGGGTATTGGAGGATTATTTACGACATTATGTTTCTCTTTCTGGTCGTGATTGGGATCAGCATTTATGTTTGGCTGAGTATAGTTATAACAGTTCTGTTAGTTCCAGCACAGGTGTTTCTCCTTTCCTGCTTGCTGATGGATACTCACCAGTTCTACCCGGTATACCTGCTCCTCCAGATGATGCACCTGTTACTATTTCATCTTATCTTTCGAGTGCTCGGGAGATTATTACTAGAGCTGCTACTCATTTACAGCATATTCAGCAGCGGTACAAGACCATTGTTGATCGTCATCGGCGCCATGTTGAGTTTGCGGAGGGAGATACTGTTTTCTCCGGTTACGCTTTGCTCACCATCGTTTTGTACAGGGTCTTGCTTCTACTGAGAAGCTTGCGCCGCGCTATTATGGGCCTTTTCAGATTCTTGAGCACCTCAGTCCAGTTACATATCGTCTTGAGTTACCTGCTGCTACTCGGGCTTGTGATATCTTTCATGTCAGTTTATTACGTGCTGCTATTGAGGATGATGCTCTTCGAGATTCCTCATTTCCTACAGATCCAGAGCTTTTTCCATTCCTGCCAACTGCTATTTTACAGGTGCGCTTATTGCATAGTCGTCGCCATCGGCAGGTTCAGTTTTTGGTCTAGTGGGATGGTCGTCCTATTGAGGAGGCTACTTGGCAGCCCATTGATGTTTTTTATCATACCCCTATCCTGGCTATTCAGGCTCGATCACTTGCAGCTACCATTGCTTCTCGGGATGCTCCGGCTTCTCTTGATGTTCCTTTCTCAGATGGGATATCTTGATGCGATATTTTTCTCTGGCACTGGTTCTTATCTTATTTTGCCTACATTGGGGGCAATGTTCTTTATAGCCAGGGAGAGTTACGGACTACAAGATACAGGCCTACTGGGCTACTCTGCATATATTCCGCAGGCCTCTTTACATTTACTGTTGGTTATGTTTATTTCTGGTTACGCATTTTATATTAGTCATGTATAGGCCCCAGAGCCTTTTTATATGCTTATGACCCGCACTGGGTCCTTTTTTATGACATTGACTGGCCTTGGGCCCTTATTATATGGTTATATGTGGAGTGGGGGCCCGTAGGAGGGCGCACTATTTTCCCTCCACATTTTGCCTCCCTTTACTTTTGAATTCCTATTTTAGGGTTCATTGGTAGGGTATTTATAGGGGCATTTGTACACTCATTTTTCAGATTATTGATTGGTATTGCTTGGGCTCTTCGTGACCTATTCAATCGAGTATTGAAACTTCTCTATCCAAAATCTCCATATGAACTGCAAGTCCATTGATGATCTCCCATACTCCATTTTTCTTGAGAACCAACATGACCTTTGTCTTCCAAACGGAATATTGTCTTCCATTCTCCAAGATGAGGCCAACTGGATTTAAGGTGAGTAGGCTTGTGTTCGCCATTTTTGATTGCATGCTTCCTGTAACCACAGCTCTGATACCACTGTTGTAAAATCAAGGATGCTAGAATAGCTCGAAATCTGGATTCAGGACCCTAGACATGCTATTTTCAAAGATTATTTGATCCTAACAAATCTAGGAGAAGAACATGCAAGGAAGAAACTTGACATGCAGCTGTCATGCAAGCTTGATATATGAGAACCAGCAACCTGTAGATCATAGGTTTGATCCAAATTCAATCTCTATGAATTCTACTCTTTGCCTATCAGATGAATCAAGGAAAAGAAAATTTCTATTTGCTGGCCACTACAATTAATAGTATCAAATCTGGAAAAATCAGATTCAGATTGACTTCTAATTGCTTCTACTGATAGTGCCTATGCAATAGATAACTATGCCTTTGATTCCATCTAATTCTGACAAATCATTTAGGAGAAGTGAATGAATGAACAAAACAGAACCAGCGCCCTCCCACAATGGTTGATTGCTGGCCTGGCTCAGATTTGCTCCCAATTTGAAGTGAGAAAGGTCTGACTAATAGCGCCCTCCTCCAAGGATCAGATTGCAACTGTCCTCATCGAATCTGGAAGAGAGGAGACGGAGAAACATGTACAAGATCAGATCAGATCCAACTGCGACCTCCTACAAAAATTCAGATCAAGAAGACAATAGAAAAATGATGAAGAAGAAGGATAATTCCCAAATCTCACATACCTCCAACTCGTGGAGCCTCCAATAAGTAGAATTTTGGTATGTACAATCACTGGCATGCCAAATGTCCTAATACTTATGCATGCATTTTGCATGTTGCATGCATGTTATGCTAGGTGGCAAATTAACTTCTTCTCCCCTCTGCACATGTGCATGGGGGTCTACCAAACTCTTGTGGATAAGTGGCACATCATGCAAGAAGGCCTTCCACGAGTTTGTCTAAAAAAAACTTGCCTAAGTTATCTTGGGCCTTAAAAATAATGCCCCATTTTTTGACCATGTACCATGTCTTATTCAACTAGGTTTACAAGTTCAACACTAGTTGCCATTCTCAGGTTCAGCTACAACACAAATAACCTCGACATCAAATTCAAAATTTAGCTCATTGGAAGCTAGACCTGATGACAAGACCATAAGGAAGAAGCCCATTGATGTGATTGCTCATCAACCTTTGTTGCAGGATCATCATCAAACACCTGATGTGGCTATTCAATCACAAATTGTTATGACTCAATCAATTGTTGACAACGATGATTATGTTAAATAGGAAAGAGTCAAGGATGTCTAGAAAGGGTTTATTGGCTTCTTTAGTTGTTTTGGATGCCATCAAGGAGACACACAGCAGGAATCTGTATAAAGCACACTCTCAAGAATTGCACAAGGGGCATATTATAGTTGTCCTTAGAAGTGGGCTATTTGGTTCGGAGTGTGCTAGAGATAGATTTATTTTTGTCAATAAAGGCCTAAATAGTGTTTATACTGTTTTTGGCAAGTACATTTGTGGATGAGGTCGGATTTGGACCCATTCTAATTGGCTAATATAGGTACATTGCATCTAGTCACAAAAATCTAAGTTTTTGGTGAATTTTCTAGAAAAATTCACCATTTTAGGGCTAGTTTAGGGCAATTGGCCAAATGGCATTTTGGTAGCTATAAATAGCAGTACCAACATGGAGAAATAATCTTTGTATTCTCTTTCTATGTGGAGAGTTTGTGTAGGCTGCTACTGTTGTACGAACAGGGATAGTACCAAGTCGGATCTGGATCACACGTTTTTACACACACTGCAACTTCTTTGTACATCGTTGGCCACCAGTACTTAGCATTTCAATACTGCAAAGTGTCCACTTGCATCTCCTGAATGCAAGGCTCGAATAACCTTCTGGATATCAATCAATTCAAGACATCTGCGAAGCTCTTCGTCAAGTCCCATTTTATAAAGTACGGTATTTCTTATCGTATACGGTCCAACCTTATCCAATGAATCAAGAAATTTCTATGCCAGTTGTACTTCTACATGCAATCAGAAGATTTCCCATATTGGAATTGCCTAAATTTGATGGATCTACTGATCCTATCAGATTCTTGTAGATCTATGGGCCGGCATGCGAGATCTATGGTGAAACCACCCCAATAGAGAGTTGAAGCTATTTCCAATGTCTTTGATAGTAGCAGCTTTAGACTGGTTTTTCAATCAGACAACACAAAAACGAACAGACTGGGAAGTGGTAAAAGTAGCTTTGATTCCCATATTCAAGCCGTGAAGCAAAATCAAAATGGAAAAAAGAGAAAGGGTCAAATATTACATCAAACGGACCAAACACCTACGATCCGAGTGTAGTGCAGACCTGACTCTTGATCATGCAGTCATCACATGGTTCCTACAGGGCTACCCAGAAGCAGTCATCGGGTAATCCTTTTTGTATGTTGGAATGTAAATGGAATTGCTTACATTACCATAGCTTACTTTGACCCAAAAGGTCGAGAGTTGTGTAACCATGGTCATTTATTATACTAGGCCTACTAAACTTAGAGTTAGCTAAGTTAGTATGAAATTAACTTGTTAAGGACTCATGGGTCCACTAGGCCTAATTGTGACATTAAGTACCCCAACTTGACATTATTCTTTCCATGTAACTTATAGAAAGTTGGATAGTCAATAGTCAAGTAGTTGGATAGCCAATAGTCAAGCAGTTGGATAGCCAATAGTCATGAAGTTAGATAGTTATCTTGGACTATGTATATGTGTGCATCCCATTTGTATGAGACGCTTTTGTAAGCAATACTGACTATTCTCCTTGGTTGTCACGAGTTTCTACAAGAGGGTTTCTAGCCATCTCTCTCTTTCTTTTGAGAATGCTTTGTGTGATTGAATAGTTAAGATTTTGGATCCTTAGGCTTCTATATCCTACATGGTATCATAGCCTTTAGGTGATCATATTGCTTGCAGGAGGGCGCCCAATAGGAAGCTATCTTCTTCCCTTCTTGGTTGCAGAAAATCATCAAGATGCTGATTTTTGCAGGAGAAGAATCTGTTCATCTTCTTATAACTTTTTTGCAGGAAATTGAAGGGCACCTTCACCTATTTGAGAGCTAGCAGGATGCTCAAACCAATTGCATGTGATTTTGACTCAATTACATGCTGAAAATTTCAGATTTACTTCTTAAATGAAGATACATGTGTTTTGGACACATTTCTTGCTGAAATTTCCCTGTTGGTGAGCATTTGAAGTCTACCTATTTGTGAGCATTCTGTTTTTTGTGCAGAAATCAGCCACCTATTTCATTACTTGTTGAGCAAATTGCATGTGGAGTATTGCAATCTATTGTGCTCATAATTTCAGCTTTGAGATTGCTGCCCTTTGAGTAGATTTTGTCTTGGAAAGTCTATTTGCTATCTCTACAAGCTGATTTTTCTGTTATGGCTAAAGAATCGGAGTCGATTGGTTCTTTATTTAATGAAGATAGGCTGGATGGCACAAACTATTCCTTGTGGTGCTACATGATAAAGAACCTTCTAATTGCTAAAGGTTTGTGGGAAGTAGTTAATGGTGACGAAGAGAGGCCGCCTACCTTGGCACCTATTACACCATCTAGAACAACTACTTCATCATCTACAGAGGTGTCTTCCGATGAGCAAAAGAAGTGGGATCGACGAGATGCACAAGCACATTCCGCCATTGCATTATCAGTGAAGAGATCTATCCTTCCTCATATTAGATCATGCAAGACTTCCAAAAGTGCTTGGGAGACTCTTGCCAAGATGTTTCAAGTAAAGAATGCGGCAAAATTGGTATATCATCGAAATCAACTTTCTATCTTGAAGATGCAAGAAGGTGATTTGCTTACAAACCACTTGACGAAGATCAAGGATCTTCGAGAGAAGCTTCTTAGTATTGATGAGGTGATTGAGAACTCACAATTTGTATCTATTACTCTCAACTCTCTTCCTAATTCTTACCTTCCATTTGTGTCATCATTGAGCATTTCTCTTAGGGAAAAGCAAATCTCCTTCGACGAACTTGTTGGCTTACTTCTTCAAGAAGAGCAAACAAGGATCAACTTTGGTGAACAAGAAGATCAAGCTTTCTTTGCAAAAGGCAAAGGCAAAGGCAAAGGCAAGTGGAAAGGGAAGCCTTCTTTTAAAACTTCCAAAGATGATCAAAAATCTAAGGAAGCTCAAGATCAAGGCTCCAAGAAGAAGGGTAAGTGCCACTATTGCAAGAAGTTTGGGCATCACATCAAAGAATGTAGGAAGAGGCTTGCAAAGGAACAAGAAAAAGGTAACGATACAAGTACCGCAATCATTACTTTGGAACAACAATTTGAAAAGGAGGATAATCTTTTCAATAATGATTATGCTTTTGTCACTAATAATCTCATCTCTCCTCAAGACGAGATTTCTGCCACTTCAAATCTTGCTGGTTTTTCAGCAGAAAACAACTCATCTTCAGCTTTACAAGTTGCTGTTTTTTCATCTATTGATTGGGTGATTGATAGCGGTGCCACACGCCATATGATTTATCACAAAGAAGTCTTCACAAAGCTTGTAAAAGTGCATACTGGAAGCAAAGTTCAAGGTGTTGATAACACCTCTTATCCTATCAAAGGTATTCGAGTGATCCCCATTAGCTTCATCATCTTTTTGTCTTGTTGCATCAAGTTCACATTCTTTGGAGTTGGTTGAATTATGGCATGCTAGGTTTGGACATCTCAACTTTGCTAGCTTGAAGATGTTGAAAAGATTCAATATGGTTGAAGACATTCCTAATATTGAGCATCTCAGGACATGTATGCGAAGGATGCATACTTGGAAAATTTCAAAGGCAAGCTTTTCCAATTGATGGAACTATTAGAGTTGATGGCAAATTTGATTTGGTTCATAGTGATGTATGTGGTCCAATGAGGACCAAATCCATTGGAAGGTGTAAGTACTTTGTTACTTTTATTGATGACCTTTCAAGATTAACATGGATTTATCCTTTGAAGGCAAAATTTGAAGTTTTCTAGCAATGATAGAAAACCTGTTTGGGCACTCTTTGAAGATCTTACGTACCGACCGAGGAGGGGAATATATAAAGAATACGTTCGGTACTTATCTTCAAAGCAAAGGTATCCATCATCAAATGACAACCCCTTACACACCTCAACAAAATGGTGTTGCCGAAATAAAGAATCGCACTATCATGGAGATGGCTCGATGCATGCTCAAGGCAAAGGGCCTACCTCACAAGTTTTGGGCTGAAGCGGTTATAACGGCGGCTTACATTAGTAATCGCTGTCCTACTAAAGCCTTGAAGGTATTAACTCCTTATGAAGGTTTGGTATGGTAAGAAGCCTACTGTTTCTCACTTAGCATCTTTGGTTGCACGGCTTATGGTTTCGTTCCCGATAAGCTAAGAACCAAGCTTGATAATTAAGGAGTTAAATGCATATTTGTTGGCTATAGTAGGGAAATCAAGGGCTACAGTTGTAATATGGATACTGATTATAAAGTCCTCAATCCAAGGATCCTATTCTAAGCATGCCAATCACAAGCAACACAAGGGAACCTGATGGTGGACAAACCAACCCAACCAAACCTAGATCGAACGGATCTTGCCCCCAAGCTATGGATCAATCACTCAGAGAGGAATGAGGCATCACACCAGCAGCATCCTGCCACCGGTCATGCTATCAAGCATACACTAGTGAGAGCCCAATAGGTATACTTATACCCTCCAAGGCCCATGCACCACTAGTAGTGCACTGTGACACCTCACTGGACACCTCTGCAGCCTATCTAGGCCACGTCATCCAGTTCCCCAATGACTCACTGATAGACCCAAACCAATTCCACCACCATGCGTTTAGGCCTACAACCATTAATTATGACCATGTACACATAAGGGCCCCAATTCCCTTATAGTCACAATTAACTTACGAGTTGTTGGTCTACCGGTCCCTAACGTGGACACGCTACCCGAGACCAGTCATGGGCATGACATTCTTCCCCCCTTATTCAAGTTTTGTCCTCAGAACTTAAAACTGGGAAAGTTCCTCCTTAAGCTTCCTTCTTGTTTCGAAGAATCGTCATCGTCTATACATCCCTTCCATCGAACCAGATGCTTGGCAACTATACGATTTCACACTCATTTAGTTCTTGTATCTAAGATCTTTTCGGGTTCAAGACGAGATACACCCGATGATTCATCCAACAGGTCCAACTGATCTCCAGATCCAAGATGCTCTCCTTCACGTAGGCTCTTTCAGAGACGTCTTACATGAAATACGAGATGCACTTGAGATCCATCCGGGAGTTCCGATTGGTAAGCTAAGGATCCGACCTTTTTCAAGATCTTATCTAACTGATCTTCTGATCTTGTAGGTAATCCTTCTTTTAACCGATCAAGTATAACTAGAATCTAAACTATGATTCGTCAATCATAATTCATCGGATTCTTGTCCTATACTCAATAAAAGAAGGCAACTACCAATGATTAGAAGAACTTTTAAACTTAGAGTCATCTCTAGTTTAGCAAATACGGCCTGACCAAAAGCGACCAGTGAACTTCGAATCGCGAATGTTCAAAATGTCACTTTGGTACCATAAAGCCTAAATAGACACTCTATGACTACTTGGTCTATACCCGAATAAACATAGTCGATTTGGTAAGGTGATCAGTCGTACCAAAATTCCACTAACCTGATTATTCATCTGGGGTATGAATATTATCCTCTCCTATAGATTAGGTATTTCCTAGAATCCGAGTTATGATTTACCAATTCCAACTCTCCAAATTCTTGAGACCATACCATATCATAAGAGTGTATCACAATTCTTAAAAGACACATGAGTTGTTCCCAAAGTCCTTTCCATCTGGAAAGTTCCAGACTTTTACAACTCACACAATATGCCAATATAAGGATTGTAATCTAAGAAACGCCCTTACTTTAGACACGGCACAAATTGTCATTCCAAAGTTAGGGTCCCAATCTAGAATACGTCTAGATTTTCCTCTTAAGTTCTAATCTAAAATAACTTAAGATTTATCGGAACCTCATTACGTGAAGTTCTAACTTTTGGCAAACAACTATCCAACTCTCCTGAGTCTTCCGGGATAGCAATCCATCTATTCCAAACGGGAAAAGATAAGGCCCAAAAGTTCTCGTGTATTCTATGCACACCCATCAGTAAATGAATCCAAAATGACTCATAAATGATGTGACTTATAAGCAATACCTTTCAACAATAATATCCATAAGTAAGATTACTATTGTTGATTTTCCACAACTAACTCAGAAGTAACGCTCCTGACTCGGTTAGTTGTATCGGATTTAGAAAATATTTAAATGTCTCGATGTGGTACCAAAACACCACATTTAATCTGATTCTAAATCACTTCTAGGTCAATAAGTAATTCTCAATGAGAAATTACTATAACCCAGCGAAAAATTGTCTTAACACAATTCTCATCAATATGCCTATGTATCAACAACCAGTTTATGCATGCAAATAAACTTAGTTTACGGAATACTTTGTAGATCCACATGATTTGTGGTTTGTACAAAAGGTTTTAATGATCCTACAAAGATTCACTACATAGCATATCTCTACAGATGACTCCTGATCTGTACACAACACTTTCATAACCGAGACCCCTGTAACTTGGTTATCCTCTAAGAGAGAATATTTCTCAAAGACTGCTATTTCACATCCAAAATCTCAACCGGAGACTACTTCAAAAGAATATATTGCTGGCATGAATTTCCTTCCTTGCATTAACCCACGGATCTCAGTCCAAACTAAGATCAAGTTGACTTTTAAATGCAGTTAAGGTTGAATTTAATGGCTTCGAAAATTGCATACATTTGATTTAAATGCATCGACATGATTTTTCGGCAGTGTTATGGCTTATGTACCATTTGCAAAATTCATTGGTATAATTTTAATAAGCACGTTATGGTCTGTAAAAACTATGTTTTTTGGACATTGCTTTATTAAAGGGCATTATACCCGTAATGATTCTAAACTGAACGTGTTTCTTTTCGGTTGAGAAAAGCAAGTGGTTATGTGTAAAGTTCCAGTAGGGGAGATAATTTTCCCGTCTTCTTGGAAATTTTTCCGGCATCACCTAAAAATGATGGACCCCCTGATTTTATAACAACTCAACCTTGGGTGAGACTGTTATGGAACTTTATAAAAGCTATAAGTACCGAAACAACCAAATGCAAAATCATTTTAGAGAATTATAGGCCATTAATTCAAAGCAACATGGGCTTAAAACGGAAATTTTTTCCGATGAGTAATGTCCGGAAGTTGTCGATGACTGGATAAACCGTTTGTCGTTGCACAAACGTCCCAGAATAAACAAAAGCGAATTTCGTCGGTGTTTTGGGTCAAGCCTCATGTGAGTGCAACCCATAGAATTGTGACGGGGCTGAATTTCTAAGGGAATTCCGTAAAGCTTTTCTCACAGTTAAAAAAAGGTGTATTCGCTTTATTAACTGCAATGGACAACCAAAAACGGGAATTCTTGGATTTTTTGGCCAAGGTGTCGTTTTTTCAAAATCGTGCACGGCCAGAAACGGCCCAGAAGCCTAGGATGGAAAAACTAAAATGGAAAGAAAAAGTTGTTTCTTGATGTGCTTGAAGCCGTGGGTGTACCAACACTATTTGTTGTTAAGAACAAGTAAAAGCCGGTTCATTCTTCCCCATTTCTAAATCTGTCGCCGTGAACCTTATGGTGACCGTAAAGATTGTGCAAAGGGGCGAAAGAATGTTTCATTCAGTTGAAGTTGGAATTTTTTATAAATTCCTGAGAACTTCATATACTTCTATTATTTTTCTGACAGTTTGATCAGGAAGTGGAGGGCCTTCATGGAGGAAAAACCTGTGGTATGGGACGCAGGCAATTCCAAAATGAAGATCTGAAAATAACTGGATCAGTATGACCATAGTATGGGCGTAAGTCTTAGTGATGCCAAATACTATCGGTCATTAAACGGGTGTTTTGTCAGAAATTTGAGATATTGGTCATGACCCCTTTTTTTGGATATCTCAAATTTACAAAACCGGAAACCCGACATGCTATTTCTTAATAAATGATATATTGGTGAATTTCATAACACATTTGTTAACCCGAAAATTTGTGATTCCTTGGAAGGTAATACTGATTACCCGTTGACCATGGACGATGTCACAGAAATGGTTAATAAACCGTTTTCTAAACTTATTTTTCTCTACTTGAATCTTCAAGAAATCCTTATATGATTTATAGGTTAATTCTCAAGCTTGGTAACCAAAAAGATCTTTGGTTTAGTCGTCGTGTTGGGACATCATTTGTATTTACTTACACTGATGCAACACTTCTTTGGGCTTTCAAGATTTTCTTGGATCTCTTCTTAGACTCTTCTCCTAGGCAAATCTTAAATGATCTGCACCCCTTGGAAACTCGTGGTGTTTCCTGTTAAAAAGGGGGAGAAGTAGGAAGAAAAGAGATTTATCAAGGAGAAACATCGGTCAAAGATTCAAGGAGGAATCTGTTATATCGATGATGGACCTGTTTTATGAATCAGAAACGATAGGATATTTAGATATTATCTGGTTTGAAGATTTAAAGGGGGGAAATTTAGAAAGTACTCTTGCGGTAGAAAAGTGGCTGATGACAAGTCCGATTGATTTGTGTCAGAACTTGGAATTCTATTGCAAGATGGAGGTTTGTTGAAACTTGTTCCTTGCTGGATAACTTCACGTTCGGCTTTCGCGAGTAGAGGCCCGTGAGGGAGAGGCAGAGAGAGAGAGAGAGAGAGAGAGAGAGAGAGAGAGAGAGAGAGAGAGAGAGAGAGAGAGATGGCGGCCCGAAAGCAGTGAGAAGGGCGCCACTTTTCCCACAAAATATTTGCAGGAATGGTACGGAGGGGCGCACTAGTTGGGCACTGTTTTGGAGCCTAAATCTGCAGTTTTTCACCAGAACCACAGTTTAAATCATTTTTTCTTGATGCATAAAGCTTTTCTTGCATTCCTTCTGCTGTTTTTGCAGATTTCAGATGCAATAAGGGCGTCTTTGCAGTTATTCCAAACTCCTAAAACTAATTCAAGCCAAGACTGGCTCAATAAAAAGCAAAAGACAGCCAACAAAACCACCTAAACCACTGTGTAAAGAACAAAAAGCCGAAAAAATCATCATTTACTCTTATTGATCTCGTTGCTAACGGAAAAGTGTCCCTAATGAAGTAAACGGCAACACAAGTGAATTGAAAACCGGAAATTTACTTCCTGAAAACCAATATGAAGTGTCTAAACATCGAATTGATTGTATACCTGGTAGTGCACTTACCACAAAACCGATTACACTTCAAACAAGGAAATCTACGAGAAGCATAATCCGCACTTTCACCGCATCGTTGCATACTCCACTGAATTCTTGAAATAGTGTCGAGATTCCATATCACACAACGGAAAAATTCTCACAATTCGAGATTTCTTCTTGAACACAAATCAATGACAAAACGTGCTCAGAATTGGCTCTGATATCAATATATAGTCCTCAATCCAAGGATCCTATTCTAAGCATGCCAATCACAAGCAACACAAGGAAACCTGATGGTGGACAAACCAACCCAACCAAACCTAGATCGAACGGATCTAGCCCCCAAGCTATGGATCAATCACTCAGAGAGGAATGAGGCATCACACCAGCAGCATCCTGCCACCGGTCATGCTATCAAGCATACACTAGTGAGAGCCCAATAGGTATACTTATACCCTCCAAGGCCCATGCACCCCTAGTAGTGCACTGTGACACCTCACTGGACACCTCTGCAGCCTATCTGGGCCACGTCATCCAGTTCCCCAATCTCTTATAGTCACAATTAACTTACGGGTTGTTGGTCTACCGGTCCCTAACGTGGACACGCTACCCGAGACCAGTCATGGGCATGACACTAATAAAGTCATAGTGAGTTGTGATGTTCATTTTGATGAAAAGATTTCCTATGATGTTGCGCCCACTCATGTCATGAAAGGGGACTTCCCTCATCATGCATATGTTGAGATATTTCCAGATTTGGTTTTGCCATCTGACCATGAAGAGAAGGGACTGCCATCAACTTCTAGTGGACAGCCCACTACTTCTTCAATTTGGCAGCCCATAGTTCATCAAGAAGAACCTATTTATGGTGAAGAGCAACCTGTTGAAGACATTGGACAGCAAGGTCCAAGTTCGGAAAACATTGGACAGCAAGGTCCAAGTTCGGAACAATTTGGACAGCAAAGTGTTGACAAAGGTAAGGCTGTTGGACAGCCCAAACCAGTCCCTAAATGGTTGTTGCAGACTTTGCAGGACAGCAAAGTGGATCATTTCTATGAAGGGAAGACTTGTGCCTACTAAATCAGTAGAATTTGCTGATTTTGCTCTTATTTCTATTGAGGATAGTGCAGTAGAACCTGTTTTTTATAAGCAGGTCAAAGGAGTAAAATGTTGGGAGGATGCGATGCAAGAGGAATATAACTCACTCATGAAGAACCACATGCATTTAGGATAAGTCTAGGCAATTCATTTACCAAGGAATTTAATTAAACTCGGAGTTTGGCCTTAATTCATTGTTGCATGTTACATGAATATAGCACTGAGTGTTTAGCGTTCTCTCTTAACATCAACTCAGCTTGACACAGGTTACACAAGAAGGATCAATAAAATTTCATACGGCTGTTTCATGTGAAAAAATCAGATCCAAAACACACCTGATGCATCTTAGATCGTTAGCCAAATTTGATTGCACATCTAGATTTAGTTACAAGACAAATCATCACTATACACATGCTAGAACTTGCAAATCCATGAAGATCTGATCATAAGTTGCTGATTCGGTCAAATCTCTTCCGTTGTTGCAGAAACACTTTGCTTGAAAGTTAGTGAGAAACCTCTCTTTCTTGAATATTAAATCACACTGCTTTGACAGAGAAAGAATGTCTATGGTTATGCAAACTGGTACAAATTACAAAAGTGCATATTCTTAGCATCAATAGATAACTCACCTTCTTTGATTCCCCAAAGAGTGTGGTCCGATCACATAAATAAAAGTAGAAAAGTATCCCTGCAAATTCTGCACTGTTTTACCATACCAACATGACAGGTTTCAAGCACCAAATATTGTTAACAGCAACGAAAACCAAGTTATTTGGTCTGCAGGATATGCAATGCAAAAAAAATAAAAATTGCCTGAGCTGTGTGGCAAGCTTACATTGCTCTCAAAGTAGGCCGACACTCCAGTAAAAATAGCTCATCCAATGAAAAGAGCCTGTAATAATTGACTGTTCAATTGCTTCATTCCAAAAACGTTTAGGACAATACATTAAGCATAAAAAAACACAAATTAGTGATTAGCATAATTGTGTTATCGTGCTTTTCAAAATCTGTTATTAAGTTAGTAAATCAATGGAAAAATATAAATGACGTACAAGTCACATGGCATCACAGGAGTTCCTACACTTAGAAGATGAAAGGATTCATTCACCAACAAAAATTTAAACCAGACTATTCTTACTTCAGAAGCTGTGCTTTCACAGAAACGGCACTTCCTTTGCTGTTGACTGATTCTAATATGCCACCTTCAAGAAGGACGCTTTTCTCTTCATCCTTTGTTACAGCCTGTCCTGAGTAACCTCTTAAGTCGACAAGGTTCAGATCAGAATGCCTGTGGTAAGCCAAAGGAGCACATCAGCATAATTAGGCAATGTAAGGTAAAAACCACACAATTCTTTGCTAGCACCAATTGTATTTCAAAGTCTTACGCCAATGTTGCTGCATGAAAACTACAATTTAGAACCCCATTCAGACCACAAGCTCAGCAATCAATTAAAAGACGTGAAATGGGTATACAAACTTGTATAGGTTGAGTACTTACACTTTGGAAGGATATAGATGCTTCCTGTACTCTAAAAGCTCAGAATATGCCCAAGCGGCCAAAACAGGTGTGATACCCAAAAGAAAGGCTACCTGCTCCAGCATCCAGCAAATCAAAACTCTAATTTCAAAAAGGCATTAATCTTTCAATTTCCTCCTGTTGCATTCTAAGTAAACAGCTTTTGGGTATTTGTTCCTTACGTTAAGGGAAAGGTGAAGAGAAACATAGACAGTAGATCAGAAAGCAAGATAACATCCAGAAAAATATTATAGAACTTGCATTAGTTCTAGATCTAACCAGGGAAATGTAGAACAAACGCGCATTCTTACAAAAGACCTGCCATACCACTTTCGTCTATTGTCGAAAAATAAGCTAAATAGATATTTAATGAGGCAGCTCCATCACAAGATGTCTAGCGCTGATTCCTTTGACAATTACATATGAATTACACCGTAATTTAATGTGGTCGAAAACAAATTGAGTTTGAGAACATCATCAGAAGTTAAACCGTATATACAAAAAGACTCAACAATCAGATAAATTTCTCATACAGAGAGAGAGTCGTTGCAGCACGACACTCAGAAAAAATACTAAGGTTCTTAAATGAGAAGACGTTCTCTAATTACATCGAAATGTACCTGGCCTACGGATAAGGCCACCTTTTCGCCTTCCATTTCCACGCCTCAATACTGATAACTACTACCTTGTCATAAACCGCATTTCTCAACCTTCGCTGACAGACATCAAATCACAATATTCTGAGTATATTGATGGATAAAATTATCAGAATATCTCAGTCTAACGAATGAGCTTCTAAAAATGTAGATATTATCGTGTTGGTCCTGCTACTTACCTTTCGGAACTGCAAATCGCCAGCAGAGACAGAATAATATTATTCTCAGAAAGCTAAAACCCTATTGTGTCGATGACAAATTCAAATATCTTGCCAACCGGTCCAATGCGGATCAAATCTTCGTCAAACAGCATAAATTCGGAGCCAAATCGGCCAAACGAAGCATCATATTCAGTCCAAATTCGATCAATTTCGTCTCACTAATCCATAGCAGCACCAAATCCGAGCAGCATGCCTCAAACGAAGCGGCTGAGGAAGACAAACCGGATCCAGGAGCTTCCAAACAGACGATCGCAAAACTGATAGTAGCGGGATCGTGAATCGTGCAAAATAAGAATTCTCGTATACACCAACCATCATCCAACGAAAGCGAAGCTCGTGAATGTATTAAATGAAAGAAAATGAATAAAATAAGATTTGAATGATACTGAACTAAACTGAAGGGAAGGGACGAGCTACCAGCGGGCCAAGGAAGGGCCAAGTGCTAGACAAAAGAAATAATAAAAAATGGAAAAAGAAGGGTGGTCGTGCGAGAACGAGAACGAGGGGTGACAGGGAGGGGATGTCATGGTCGAAGTTGTTGTTGAGAACAGGCTCAGGCCCCCCAGAAAAAGAAAGTAATACCAAATTTCTTCAATTAACAATATAGCTACCACTTAACAGAAACTAAGGTACAATTGGGTACAGTGAAAAATGTTTGTCGTTGGAGTTAAACGCAACAATATAGCTACCACATAACAAAAAACAAAGGTTGAACTGGGTACAGTGAAAAATGTTCGCCTTTGGAAAATAAAACACAACAATATAGCTGCCACTTAACAAAAAACAAAGGTACAACTAGGTACAGTGAAAATTGTTCACCTTTGGATTTGGAGTAAAACACAACAATGTGATCAAAGAACATCTAATCAAATTTAGTGGCGTTGTGGGTTCCATGGACTATTAGTGTTACGGAGTTCAGCATGGAAAATGTTAGTGTAATAGCGGTATGAAGTTGCAACTGCGCATTGAACTATTAGTGTTACAAAGTTAATTCTGCAACATGGAAAAAATTAGCGTAATAGTGTATGAAGTTCGTGTTTGTTAAGGAGGGATATTTTATAAATGACAAGTAAATGCAATTGTTCGTAAGCTTGTTTTGTATAAGGGAATGGTCTTTATAGTTACGATTGCAGCCAGTAAAATGGTTGTGATTATGATAAGGTAGTTAGGCTGAGCCGTAATTGAAAGGCCGTTGAATTGGGTGTGAAGGTAGTTCAAAAGACTTTTCCCAAGCATATAAGATTGTCTTGGCATTTTACATAGCGGCTAAAAACATTTCTATGGCCCATAGATTTTGACTTTTTACAAGGTGTCATATGTAATATCCCAAATTCTTCGTGGACATTCAATGAGCTGTAAACTACTTTTGTAAAGTTTTAGGGACTTTTCGTAATGTCTCATGTGCTTTTACAAATGATAATCTACTTTATAGCTTATTTTAAGGGTTGTTTCCATAAAATAAAACTTTCACAGAGCTATAATCTATTTTGAAGTTAATTTTATGGTCTATGTCCATAAAATAACTATTTCCAATCTTCATGAGTCGCCTATACCACTTTGGAATTGCATGTGCAGATGAAACGCTTCTTGGGAAATAAGTAACCCAACAAATGTTTTGTGTCTTTCTCTTATTTGCCACTTCAGTTCTAGGTGTGCCAAACGATCTTGGCATTTCGCTTCCATCATTGTCCTTTGTAGCTTTCTCAGAGGAATGAAATTCTTTGCATGATTTAATCCACTTCAAATATATGAGCTAAAATTTCAACATGATCTTTATGTACAAGTTTATGGTATTAGGTTATTTAATTCATGTTCTAAATATCTTTTTTTGCTTTGACATTATGTTTCCTTTTGCATTTGGTTTTTTTAATCATAGTCAATATGTACTTGTAGTTTTTTTTAAAGGTTTGTTTTGTGAACGTTGGTGAAGATGCAAAAAATGCGTCACTCTGACGAAATGCCTTAGGATTTGATCTACATAGTGCCTTTGCTTCCTAGGGCACCTTTGGCATTTTTTGTAAGGTAGTGTAGCCTTTTTCGCCTGTCACAAAACATGTGTAAAAAAAACACAGTGTCGTGTTCTGTTTGTCTTTTCTTCGCCTGTGAGAATTCACATGTAAATATGCAGACTGTGTGACAACGTGAGTAAAAATGCAGCATGAATGGAGGCAGATTAAAATGGGATTTAGGAGAGTAGAGGAGATAAATCCAACACCCCCCCTAATATGGATCCGTGAATGCCTTGATCTTTAGACTAAGCAATGCACAAAAGTTGTTGTGTGCATCAGCACTTAATGCTTTCATGAATATATCTGTAACCATGTCCTGCATTCTGCAGTACGTTAAGCTTACCTCCTTGTTGAGAACCTTGCCCCTGATGTAGTGATATCTGATTTCAATGTGCTTACTCCTAGAGTGAAATCTAGGGTTGGTCGATAAGGCAATAGCACTCTGATTATCACATAATAAAATTGTAGGACTGTACTGATGCAGATTAACGTCTGATAGTAAATTTCTCAACCAAAACGCTTCCTTAATAGATTGAGAAGCAGCAATGTATTCTGCTTTTGTAGAAGAAAGTGCGATAGAGTCCATGGTAGCTCAAATATATCGCATGACTCTTATGAGAGCCTTCCAATAGGTAATGCCAGGATTAGCCATATATTGGCTGAGTGAGCTTATTGCAAAAGAGATATTTGGTCTTGTACAGACCATTGCGTACATGAGAGATCCAAGTATCGATCGATAAGGATACTCTCTCATCTGCTCCTCTTCCTGCTTGGTTTGGGGACATTGGTCCTTTGACAAATGCAGGCCTGGATCCATTGGTGAGTAAGCTAATTTACAATTCATTAGATTGTATCTGTTAAGAACATTGTGAAGATACCTTTGTTGAGTGATGTAAATCAGTCATTTCGCTCTGTCTCTATGGATTTGAATGTCCAGACAGAAGTGAACTTTGCCCAGACTAGGCATGTCCAACTTTGAAAATATCGTCTGCTTAGAATCCTTGACCAAATTGGTATTGTTGTTGAAGAGCAACGTATCATCCACGTATAAGGTGATAATAATGACGAATTGTTGTACTGACTTGGAATAGACGTTGCAATCAGCAGTGCTTGGTTTAAATTCTTGTTCGATGAGGAATGTGTTGATCCTCTGAAACCAAGCTCTGGCAGACTGTTTCAAGCCTTAGCAATTTCTTGAACTGATTGATGTGATTCTGCAAGGAATCACCATTCGCCATCATGAGGGAGTAAAATTTCTTCTTGAGATGTAGCTTGGAAGCTATATCTCATACTTTTTATAGTGTGCTCAAGATGTCCCAGACTTCTTTCGATGTCTGAGCCTCGGATACATGGCCGATCTGGGTATCCGTGATGTTGAGGATGATCAACGCGAAAGCCTTTCCATCCTTCAGGCTCCATCTGGCGATTGTTGCATCGTCTGCTTCGGGTTTCCCTTATGCACCCATAACAACGTCATACAATTGTCTGACTTTCTTGTTGCTCAATCTGGTAATCTGTTTTAGGGAGTTAATATTAGTCTAGCTATTGACGACTAATATTCTCATGCACGACACACCCTCTTTCTCCAACATGGTATCAGAGCTATTTTCATAGCCTGATAAGCTTCCACAGTACAAGACTTTACTAGCCGATAGAGTAATTGTCTTCTTGTTCAGTAATTATGTATCAGATTTTCATACTTAAGTCACTGATAGTTTTTCCTATCACTTAGACTAATCTTTCACATGGATTCCCAAGGGAAAGCCAGTCCTATCATGGACAAGCCCGATGGAGCCAATTACCATCTGTGGAAATTTAAGATGAAAATTGTACTAATAGTTGCATTTTTTGCATCTTCACCAATGTTCACTTCAGCAAAGGCTGACGTCGCACCCTTTTCATGCTCACCCCATGCAACTGCGCTAACAGACTTGACAACGACTGCAGCCACCCATGATTTCCTACAAACAACACACCCACTTTGTACTTTCTCGTCAAAGACAACCAATGGGTACAGATAGCCTCTTCTTCTTCCATAGGCTAGAACCTTCTGGGATTTGTCAAGAATTGTGCAGCCTTCTGTATCGAATTCTACCCTCCGACCTGAATCGGTGATTTTGCTAACTAAGAGTATATTCTTGGTCAGATTTGGAACATGAAGAACGTTGGACAACAAGTTGACTTCACCTCTTTTGAATTCAACTCTGACTGTTCCTTCACCTTCGATTGAATGTGATGAGTTGTCTCCAAGTTTCACAACTCGAGAGTGGGTGAATGACTTATAGTCTTTGAACCAGTCACGATGTTGAGTCATGTATTGAGTTGCTCCGAAATCTAGATACCAAGAATCGATATCCTGTTGTTCTTCGACTTGGTCATGAAAGCTGGTTCATCTTCTTCTTCTTCTTGTTGCTGATTTGAGTGACTAGCTGTAGCACTATGTGCTTGTTGTTGAAACTGCTTATTCTTTTCGTTCTTGTACTTCAAAGTTTGGTAGTCCTTGATTTCGTGGCTAGTCCTCTTACAATATCTGCAGAAAAGCTTATGCACTGGTTGGAATGATGAAGAGCTTGAATTCGATCCTGAACCGAAATCTGGTCCAAACTGCATGTTGCTCTTCTTGTCAGTAGAGCTTGACTTTGTAGATCTCTTGGATCTAAAATTTTGATTGTTTGAATACAGAGCTTGAGGATCCGATCCTGAGCCTGAGGAGGATGCTGATCTTCTGATCTCCTCTTGTAGGAGCAGTGAAATTACTCTTGATAGAGTAAGGTGCTCCTACGTAGAAATTGCCATTACCCAATTTTCATAGGCCTCAAGGTAGACTCGATAATAGAGTCATAAGTGCATCGGAATCTTATATGACTGAGTCAGTTGCAGTTATCTACTCCATAAGATTAAGGTGTTGAGGTGGCTCGAAACACTATCTGCATCAGACAGTCTAAGGGTGAAGAATTTCTTCCTCAGATGAAGCTTGGATGTAACGTCTCTGATGTCGTAGAGAGTTGCTAGGATGTCCCATGCATCATTTGCAGTCTGAGTAGTTGATCTGAGTATCCTTGATATTGAGGGTGATCACGGCAAATGCTTTGACATCTCTCAGTCTCCACTTGGTGATGACGGTTGCATCACCTTCTGGATTGAGCTTTGTGCCATCAAAGATGTCCCACAGTTCTTTGGCTAGAAGTATAACCTTCATTTTGAATTTTCAGAGATGGTAGTTATCTCCATTGAGTTTGTCAATGAGAGATGAACTAGATGATGGATCCATTCTGGTTGAACCAATTCGTTGATAGAAACAACGATTGTCGGAATACTGTTGGCTGCACGTTTGCTAGAAAGACGTCTTAATAGAAACAAGACTGATAATCCGCAGTAGAAATGCAGATTATTGAAATGCCTGCTCTGATACCATGTCATAAATCCATGGGGGCGTGAGCAGCAGCGGAAGCTCGAGGATTGAGCGCGGCGTGTAGGAATGAAAATGCAACAGTTAGTAGTAGAAATATTCAAGTAGAAGAATTTATATAGAATGCGCAAATGAACGACATAGTAGTGAGACAAAAATTGCACTCTAATTAATATCAACAGTGAGTAGAATAGCTTGAGGTAATAACTTCAGCTATTTACAAGTGTCGAGAGAAAAAATCTTATGCCTTAACTGCCATTTACTCCAGTTTTGCATCTATACAAAGTTGGTAACCGCCCTTAGGATATTTGTTTCTCCAACTGTTTTAGGGTTGATGATAAGTTGGCGACGTTGGTCTGCCAATGTAGCAAAACGCGAAAAACTCAAAAAACTCAAAGGTGCCCTTAGACTGAAGGTATGCAAACCCTAAATGTGCTTTTAGACTTAAGGTATGTAAATCACAAAGGCACCCTTAGACTGAAGGCAAAAAAGAAGGCGAAAAAGGTGAAAAAACCGAAGGTGCCTTAGACTGAAGGTAACGAAGAAGGCGAAGGTGCCTTAGACTAAGGCAGCAAAAAGGCGAAGGTGCCTTCGTTCTCTTGTCGATCTTCTAGGAGATCCTTCTAGTACTGCAATGCTCTTGCCGAAAAAGACGAAGGTGCTTTTAAAATGGTTTTTAAGGCCTTTTGGCCACTTTGTCCAGGAATGGTTTGCAAGTCATTCTGGCCAGTGTGTCACATTTTTCGTGAAGGCACGAAAAAGGTGAAGAAGGCGCAAAAAGCAAAGGTGCCTTAAGAATGGTTTCTAAGGCATTCTGGCCACTTGGTCACTGTGTCGCATTTTTCGCGAAGGTGTGAAAAAGGCGAAGGAGGCGGAAAAAGCAAAGGTGCCTTAAGAATGGTTTCTAAGGCATTCCGGCCACTTGGCCACTGTGTCGCAAAAAAGGTGCAAGAAAGGCAAAGGTGCCTAAAAATGGTTAAGGTAAAAAAAATCTTAAAGAAAAAATGTGAAGGTCCGAAAACTTGTAGTCGGCCTTCGGTTTTTTGGATGCTCATTACTTGAATGATTTGTTTAAGTCTGAGCAAAAGAAATCTAACATGGGTGACTGTTTCAGCCCATAAAGTGCCTTGTGTATTCTGCATACAAGGTGTTGCTTGCCCTTCAGCTCGTATCCTTCGGACTGTGGCATGAAAATTTTCTCTTCAATGGCTGCAAAGGAGAGTAGTAATCTGATCAAAGCATGCTTGAAAACTAGGCTAAATGTTTTAGAATAGTCCAAATCTAGAATTTGGGAATAACGTTTGGCAACCAGCCTGGCCTTGTACCGATTTAGCCTTCCTTCAGCATCATACTTTGCTTTGTAAAAAAAAATTCCCATGGAATGGATTTTTGATCCTTTGGCAACTCAGTGACTATCCACGTTTGATTCTCCATCAGAGAATTGAATTCTGTGTCCATTGTTGCTTTCCAATTATCAGCATCATTTGTAGACATTGCCTCTGAAACTGAATTTGGTTCCTGCATCAGCCATAAATTTGGATGGAGGCTGTCTGGGTCAGTTTGATCATCTAGGCTGAACTTCAACCCTATGATGATCATACTCATTTTTCGAGTTTGTATCATTTTCTTGATTTTCGACCCTGTGTACAAAATTTGACTATTCGAACTTGTGTTTGGAATTTGACTATTCAAACCTGTGTTGGAATTTGTCTGTTCAAACTTGTGTTTGAATCTCTGTTGTTCAACCCTTGGGTCAGATATCTGTGTAGTCATTCCCTTGGGTTTGAAAAACCTATCCTCCAGAAAAATTACATCTATGCTTGACGTGAATGCCTTTTCTGTGTCCAAATTGTAGAGCCTGTACCAGCATGCTCTTGGAACTTTCAACAAGTGTTTGATTCTTTCTTTTAGCTATACCATTGGACTGTGGTGAGTAGCTAGCTGTAAATTGTTGGTGTATCCCGTTGTCCTTGCAGAATTCTTTAAATTCTGTGGAGATAAATTCTCCCTCTCCATCTGAGCGTAGTACTTTGATCTTCTTCTAGATTTGATTTTTTGCAGACGCCTTGAACTGCTTGAAGAATTTGAATGTCTCTAATGTGTTCTTCAAGAAATAGGTAGCAGTCCATCATGAGAAGTCATCAATTGGAAGCATGAATTGAGTCATAAATAAAAGGGCTTCTTGCATGCTTGCTGATTATACAGCTTTCACATGGAGAAGTTGGCTTGTTGATAGAAGGCATTGCACTAGTCTTTGATTAGACATTTGTTGGATACTATTGAAGTTGAAATGGCTTAATATGAGATGCCATAGCATGTCAATTGATTCAGCCGTGGATGTGTGAAGAGCTTGACTGTTCGAAGAGTAGCAGTGGCTGAGCTTGTATAAAATGCCACTTCTTCTCTCGAAAGCTAGAGTTTTCCGGGATTTGTCAAAGATTGTGCAGCCATTTGTGTCGAATTTGACCCTCCGACCTGAATCAGTGATTCTGCTAACTGAGAGCAAATTCTTGGCCAGATTTGGTACTTGGAGAACGTTGGATAGCAGCTTGACTTCACCTTGTGTTTGGTTGGGATCGGGGATTGGTTTTGATTTTTTGAACGTGTCAGCTCTAAATTTTTCCGACCCTGGTTCAATTTGTGGAAAAAATCCGAACCAGTGTACATTTCGATACTGTTAACCGACCCGATGACTCTACATTGATGTCTGCCCACTTTGTACATATAGTCAATACAATGAGTCGGTCGTAATAAATGTAGGAAATTCAGTTGTAGATATTTTGTAGCATATCTATCCTAGAATCTTCATCAGAAGACTTCTTCTAATAATTGTAATCTATCAATCAGATTAATCTGTATCAGCGTTATCACGTAGGATTACACATATTTCACCCATTCTCGAGTTGTGCAACTTGGAAACAATTCATCACATTAAGTTTTTAACTTCATATTAGGCGGAACAATAACTGTCATCCTTTGACATGTGTGACTCCTTCGACTTTCGTCGAAGTCATTCGATATGTCAGTGGTTGTCCGATATGTTGGAGCCACATGTTGAGAGATTCACGAGTATTTATGCAGACTGTGTAGAAACACGAATAAAACTGCAGAACCGGATAATGATTGGATGTAAATTAAAAATCGATTATTTAGATGAATCACTCTCGATAGTAGAATAATCCAACACTTTTGACGTGCTCCGAATACTTTCTCCACGACAATCACTTTGTTTTGTCGCACCGTACTTGCGAGTATAGTCAGGGTGCCCTTCCTTCAGAGGCTATATCTTTTCATTTGGCCAAAACAGGCTAAAAGACATGCAAATATAGGCACTTTGAATTTTTTGAATTGTTTTTATTATTTAAAGAAACTCTTCCCTTCAAGGCAAAATTCACCAGTGGGGCCCCTTTCAAACTTTCAGTATGAAGATTTTTTCAAAATCCCTGTTCAATTCTTTTCAGGGCCTTCAAGTCCCTTGTACCTCCATCTATTGGTTCTACAAGATCTTATGGTTTCATTGGCTGGATCTTAGCCATGGATCTAAAGGATCTTTGATCGGACAATTTGAGGTCTCCACGTGCCCCAACTCGGACTCCTTTTGGCACGGGGCACCTTCAAACGCTATGGGCCTGACGTAGTTTTTCGCACGCGATCAACACTCACCTCTCCTTTCTCTCTCACAGCTATGAACTTATCAACACTCACCTCTCCTTTCTCTCTCACGGCTATGAACTTGGCTATGGCTTTTATGAGGTTTCTGTTAGCCTGTAAATCGTGATCCTACTCATTCCTTCTACCATGGCTGTCCACGACCAGTTGCACTCAGCTTTCTTGTACTTGGGCGCCCCTCTGTATAAATTTCCAACATGGCTATGGCTTCACCACCAATCCCTCACCTCTGAGGCCGCTTTATTGTCAGTAGGGTACTGCAACAAGCGGCTTGCCAGTCGATGATAAAAAGAAGATAAACCGTCCATAAACACCCTTACTTCTTGAGAATTCTTCCCACTGAAAGACTCAAAATTCAACAAGAACTCTCTGTTACTCGTATGATAGGAAACTTTTCCCTGCCCAAGAGCAATCAAACGAATTCTTAAACGTCAATTTTTGACACTCCACGACTTCCAAACAAAGGTTTTTTCTGATACCAAGTTGACAATACGATACAAACTGATCGGTTCAATCACCACAACACACCATTAAGTGCTTCAAAACAAGACACAACAAAATTGCTCTCCAACAATAGTATATTCACACTACTATTACAAGCACAAAGAGAAACAACTTATGTGCTCAACATGGGCTCATAAAAGAATCGGCCCGATAATTCTAGAGTTAGGCAAAACGTGTCACCGTCAAACTTAGAAAGTAGCCATAAAACAATTTACACGTTGATTATTGCTAATGAAATTGATGTGACTGCTAAATCTTGACAAATCATGGCTTTTTACTAAGAGGTGATGCCATGATTTATGAGCCTTGATTCAAGGCTTGATTAGGGTAAGTTTAGGGTTAGGTTATATGTTATAAAATCTAATATCAAGTCGGACATGGCGAAGCTTATATGATGGATTAGACCATGTACGTTTTTTATGAGCAGATTTCAAGCAATCTAAAGATATGACTTAAAATTGACATTGTCTTTTGATATCTACTACGAAATGGATTAAGGCATATTTTCTCATGGATATCATGATTGATTGAATGTATATATACTTGTTTTAGTTGTTGCAAATTTTGAGTGAAATCTAAGTGCAATTTCACAAGTAGATTTTACATGCATTGAGCTCTTGTCTATAAAGCTTAAAAAATCTAGCTAGCCTTGGAAAATCCAAGTTCTATTGGATCTAGGACAATCTCTATCACCTCGATCCTTGTGCTTAAGTTATTTGACATTCATTTCTCTGATTTTTATCATGGTATCATATCTGAAGGCAAGTGATTAATAACTTGATCAAGATTCAAATTTATGAATAGAATTTGCTTTTCTAGCAATTGTACATCAATCCTAGGTTTTCCAGGGATGATTTGTTATTAATTAAAGTGAAAATGAGTACTATTAGATATGATATGTTGTGGATATATCTCTACAAGCATTTTTGTTCACTTTCAATTTTTGAAATCTCGAAGTAAAAAAGTTTGGTTTTGAAGCTTTTTACTTTTTGCAACTCTTGAAGAGAGCAATCAATAGATATAGTCAAATTCTAAATTGATTGAGTATTTCTTGAGTTATAGGAGATTTAAGTAGCACCTCATTAGCTCATAAGTTGTTTTGATTTGACCATTTTTTAAGTGCTTGAATTGCTTTGCATTACAAATTGGCAAAATTGCCAAAGTAGTTTGAATTGTAGCTTGATACATGAGGAATTGATTGATAGCTGGATTTGAATCATAAAATTTGATCTTATCGAACACTATTGAAGAGTGAGGATATATATTTGAGTGTTTTGAGGGTGTTTCAGTCAGAGTTTGGTTGATTAAAAATTTTTCTTGTGCTTTGATCTTTTGAGATCATTTTTTCATCGGCCAATGATGGTAAATGCGCCATAAAAAACATTGGTTTTATTCCTATTTCTCTCTCTACAAAGTAGGAATGTCAATTTGAAGAATGTTTTGTTCATACCATCTATAACTAAGAATCTTCTTAGTGTGAGTCAAATGGTTGACAAGGTCTGGAAGTGGAGTTTGTTGGAAATGCTTGCTTAACCAAGATGGATTCGTGGCAAGGGAGCAATTGACCAGTCAAGAGGTATGGCATAAGAGGTTGGGGCTTCTCGATTTCAAGGCATTGGAGATTATGACAATAAGGAAAGTAGCCATTGATCTTCCTAAATCTCTTAGTAGCATCAATCATATTTGTGAACATTGTGCTTTATCTAAGTCACATAGGCTACCTTACAGTAGATCTACCTCAGGATCTAGTAAGCCTTTCCAATTAGTACTATAGCCATACATGTTACAAGTACAATCAGTAATGGAAGAGCCAAGATGCATATCACATTCATTGATGATTTTAGAAGATTTACTTGGGTATATCTTCTAAAAAGAAAAGATGAGGTGTTTGATATGTTTTTCAAGTTCAAGAATGCAAGGGAAAACCAATTCAACATTAAGATCAAATGCTTGAGGTCGGATAGTAGTGGTTAGTACATATCTACCAAATTCAAAGCTTTTTGTGATGCACATGGGATCAAGAGGGAGCTATCAAGCCCAAGGACTCCACAAAAAAAATGGAGTGGTTGAGAGGAAGAATCAAACTTTGAGTGAAGGAGCCAAAGCTATGAGGTGAAATACCAATCTTCCTCAGGGTAAAGCCTTGATATGTGCAAATTATTTTTGTAATAGGTGGCCAAGTGCACCATTGGATGGTAAGACTCCTTTTGAAGCTCTTTTTGGTAGGAGGCCAAGTGTCAAGTTTTTTAAAATCTTTGGATGTACTTGTTATGTCAACATCACACTTGATGATAGGACTAAAGAGGGTCCTTAATCAAAGAAGGGCATTTTGTTGGATGTAGTGAAGTAAGTAAAGCATACAAAGTCTACATTCCTTCAACAAGAAAAGTGGTCATAAGTAGGGATGTCATTTTATATGAAGGAAATTTTCCAAAGGTTGATAATGGATCTAACATTCTTGATGATGGTGATGGTTCTTTGGATGGTGTTGATGAATTCACTTCTACAAGTCAAAACCCGAGGAGGACATAAAGGCAAAGACAAAAACCATCAAGATTCAAATATGATGAGAAGGTTAAGCAAATTGTAGAGGCACAAGTTTGGCTTTCCTAACTTCTTTTGATGACCCTACTTGTGTAGAGGAAGCAAGGCAAAATAAGGAGTGAATCCAAGCAACGGATACTGAGTATCAAGCTCTTAGGAAGAACAACACTTGGAGGTTGGTGAAGTTTCCACAAGACAAGAAGTCAATTGGATGCAAATAGATCTTCAATAAATGATCCATCATGATTCTGCACCTCTTTTTCTTTTTCTTCATCCAGGTTTTTAATATTGGTTATATGATTCTCGATCTCAGCATCCACTCTTGTAATTGTCTCATCTGGAAGTTTACTCCATTTTAGAACTTGATTTTAACAATGTTTGGCTTGCTTTTTATTTGACACAGGCGTATTTGGCATGATATTTTTTGAAATTATTGCTTATGGTTGTTGATAAAAAATCTTTCATACTCCGAATCTAGATGAATCCATATGGTGAAGAATCGACTCATCAATTAGATTAGCTCCCTTCTCATAGGTTTAAATATGACCAAGTGGTATTAGATCATCTTCTATTGAATTACGAATTGGTTCTCAGCTATGATACATGCAATATTCATCATATTAACTCAACAAGTTATTGGCATATCTAGGGTACATTAATTTGTAGGTGAAATGTTCACTTTTGAAACTCCACATGTATCTTGTTGTGCAATCCACAATTGCAAAAGCTTTATTTCAACTCACATTAGTTGTTTGAGAATCAAAATGAACACTCAGTGCTCATTTTTCCAGGGTTTGACTATTTGTGAGTAGATCGCTTGCGAGTTATGCGAGTTTTTTTTTGTAGGGATGATAACAGTTATTGAATGCACATGACATGCTATCGATTTATCGTGTTCCAATGACAACAACACAATTTTATTCTTTTAGCTTTTTCTTCTCCTCGGGGACTTACATTTCTTTCTTGAGAATGCAAGATAGAAAAAGGAGAAAAAACCTCAGCAAAGCTTCCAATGTGCTTGAGTCATTCCTCTACAAAGGTCACATCACATTGTCTTACTTTGAAATCAATCCATGCTTCATCGATGATTCATGTCGAGAAATTTTTATGGCTCCATTGTTGTTTTATTCATATGTGATAATGACAACCTCATTTGTCATGTGGCTATGTGTAACATTGGCCAAGCACATTTGTCATGTAGCTATGTGTAACATTGGCCAAGTACATTGGTCCAAATCAAGATAATCTATGTATTGTACACACTGAAGCTATAAGTTACGAATGGAGAAATCCATTGCTCTTTTGCTTGTCACGCATGGAACATACATGAATGTTGCTTCCACAAGTCTAAGTGATACATGCAAAAATGTGCAATTCAGCAATCGTCATCCAAAGTCAAACCTAACTTAGAGACACTATCATGAGTCATGGTATCTTGAAAAAACAAAATATGCTTTCCAACTTGTCAAGCAATGGAAAATATGCATGCATGTATGTCAGTGCACTCATGTGGCAAATTTTATTATCAAAATAATCAATATTAATTGGAAATTAAAACAATTTAATGACATAATTAAAAATTTCAATTTTTTCTCATTAATAATAGGAAAGTCATAAAAATCGGTTTCCATCACCGATATCTAGTTTCAATACTAACCAGTTCTAAATCATCACAAATTCTAGCATGTCTAGCATGCATAGCATTGAGATGCAACAATTTCTTGCAGAACTATTTTAAACGTAAATTGGCCTTCCAATCCCTTGACATATTGCACCCATAAAAATGCATGCTTGATTGTGGTCACAAAGAATTTAATTGAATTGAATAGTTTCACTAAGAATGGGTTGGTTTGTACAATTTCTTATAGATTAAGCGAGGGATAATAGCTTGGGTAGAGAAAGCTTCATGCTTTTGAGGGCCCCCTACCTAAGGGCATGGAATGAAAAAAGTATGAAGCTAGCCTCACCATGCGTAAATACTGCTTGGATTTTTTCTTTTGGGTAGTAAATAAACATGAGTGGCCAAACATATTCAAAACACACGAACACGAATATTGAAAAATTGGGATAAAACAACTCAACGTAATTATAAACGGAACAATGTGATGGGTGGTTGAGATTGCTTGCTTTCGGGATTTTGCGAAAAAGCCGAAGGTGCCCTTAAAAAGGCGAAGGTGCCATTGAAACAGTCTAACTTATGAAAATAGATGACGTTTGGAATTTTTCTCTCTCTTTGCATGTTTCGGGAAAATGCGAAAAAGCTGAAGGTGTTCAAAACAGTTAAACTTTTTGAACTGCACAAGTTAAACTTTTGAACTATGCAAGTGTCGCATTTCGGGGAAATGCGAAAAAGCCAAAGCTGTTGAAAACATAGTTCATTTCTGCAGACTGTCACGACCCTTAGAGTATTTTTGCAGACTATCGCGAAAGAAATGTATTTCTGCAGACTTGTTCCAAATGCTAATTTCGTGGAAGTCCTTGAAGATGGCCAAGTCTTCAATGACTTCAAATGATTGAACTTAACATCTGAACTTGAAATTATGACAGGATTGATTACCCTTTGCTAGAGATCGGTCGGAAGCCCGTTGTAAGCGTCCTTCAAATAAATTGGCTGTCTAAGTTTGTGATTCCTGCAGGTATCAGATGAGCAGACGTAAGTTGGTTTCACCTGACCCTAGATCAATGATCAATAAACATGCAGGAAGAATTATGAAATAGAAATTATTCATTCACCAAGGAGGAAACTGTGGGCTTAATTTCCAATAGACTACGCAGAAAAGCTTTTATAAAATGAACTTCTGCAAGTTGAAGATCAGAGTCAGGCTGAAAGTCTTCCACAAATAAAGGAAGAGTATCATTGGCATGGGGATGAAGCCGTTCCAAAGTCTGAATAGTTGAAGAAGAAGGTGTTGCTGAAATTGAGGGAGCAAGAGCGTGTGTGCAGCCCGAGAAAATTCACCAGCTTGTCCAAGCAAAACACGATGACGTAGACGACTATGAATAGGAATGGATCCCCAGCCTAAAATTGAATTAAAATCCCGTTTTGCTGCAAGTGCATTGCAACGAAGAAAAAGTTCCTCTTGTAAATTTTGCCAATCACCTGACATGAAACGCCGAATTTTGTTACGAGTTTCCCGATGACCTGCTTCACCACCTCTAGGAGGAAGGGTAGTCGAAGAGCTCTTTGAACGTCAAGGCGAAGGGCCATAGGAATGCATGCATAAAGGCAGGGACGAGGGAAACCAAGATAAGAAGAGCCCAAAATATCAAGATTGTGAGCCCAAGGGAGGAGAAAGTGGAGCAAGATGTGGGGTTTGGGGAGATTCTAAAAGGGAAGCTCGTTGTTGGAAGGCAGTACAGGCATTTTTTGATGCCTGGAAAGGCCTGCACCCTGCATATATGAACGTCCACATTCTGGACAAGGTACACGGGAGGTGGAGGATAGGATTCTGCGAGGATGACGAAGGAGAAGAAGAAATAGAAAAACGAATATGTGGGGGATGATACGGTTGGTGCAGGCGAAGGAAGAGAAGTAACAATTGGTGATTCATGGCGAGGACGATTAGAGGGAGGTGGGGATGGAAGGGATGGTGAAGCAGGTCTCTTTTTGTGTTGATTTGTACTTTGATCCATAAAGCGAATGCCCGCATTGCCATCATCCATTGAAAATACTTGAGATGCCCCAAATAGTAGTCCTGAAAAATGTTTTTGAAAATCTATGTTAAAAATCTATAATTTGCTAGGTTTTTTGTGAGGTAAGTCAGTCCGTGAGCCACTGACAAAACGATTGTTGCACTTCGAAGTTGTCCTTATTGTGTGAACCCGGATTTATGCAGTATAAACCATAGCTTGCAATGTTTTTTATGCTGGAAACAATGCTGTAGGTTTCTCAAAAAACTTTTGGAATTCGGGAGGAGTAAACTAGAAGGCTTTTAAGGTATAAAGCCTATTTTTCCACTGGACCAATGGCAAGACTTTAGAGTGGAATTGTCGGTAACCCTAGTTATGGAGGGCATGGCCAGGGATCTGGGTCAGTCCACTTAGATATTGCCAAGTGTCAAAATCTAGTCGAACAATGCGGAATTCGACGGCGGAGGTTTCTCGAAGAAACCAAAACTAAAAAGAGCGAGGCAGATTCCAGGAGGAAAAGGCGCTACTGCTGCTGCTTAGACTGATCTATCCCTCGCGATCTTTGCGAATGCGCACTATTTCAATTTGCTGCTGCTCAATCAATCAAGGTATCATTCATTCATTATAGTTTCAGGTTTTGATCCAAGAAAGAAATTGACTGTTTCTGCACTAGGCTCTAAATTGTGGCGGAAAAAACCCTTACAGTTTCTGATTCAGTACAAAGATTTCTTAGTTTTCCTGAATTCATATACGTATTTTCCGGATATTCTGTGCTCTTGTTCAGGGTTTTCACTTTGAGTCTAAATAGGTATAGCTCGTTTTCCTGAATTCATATACGTATTTTCCGGATATTCTGTGCTCTTGTTCAGGGTTTTCACTTTGAGTCTAAATAGGTATAGCTCGTAATCTTTCTGAATTTATACATATCTTCTAGAGACGCTTTGCTTCTGTTCTACTCTGTCTTTAATAGCAAATGAAGAAATGGCAGCGATATTAATAGCAATTGGCTTGTTTGGAACGGAATTGGATCAGCCTATGAGACACTGTGTAAGTCTAGAGTAGGGTTGGAAGTAGAAGCCTTGTTTACTTCAGTTACCTCCAACATGTGTTTCTTTGGCTAGTCAATTCATACAATTTAGGAGGTCAGTCTAAATATGACCCAATATTGTTGTGTCAAATATAAACGCGCCACTTCAAGCTGAGCTTTCTACTTACATCCATTTGATTTTTTTTCCAATGTTTAAGACAATCTGAAAACTTTTAGGTTTTTTAAATTTTCGGCATGAAGTAGAGAACTTTTTTTTTCTATCAACTTGAATCTCCTTGATTTGCATTGCATGGGAACTATGGTGTGCTTTGAAATATGCACAATTGCAAGAAGTATACTCTAATCTTGTCTGAAAAGTTTGCACCTAGAGTATTTGGTTTGATCAAAGATTCAGAGAATTTCAATGTTTGAAGTATGAGCACGTTAACATTTGGGAGAAAAGTCTAATTTTGAGCTTATGTCATGACTTGTGTAGTTACGGAACCAACTTTTAGACTTATGTTGAAATTCGTTAGGTATGGCTTGCTTTGATTTGAAGATTAGACATGACTTCAAATGGGCATTTTAGAACTAGTTATATGCCAAATATCATGGAGATGACATTCATGTGGATCATGAGTCCACACTTGTTATTAGTTCCTTCTAATGACCTAGTTTGAGCACTAATGCCCTTCACTAAAAGTTGGCATTTATTAGCGAACATTATTGTTTATTTATTCATTCTTGCCCCCTACAAGTAGGTGTAGTTGTCATTGTTAGAATTTGATGGCTATTTTGTTCCCTTGGGTTATGCATTCGCTGTGTCATGTTTTAGATGGATGCCAAAGCCTTAGTCATCAATGAAAATTCTTATAGTATGAAGTTGTTAAATGAGTCAAACGTCATGATTCTAGTCTTAGATATTTGATATAACGCGACACTTATCTAGAAGTTATCAAATTCAAGTTACTAAACATGTGACACGTGCCACATGCAACCTACCACTCTTTGTCTAGGTATTTGATAACTCAAGAACAAAGAGAGATTCAACAAGCAATAGATTGTTCTAGGTCACACAATCACAAGACCGAAGTCGTTGTAATGCTTATTGAATTAAGTGGTAAGTTTGTGGGGATGCGACTTAGAACTAGGATAGCGCAATATCACAACATAAAGTTATTCAAGTGCGCAAACAAAATAGCAATAACTTCATTGATTGGATATCAAATTGCGACATAAACTATAATGCCTTTATGATGGTCTGCACAAGTGTTGTACTTTCTCAAAAGCATGTAAGCTAACTCCTTCGTTCTATATTGTAGATCAAGTTTTGAACCCTATCTATACTTACAACTATTTGAAAACCCAACATAATGCTTATGGAAGTAATATCTTCACTATTACCAAGGTCACATTTACTCTACACCAGCCATATTAGAGAGCTGATTGCACTACTAAAGAGACAAAATGAGGTGAACTTGCCCATGTCGAAGTTGTTGGCAGCAACTTCATCCCCTAGAAAGTTCTAGTATTAGGCAATTAGTAGGAATCAGACTATGGCTCTAATTTGGCCATGTTGAAGATGCAGAGCAGCCGCACAAACGAATTAGTTATTGGTAGAAACTGCATCCCTAAAACCCTATATTTCTGGCTGAAATCCTAAGTTTGTACTTTAAGAAGTTCTGTTAGTCATTGGAGGCAACCACATAAGTCAAAAGAGAGGTTTCAAAAAAATAATGTTAGTGACATAAATTTGATTTTTTGAAGCCTAGAATGAAATGTATGATTTTTTTGAAGCCAATGAAGCTTAGTATTTTTGTAGTCAATGTTTCAAACTACTAATGCCTCTAGAGTGTTATATCTAGAGAAAAAAGTTGCATGCATTAAGAAAGGATACACAGGAATTGATCACCAAGTACTTGCAAACTAAAGGATCTTAGAGATCAATTTGGAGCATTAGGTGAAAATGTCCCATATTTACATTTGGTGTCCATTGTTCTCAGCCATTCACCATTTCCAAGTCAAAATTATGTTATAGAGCTCAATAATTTATTGTTACAAGATTGAATCACCAGGAAGTACAACCTGGTAAAATGGAAGAATAAACTCATGTTGTTAAAGGCTGGGGAAGTGTACCTATGTGCATGCCAAAAAGGAGAGAACAAAAATGTTTTGTATTTTCCTAGCCTAGCTAAATATTGATTGTCTATGGGTGTTGTAACATATCAAAGAATAAAAGCTGAGTTTGATGATAAAAAATGTGAATCAGGTTAGTAATTAATAATTTATTTGCCACAATTCTATGTATAAGTTAAATCTATTCTTTGGTAAGAAATTTGGGCTGAAACCAACGTAGCAACTTATGCTTGGGTGATGATGAGAACATAACTTAGAAGCCCGTTCCGACCAAAATGGGTCGGAACGTTCTGTTCCGTCCGTTCCGGAACGTACTGGGTTGGAACGTTTAAAAAAAAAAAAGAACACCAGATCAAAATGCCACCTGCTGGACGTGATCTTCAGAACTGGCGATCTTCCTTTTTTGATAATATATTGAGGGACGCTTTATAATGCATTGAGGGACGCTACAGATCAGAAATCGATTTGAAATTGAGGGCTTCTAAGTAAGAAACTATGAAATCGATTTCTGATCTGTAAGCATTGGCTTTGTGTTGGACAATCCTGAGTCAATCGGTCGTTTGAATTTTGAGGCCCAGCCCAAGAGTTTCTGTATAATCCAAATGCAATCGAACCAATGCATCAGCCTAAATCCGCTAGATATTTGAAACGGTTTTGTTCCTTAATCCGATTATCTGATTACTACGTTTTTCCGCAGAATCCCAGCAAAAGAAGTATATTGACATCTGCCTCGATGCTCAGTCTTAAACTGTGATGACACACACTGATTGCCCGTATCTAGTTGCCCGTTGTCTATCAACTCTCAGGATATGGTTTTTTTTTTCTTTGTAAAAAACGTATTTTTTTAATTTTTTTTTGGGGAGTCCCGTTCCGGAACGGAACGCATTTTGGAACGCGTTCCGTTTCGGAACGGGCAACTAAGGAACATAAGTATTACTTGTTGGCTAAGATCATTTTTTTCTTTGTATTTTTGGTTTGATCTGCATTTTTTGGTAGTATGAAATTTGAAAAGTTAATGATGTCATTAGGCTTCACCTATTGAATTTGTGACGTTGGATATATTCCAATGTCACTAAGAAATGCAGAAAAGGAAGTTGGTCTAAATTTTATGCCATAGTTCCAAGCCAACATGCTTCAAAGAGGCACATGGAAAAGGTTCCCATGAAAGGTATGACTATTTAAGTTTTCAAAGTTTACAATTGTTGAAGAATTTCAACATGGTTGTGGACTAGTTGCAGGCTTCATGTAGGTCGCCATTATGTCTAATTTGAGTGTTTGTTGTAAGCTAAAGAAAGCCTTATACTGACTAAAACAAGCACATAGAGCAGCTTGGTTTAGTAGGATTGATAAATACTTCAATAAGTAGGAGTTTAAAAAGAGCAAGCTAGAGATGCCAAGAGAAAGATGAAATTTTGAATGTGGTGTTTTATGTTGATTTAGTCTTGATAAGGTAGGAGTATGCTTGTTGAACTTTAAGAGGAAGGAATTTGACATGAACAGTTTTGGCTTTGGATATTAAAGTATGAAGGGAAAGTATCTAATATGCATTTCCCAAGCCAAATATGCAAAGGAACTAATTGAAAAAGTTTAAAAGTGCATGAGTGCAGGCTCTCTAAATGCGTTGATGCTAGCGAGAAGCTATTGTAAGAAGACAAATCACTTGAGGTAGACACAATGTCATATAGTCAACTAGTTGGTAGTCTCATATATCTAACCATCAATAGAGAAGATATTTCTTGTATGTTAGGGGGCAGCCGATATATGAGCAAGAGTAAGAAGGCTCAATGAGAAGTGGCCAAACGAATTTTGAGATCCGATAACTGCTCTCTTTATTATTGAATTGAGTACAAGGATTCAAGGAATTGAAACCACATGGGTACTTGGATGATGATTGTGCTGGTTATAAAGATGATAGAAGGACAGCTACTAGATAGATTTTCGTTTTGGGTGAGTTGTATCATGGTGCAAGAAATAGCAACCAAGAACCACGTTATCATAGAGAGCTATTACAAAATCAGCATGGTGGGCAACATTGTCTAGAATGCAACTGTAACAAGTGGCACCAATGGCTATCCATTGTAATAAAAATTGCATACATGGGGTGGGCAGAAAAATGGTGTTGGGGCAACACCAAGTGATCAGGGGACAGGGCAGAAACCCCCCCGGCCCCCCTTCTCTGAGGGCAAGGTAGGGGATGGGGTGAAGTAAGCGGAAGGATAGAAAGAAAATGGGGCTGGAATGACATTGGAAGAGCTGAAAGAGCTTCGATTAGGCAGGAGCAGCCTGGGGGTATTACAATCAGCCCTTGAGAGAGAGAGAGAGAGAGAGAGAGAGAGAGAGAGAGAGAGAGAGAGAGAGATGTATGCTTATTACTATGTGTGATAATGTAGTTGTATGTTGCAATTATTGAGTTTGGTGGCAATTATTGAGTTTGGATGTTTTACAGGAAGCATTGTTTGTAAAATATGGGCAAGCCAAAACCAACAGTGGTGTTAAGGGCCGCTGGAGCAACTATGGTGGCAGTGGCTGCCAAGTTTTTTACTGCTTTGAAAGCTACAGGCACTGCTAAAGTTGGTGCTGCCACTGTGGCAATGACAGCTGCTGCATCTGCAGCTGTTGTTGGTTCAAAGAAGGATCAGCAGCAATAACAAATGAGCCCCCAAAAAATAAAACACTAGGATAACAAAATGGACGACGATCTCTGATCCTGGTTGTGTTGCTATTTTTGAGGTAATAAAGTCCTGAGTTTTTGGAGTTGTTATTACTGAGGTGATGAAGCCACAAAGAGTTTTTGATGAGTTTGAAGTATGAAGCAGGGGTTTTTGTTTATCAATAAAAATCTAGTATTCTGTAAACTCATTCCGGACATAGAGAATGGAATGTACCAAAACAAACCCAAGATGGGATTTACGGTATGTTTAATTCCAATATGTGGAATTGATGTTAACATGGTAGGAGGGTGATTATACACCGGTACCACACCTCAATGCAAAATTTTGACATTCTATAAGTGGCTTTTTTGTGAATTTTGCATGTGGCTAGAAATGTTTTGGCACGTTTTGCCCGTAACTAGCAAATTTTGTGAGCTACTCGCAAACTTGCAATATGCCAAGGCTCCTTTTCATCTCTGGTTCATGTAATTCAGCTGAATGGCTATGGTAAATTGTGATGATCGTTTTTTTCATCCCAACTCTCTTCCATAGTCAAGAGAGAGAAATGACCCCTAGACTAATGGAAACTAACTTGAAAATGTGCTTGCAGTTTGATTGAGCCCAAATAGAATTATTGAATTATTGACTTTTTATTCTTTAAGCAACAAATTAGACATGGTTTGAGCACAGGTGAACCAAAAGGGCAAATAACTCGATTTTGTTTTGTTGAAGGTTAAGAATATCAAACCACGCACATTTAGGTATTTTTTGCTGGGAATGAAGACAAATCAGGCTATGGATTTGATTGACCTAAGAATGGAAACATTCATACTTCAACTTTACTAATTCACAGCTCTCTGATGTTGTGGATATATGCCTGTTTGGGTCACAGAGAATCTCCCTTCTGTATATGAACACTGTTATGAAGAATATTTTTGCAAATGCAAGCACACAATTTTCAACAAATGGCATCAGATTCTGTCATATTATTGTAGTCCACTATCATTTGAACTTTGTCCTCCCTGAGCACATCATAACAAGAAGTGCCTGTAGAAACATATGAAAATCAACAGAAAATGGATCAAATTACAAAATCACATGAAAGACACACCAAGAATGGGAGAGCATCCAACAAAAAATCCCCTTTCCCAGCAACTGCGAGGCACTGGCATCCTGCTGTGTGTATAAGCCCAGCCCAATGAGCACACTAGTTAAATAGATTAAGTTGTGTTCTAGTGACTTGGGCCCTAGGTGTAAATAAATAAGTTTGAGGCCCAAGTTCACAAAGTCAAGTTGAAAAATAAGGAATCTAAGTTGCATAAAGTAAAACTCACATGATTCATGTGATTTGTCTTGTGCTTTCTTAGAGCTATTAGATTTAAGTTGTGTTTCTTTGAAAGGCTTGGATTAGAATCCTTGTCCCAATGAAGTGGCCAATCAGAGTGAAGGAGACTCACCTCTAAAATCTATAAGAGGGAGCCATTTCCATTGTAGTGTATCTTCCATCTTCTTCTAAATAAAGCTCTGCTGGTCACACTTCAAGTCTCTCTCTCTCTTCTCTCTCTCTCTCCCTACGTTGGGATCGAATAGCTTTGGGTAGGCGCTCGAGCCCCCAAAGCCTTTCTCAACCTAGGCATTCTCTCTCTCTCTCTCTCTCTCTCTCTCTCTCTCTCTCTCTCTCTCTCTCTCTCTCTCTCTCTCTCTTCGTGCTATGCAGGTGAAGGCAAGGTTGCCACTCCTAGCGACGAACCCCTATGCTACATTGACGACACTACAATTTCTAGCTTTCTAAGAATTCAAACTTGGATGATGGTGTAATAGATCCACTCAAAAATCCTAGCAAATCACTCCACAACAAAATTGATTATAGCACTATTTTGCTTGATATTTCACACACACATAAGATCTGAACAAATCAACCTAAAAGATCTGATCTAATGCTTCAAAATGAATTGCTTCAATGACTCAAATCTCTATTTGATCATTAGCATACAATGGATTGAACCTAGATCTAGACAATGCACCAAAAATCATGAATTTTGGACTAGTATTGTGGTAGCCTAGTCGTTATAGATTTCCATAAACTCAGTGAATTAAGTAGTATAAAAGGTTTTATCGTTCCCCAAGAGAAAGAGAAATCTCCTCTTTCAGATCGATAAGTGTACGAAGGTGCTGGACAGGTGGTGAATGTAGTATTCAAAGCAGAATACTACAATGACAAATCTGATTATCCAAAGATATTGAGTAAATTGACATTTAGAAACACCAATGAAGAAACGAGTTGGTCAAGGTCGAAAGGTATAGAAGGTACGTTATCGTCCAGGCTCTTAGGACAACAGTAAGCAAATTAATCTGACAACAAAAAGCAAAAAGATCTTTCACAACAGAATCTATTCGGCTTTTGATTCCTCTCAACAAGCACAAGGAATTAGTTCTTATCACATAAAGCAAATAGAGCAAAACATCAATTAAGTTCTTTATCTGAACACATAGCTCATTCAGAATTAGAAGAGGTTCTGTTTAGAGTTATGCTTTAGGCTTCGGCTAATTCCCTGCACACATTAGCTAGAATTGTCGCTCCCAGATGTCATCTATAAATCCACGTTAGAGAATCTAGAATTCAGTACAAGTGTTTTAAGAGGCTCCCCCTATGTAGAAGGGAGCTTTTTGTGTTATGTATCTACTCCATGTTGTATTGAGAATAGATTCCATGAGTTTGATGCATCATTGAGCTCCTTGATCATTTTTGTTCCTTGAGTGATGCATTTATGATAATGCCCCTCCACCCCTTTGTGTGTGGTTGTGGATTGTAGTTGTGGATTAAAGTAGCATGGATTAATGTAGGAATCAGCATTGTAGTTGTAGTAGATCTCCTATTTTCTTGTGGATTAATGTAGGAGGTGATTCGTCTTGGTTGGGTGTGGTTAAATCTTGCAAAACCCTATGATAGCCCATTTCTTGATGTTCTTAGCAGTCTAAGAATCAAGAAATGTGTGTCTCTTAATGCTTGGGCTCTTCAAAATGCTGTCTAGTTTAGTTTCTTGCTTTGTTTCTTGCATTTAGAATGAGTATGTTAGCTTAGTTTTTAGATTTTAAGAACTTGTCCATTTCGATTTGCAGTAGCTAGAAGTAGGAAGCCTTATGATGTTCAACGGATCTGCATGCTGATTTCTTGGTTGAACGCATTGATTTACATGTTTGGTATGGAATGCATGTGAATACAGTTCAAGAGCGACCTCCTCGAGTATCCTCTGACAGGCAGAAAACTTAGTAAACATTGTTTTTTCCCTTCTTCCTAACCTGGGCATTGAAACAAACACGTTAACATTCAGAACTCCCAAACAAGCCTGATAATAGGTAGCACACTGATCTGTAACCATAGAGTAAGAAAGAACAGCAAAGAATCAGTAGACAGACTAGGAATTTGTCTACATGTACCTAAGGACTTGCCAGCAAAAGTGTCTATGGGAGGTGTGAAAGCTAGACATTTCTTATCAAATCACACAAAATGAAAACGCAGTCTTCAGTGGGAATATTGGAAAAAAGTATGCGAATGCACAACAAATATTGACTCAAATCCTCGAATGACTAATACACGTGCTAAGGTTTGGCGCAAGCATTTGATGCTTTGCCATTAACCATGAAAAGGTGAAATGTAAAGGATGAGGATTGTGATAGGTATTCAAGAGAAGTACAAACTTTCATTAAATTGATGATTGATGCATGGGGAGAAACACACATCATTCACTATATGGTAATTTTTTCTCATATGTATTGTTTCAAAATTTATTTCAATGTTTATTGAAATGATTTCACTCATAAAATTTTAATGTCATCAGCATATTCTGTACGAATGATAAATGGACCACAATACCTAGGAGATAACTTAGCATGCACTCCTATTTTGAGAGTTCTAGAGTCAGTTGGGACTCGAAGAAAGACTTTATCACCAAGGAAGAATTGAATATCCCATCTATGTTTGCATAATTCTTAGCTCAATTTTGGGCCCGCTTAATGCTATGCTTAACATGTTCTACCATCTGGTTTAGGTCTTGTAAAAAGTTTTTGACTGCTCAACTTCTAAAAAGTGGGTGAGCATGGTTGAAAACCGTACATCAGCATAAATGGGATGTATCCTATATCTGAATGTTTGGCACTGTTATAAAAAAACTCTAATATTGGAAGATATTCCTCCCAATTAGTTTATTTATTGTTGAAGTATGCACAAAGTATATCCTCCACAACACTTGATTTACTCTTTCTGTTTGACCGTCTGTTTGTGGATGGTCTATAGTACTCATATTTAGTTTGGTATAGAGATGATGGAATACTGCCCTCCAAAAACCTCCATCAAACTTACTATCCCAGTCGCTAACTATATCAAAAAGTAGCAGTAAAGTTTAAATAGCCCCCACTAAAAACAACTATGCCAAAATTGGCACTCAAATTGAAATGGGCTATTACGGTCAAACGATTAACTAAACCCATAGAACGTCTGAACCTTTCTTGTTCCTTGGCAAACCTACTATGAAATCCATGGAGACACTCTCCCTTTTACTGGTAGGAATTCTTAAGGGTTGCAGTTACTCTCGCCTGCCTTCAGACACTCTACTTTACTATCTTGACACTTATGGCAACAAGTCACATACTGGTGGACATCCTCTCTAATACTAGGCCAAAAGAAATGCCTCTGAAGAAGCTCATAAATTTTTTGAATACGTGGGTGCCCCCCACTATGATCGGCACCTGAAATCCTATAAATCAGGACATATACTCTACTGATGGAATATTGTTTCCATTTGAATCTTTGTGAACACTGATCCTCAACTACTATTGGTATACTTGGGTAATTTTACAGACTCCAAATCCTCAACGCCATCAAACGTATGCTTGGACTCTTCATCCTCAACGAAAACTATCGTATACTCGAATGAACTGGCTCAGAAATCTATAATTTTTTGCTTTGGACTATATTCCAGACTATGGAGAAATGATGATCTTACTAACAAATCCCCTTCAAGGATTCTAGTAACTGCTACTGAAAAATGATTTCTAGGTATTGTATTTTTTGTTTATATATGAGAAATCATGCTGGTCTATGTCTTATAGATAATTGAGCTTTCCAACTACTAAGCTTAGCTACTATTGTGACTCTCACAATTAGCCTTGATCTAAAACTGAAAACTAAATTAAGCACTACAATGCTTTCCTGTCTCAAGGATATAAATGAATCTCAAACTAGAAACGAAGGCCACCCTCATAGACATTTACATTAAGGTTAAGGTTCAATGTTCTAGAATGCATTGAACATGTATTTTAGTCTTTGGAACTTCATCCAATACAATTTAAAAATGATATAACTGGCAAGGTATATGTGACATCATTACAATGTTTCATATGTTGGTGACTCTAATACTTTAATTTGGAGACTATGTAATGATAAATGAAAACATGGTTTAATGGTTTATAATTGACATTCAACTTTATTATTGTATTCATATGTAATGACGTCTTTTCAAGTACCAATATTCTTTGGAATTGCTTGGGTTGTTTTTTAATAAGTTATAACCATTTGAACCACATCAAGCAAATAAATCTATATAGAAATGTTCTAAATTATTTGCAATCTTTTTGTCATGAGTAGTACAAATTGTAGAAAGGAACATATAGAAATGCATCTTCCAACATTTTTAAAGGAGGGTTTTCGCAGTGTTGGTGATATCTTTTCATCAACGATGTTGTTTTTCCAATGTAATTTTTTTTTGTTTTTGGTGCATTCTAACTTGTAGATGTGAACGTTCTTCACGCTCTTTTTGGTGGAGGTGTGTTTTTCTACAGTCAAACAATTTGTGAAAAAAGTGGATCTTGAATGGATCCAAACTACACAAAGCAATGCTCTCAATGGAGGAAGAAACTATGACAATGATCTATTGATCTCTCTCAACAATACAATAAGTTTCTCCAACCTGTTCTCCACGAATTTCAGCCTAATATAGGTGAAAGAGATGACTCTCTCTCCTCTCTCTAGAACTTAGGACCCAAATTTAGGGCACCAGTAGCCTAAAATAGCCAATTTTGGCCTATATGTCCAAATAACATGATTTTGGTGTCATTTCGAAGGTCCTAAAGTTTGAGACTTCTTCAACATAAAATATATACTAAAATAAAAGTATCTAGGCCTCTTTCACACATGTGAAATGTTAGATCCAAAACTATGTACAAAAATTGCCAATTTAGGCCTCAAACTAGCTAGGAAATGTTGACAATTTTCACACAATTTACCTAATGTATGTTTTTGTAAAATTTCATAGGAGTAAATTTTTGAAAATGAAATAGATAAACAAAGTTTGATTTACCTTTGTGGCACTTGTTGATGCTACATCTTCTTCTGCGATAACCTAAAAATAGTGCAATAAAGTTAAGTTGAAAATTATTTTAACATTTTATCATATAAATATAAAAACAGTGTTTGTTGTATTTGAGGGAGAGACTCAAATAGATGTGCTATTGTCAGGTTGATCATTTGTCTTAAGAAGAAATTGTGATTGGTCCATTTGTCACTTTGTTTCCACTTTGATCCATGGGACCAAAGTGTTTATTAAGATCACCAACAATTGCATTAGATTGTGCATGCATCTTTTCACCAACATTCCAATCAACAATTGTTGATTGGAATGTTGTATTCAAAATACAAATTTCTTAACGTGTAGTAGGATTTGTTTACATGTGTTTTAAAATAACGAATTGTTATTGAATTTGTATGTCTGAAGAACTGCCAAAAATTGGCAAATCTAGCTTGATAAAAAACCATGTAGTATAATGTAAGTTTTGTACTTAAGTGGATTCAACACTGTGAGGCCAAGATGCCACGTGGCAATCCACTCCTAATGTACTTAGGTCAAGTCCATAGGGTTGGTCATGTCATTTTGGTAGTGATTCCTACTTTATAGGACCTAAGTCCTAGATTTAAGGTGAAAATTGACCAACTAGCTACCTACCAAGCATGACTCTAGGAAATAGACTAGGGTTTCATTTTAGAGCAAAAAGACTGAGTTAACTAAATAAATGAATAAGAAATCGTGCGATAAAGTAATTATCTTACTAAGTTCTAGGTATTAATTAATATGAAATGGCTATCAAAAGACTAAACATTGGTATTTTATAAATAGTCGACCATCGTTATTACTTTGAAATTCATCTCGTGGATTTTTCTTATCAATAAGTAGCGATAACATATATCTTGTTCGATAAAGTTCATGTATTCTTCGGGTTCTATTCTGCATGTATTCATAAGGAACATCTGTTTTGTTGATGAATATGTCATTCTTGTTGTCATTGTTGTGATGTTGTCAGTTGAAAGCAAAAATGTATACAATAATAAGTGGACTAAAGTATTTGAACCAAATTTGAAATTTTGCATCAAACAAGAATTAATTTGCAAAATTAAGAATTTCAACGAGGTTGAAAATTGTAGTCAAATGAAATTACTACATTACAAATTTCTTACTTCGAAAAGTTTGAATGCTACACTTTTCTTGGCAAGTTGGCATGAAACTCTTATTTTAAAAGGCTTGCCATTTTTGCATATAATAGAAGTTTATGATCATAGCAAAAAAGATGATGAAGTTTGTCAAGGGACATCATGCTCGAAAGACAAAAATTATTGAACTTAATTATGGTGCCTCTTGTACCAAATGATAATAAACTCGTAGTTTTATCTTCCAAGTCATAATAAACTCGTAGTTTTACATTGAGATTGTCCTCATGATGTGGCTCATTTGGTGCATACAACACTATTGCCCCAACATGTTGTAGCACAAATTGTTGCATATAACTCATATTCACAAGTTAGAAATAAGGTATAATGCATCCTGTGATCATTTGTGGGCTTTTTTATGTGGGCCCATACACCACTATCAAATTTTTATTCCTTTTAAAATCCATAACATCAACACCAAATTGAGCTACATATTGCCAAATTGTATGCAAAAACTGGACCTAGAAAACTAAAAAACATGAAAAAGATTTCTTATAGGAAATTGAAAAAAGCCACACATATTACATGACAATTAAATTGCTGACACATAAAATAAGAGGTAAATGTCAGAGCTTGTGGATTGAGGTGAAAGAAGTTGTTTTGATGAGAGATGGAAAGAAATTGCCTGGTGTGAAAACAACAACGCTTATAAATTGTAAGCAAACCTTGAATAAATAGCCATTGCATAGCCTGATTAGGGTATGTTACATTCTTTTAGCATTGCATATATGTCATCATCAGGGTTCCCACATATCTGTTCTATGATTTGTCCACTTTGCATGAAATGTCTCTTTTATGCTTTGTCCATTTTGTGTGTGCTCTTTTTTGTCCACTACAGTACATCCCGATGCTGTCAACCTCAAGTAAACGGAAGCTACTGTAGCTTTCCGTTGTGATTCCACATATTTTCCAGGCGTACATAAATGGATTAGCATGTTTCATGAAACCTAACAACCACACCATCATCCACACAAAAATGGACACACAAAATGAGAAGAAATTTGAAAAAGCGTTATGCCAGGGAATGTCTAGGTCTGAGATCTGAGACAATCAACAATAGGAGACAGTTGAGGAGAGACGAGTGAAGAGGAGAGAAGACGAGAGAGAGAGAGAGAGAGAGAGAGAGAGAGAGAGAGAGAGAGAGAGAGAGAGAGAGAGAGAGAGAGAGAGAGACCAAATGGTGACGTCCCAATTGGGAGAGACACCCTAATTGGGACATGACTGATAAAAATTCCACATCATCATAGAATTTTGATGACATGGATTTTTTATTTTTATTTTATTTTAATGGTGACGTGGAATTTTCTCCGTCCAAAGAACTTTAAAATGGGTATTAGCTGGCCTTATAAATATTGCATCCGATTATTATGTTGCTTGTTGCTTTGATGGAGTTCCAAAAATGCTTTACTTAATGTGTGAAGTAATTGGCTATGAAAAGAAACAAATTTGTCTCTAGTTATGGGAATCTCCTCATTTGCTATCCTATGGAAATGCAAAAAAAAAAATCGTTTATGTTTGTTAGGTTAGAATGCAAAAGACAAGATGACAAAGCAATATTAATAAAAAATTGATGTTTTTCTATGAAATTACATGCCTACAAAATGTATTATTGGCAAACTTTAATATTTAGCCAAAAGGCACAGACAAAAAATTTGCAATTACCTAGCCATAATCAAGCCTAGTGACTACATAGCAACAAAAAAAAAACCGAAGTTGAGTTACAAGCAAAAGCTAAAAGAAAAAAATTAAAAGATTGTCCTCATCATGTGGCTCATCTGGTGCATACAACATTGTTGCCCAAACATGAGGTAGCACAAATTGATACATATTAACTCATACTCACAAGTTATAAATAAGGTATAATGCATCCTATGGGCATTTGTAGGCTTTTTTATGTGGCATACATTACTATCAATTTTTTATTCTCTTTCAAAACCCGTAACATTAACACCAAATTGAGCTGTATGCCAAATTGTATGCAAAAACTGGATCTAGAAAACTAAAAAACATGAAAATGATTTCTTATAGGAAATTGAAAAAAGCCACGCATTTTACATGACAATTAAATTGCTGACACATAAAATAAGAGGTAAGTGTCTTCAAATTCACAGCTTGTGGATTGAGGTGAAAGAAGCTGTTTTGATGAGAGATGGAAAGAAATTGCATAGTGATGCTAATCCCATCTAGAGAGGTGCCATGACTCATAGTTATCTGATTTGTTGTTATACAATAAGCTCAAATTACTATAGATTTGGCTTATTGCCAAACTACATAGGTAAAGTAGATTAGGATGGGTACTGCATGTGTTAAATTGCAATTCCGTGAGAAACTGATTTTTTGAGACAGTCTGGCGATAGCAACTTTCAAGCAACTCATGTATCTCAAAGAGCTGAGAGTCAAGTAAAAGTCTACAAAAGCAATACATGCAGATTTATTGGCAAGAGCTTCAGGTTACACATTACTTACTCAAGCAACTCTTCTTGATTCACTTGTCTTGTCTCATTTCTTCTCACTGGTGGCTAAAAAATGTGCATTGCATCTAGTGTATTCCCTATGAGATATGGATTGGTATTTGCAAAAGTGTGTAAAATCACCAAAAGCACTACTAGCCCATGGCCAATCACAATTGTAATCTATGTTTTTTCTAATCAGGAGTGTAGAAATAGCTCAAACTGCAATCAGAAAGCTGTGATCTAAGCACACGGATCTTCTATTTGACACTGACCTAAAGCTTATTTCGTGGAAACTGTACTTCTCTTGCTGCCTCTGACACCACAATGTAATTACTTACCTCTGCTCACATTCTCTGCGGACTCATAGCTATAAATATAATTTATCATGAATATTTGTGAGCAGACCAGACGAAGATTAATGCCTAAGTCTAAGTTATCCTAACATTGCCAAAAAAAATCTGCAAGTACCTTCAGAATCTTGTGTTCTCTCTCTCTTTCTCTTTCTTTCTTTCTCTCTCTCTCTCTCTCTCTCTCTCTCTCTCTCTCTCTCTCTCTCTCTCTCTCTCTCTCTCTCTCTCTCTCTCTCTCTCTCTCTCTCTCTCTCACACACACACACACACACACACACACACAATCTTATGCTAGCAGTAATGAGTAAGAAGAAAACTATGAGTATTCGTTGTTCTGATCTTAAGTAAAAGTCTGCATGGGCATATTCTTTCCAGTACTTCTCTTGCTGCCTCTGACACCACAATGTAATCCTTTACCTCTGCTCACGTTCTCTGGGGACTCATAGATATGAATATAATGTTATCTTGACAATATGTGAGCAGACCAGACGAAGATTAATGCCTAAGTCTAAGTTATCCTAACATTGCCAAAAAAATATCTGCATTCCAAGTACCTTATTGTGTTCTCTCTCTCTCTCTCTCTCTCTCTCTCTCTCTCTCTCTCTCTCTCTCTCTCTCTCTCTCTCTCTCTCTCTCTCTCTCTCTCTCTCTCTCTCTCTCTCTCTCTCTCTCTCTCGCACACACACCACACACACACACACACACAATCTTATGCTAGCAGTAATGAGTAAGAAGAAAACTATGAGTATTCATTGTTCTGATCTTAAGTAAAAGTCTGCAAGGGCTTATTCTTTCCCGTCCCAATTTTTTCCAATTATCCATAAAAAAGCAGGAAGCTACTGCAGTACAAACAATAATGGCTACATCAGTATAAGCACATGGAAGAGATGAGATGTAAGTTATTTGCAAAAAGACTGAAGCTAACTATACTAGGGACTAATTTGAGATCTCATTGCAGCAGGTATCGCATATCTACTGAGGCCTCTCTCTTGCATAGATTTGGCATTGTTTGTTCATCATTTTTATTATATGAGGAGGAAAAAGCCCACTATTAAGCTCCCCAAACCCAGAGCTGCAAAGTTGTATTTCTGTTGGGCTACTCCAGAAACAGCTACCCCGAATTCCATTCCGTCGGTGCAGTCAGTGCTTGCATTAGACAGGAAGTACCAGTTCCCAGCCGTTGTTAATGGAATTGTCACAGATCCATTGGTGTAAACCATACCTCCAATGGGTGCTAAGGCAGTGCAAGCCAAGTAGTCAGTCGTATTGACTCGAATCACGGTGTGTATGTTTGCAAGGAAATTGAACACTGCAAAACAGGTTGTACTGTATCAATTAGCCTGAAACAAATCTAGTTGCAAGGAAATTGAATATTGCAAAGCAGTATGGTAACAATTTAAACGATACATTATAACATCTATCTGCAAGGATATTGAAAACAGAAAAACAGACTGCATACCAATTAGCAGAAACCCAATAAGCTACAATTATATACATCTATTTGCAAAGAAATTGAACACTGCAAAACAGTCTGCATATCAATTAGCACAAACCTACTAAGCATCTATTCGCAATGAAATTGAAAACCGCAAAACAGGTTGTATACAATCAGTTGAGCCCATCCTCCCATCTCCCTCTCCCCCAGCTCTCTCTCTCTGCCCAACTGCTCTTCTTTCCGAGCAGTACAAGAGAATAGCGTATGTTTCCACAAGCAGGTGAAAAGAAAAGCGCATGAAGTGGGTCATAGATAGATGTGACATACGCAGGCTATCCCCCACATGGTATGTGTTTGTGAGAGCCCATGCAGTGTAATTAGGCAGATGAGTGATTGGATCAGGAGTCATCCATCCCGATGCTCCCCCCACTGTGTAAGTTGTTGGGGATGCAGTAGCACCTCCAACGATTGCAATCACAAACAGCATGCTTGCTGCCCACAACATCTCGTCTGCCGTCCATGCTCCTGCTGCTGCTCGCTTGCTCCTCAACCCCTCCATTGAAGCGATCAACCGGGCTGCTTTGTGTTTCTACTGCTCCTGTGCTGCTCAAGAGATGGATTAGTGCAAAATCAGATCAATCTTGAAGGCATAACGGAGACTCAGCGAGAGAGAGAGAGAGAGAGAGAGAGAGAGAGCGCGAGAGAGAGCGAGAGAGAGGGACAGTTAAGTCAGTTATAAAAGTCCGGCTTCGAGGAGCGTCTAGGTTTGAAGGGCTCGCTGTCCGTCACGACTCTGAATTCAACAACCGCCCCCCTCCCCCCCCCCCCCCCCCCCCCCCCCAAAACAAAAAAAAAACACTAAAAACTCCCAAATTTTTTGGCCTTGAATGTTTATTTTTAAGCCTTGCCTCACATCATTAAGCTATCAAATAGTGTTGATCATTTCTAAAAAGGTAAAGCTTCATCCATTGGTGAGTTTGGCAAAAAAACGTTCATTTTTTAAAATTGCTATAGATTGCAATGACAAGCTTTCTCAAAGGTAGTCTTGATCTTAGTGTTGTAGTTTAATCTTACTCCTACTCACCTAAATTTATCTTCTGAATACTCCAGTACAATGTAAATATCCACTCTCTGCAACAGTTTGCAGAAATGAACTATTATTCGCTATTCAAAGCAGAGCAAAGGTCGATACGACACTCGACAATATTCGAGTTTGAGCCTCGCGACTCACCATCTACATCGACTCGACAAGTTAACCGATCAGCTCGACTCGACTCGACACGACACTTTTGAGATTTGAATGGTACTGCTCGAAATGGAGCTCGGTTTCACATCTGCTTACTATATAGTTTACACTAAACTGTTGAGTGTTATTTTGTAAACTCTACATCGTGCCCAATACACTGGTTAGTCACGATTGTTGTAACTTTGTATATATACAATAAATCAGAATAAGCAAGACACATCAAAATAGATGCGTGTAAACTAGAGTTCAAGTACCAACTCCATTGTATCAGATTATCCGATATTCCTCAAAATCAGAAACCTCAAGAGAGAGTGAGAGCAATTCAAGAAGTAGAGATATTGTTTTAATGTGTAATTAGCATAGTAGGATTGAACACATAACGCATAGTACTATGAACAATTTTTTCGGGCACATGATTTATTCGTGATTTGATTGTTGTTGTCACAACAACTAATATACAGATTCTTTGTTTTTCCTTAATGTGCTTTAGTATTGTCGAATGCTCTCTAATTCATTTCTATTTCTCTTACCGATACTACTCGCTCCATCGACTAACGTAGAATATCTGATTCAAAGAGCGCACGGTTGTCACAGATGTCTAATTGTTTCATACTCTTCATAACTATCTAAGACACCTACCTAGATATTCTACCGGTTGAAAGAATGATCCAAGTACTAATCAGAACTCGATAGTTCGATTTGATCCTTTAAAATTTGCATTGTTTTTCTTTGTTTGGTAAGAACTCTTACAACCTACAAGTAACTTCACTATTTTTGATCAAGATCTAGTTGTGGACTGCAAGTGTATTGTCCACATGTGTTAAACCGTACCACAACCTTCAAAACATCTTCTTATCGTGTTTTTAGATAAAAAGAAAACTAAGAAGGATAAAAATGCAAATATTACGAAAACTGTGAAAAGCGTGAAAAACGCGACAACTAAAACGCAACTTGCAGAGCAATCCGCAAACATTACTAAAGACCCAGACTTTGATAGATCTAATGAGAAATACTATGAACCAAATATCAGTTTAGAAGCTAAGAAACTCCTAGATGAAGAAACAAAGAGAGTTAAAAAGGTAACGTTCTCAGATCCAATAATAAGTAATGAGATACCTAGAGACCCATCTCCAGTTAGGCATGTTCATATGACATAGTGGAAGATTTTGCCTCTAGAATGCCCAATATAACTTTCAAATAGTTATTAGAGGATAATCAATATTATAAGAAAGAGATTAAACAATCCTTGCAAAAGAAAAAGAAAAGGAAAGCTAAGTTGTCATTAGTCGACGTAGGACTGATAAACCATTGTAGGGATGTAGATCTTGGTGAGTAGTAGCCCTTCCATCTATAAAAAAGGATTAGAACACTGGATAGGTACCTAACTATGCATAGATGCTACTTTTAGCCATTTATCTACTCCCTCCCTGAACTCTATTCATCGCTAACACTACCCACCTTTAACTCTACTCCTCTACACTAACATTCATCATGATTTTAGGCTGAATGAGAAGAAGAGAAGTGAATAGGGAAAGGAGAAGAGAGAAAGAGAGAAGAAGAGGGAAAAAAGGTGAGATCGAGGTCAGCTCAAATGCTCAATGTCATTGCTTATGGAGAAACCTTAACTAACACAAACAAAAAACATGGAATAAATGGAAATAACAAGCAATCACAACAATAGCATAAGCAAGAGTGATTAGCAAATGAGGATGCTTGAGCTCTCAAAATAGTAGAGTCTCCTCCTCTCAATTAAGCATGAAAATAGAGTATATGAGGTGCCTTTTTATATATGGGGAAGGCCCTTGCTCCAGAATACTATTGGCTAATATGTACACTAATCCTATCAATTCATCTTGGACCCAACTTAATTCAAGGGTCCTAAAAAAGTACATTGGATATCACAAGATTCATGTGAGTCCCAAATTGGACCCAACTTAAAAAAAAGTTTAACACTAAGTTATAAACTTGACTTTGGGCCTCATGTTTTATTTTAATTACAAAAGGGCCCAAGTCTATTATTTCTATTTACGCTCAACTTGCATGCTCATTGGGCCATGGGCTTATACGTGCAGGATGCCATGCCCTCGCAACACATTTATAAGTCAAATTTATTTACTTACTCTGTGTTGGGAATACCCCCAATAACCATGGTGACGAAGGTCCACCTGAAATCCAGGTGATATTCAATGGATGCATTTTAGATAGTGTACCCATAGATTCCGGATCCAGTGTATATATAATGACTAAAGAGACAGCGTATGAGTTAGGCATTCATCATAGAATAGCGCCTACACTTAGACACCTGAGATTAGTAGATGCAACTAGGAGAGCTCCAATAGGGGAGTTGTCTGGTTACAATTTACATTGGTGACCATAAGCTTTTGATGGACTTCATTATATTAAAAACCACTAGGGAGTCATCTTACAAAGTTTTATTAGGGAGACCATGGCTATATCAAGCCGATGTTATTACCCATTGGAGGAAGAAGGAGATTACCTTCCGAGACTAGATGGCAACATCAGAAGGAAAGAGCCATAAACGAATTACTATATCCTGGGAGAAGGATAAATATGAAGGTGAGACGCCTACAACTTCCTCGAGTTATACTTTAGAGGATGAAGGAGTTCATTCTATAAGGACCAAGGAAGGGGAGAGGTTTGTTACATTATCCATACCTACATATAGCAATAAAGTAGAATATGTAGATAGAGGAGACTGTGGAGTCCCCGAGATAAGTGCCATTATAGGATGCCATACTATTGATAGAATATTAGTAGACTCAGGATCTAGCATTATCTTAATGACCGAGAAAATGGTTGAGTTAGAATTAGAAGACCAGATCCAGCCTACTACTCACCATGAAATTCATTTAGTAGATGCATCTAGATGCACACCAATAGGAGAACTAAAGGGGTGTTAATGTAATTATAGAGACAGAGACTTTTGTCATGAATTTCTTTGTCATAAACCCATTAGATACGCCACCATACTCAATATTATTTGGAAGACCATGGTTATACTAGGTAGATGCTATTATAAATTGATCCACCAAACAAATATTCTTTCCAGGCATTCTCACAACCAGTCCATTAGGAGGTCACCTTATGAGATGGGGTGAGGAGATAGCAGGACTACAAAATCCTAGATCGATTTCATAGATTATTATTAGATGAATTTCATTATCAAGTAGAGTTAAAAAATGAGAAGGACCACCAAAACGCCGACTATATCATGGCTTAATATCAGATGAATTCCCAGATGAGCACATAATGCGCATTCAAGCGGAATCATCTATTTATGAAGATATTATTAATTTCTTACAGGACCAAATTTATCCTGATCATTTCAATAAACAGCAGAAGACAAAGTTTCTTGCAAAAGTAGGACCCTACACGATTATAGATAAGGTACTATATAAATTAGGAGCTGATGATAACCTTCGCCACTGTTTAGAACCCAGCAAAACCACCACCGTAATAAGTGCACTACATGAACAAGATTTGGGGAGGCCATTATGCACTTAAAAATACTGCCAGAAAAATTCTAAATGCTAAGTATTGGTGGCCTACACTTTATAGAGACATTAAACTTTTCATTAAAAAATGTGATCCATGTAAGAGGATGCGGAAACCCAGCTTCGCGACACATTGGCCACTTACGCCAATCATTCCCTTGGCACCGTTTGAGAAGTGGGAAATAGATTTCGTAGGGCCTATCAAGCCAACCACTTGTAAAACCCGTCGTCGTTATATTCTCGTTGCAACGGACTATGCCACCAAGATGGTAGAGGTTGAAGCTACAGTAAAAAACGATGCCAAAATTGTGGCAAAGTTTTTGTTTCAAAACATCATCACTCGTTATGGATGTCTCTTAGAACTTGTTGGTGATAGGGGAACCCATTTTCTTAATCAAACCATTGAAGCCATGTTATCGTATTTTTCCATCACACATCGTCAAACCACTCCGTATAGTCCTAAAGCAAATGGAGTTACTGAGTGAGCTAACGAAATCTTGTGCAAAATTTTGAACAAAGTGACAGAAACACATTCTTCCGATTGGGATCAGAAGTTATCATTAATTTTACGGGCATATCAAACTGCCGAGAAAATTACAACTAGGCAGACACCATATTACCTCGTATATGGAATGCACCCGATATTACCCATAGAATTTGAAGTTCCAACCTTCCGCATTGATAATAGAAAATGGATGCATGAAAATGACAGCCTCCAAGAGCGAATGATTGCTCTAACGCAGTTGCAGGAGGACCGTCGGTCAGCATCAATAGAAACTGAACGGGTCCAAAATAAAATTAAATTAAAATTTAATCAATCGATCAAAAAAATCAAAATTAAACGTGGAGACTATGTGCTTCTGTATGAGAACAGACACATGTTGTTTCCAGAAAAATTACACTGGATGGGACCTTATAAGGTCATTGAAGTATTTAACAATGGATCGTTGTAGTTAGTAGATCTCGAAGGACATTTACTTGATACTCGAGTAAATGGATCTAGAGTGAAGCGATACTATGACTGATTTCTAAACAGAAATAGCGAGATTATCTTAGCAAATTTTGGTGATTAATGTGAAATATGCGACAGTCATTGTTCCACATATGTTTGTAAGGCTCACCGTTTTATCTATGCCAAAAAATGTGACACTGACGTTCATCCTTGGTGTTTTCGCCATATCTTATTTTGCGAAAAACCCGACATTTTTGTTAGCACGTTTTCCATTTACTTGTCACATCCACTTGTTGTTTTTATTTTTCAAAAAATACGACACTGTTTGTATTTCTTTCCAACTTGTTTCCTGTTGGATTTATCTCCTCTACTCTCCTAAATCCTATTTTAATCTGCCTCCATTCATGCTGCATTTTTTTCGCGACTGATTATCAGTCGAGCTCAGTCTAGCTCTTTGCGAATCACTCGCAACTAATAATTTGTCTAGCTGTTCGCGACAAATTATTTTTGATGTTTTATTACTTAATATTTGGCTATGTAATTGATCGTGATTTCTATCAATAACATTCTGTTCATTTCTGATAGGCGTAGTCATGCTTAGGGAAAGAGTAATATAGCTCATTCCGCTGCACACGAACACTTTCTGTTCGAGTTCATTTCTCATTCGAGTTTTGAGTTCGCTTCTTTTTGTGTTCATTTCTTTTCAAGTTATTTTAGTTTCTCATACTCTCACACCCTCTTTCAATTCCCAACATGGTATCAGAGCTATTTTCATGGCCTGATAAGCTTCCACAGTACAAGACTCTACCAACCGATAGAGTAATTGTCTTCTTGTTCTGTAAAGTATCAGATTTTCATACTTAGGTCCTTGATAGTTTTTCCTATCACTTAGACTAGTCTTCCACATGGATTCCCAAGGGAAAGCCAATCCTATCATGGACAAGCTTGATGGAGCCAATTACCATCTGTGGAAATTTAAGATGAAAACTGTACTAATGGATAAAGAATTGTATGACGTTGATAAAAGTGAAACCGGAAGCAGAAAACGCAGCAGCAATCACCAGATGGAAGCTGAAGGATGGAAAGGCTTTTTCGTTGATCATCCTCAACATTTCGGATACCCAGATTGGCCATGTATCCGAGGCCTAGACATTGAAAGAAGTCTGGGACATCTTGAGCACACTATATGAAGTCCGAGATATAGCTTCCAAACTACATCTCAGGAAGACATTTTACTCCCTCAAGATGGCAAATGGTGATTCCCTACAGAATCACATCAATCAATTCAAGAACCTGCTAAGGCAAATGGCCGTTGTCGGATCTGTCATAGACGATCAAGACGCAGTGATGCAACTACTTACAAGCTTGCCAAGCTCATATGACAGCTGGGTGATGATCATCACGACACATCCAGAACTGACTCTTTCGAGAGTCATTACTATGTTGTTGTAGGAAGACACGTGGAGGAACGAAGCCTCAAGTTCCTCAGTTGATTCTCACGTTTTATACACCAACAAGAGCACAACTACGCAAAAGAAGAAGAAAGACCCGAAGCAATCAAAGATAGACCAGAAACCAGCACAGCACAAAGAACAGTCGAATCTGCAGACGAAGAAAAAGTTGTTCTGCAGATACTGCAAGCAAAACAACCACGAAATTCAAGACTGCTGGATACTGCAAGCAAAGAACAACAGCAAGGGGCAATTGAATCAAGTGGCAAATGTAGCAACAAAAGCTCCACAACCTATTCAAAAAGCGGATCATGATGCCTTCATGATCAGCCATCAAGGAACATCCGACAATAGTTCTTGGTTCCTGAATTCTGGAGCCACTCGGCACATGACCAGTCTCATTGGTTGTTTCAAATTCTATTAACCTTACAATACCAAGAAATATGTTCACCTTGGCGAAGGTATTGTGAGATTGAGTTTTGCAAATGATCAATCTAAGCTATTCTCTAAAGCCCTGTATGTACCAAATTTATCTACGAATCTGCTCTTTGTAAGCAGGATCACAAATCTAGGACATAGAATAGAATTCGAATGTGATTAGTGCAAAGTAGTTGATAGGACAGACAAGATCCTAGCACTCGGAAAGAGGCATGGATACTTGTATAAATTAAGTTCTGCCATGCAAATAAAAGTTTACTTTGGCATTATAGACTTGGTCACTTGAATCATGTTACTGTACAACAAATGTCTAGACAATCTATTGTTCTTGATTTCGACTATCCTCGTGATAAAGTCGAGTTAGCTATCTGTCAAGACTGTCTAGTTGGTAAACTGACTAGGAAACCATTTAAATCAAGTCATCAGCATATTGCTAGAGGATTGTTAGACATTGTACATTTAGACATTTGTGGCCCGATGAAAAATCCTTTGTTGAAGGATGCAAAGTACTTTATAACTTTTATTGATGAATATTCCAGAAGGACTATGGTGTATTTTATAAAGAAGAAATCAGAAACCTTCAACTGCTTCAGAATCTTCAAGGAGCGTGCAGAAAAGGAGACTGGACGGACGATCAAGGCTTCAAGGTCAGACAACGATGGAGAATATATCTCTATCGAGTTTAAGGAGTACTGCCAAAGCCAAGGCATTGAGCAACAATTCATTGCTTCTTATAGTCCTCAATCTAATGGCTTAGTCGAGAGGAAGAACCGTACCCTGGTTGAATCAGCCAAATGTATGCTAGTGCATGCATCGCTGCCCAAGAGATTCTAGGCCGAAGCTGTCTCCATTGCAGCTTACGTCCAGAACAAATGTTCGACCAAGGCCCTCTCAGGCAAGACACCTCATGAGGTGTGGACAGGCTCTAAGCCTTCTATGAAGAACATAAGAGTGTTTGGATGCGTTGCCTATGCGCAAATTCCAAAAGACACGAAAAAAAAAATTGGACTTCCAAGGTCTCAAGACCATCTTGTTTGGTTTTATTTCATCTGATAATACATACAAGCTGTATGATTTTGATACCCAGCAAATCTTGTATAGCCGGGATACAGTCTTTATTGAGGATCAGTTCGTTGACATCAAAGGCAAAGATATTGCTCCAAAAGAACCTTCATAACCTGCCATTGACACAACTGTCCGAGCTTCTGGCTCAAAGTTATTGTGGAATTGCCACCACCAGCAACAATTCGAGGAGTTTATGTGTTTATGGGTCATGCGAACTACTATCAAATTTTTATTATCTTCTTTGCGGATTTAGCATGACCTATATACAAACTAACTATTGTTCCTATTTGGACAGTAGAGGCGTTAGAAGCCTTTGAAAAGTTAAAAAAAGCATTATCTTCAGCACCAATACTACGTTCTCCAGATTGGACATTAGAGTTTTGTTCATATGGATGCCTCAAAATATGCCACTGAATCAGTTTTGACACAGCCAGGTGACTATAAGAAGGATTATCCCATATGATTTGCAAGCAGATAGCTTACAGATCTAGAAAAGAATTATTCAACAACAGAACGTGAAGCGCTAGTCATGATTTTTTCTGTTCGAAGATTTTGTCACTACCTCATGGAAACGCACTTTGCATTTTATACGGATCATCAACCGTTACTTTACTTGGTAAACAAGACGTGTAATACTAGACGTATTCATTGTCCGTGTCCATTGTCGACCCACTTTTTGACAACGAATCAGACAAAGATGTTGCTGCTACCTAGCAACAAGTCCCAAGAGTGGTTCATCAGTCGAATTCTCCCAGAAGATCAAGCCGAGTGCGCACACAGCCCACAAAGGTATACTCCTGAGTCTGCATGTCTCTTGATACATGAAGCAACGATAGTTGAAAGGGCACTCAACCAACCAGACTCTGATCTCTGGAGGGAAGCTATGGACAGAGAGTATTCCTCTCTGATCAAGAACCAAACGTGCCCACTAGTCAAAGCTCCTATTGGCTGCAATATCATTAATTGCAAATGGATCTTTACAATGCCAATGGAACAATTGATCAAAGGAAGGCAAGACTCGTAGTATGAGAATTCACTCAGACCCCAACGTTGACTACAGCAGGAATTTCTAAACAGTAGTCAAACATTTGTCGATCCGAGCACTCATGTCTTATGTTGCAGCTGCCGACCTCAAAGTACATCAACTTGATATACAAACAACTTATCTGAATGGAGTTATACAAGAAGACATCTACATGATCCAGCCCGAAGGATATGTTCTGGAAGGTATGAAGAATCATGTTTGTAAACTCCACAAAGCACTTTACGGCTTGAAACGGTCTGCTAGAGCTTGGTTTCAGAGGATCAACACATTCCTCGTTAAACAAGGTTTCCAACCAAACACTGTTGATTGCAACGTCTATTCCAAGTCAGTGCAGCAATCCTTCATTATCATCACCTTATACATGGATGATACGTTGTTGTTCAGCAACAATACCAATTTGGTCAAGGATTCTAAGCAGATGTTGTCTTCAGAGTTCGACATGACTGATCTGGGTGAGGCTCACTTCTGTCTAGGCATTCAGATCCACAGAGATAGAGCGAGACGATTGATCTACATCACTCAACAAAGGTATCTTCACAATGTTCTTAACAGATATGATCTAATGAATTGTAAGTTAGCTCACTCACCGATGGATCCAAGCCTGCATTTGTCAAAGGACCAATGTCCTCAGACCAAGCAGGAAGAGGAGCAGATTAGAGAGTATCCTTATTGATCAATACTTGGATCTCTCATGTACGCAATGGTCTGTACAAGACCAGATATCTCTTTTGCAGTAAGCTCACTCAGCCAATATATGGCTAATCCTGACATTACCCATTGGAAGGCTCTCATAAGAGTCATGAGGTATATTCGAGCTACCATGCACCAATGCATCTGCTATGGAGATGTCAGCAACGACAATCTTCATCAGCTCAGTGCATATTCTGATGCAAGCTGGGGAGGAGATGTAGACAATCGTAAGTCCACATTTGGATTTACATTCTTCTTCAACGGTGGTCCTATCTCATGGAACAGTTGTAAGCAAACCTTTATCGCATCCTAGTGGCAATTCCAAATTACACATATTACAGGTGGAATTATGCTCTCCACTAGAGGTCACCATCAAAAGGTGGCTCACTTAACTTTTCTAAGAGGGGTCTACTTGCATTTATTACGTTTGCCTAGAAATACTAGTTCCTACATGGTCATTCCATCTTTCGCGTTCACCATGAGGGTTACACAGTTTCTACTTGTCATTCATAACTAGCATTTCTCGGCTCTCATTCTTCGTTTGTCTCGTCTTCTCAGAGGCCTCCTCGGTCTAAGATGAGAGGTGCTCGTGGGTAGCTCTGGCCGAGTATCTTGGAGATTCGTTAGAATCAGCCAACATCATCCCACCTCTAATGTGTTACAGGACCCATTGCAACCCATATTGGATGATATTGATCGGCACTTGGAAAAACGTGAATCTTCGTTCGCTTGCATAAAACCAAGTGTTTATTTATGCCAGTCTTCAACAAAAAACTATTTTTTGCAAATTGCCGCAATGTAACTAGAATGTCTTATTGCTGCAAGTGGTTGGTGTCTTCAAAATTGAAGAGTCCCCAGCAGCGTCACAATTCTGCATGCTTGAGTGTCTCCCCTGTGTCTATTTCTCTTTTTTGTCACTTATATCTACCATGGACGGTTTCATCTTTGGTTTTTTGGCATGTACTAATTCTCTGAGAGGTCTGTATTCTCCATTTTTTTGCTTCTAGGTGCTTCATCAATTTTTCTCTCAGTCGAAGTTCCAGTCTTATCGATGTTCTTTGCTTGATGAAAAGAGGAGAATCTTCGATTGGTAGGTTGCACAAACCTTGGGTTATAAGTCTTCAAGGGAATGGACTCATGAACAAATTGGTGGTAGAAAATAGATTTTGACAGATGGATTGGTGACGATAGAGAAACATGGTGAAGGCTCGGTGCGAGGGTGAAGGAATTGACAATGCTAATGTTGTAGCCTTGGACGCTTGCAATGTCGAGCTTTGACCACCACTTGCTCGGTGAGGTGCTCATTTTGTCTGTAGGCTCATTGTTGTCTTCATCTTTTTCTTTTCTGCAGCTCCTTGTTTTGATCCATTGCTTTTGGATCTCTTTGGGCCTCACAGGAGGGGACTCAACTATCATTGCTCCATAGAGTTTCTTTTGATCAAGATCGATCCGACTCACTTGTTGCTTAAGTTCGTCCTTTCCTCCCCAGCTTCTTTGCTTTATTTCTTTTTGCTGCTTCACCTGCCTTCTTAGATGTTCTTTTTTGGCTGACCAACCAATGTAGGTGGTAGTTGGTCTCCACAAGACATTTGTAATGATCTCTTAGCTGTATCGATAATATTATCAAGGTTTGAAAAGACTAAGAATTTCTCAGGTGAACAATCGAATGATGGAAAACAGAGAGATGGTGTGGACGATAGGCAAGAGATTAGATGCAGATGTTGTGGCAAGGGGACTAGTTGATGGGAATATGGATGATGTGGATGTAGGAGTGATTGAAGAAGGAGACTGATTTTCCAATACTTGTACTTCTCTTTTTCTGAAGGATCTTCATCATGACTAGGGTACTTTTTCTGATTGAGTCCCTTTGGATTGCCCATCTACCTTTTTAGCCTTGTCTTTTTCATCTTTGGTTTCGTGACCCTGGTTGTCGATTTGCTCATGTTGTTGTTGGAAATGTGGCTACTTCAGTGGATGCTTGTAAATTCATTCTCTCCTCTACCCCAAAATCTGTAATGCCACTCTCTCTTTCTCTCTCTCTCTCTCTCTCTCTCTCTCTCTCTCTCTCTCTCTCTCTCTCTCTCTCTCTCTCTCTCTCTCTCTCTCTCTCTCTCTCTCTCTCTCTCTCTCTCTCTCTCTCTCATGTTCATCACTTGGAAAGTCAATAAATGGATCATCATCATGAGGTATCCTCACTATACCATCTTTCCCACTGGATGTGTCTATCTTCTCAACATCCTCGTCTCCATAAATCTTGGATTCATCAAAGATAACATCACGGCTTACATGGATTTTGTTTTCCCTTGGGTCTTTTGTCATAGGCTAAAAGCAGTATGTCGAGGCCAACTGTGATGTCAGAAGTCAAAAATAATGACCTGCACATTTTTCCTTACCAGGCCACTTGCCGCTTTTCCACCAAATTGAAAGCCAAATCGGCATCGCCTTCCGAAATGCACTCAGTCGTCAACTCCCAACTACGTGCCCAATGGAATGGTGAAATCACTCTTGGTGCACTCCGAACACTTTCTCCACTGCAATCACTCTATTTTGCTATACCGTACTTGCAAGTACAGAGTCTAGGTGCCCTTCGTTTGGAGGTTATAGCCTTTCGTTTGGGTCAAAACGGATAAAGGAGACAAAATTAAGGGCTTTTTGTGTTTTTGAACTATTTCTTCACCTTGAAGAAACTTCACACTTCACTTGTGAAGGGACCCAACTCCAATTTTAGTGTAAATTTTTTTAATGAAGTTGAAGGCCAAAATGCACTTCAAGTCCCTTTAGCCCACTTCAAGGACCTTTTCAAACCAATCAAATGGTTTATCTCAATCCAATGGCCCACAGTTCTTCTTAAGGATGTTATCCTGGCCTTTGATCATACTAGTTGTTGATCCAACGGTCTCTGGCCGATTCGCGCACTGATAATCACTCATGCAGTTGCTAGACACTACGAAACACTGGGCATCAAAATGGTTTGGGTGCGCGAACTCAGCCGCGACCTCTTCCTCACTCTTTCTTGATTTTTCAAGGCTATGGCTGCCAGATTAAATCCATTCCAGCTACTCAGATGCAGCGCGACTGTTCACGGCCTCTAGAGGTCTTCTTCTTTGCACTAGGGCGCCCTTGTTGTTGTTTTTACAACTCAGAGAATGGTCTCCTACAACTCGGAAACCAAACTTTTGTTCTTCCAAACCCTAGGCCAGGGTTTTCCTTGGAAATACTGATCTTGATTGACTGTTCACAGCCCTTTGACTGACCAATCCTCTTCCTCTGAGGTCGCCCTACTGCTGGAAAGCTGATGCTTCATTTCGTTTGTCAAATGATGTCCGTTTGGATGCACACCGATTGCAAACACCGAGAAACTCCTCTACAGAATGTTTAGAATTCCATTTTTCCAATTGATAAGCCTCGTCTGTGAACCTTCACACAGATCACACCTAGCAAACATCTATGTGCTAGAAACCATGCGTGAGTGCTTCAATTTCCATCTCCAGCCCGCCGTAAACCCCGAACTTTCAGAAGACAGTTCTCTTGAAGCTCTCTTCAATGGCGATGTTGTATTGTGTACACTCCCTGTACAGCTCTGATACCAACTTAGATTTGCTTCGAACAGGAACACAAATCATGCTACATAGTGACACAGACAGAAAACACTCTCCACAGCAAGCTCACATAGCAACTGTATTTCTCAAAATGAATTTACACTGTACATATAATTGTTCACTCAGACAACCCATGTGGAGCGCAGGCATCCCAAAGGGAGCCGAGAACCACGACTTAGCTTCCCAGAATCCAAACCCACTTGACATACAAGCAGCCAACTCGCCAACAACGATCAGACTTAACCAACTTGAAGTTCCGAAAACCAACATTGAGATCCAACCTGGCGCCATGCCAGATCGGGGGTCCCGATGTGGGTGACTTCCCTCCAAGCAAGCCGCCCAACATACATCAAACTCAACCAATTCGAAGCTTCGTTACAAACGAGTAACATCCATTTCAAGCAAGCGGTCTGACTTACATCAGACTTAACCAACTGAAAGCTTCGTCACGAGCGCTGGAAGCCAACCTGGCGCCATGCCAGACTGGACAACCATAAACAGGTAACTTCCACCCAAGCAAGCCATCCAACTCAGCCGACAAGTTAGAGCCCGTTCCCCAAGAGCTAAACCCATTCACGTTCATGCAAGGAACACTCAGAACCACAAGCCGCGACAAATATGGAGACAACCAGTTCCTAGACCAAATGGTCCCGACAGCATACCGCTGGCGCCACAGACCGAATGGTCCCGACGGCATACCGCTGGCGTCTTGGGATACGACCCTCAGCTATGTGCCAACTTAAAAATTTTGAAAGCGGCCTTACAACTGGCGCTTTTACCGAACACTGAAACCCAGAAGGTAATCAGAGTCAGTTTGAGGAAAATCTCACTTTATTGATAAATCTGAGAAGGTTACATTTCAAGTGTGTGACCGACCCTAGTCTCCGAGGCACTAGCATGCCAAGGCCAGAGCCATGACAACATTCCGGCAAGGGACGCTGAGACTTGGTTGGAGCTCGCCCTGAGTCGCAACCCGCACTCCCCTATAGTATTGGTGGGATTCGGCACCTCCTCTCATACCAAGCACTCTACCCAAGCTGGTAAAGCGCGTTATTCTCTCTCTAGGATTTTCTCTTTCTAGAAAGTCATTTTCTCTCTCTAGATTTTATTGATCCCCAGACTTCCTTTAATCATGCCTAGATCGTGTGAGGTGATTGCACATCGATCTGAGCTCTCTGGACTTCGCTAGAACCGATCAAAGATTTTCAGCCATAGGAACTTGGCGCCGGCTGGATTCTGGTCACAGTGACACCGGGAGTGGCGTCGGCGTCGTTGGCGCCGGGAGCAGCAGGGGCGCTGCTGGCGCCGGGGACAATGCTGGCGCCAGTGGCGCCAGAAGTAAAGCTTATGAAGATAGCCTTACAACACCATGCATGACCCAGGTTGTCGTTGGCGAGATGCGTGTCCCGTCTTCTAACTCGAACAGATGCTCATCATCTGGTTTTTAGTTAGACTTCCAAGATGGATTAGACATGAGCTTAGATCCAATGATGAATATATGAGCTAAAAGCTAGCTATGTCTGATGCTATTCGGGAGGAAGATGAAGGATCTGATATTGACGAATCTAGCCTAATGGAAAACACATCGTGCTACTATCCATGACTCGAAGCTGAACGAGGATAACCACAATCAGCTTTGAAAATCACAGATGGAGTTGTCTAACCAGCAACTCCAACTACACATGGAAAAACTCACTAAGGAGTTTCGAGACACCTTGACGTCTATCCAAAGCCATATGTCTGGCCAAATACCACCTACACAGGTACCTTATAGACGACGAAATATGTGGTGCGCACATTGCCGGGATATTGTTAATGATTGCCCTTCATATCACCATATTCAAGCCAATTCCATACAACGATATGAAGAACAATCTTCCAACTCTAGACAATCCTTGCCTTATCACGAATACGATCCAGAAAATCTAGAAGTCCTAGCCATACAAGATGGCTATACGATTCAACAAGGGCCACTGAATAACAGATGCTTCATCTGCGGTGACCTAGGCCACTTTATGGTTGATTGTACAGTCAAAATGAAGTACCATGCCGAATGCCCCGACTATGTTAGAAAACACAGTTTCAAAGATTGTCCACAACAAACCAGTAAGATCCTACCTGCCCGCCACGTCCGTTATGAATCCGATTAGGATCCTCACTACATCACAACACGAGCACCATAGCACCCAACCGCTAAGCCTGCTGCACACTCGAGAAGTTTCCTTGGAAACTTCTACATTACCACAACATTACCAGATTGATAGTCATACATTGACGTTATTTAAAATGAGTTATTGCAAGACGATGAGAAAATTGATATTCCAAAATCTGCTTCTATTCCCAGACAAGAGCAACTTCCCCAGGGAGTTGAAATTTTCTCTACACTCCTGCAACCTCAAATCTATATGTCTTTGCACTTTCTGATGAGATTTCCAACAACTAGATATAACAAAGCCCAACAGGTATACTTATACCCTCCAAGGCCCACGCACCACTAGTAGTGCACTGTGACACCTCATTGGACACCTCTACAGCCTATCTGGGCCGTGCACGTCATCCAGTTCCCTAATGACTCACTGATAGACCCATACCAACTCCATCACCATGTGTTTAGGCCTACAACCATTAATTATGACCATGTACACTTAAGGGCCCCAATTTCCTTATAGTCACAATTAACTTACAGGTTTTTGGTCTACCGGTCCCTAGCGTGGACATGCTACTCGAGACCAGTCATGGGCATGACATTCTTCTCCCCTTATTCAAGTTCTGTCCTCAGAACTTAAAACTGGGAAAGTTTCTCCTTAAGCTTCCTTCCTATTCCCAAGAATCGTCATCGTCTGTACATCCCCTCCATCGAACCAGATGCTCGGTAACTATACGATTTTTCAATCATTTAGTTCTTGTATCCAAGATCTTTTCGGATTAAAGACGAGATAAACCCGATGATTCATCCAACAGGTCCAACTGATCTCCAGATCCAAGATGCTCTCCTTCACGTAGACTCTTTTTGAGATGACTAATGTGAAATACGGGATGCACTTGCGATCCATCCGGGAGTTCCAATTGGTAAGCTAAGGATCCGATCTTTTTCAAGATCTTAAACGGTCCTCTATATCTAGGGGACAACTTATAATGCTTGTCGGTACGCATTACACTTGAATCCTTCGGGATCTCCAAATATACCCAATCTGACCAGTGAACTACGGATCGCGATCGCTCACAATATCACTTGGTAATCCGTAAAGCCTAAATAGACACTCTACAAATATCTGAGCTAAATCAGAAGCCTTCGCAATGGTCTTTACCAAAATAAACATAGCCAATTTGGTAAGACGGTCGACCACAACCCAAATTGCATCATGTTGTTTATTCGTCCGCAGTAACCCAACCACGAAATCCATGGAAATACTATCCCATCTCTTGTCAGGGATATCCAGTGGATGCAATAAATCGCCCGCCTTATAAAGTTCAGCTTTATTCAACTGGCATTGGTCACATTTGACCACATAAGATTCTACAAAGGGCTTGAGTTTTGGCCAATAAAAATCCCTTCATACCAAATCCAATGTACGATGTATGTCGGGATGTCCTGCAGATGGTGAGTCATGACATTCATAAAGAATTTTATTCTTAACAACATCCACATGAGGCACACAAACCTTCCCTTTCCTGAACAAAAGTCCATTACGGATAGAGAAGTCATCAGTACCCTTTAAGTGTGACTCCTCTTTCCATGACTCTGATTGATCCATAGCTTGGGGGCTAGATCCGTACGATCTAGGTTTGGTTGGGTTGGTTTAACCTCCACCGGTTCCCATGTGTTGTTACTTTGTATGGTAGACTTAAACTAGAATCTTGTTGTGAGGACTTTAGAGAGAGAGAGAGAGAGAGAGAGAGAGAGAGAGAGAGAGAGAGAGAGAGAGAGAGAGAGAGAGAGAGAGAGAGAGAGAGAGAGAGAGAGAGAGAGAGAGAGAGAGAGAGAGAGAGAGAGAGAGCTACTCAACCTTTAGAGACAGGTTGGAGAGGTAGAGACAAACCTTTTGGTGCGAGAAGGATTGAAGTTGCAGGTGACAAATGCAAGGATAAGGATGTACCATGGGATACATTTTCACCAGGAAGCTCCCTAACTAGTTTGGGAGATTGTTGGAGAGCTGCGACATGGATGACTTTCCAGGATCATCTAGCCAGGAGAGCTACAAAGATCAACAAAGAGAAGACACAACCTGAAAGGTATGAAGCAAATTATGCTCTCTTATCTAGTATTATTCAAAGCAAAGAACCTTCGACTTATGGTGAAGCGAAAGATGATGACATTTGGGTCAAGGCCATGGGAGAGGAGATGGAGTCAACTGCTAAGCATAGCACATGGGACTTAGTAGAACCACTAGTTGGCAAGAAACTCATTGGTTGCAAATGGGTATACAAGATTAAGTACCATGCAGATGGAAGTATAGCAAAGCACAAGGCAAGATTGGTGATCAAAGGGTATGCACAAAGTAAAGACATCGACTATGAATTAGAGACCTTTGCGCCAGTATGTAAGTGGAATACTCTACATCTACTTGTTGCTTTAGCATTTTGGTTGGCCTTTGCATCAGATGGATGTGAAATGGTGAGTTAGAAGAAGAGGTGTTCATGGATCAACCTAAAGGCTTTGTAGCGAAAGGACAGGAAAATAAAGTGAAGAAAGCGCTTTATGGTCTTAAACAGGCACCACGTGCATGGTATAGCAGGATTAATGCCTACTTTTGTTCAAAGGGGATGGTGAGAACACATTCTGATCCAAATTTGTATGTCTTATGCTTTGATGGTATCGTTGCTTTGATTGCTCTTTATGTTGATGACTTGATTATTACGAGAAATAATCAAGAGATGATAAACATGATCAAGAAAGACCTCATGGAACAATTCGAGATGACAGATCTCAGCCTGATGCATTATTGCCTTGGTGGCAAAAAGGACACGAAGTGGGTTTAACACAAGTGAAGTATGTCAAAGAGTTGTTGCACAGGTTTAGGTTGTAGGACTGCAAACCAGTGAATACTCCTATTGAACCAGGTAAAAAGCTTTCTAAGCTTGATGAGTCACAGTCATTTGATGCTACGTTTTATAGGCAGTTAGTAGTGATTTACCTTACCACGACTAGACCAGATATATGTTATGTTGTTGGTATTGTAAGTCAGTTTATGGCAGCACCTACGGAAATGCATTGGAAGGCAGCTAAGTGCATTCTGCGTTATGTAAAAGGCACTTCAGATTATGGCTTGATTTACAGGAAGCATGAGGGTTTACTTGAGTTGTGTGGCTATGTGGATGCGGATTGGGGAGATGACTATGATGATCATAGATCCACCACAGGGTATGTATTCCAGCTTTGTGGCAGTTGCTCTAGTAAGAAGCAAAGTACAATTGCTCTAGCCACCACAGAAGCAGAGTATAAGCAATGTGTAGTGCAGCACATGAAGCTATATGGTTGAGACAAATCTTGGAAGAAGTTGGCATGAAGCAGAAAAATACTCCGACGTTACATAGCGACAGTCAGAGTGGCATTCAGCTAGCACAGAATCCGGTGTTCCATGTGAGAACCAAACACATTGAGATTCAGTATCACTTTATACGTGAGAGGCTGCTAAGTTGTGAAATTCATGTTGTTCATTGTAGTACGGAAGAACAACTAGCTGATATTTTCACTAAGCCACTTGTTAGAGAAAAGTTTGATAAGTTTAGATCAGAGCTTTCTGTACTTAAAGTTTGTTGACTTTAAAGCTATGTATATGACTGTATAAAAAGTAGACTCTACTTTAAGGGAGAGAGTTAGAATTAAAGTAGAATCACTGCGCTACTATACCGTGGGTCCTATCAGTCAATAAGGATCAGTTGGCCTCGCCACGAGGCAAGTCGACGGGACGCACGTCCCTGGGTCATGCATGGGTTGCCTGAGTGAACAGCTATATGTACCGTGTAAATTCATTTTGAGAAATACAGTTGCTATATGAGCTTGTTGTGGAGAGTGTTTTCTATCTGTGTTACTGTGTAGCATGATTTGTGATCTTGTTCGAAGCAAATTCTAAGTGTTCGGTGGGCTTTTCTTGTACTTGACTTTTTAAGCGCTTAAAATGCTCTATATAATCTTGTGCGCATTTGTCTTTTGCCATTTTGATATTACTCAATTTGACAAAAGGACTCTCTATCAAACGAAAGGGTTTAAAACACCTTTGTTAAATAGATAAATAGTTTGTGTTTTGATAGAGAGTCCTTTTGAATAGATAAACAATTTGTGTTTAGATAGAGAGTCCTTTTAAACGATAGACCAGTTTGTGACCATAGCATCGTCAGATGTTTCACCATAAACATTGCACACATTCTCAAAGATTTGCAAAATTCTTTGAGGTCCCGAACTATTGTCGTACTTGGGTAGATCTATCTGGTTTCGGCGTTTGTTTCTCAAAATGAGCTCCATGGGTAGCAAACATGCCATTAAGGTGTGTTCTGGCCTGTGATGATTCAACATGATGAAAATGGACTATGGCACGTGAAGATTCAGCTCTATGAGATTCTCGGCTCTCAAACGGGTTTGTGAAAGGCTCGTGTACATGTGATTCCATTCGAGAGAACCTACGACGTCGGATTTTGTCAGACGTAGGTGACACCATTTCTGGTGGATAATCGTTTGTGGGTTACAACAAGTTCACAAGTAATAACCTCATCATAGGATCTTTGGATTTTATTGTATTTGTAAATTTTTCTTTCTAATTTACAAATAAAACAAAATCCAAAGATTTTATCTACATTCTACTCTACAATTTGTCAAACATACTCACAATCAGATGACAACTCCTCCTAATGGGACTAGAGGGGATGTTATGGGTTTTATGGCTAGGTACTAATATGGTTAGTGCACATATAGATCCACCTAAAAGATATATGATAGTTGACATTAAAAGAAAAATTGTGTCTCAATCATTGAACATCTATCATCCAAACTATCCTAGATAGAGAATAAGTTCTTGAAAATACTGGCCCATTATAAATGTCTTCTAACATTCTTCTTAGCCAAACTGCTTCCTACATACCTGAACATAATGCTTTGTACTTTGCTTCTGTAGTAGAAAGAGCAATTGTTTCTTGTTTTTCACTTGACCAAGAGAATACACCATTACCAACATGAAATACATAACTCGTGGTAGATCTCCTATCATCAATACAGCCTGCCCAATCTGAATCAACAAAGCCCTGTAAAACTGGTAAAGTGTGCTGCCTCTCATACAACAATCCATGGGTTAACGTGCCTTTCACATAATGAAGAATTTTCTTCATTGCTTTCCAGTGAGTCTCTCTAGGAGTAGCCATGAATTGACTTACAACGCTTACAACATAACTTATGTCAGGACGAGTAGTTGTGAGATAAATCGGTGAACCAACTAATTGACAAAATAAAGTAGCATCAACTAGTGCACTCTCATCCTTGTTAGATAGTTTCTTATCAACCTCCACAGGTGTGGATATTGGCTTGCTATTGCACATTTTGAAATGCTTCAAAATCTCATTCACGTACTTTGATTGTGTTAGTGTGATGCTACTGCAACTTTGTCATACTTCCACTCCCAAATAGTAGTGCATCAAGCCAAGGTCAGTGATATCAAAACTAGAAGATAAGTCCTTCTTGATTGCACCAATCAACTCGTCATCATTACCTGTGATTATGAGGTCGTCTATGTACAACCCAATCAGTGTGATGCTAGAGTCACGAGCAAAGTAGCAAAGATTGAAATTTGAAGAAGTGTGTGTCAAACCTCTGGATAGGAGATGCTCATCAAAGTGACTATACCAAGCACATGGTGCTTGCTTCAATCCATATAAGGCTTTCTTCAGCTTGCATACTTGCCACTAGGTTGATCCATGTACACTTCTTCTTCAAGCTTACCATTTAGAAATGCAGACTCCACATCCATTTGGTGTAGATTCCATCCAAATAGCGCCGCCAAAGCAATCACCATGCGAAGTGTATTCGCATAACCCTTCACTACAAGCCTTGCTTTGTGTTTTGCAATAGTTCCATCGACATTGTACTTTGTCCTGTATACCCATTTGTTGCCAATGGGTCTTTTGTCCTTTGGAAGATCCACTATCTCCCAAGTGTCATGGTGTTTGATGAAATCAATCTCCTCCTCCATTGCTTTTTGCAATATCTCCTAATTTTTGGCCTCCTCAAAGCAAGATTTACCTGAAACCTATCAGGTTCCTTCCTCTCTCTTGTGGAATGCCGCAACTCTCCCTCCTTACTAGACTCGGCAATTTCCCCTTCCTTGTCACTCATGAGTTTAGTATACCATTTCAATAACTTACGTTGAGGTGAACCACTACGAGCTGAATAGGAATCCCATGGTGCATCTTGCTCCTTCCTTTTGTCACCTGCTACCTCAATCTTTTCCGATCCAATAAATTTGTTTCTCACTCTCCATCTTGTCTCTATGGTGGAGGAGTACCACGTTCCTCATTTCATCATGATGATCTTCCTGTGGTGGTAGAACTACTTCATCCTCCTTGAGAGGCTTACATAGCTCATCATTATCCTTTTCTTCATCCCCAACTCTATGGATTTCATCAGATAAGACATCATGGATTATGTGCACACATAGTCCATCTGGATCATAACATCTATATCCCTTGGTTTGTTCATCATAATCTGTAAAAATGCACTTCAAGGCCTTTACCTACATTTTGGCTCTCTCGCTCTTAGGTATGTGAACATACACTCGACATCCAAATACTCGCAAGCAATCCATCTTAGGCTTCTTACCACTGAATGCCTCCTCGGGTGTGCGATTTCGTACAACAACTGTAGGGGGGCTTCTATTTTGCAAGAACACTGTAGTTTTGACAGCTTCACCCCAGATTGAATCAGTAACTCCCATATGTGTCATCATTTCCCTAGCTGCTTCGACAATGGTACGATTCTTCTTTTCATCTACCCCATTTTGTTGAGGTGTATCAACCTGTGCAAACTCCTATTTAATGCCATGCTCCTTGCAAAAGTCAATAAAATCTGTAGAACGATACTCACCACCACGACCTGCCCTAAGTATCTTGATCTTAGCACCTAATTGATTTTCCACCAATGCTTTGAAGCTTTTGAAGCATCCAAATGTGTCAGACTTCTGCTTAACGATCTATCCATCTTGTCACCTGCAAAACTTGAGTCCAAATATGCTCTTAAGCAAATATCAGTCCTTTCATAAACTATGCCAAAGTCTTTGTAGCCGAGATGTACCTTAACACCCTTTTTGCTCCTTTCTAATGACATATTAATGGACTTTATTGACTCAATTTGCCAACACAAAAGCTAAGCTCTGGTCTAGTGATGGTTAAGTATATCAAGGAACAAATAAGAATTCTATAGGTAGTGATGTCCTCAAAGGATGCTTCATCACTTTCCTTAGAAACTTTTACACTTACTTCCATGGGAGTTTCAACTCCTTTACAATCAATCATGCCAATTTTTTTTTAAGATTGATCTAGAATACTTAGATTAACATATGAAAGTAAAATAATTACTTCTAGTGACTTCTATTCCAAGTATAACTTTAAGAAGTCCTAGATCTACCATCCTAAATTCACTAGACAAGGAAACTTTTACATCTTTGATGCCATCTAGATCATTTCCTGTGAGTATAATGTCATCAACATATAAAACTAAGATAATGATCTTCCCATCATTACATTTGTAGTACCATGATGGTTCATAAGAACTTACAACAAATCCAATGGAAATAAGATAGGAATGCAACCTAGAGTACCATGCTCTTGGTGCTTGCTTGAGTCCATAAAGACTCATCTTCAAGAAACACACCTTGTCTTCTTCTCCATCTTTGATGAAGCCCTTAGGTTGGCACACATAGATTTCCTCTTCCAAGAATCCATTCAAGAAAGCATTTGTCACATCAAGTTGGAAGAGCTCCCATTTGAAAGAAGTAGCAAGACATATGATTAATCTAATGGTTACAAGCTTTGCAATAGGTGCAAAGGTTTCATCATAATCTATGCCTTTGACTTGCTAAAAACCTTTTGCTACAAGTCTAGCTTTATACTTATGAATGGAACCATCTTGATTATATTTCAATCTATATATCCATTACAAGTAAGAGGTTTCTTTCCATAAGGTAAATCAGCAAGCTTCCAAGTTTGATTTTCCATTAATGCATCAAACTCTACTTGCATAGCTTTCCTCCAATATTGAGACTGATTTGCTTCCTCAAAACTAGTTGGTTCTTCAAGCATAGTAGTTAAGAAAGTATAAGAGTTGAGTAGTTGAGAATCTTCCCTTTGCTCCCCTTTGTCACTATAAGTGAGCCTTGGGCTCAATCCTTGTCCTTGTCGATCTTCTCGGCACCCTTGGACTTTGAGTAAGTTCCACTTGGTCTTCATCTTCATGAAGCTCCTCCTCGGCCATAGCCTGATCCTTGACAAGTTGAGTGTTGTTGGAGGTCACCTTTCCTTTGGCTTGGAGAGATTCATCAAAAAGTACATCTCTACTTACAACAACTTTCTTGGTAATAGGATCAAATATCCTATAAGCTTTCTTATTTTCACTATAACCAACAAAGATGCCTTTAAAAGAAGTGGCATCTTCCTTTTTCCTTGTTTCTAAAGGAATATATACATAACAAGTACATCCAAAAACTTTCAAATCACTAAGATTTGGCTTTTTGCCATACAATACTTCATAAGGCATAAGTCCTTTAATGACACTATTAGTCATTCTATTACATAGAAAGTTTGCACATAAAATAGCTTCTCCCCAAAATGAAATAGGAAGGGATGCATCTAATCTCAAAGCTTTAGCACACTCACATAGTGTCCTATTCTTTCTCTCAGCTACTCCATTTTGTTGTGGAGTATATGCGCAAGTAAACTCTCTCCTAATGCCATTAGTTTCACAAAACTCTTTCATCCTATTGGAGATGTACTCCCCTCCATTATCACTTCTTAATACTTTCAAGCTAGTATTAAGTTGCTTTTCCACACAAGTTTTGAACCTCCTCCTCAAGCACAAGATTGCCTTGATTGTCCTTCTTTGGGCATTCTTCTTCTTGTAGCACTCGGATGCAAAATGTCCCTTTTTCTCACGAAAGAAGCTTTGTGACAGGGTCTACAATCCTCCAAGGTGAGGCCAAAACACTTTTGACCTACGTAGAATCTTGTCCTTTTTGCTCTTGCCTTTGGAACTTGATGCTCCATCTTTGCTCTCCATCTCCATGTTTTGAGTCTTCTTGGATGGAAACTTTTTCTTCTTGGCTTTCAAGAAAAAGTTAGCTTTTTCATCACCATCATTCAAAGATAAGGAACTCATCCTACTTTTGATATGAAGCATTATACTCTCCTCACTTACAAGCACACTTTGAAGTTTTTCAATACTAGGAAGTGAATCTTGAATAGCAAAGGTTTGAACAAGATTAAAATAATCATCTCCTAACCCATTCAAAATGATTTGAACTAACTCATCATCTTTGATTTTATCATCTATAGAAGACAACTACTTATTCAAATATTTGATCCTAAAGACATAATTTTGGGAACTTTCACTACTTCCTTTCATGCTTTGATTTGATTCCTAAGCATGAGTATCCGTGAAGTATTCTTGGATCCATAAATTGCTTTTAATGAATCCCATGCCTCTTTGGATGTGGTACAAGATGAGATTTCCTTCAAAAGTTCATTACTTACATTCATTTTTATGCAATGTAATGCAACTTTGTACTTTACCAATTCAACTCCTCCTTGAGGTTCTACTTCCACCTCAAGTACTATGTCATGAAGATCATGGAGTACAAGCAAAGACTCCATTCGAACTATCCAATTAGCATAATTGGTGGATGTGAGCCTTTCACTAGCTTCAAGCAAAAAACCACCCATTGATGCCATTTTTGAATGTGAAAAAGCACTAGAAACTCTTATGGTTTCTCTAAGAGATCTGAACCTAAAGTCTTCTAGCAATTTGAAAGCTTATAGACACAATCCTATCACTCATGAACTAATCTAGAATGATGGAAATTTAGATTCTAGTCTCAATCTTGCAAAATCACTCCTTAATCTATGATTTTTGGCAATATCTCTCTCAACTTCAACATGCACTCAAAAAATCAAAGAAACTCATTTAATGCACCTAAATCAAGCTTGAAATTTATTTTTTTTGGCTAATCTAATCCACGAACTAATCATAGGAATAGATTCTCAATAGAAAAAGCTTGATTTTGCACTAAAAATCTCTCAATTTGGGTTTGTGAGTCAAATTGTACAAATTTTTGAATTTTCTCAACCAAAACCGAACATGTACGGCCTCACACGTGTGAAAAGTGTTCCTACAACCCACAAGAAGTTCTGGTCCCAAAATTTTTGAGAATACCTATCAAATCCAACTCACTACACAAAAATTAGCTAGTTTTCAAAAACTTGCTAATTTGGGCTTAGTTTTGGATCAACCCCATCAATATCAATAAATCCTCTTGTACTTGGCTCTGATGCAATGTGGAAATCTGCAAAATAGGACCAAGAATGAATCCTAATATGATCCACAAGAGGGATTGGATGTTAGAGACAATTAATCTATAATCTACACAAGATTTAGATCAATCTAGATCAATTCTAGGCATGAAAATCTAACAAGAACAATCATTAATGAAGGTAAATGTACTTGCTGGTTTCACACGTGTGAAAACCTGTCAGAGTACGGACTCCAACCTGAAAACAAAGTACACTATGATAGAAACTCAAAACATTCAAAACAAATGAAGACAAATGGAGAGGTTGACACAAAATTGCCTCCAAAATCAAGATTGATGTTTCATGTTGATTATGGCCAAATATGCCTCTATATATACACTTCTTGGAGCTCGAGGTACTGATCACGCATCAGATCTCACACGTGTGAGGATGCTTTGTCATATGGTGAATCATCATGCAAAATTGACACTTGGATCAAACTTTCTATTTTGAGCACTTTTGGTCCAATTTTCTACTATATGGAGATCTACTTGGACATCTTCTAGAAGTCAAAACTCACCTACTTCAGCTTATTCCACACGTGTGAGGTGTCCTCTACACATGGGATGTGACACCTAACCTAAGGATGTGGCTCATGCAATCAATAGATTGATGCCATGTGTCATATGTCTAGAAAACTAGTTTTTGGTCTTTTTAGCCACTAGAACTTGAATTAAATCATATGTACAACCTATATGATTATGGTACATGACACTAATTTCACACATGGGAACACGCTCCACACATGTGTAATCATCCTATATACATGATTTTGTCCTTGACCAGACATAATTTTTGCATTTTTCACAGCTTCTTGTATTTATGCTTCCCTTTGGCTAGCATTGCTTGATCTTCCGATGTGGGAAGTCGATTTTTTACTACTTCACGCCTTTGTTCCTCCCGTAGAATGATGTCGTGAAGATTTTCAAATGTTGGTAGCCTCTCCCTCGAAGCAATGCCACTTGCAAACATTTGGAAACTTTCAGATAGGCCATTCATAGTTGTGTGAACTAGCTCAACATCTCTTATTGGCTCTCCAATAGCTGTCAACTGGTCTCGTATCTCCTTTATTCATGTAAAATAGGACCCTATGCCCCCATGCGAACACTTATGAGTTTGGTCCTCAAAAACATCATTCGAGAGGGATTCACCATCTGAAACTATGTCTTGAGTGCATCCCAAGCGCCTCTTGCTGATACAACTTCACTAATGTGGGCAATGACATGATTCTTCACTGACAAATTTATCAAAGATAAGGCCTTCTGCGCCCTTTTGTCAAATGCACGAATATCGGCTGGAGTTTGTGTTGGCCATTGTTCCACCCCAGTGACGATGTCCCACAGCTCCTTATCCATGGAAATACTTTTCATTTTGAGTTTTCAAATGCTATAATTGGATACCCCGTCCAATTTACTAGCTTCTCCAAGCACGGATTCCCCCATGGCCAATTCTGTCATTTCTCCAAAAATTGCTCCTATATCGCCTTAATGAGGCCCAATGACAAGCTTATAAAGCAATTTGAACTTTTAAAAGTCAATTTTAAGGAAAAGTTTCAGGACTTCCCGCCGCTTTTCCGCCAAATCGAAAGCCAAATTGGTGTCGTCCTCTGGAATGCCCTTCGTCACCAACTCCCAACTACTTGCCCACTAGAATATCCCTAGGTAATCCAAACTAACTCCCACAAGGAAAGGGAGATAAGTGCATAAGAGAAATAATCCCATAATCACAAGCACAATAACATAAAGCCAATTGAGGAAAGCTTAGTAGGGTTCGAGTACCTACCACCAAGTATTCTATCCACAAGGGGGAACACAAGTTAAGCAAGAATTGATTAGTCTCCCATATGCTAAGATGCTTATGGGATACTCCCAAAGCTTATTGCTAAGCTATTCTAAGAAGTGACTTCTTGTATCAAAATGAAGTTCACTTAACAAAATAAACTTAGAACTTCTAAACTTAGAATTAACTTTAAACTTAGACTTTCTAGGTTTAAACTATTACAAATATTTCTTGGTAATAGTTAAACTTAAATGGAAAAGGGTCTAAGTCTAAGGTTCCTAAGCATTATTGCTTACAAAATTGAGTTTACTTGTGGACTTACAAAACACATGCCACAATAACTCTTCTAATGCCGCCATTAAATACAAGGGATTCCTTGGCACTAACATTGACGAATCTGCCATACTCCCATAGCAAGATGTAGAGCTCATTTCCAAAAAAATCCAAAAATGGCAGAGCTCGATATCCATGAATCTTGAGGATTCATAAATATCAAATATTAACAAACATTGAAAGAAGCTTGGTATGCTCTCATCAATATGTATGAGACCCAAAATGTAGCTACTCTTTTGTTCTTGAGAAAGAAATTCTTTTCACGCAAGATGTCATAGTCTACTTCCATTTGTGACCATGTTAATCATGTTTGATCACTTTTTAATTAACTTGCTAATGTAGGATCTCTTGTTACTAAAAATGATGTTGTCAAGGCTCTCCTTGGGAGTCTTCTTCTTCTTACAACCATTTCATCATGATGATCTCTATCTATCTAGGCTTAACCATAAAAAAAAGTGATGTCAATTCTTTTCCAAGAAGAACTTTGAAGGAAGTCTACTGATGTTTCTACATTAGATAGAACTTCTTGCACTATATTCTAAGAAGAAGCAACATTCGAAATCAAAGAAAGATGCTCGTCATACTTTTTCAAATTACAAGTTGCTAACCTTCTAAACAAGTTCTAGGCAAAGGCTATTGCAACAACCTATTATTTGTAGAGTCGTTGTAACATAAAGGTCATTAACAACAAAATCTTTGAGGAGATTTAGTTAGGTACAAAGCCATCTATAGATCATCTAAGGATCTTCAAGTGTGTCTGCTATGCACAAATCCCAAAAGAACAACAAAAGAAATCCAACGATATCACTACCAAGTGTATATTTCTTGGATATCCATTAGATTATAAGGCTTACAAAGTCTACAATCTACAAGCTAGTAAGGCATTTGTTGGCAAAGATGTAGTCTTCTTAGAATACAAGTTTCATGATTTCAAAATGAAGCGGCATGAATTTATTATTGGTTTGAATCTTGAACCATTGTTAGCCAATGTTGAAGACACTCCTATCTCAAATCCATCCACTTCACACATTGAACCTTGTCATTCCTCTTCGGACTTGGATCATGAAGAACATCCAACTGCTCAAAGATTTTGTCAAATGACACATTTACCGGAAAAATTCACTCCTTAGGCTTTCTGGATAGTAGTCGATGAACCTCTCATTGTTCAAGATGCATTGTCCAATGTGGATTTTGATATGTGGACAACAACAATGGACAAATACAACTCATTAATAAATGTGGACTCTTGTCAATCCTCCTGAAGATCATTCAATGCAAGTGGATCTTCAAACTAAAGTGTAATCCTAATGGTTCCATTTCTAAATGGAATTCAAGACTTGTACCCAACCCAAAGGCTACTCAATATTCCAGGTATATATACATGATTTCCTTATCTACACTAGAATCTAAAGTCCAAAACTTAAAATACATATATATATTTTTTAATGATTTGCAATTGAATATAATAATGGTAACAAATGACCTTTAAGCTTGCTTGAGATAGAACTATACCCATGAAATACATTATAGGACAATGGGTATATAGAACTAAAAGAATATACTAATGATTTACCTCTTTGACATTTTCTTTTTCTTGTGTTCCCATTTTGAGCGTATGTTTGAGAGAAATTAACTTATGATAAATTTTCGTGGATAGTAGAAATACATCCACCTCTATGCTAACATTTAAACATCCATGTCCGCCTCCCTTCCTACAACAACGTACTTGCAACAACATGTTTCTCCTTAGAAGAAATGCCTTGACTTTGGCTTTCAATGTTCATAGTCTCATAGTAAGCAATGGTATCAAAAAAACATCTTTTCCTAAACATTGCATAGGATCTTGAGGACTCTTAGACTTGTGAATTATTAAGATCAATTCTGTTGTGCAAATAGAAAGAATTCTTGATCATACTGTTGGAAAATAAGAATTGGCGCTTCATCTTCATTTTTAAATATAAAACCTCGGGGCTGAAAACTTCTGAGGTCACCTTCTTTTTTACTGTCCTCAATGTGGCTTGGTGCATAAGTTCAACCATTGAATATACATTACCATTTTTACTACATTTTTATTGACCATTTTCCTCATCATATTTTTTTCATCTTACATTGCTTGCTCTTACCATTGTAGCCATCGGTCATTTTGCTCAACTGGCTTCTCCCAATGCCTAAAACCTCCATAATTTGTATTGGTGTAGTTTGAGGATAGAATATTCATGAATTTTCAAAACTTTAAAAAACACTCCACAATGTGAATGGACATCCTAAAAGGCACAGTGTAGAGGGATTAAATGCCCCTTATTAATAAATGGAATTTCCAAATTCTCAATGGAGGACTCATGACTAGGTTGTATTATTCTAGTCTACAAATGTGTGGCCTTGAAATGCCCCTTATGAATGAATGGAGGTTCCAAATTTTCAATAGAGAAAGATGCATGACTAGGTTGCATTATTCTTGTCTACAAATGTGTGGCACATCCCTCCACAATTGAATTGGATAAGAGCTGGAACTATGCACGTGCTCGAATCTTGACTAGTGTAGAAGAGGATGTTTGGAGCCATGTGCTCCTTCTCGGCTTGGCCTAACTACGTGACATATAGTGTACACATTGTACATAACAAAGGTGGTTGAATTAGCTATGCTGCCCCCAAAAAAGTGGCCTTGTTGATTGACATTGAAGACTCTTTTTCTGACCTTCAAGTTTGGAGCTTAATTCCATGGTGGGCTTGGGGGAGAGGGCACATGAAGGACATAAAGTTAAAAACAAGGAGGTGTTCATGTCCTTATAGTCGAATTGAATTACAGGTTGAATTGTGCCCACAAAGGTGCAACTTTAAATTCTAACCGCTACATGAGTGCATGTCCAAAGCTCTTGTGTACGCTCCTTCTAGCTTGTCCTATATATGTGATGTAAAGTGTATATTGTTTTCAAAATAAAGCTAGTTAAATTGGGGGTGAAAATATTCCCAACTACAACTACCACGAAAGTGTAGGTCCCCACCCCCACCCTCATCCATGTGTGGTAAAGGTCCCAAGAGGTGCAAGTCCACCAACTTTCCACCCCATTATATGAAGGTGGGGCCCAAGTGTTGTGGTAGTCAAAGTTGGAATGCTCTCTTGTTGTTGAATATGCTACCACACTCTCTTATTGTTGAAGCAGCTACCCTTGGCCAAAACAAGAAAGAAAGAAAAGGTGTTATTCTCAAAAGTCTTACATAAAACGAGTGTAATTAATCTAAATTTTAAAAACTATTTAGTCATTGTCATCATATTAAATATTATTAGCAATGATTATCAAACCCTAGATCTTTCATCTATGTTCATGGGAACCAAAAATATAGGGGGTTCTAAAATAATAAAAGAAAAAGTAATCCCCAAAAAATCTTTAATCCACAAAAGAAAATAATACCCAAGAGTTGTTGTTTTTGTGCCAAGCGTCAAAACAACAAAAACCTCAAAACTTGGAAAATCATAAATATTCTCACAACACTAGTCCAAGGGGCTTTTAAGCATATAAAAAGCAAAACAAAATAAATAAATAAATTAGATTCATTATAACCACTTCTTGGCATATTTCCATAATTCTACCCCACCTCCCAAAATAGAAACATACAAATTTGGCCTTTGGGCTATTGCAAATAAGAAATTCCAAAAGCGCACCTCCATTAGAATTTTGGCCCCACCCCTTTATCCACCTTGAGCTAACCAACACCCAATTAGTTTGTGACACATGTCAAATTTTGGTTGGGCGTCATTCTACGTGTGTCTATATTGTTGATATTGACGTAGAGACCATGACACTGCATGACCACCCCACACCACGTGAGGTGACCACAATCATGTTGGTGGCCACACTGTAGGAAATCCTGCGATCGGGAAATATCACCAACCGACAGGACCAACAAGTATTGGCCGACTTGCACATAGTCCCTTGATAAGTCCTTTTCACAAGGGGGGCCTTTCATTATGAAATTGCATGTCTCTTTGAAGTTTGAAATTTGAAAGGTAGTAGTTAGTTAATAACTTCCTATAATAAATAAATCTCTCTTAAGATTTGAACTAGATTTGAATACCATATATGTGTTGTGTGTGTGTGTGTGTGTGTCTTTTGGAAGACACACTACACATGGAGGCCATAATAATTGTGAAGGGGAAAAACATACACGTAGCATGTTGTGGTTGATCAGGAGGAGCCTGTTTGCAGGGCCTCACAAAAATGTTTAATCTCAACCATCCACATGCAATTGCTATGTCATGTATCCTTCGTTTGACGAATGGCTACCGTCTTGTAGCAGGTTTCACCGCTCTCATGCTTAGCCCGCTATCACCGGTAGCCAGCCTCCTCATGAAGTATCTCAATACATAACTAATAATTCTAGATTATTTACAACATATTTATGATGATTAAAGCCCAAAAACAAGGAAGTCAAGAGCCAATATCAATAACCACCTATGAGACATTGAGGTTTGAAGCATAAACTCCTTGGATGTCCTTTTAGTTGTGAGTCCATAGTCCTAGGTGACATATGTATCCAATAGTCGTAGGTGACATGCATATTTAAGTCAACTACGACGGGGGTGTTTGAGAGCATATGTACGCTGTGAACGCTCAATATCCATGCATTAAAAGCCTTGCTTAGGTTAAAGTGCAAGGCTTTGTGGTATCCCTATTCTACGTTATCCATGACTTGAACTAGTACCTTCATAGACACCCCTAGTACCCTTATCTAGGGTGCTTATTGAAAGGGATTTGGTAGTACACGCTCAAAATTGTTTTTCTTATAAATGGTCATTTGAAACAGTTATCAACTAAAGTTTTCTTGGGATGACAACTTGAACTCTTGTATTTCAATATGCGGCTAGCCTATATGACCGCGTTGCTAGATGGCTTTGTGACCACATGCATTAGAATAAGGTTGTGCATGAAAATGATAAATTCTATTTATTGTACTTTGTATATTGAAAACCTCCTTAGAGGCAGGCTCATGAACTCGTGTGATTTTAAGGGCACTTTTCCATGTACCCCTCAACTTGATGCCAAGAATTTAATCACAAGGCATAGATGACCCATCAACGCCCTCAATTTGTTCTGGGTTGAGCAGATTCCAAACCTCCACATTTCACGACTCCTGGGCTTTGTGGATCCCATGCACAAAGTACGATCAAATGTGGTAGGTCATCGATGAATCAGAACCAACAAACTCATAACCTTGAGAGACACAAACGGGTGGTGATACCTAGGTGGGGGGGGGGGGGTAAGGAGGCACGCAACAAATTCGCTCGTTGAAGAAGTTGCAGAGCTGCCTTCGCCCTTGGACCCTTAGCCCAAAAACATGCGGCCCGTGACCGGGGGGGGGTAAGGAGGCACGCAACAAATTCGCTCGTTGAAGAAGTTGCAGAGCTGCCTTCGCCCTTGGACCCTTAGCCCAAAAACATGCGGCCCGTGACCGACCCAGTGGCCCAATCTTTTGCACAAGTCATTGGGGGGTCAAGGTGCCGAGGCTGGTGGGCTACCCACCAATTTAAAGCCACATGTGGCTAAGAAAGCGGCAGGTCAGTTATTCTCTTGAAGGGCTTAAACGGTGGGGGAGGCGGTGGTGACGGGCTGGGAAAGGTGGCGCGAAGGGTGCGGCGAGAACCAGGGTAGGTGGTTTTCGGTGGTTTGCGTCCGGTGGCCGCAACCACCACCGCTGGACGACCACCGACCACCGCCGGCCGCCTCCGTCTCTTCCTCTTCTCTTCCTTCTCTCCCTCTCTCTGTCTCTCTCTCTCGCTCGCTCGCCCTTTCTTGCTTTTTTTCTCTTTCTCAACCTCTTTTCTCTCTTTCTTGTGCCTAGGAGCGAGCGGGCGAGCGAGCAAAACCGAAGGAGAGCGAGGGAGAGCAGCAAGCGAGAGAGCAGGCACTCGCACACGACCGAGACCCCGCCCCTTCCCTTTCCCCTCATATCTCCCCGTGTCTCTGTGTTTTTTCCTGGCCTTTTATGATCCTGCTTCTGCTGTTGCTTCTCTCGCGTCTTCTTGCATCACCCGCTTGAGAGGCCGTTTCACATTCTTCTTCTTCTTCTTCTTCCTCTGCTTCTGCTTTTGTTTTTGCCTGCTGACGGTTTGCAGCCGCTCATTCTCCTGCTACACGCTGGAATCGTCTGCTACAGACCGAGGGATGCGAACCGCCACGAAGTGCGCCGCATGTGAGTATTTTAACCTCCTGTTCGACTTCTTGTCTAACCGCCTGTCGGTTGTGATTTAGACGGATTGCTGTCCGCTGTATCATTGATTTGTGCCATGTGCTCCCTTTTCGCAATGTTTGGGATTATGTTTTGGTTTTGGATGCGCATGATGAGAATCAAACCCCTGGCCTCGAGGACGAAAATGGAGCCCCTCACCAACACGCCATTTATTCAGGGACAAAATTTTCCAATCACTGAAACCTTCCTTTTCTGTGCTTTTTATAAATTTAAATCAAACTTTAAACCTTAATTCTAATTCTCATATTTATTTTCTGACGTTTAGATTTTTGAATGCTTTGGGTTTTCCAATTTGTCACCCTTTTGCTTTTTTGTAGTTTATTTTTGCGTTTTTTTAATCCCATTTCTGCTGGTCCTAAACCTGTCTTCATCATATTTTATTTATATAGCAGATAGATTATCATTTTGAGGAAATATTAATGTTCTTAGCATCGTTCTTTGTCTCCAAGATTTTTGGTATTTCACCTACTCATGATTTTATAGAGCTTTACAGCTACTTATTATCTAATCTCATTTCATGGTTTTTGATAATTGACGATTTTTCATATTTTTTGGCCTTTTAAGCTTTTTAAGCATTAATCCTTTTTTTTTTGTAGCTTTTTTATCCGTATTTTGTGCTTATATTCTCTGCCTTGTCAGGCACAATCAATAAGACTGTCAGTTTGCCCTAACTTGCTGCCCTAATTCAGTTCGTCACTGAGCCACTACATTCTGACTGCTAGGCACCATTTGGCATTCCATTGCTTGCTACAAACTTTGACCAAATGCATCTCATATCCCCTGTAGTAGTATAGTTGGGTAAACAGTGGTTGGTGCGACCTTGAAGATGCACTCTTGAATCCTGGTTGCAGCAGAAAAGAGATGTGTATGTTCCTGTGCTTTAATCTGGGCTTGGCATGTACATAATAAATATTGTGCATATTGAAGGTAGCGTTTGCAAATACAATAATAATACCCATCTTATTTGTCATCTAATCCATGCATTTTGGGTTCCTTTTGACAGGAAAATGTGGAAGAGAAAGCGTATATCAAACCATACATAAAGCTTTGCACAAGATTCACACAAAGCAAAAGAAGAAATGTTGGCAGTTTGAGGATTGTAATGCCATAAGATGTAAGGCAAGGATGGTGCACAAGTAGGCTAGATAAATGGCAATGGGATTAAAGAAAAAGATGTTGACATGAAATTACACAGAATTTTTATTCCAGTTATCATTTGAGTAAGGAGCCAATCACAATCAAATAATACTCCTGGTTAAGTGGTGAGCTGCCATGACATCATTGCTTCCAACCATGAAGAATTTTGATCATTTTGGTGAGTAGTGAATAACTTTTGATTTTTCTTTCTTTTTGACTTTTGCTCGTTAAAAAACAATGTATGATGAGATAGGCCAACTATGATGTCCATTTGCAAGCTGTGAATTTGATCTTGGTGCATGCTCCATGTTTAGAAGAGAAAAACTTCGAGGAGATTTTTGTACAAATTTTTTAATGTCTTTTTCCACCTCATGGTGGAGATGTCTTTGTCTTTCAATCTTTCACGTGCAGTTTATTAACAATTTTTGTTCCTCTTTTTTATATCTCCATTTTTTCATGTCATGCTTTAAGGGGCGGATCTTCCAAGTGGGAAATGTATTCTAAACCATGGCCTAAACGTTAGTGAGGTCCAACTTTATAAGTGGACAAATAGTAACGATGGTAAATCTAGCATTATGAGGTTGATCATTGAGTTTCTAGAGCTTAAGCAGATTGTTTCATGTTTGTTTTCTTTTTTATTTTTACAATCACTACACCAAGGACACATCTTATTGGTTTTTATTTTGAGAACTAAAAGGACAACTGAGCTTTTATTTGCAATCATGTGAACATTCACTTTTTTGTGTCATGCTTATCATTTGATCAACAAACCAGATTCAACTTCCTCAACACGGTTGCTCATTTTTATGGGCAATATATTTGGACCTAGTTCCCCGTCTTTTATTACAACATGGGATCCATTTCTGAAGAGAAAAAGCATCCTAATTAGTAGCCCAAGATTTGAATTTACTTGTCATTGTAAGTTACAAATATGAATCTCAAGAGGAAAGGAGTTAGTGCTATTATCATGGTCCATTTTGTAGATAAAGCACTTCACATAACAGTTGTAAACAAATGTTCTCAAACAACAATGAGCCTTTTTATCGATTTTGCATTTAAAAAAATGTCAACCCAAAAAAGCATATATGTATATGAAGTCTAAAGTTTTTATATACAATACAACTTTGTCAAATGCTGAATCACAATCCCTTTCAAATTTAGAGATGCTTGAAACATATGAAAGTTGAAACATTCGAAATTCGCTTGTAACTTTGTAACCATGATTCTATGAGTGACCTAACTATATTTCTCCACAAAAAAGAATCAAAGAAGATGAGAAGTGGAGAGTTGGGACAATTCACAAATCTCAAACAATAGGCTTTGTTAAAAAAAAACCATGATGCATCGTTGGTCTCAAGTCACAAGTTACAAGCTCCACTATGCTAAAAGACCATGACCCAATCTCATGACACACATACATGGTTTGTTATTCTTGGGACTTGAAGATTGACCAATGCTTACTTTGTGTAGTACTAAGCCATAAGATCAGTTATTGAGTTATGAAGCATTTGGTCAGACTCCGGGTTGAAACTTCCTTTGGTAGGTACGTTGTGATAAAGCATGACCGACTATGAACTATGCATGAAGATTTGAAAGTATTGGTTATGGATAATGGGATTTTCTAGTAAATTCAAAGAAACCGAGAATTATGTTTTTATTAGAAGGCTTGACAAGCTTTATGGTATTTGGAAAATAGGCATTCTAAGGCAAGTGCCTGTGAAATGACAAACATGATACATCTATGTATCAATGGCATACGAATAGGCTATGCAATGCTTAAGATTTGAGTTGAAGACTTTGCAAGATTCATGGGCCATTATAAAATGAGCAAAAGCAGGGCCCTAAAGTAATGTCATAGGCTATGCCAGGTAAGAAAAGAAACTTGGCATTTGTTTTCCCCTTGTTTTAAAACAATCTTGTGCTTAAAAAAACTAATTCCACGAACCCATGTGCTCTTTTGACCCTTGAACCTCTCTCCTGTGCATGAAAGTGAGGACTCACTCTTTTCTATCATTTAGTTGGTGGATGGTTGCATGACAACTTCAATTCACAAACCCAACTTGTATCAGCTCACAGCTGGAGATCACAAAGGTAACCTTTTGCATGGCAGCCACAAAGTTTAGTTTACAAGACTTTTTGTAAACTCATTGATGGCTTCATAAATGTTTTTCTCCTGCATGGCATGGTACTTCCAAATCCTTTTGTGATTTGCAGCAGCAAATTAATTGTTGGTTACCGTTGCAAACTCTTAAAATGTAACATATACCATGCATAGAAAATTTTCCAAAAAGGTTCCCCTAAGGGCCTCCATAACAGCATAAGTAGAAATATCTATCCTTCATTCTGTTGTTTATTGATCTGATGCTTTGAGTCCTTTGTACAGAACTGTTCTGCAGCCCTTTGTAGAAGAGGATGTCGTCATAGGTGTGAGTGATGTCCATACACCAATCTTGGTCAGAGATCAGCATTAGTGTCTATATATGCTACGGTGATCTTCTCTATATGTAGTTTGTGTTCATAACTATTACTTTCAAAGTTTTGTCAAGATACAAAAGAACTTGGCATTGAAAAGTATGAGAAAATGTCTGCCCTTCAAGGCTAAGGGAGCAGCCCTTCAACGCAAGAGAGAACTCTACTCTTCGTTCTGGCCCAGCTTTCCTTCTTCACACAGCCTGATCTATGCAAAGACAACTCTTCAAAGAGAACATTTATGCAAAGACAGATCTTCAAAAACAAAAATAAATCCTCTTACAAGTTGGAACTCATACACAAAGATAAAAACTTATAAATTCCTAGCTGGTTTCCTAGCTGGTTTTGGCCCAAAACAATCTTCTTTGGGGGATTCAACCCTGCTTATGTTTAGCAGTGATTTCTAGCCATGATCATCAGTAGCAAGGACAGATTTACTGTATTTACAATAGAAAATACTACTTAGCTTGAAAGCCTGCAATGATTGGCAATCCAGCAAAAATAGAATATCAGTTCTTGATCCAGCTGAGCTAAGTAACTTGTACGCATCCTCTGAAGTTTAATTTGCCCATGAACTATTTCTCTCCTCTCGAATTCACAGAAGCTCTCTACTTGCTTGATCTCTGAATTCAGGAAGAGCTCAAGACTTGCAGAAAAAACTCTTTGTGCTTTGATATAGACAAATTCTATAAATGCATGTGCTCTTTTGCTCCACAAATATCTCTACTTTGCATGATAGAAAGCAATCACTCTTTTCTCTTTCTCAGTTGGGTGGTTACATGGGTAGTTGACTGATCCAATCTGGAAGCTCGTGACTCACAATGTGATGGCTTTTCAATCGCATAGCTGGCACAAAATTCAGTTTTCAAGCGACAGTTCGAACTCATTGATGGCCTTCATTAATGAGTTTTCTCTCTTGATCGGCCGTTGGTGATAATTCGAAGCCCTTTTTTCATTCCCATGGCCCATAGGTTGTTGGTTATTCATGCAAAGTCTTCCAATTGAATCTTAAACATGCATAGAACTTATCTTTGTCACGTAGATGTTTACATGTGCTCTTTCTCATCCATGAATATCTCTCTGCTACATCATATTAAGGACTCACTCTCGCTTAATTGGAGGTGATTACATGTAGTTGCCCAATAGCTCATAACTCACAATGACACAGCTCCTCAATTGCATGGTTGCCACAAAGTTGAGATTCCAAGATAAATCTTAAAGTCACGAAGGGAAGGAGGGCTCCTTTGTGAATTCGAGGAGAAATAAAGAGTCCTTGGGAAATTTGCAGGTCTTGAGATAGTATCTGCTGCTTAGTACAACAGGATTGAGAGTTCTTTTGTAGTTAATGCAGGGATCCTAGTGATGGGCAAGAGAGAAGTGCAATTGCTACATGATTATAAGCTATGAATTTCATTCGTTGTGTCAAGTGTGCCCTTAGAAAGCTGAATTTTTTATGCAGTTACTGCAAGGATCCTAGTGATGGGCAAGAGAGAAGTGCAATTGCTACATGATATAAGCTATGAATTTCAAGTGTCAAGAATTTCGTTGTGTCAATTGCACCCTTGAAAATAAATCAATGCCAATGATAAAGAGTCTATTTGCTGTTGAGCAAGGAAATCATGGCTATATATAAATCAGCACTGAAAAGAAATATGGTTGAATGCCTTCACAAAGAGATGAGTATGGGCGAAGGCATGAGCTAAAAGTCTGTAGGTCATTGTGTAAATTCACAAACAACAAATAGGTGGTGTAATCAATGATAGCATCTACGAGGAGATAAGACATGATAAGTCCCGATCTTATTCACAACTGCTCTAAAGAGTTTCAACTTCACATATTTTCTTTGAAGTGGCCTTCAGATAAGTGTTGTCTTGTTTGAAGAGCCATCATTGCATAAATTAGATTGTGCCGAGGAGTGCTGCAGACTAACATGAATCAAGAGTAAGACTTCTGTGTTGCATTGAAGGGCTGCTCTCTCACTCCTGAAAGGCCAAAATTTCTCATATTTTTTTGAAACAAAGTCCTTTCATATCCTGACAAATCTAGTTAGGCTGGGGAGTACTATATGCTAGAATGAAACTATCTAGTTCCATCACTTGCTTGTGGTTTTGTCCTGCTAAAAGTTGTCTTGAGTCTTTCCCAAAATGTGAGGCATCAAGTAGCACTTCAAGCATTCAACAAATCTGTTTGAGCATGATTGGGTTCTTTGCTCAGCATCAATTTCTGCCATTACTAGCACAGTTGGTCTTGAAAGTTTCAGTGTGCTTTAAGCTGACTTGGGCCTTTTGTTTGAAATTGTGCAACATGCTTGCAGCTGCATAGAAAAATTCAGCAGCAACATACATTCAATGACACCATATTTCTCCATGTCTGCTTGCATGAATGGACGTATGGTCAGCCATAGCAAATCTGCATCCATGGCCCTTACTTTCAAACGAGAAATAGACTTTTGATGGGATTTGGGAATTTCTGGCTACGTTACTACAGCAATACCAGTCTATAGTCATATTCAAAGGGTTCTTTTGCTAACTTTGAAGCAAGAGATCGATTTTTGATGTTTTTGGATACAATAATGTCCACAGGGATTTTTTATTTTTTTACCCAGATCTTTAGTGAGAGACATTGCTTTCACGATAACTTGGCACTTAGGCTACAAATTGCACCTCTTGTAAGACGGGTTGTGCGGTGCTGGTTTTTGTTATTACTAAGCTTTCTATAAGAATCGCCTGCATAGTTGTTTTAACCTATTTAGTGAAGGGAATGGAAAATGAGACGCAATTGTAAGTAAACCATTTTTGATTGACTGTACATTGACCTTTGCTGCATCTGTTGTGCAGGATCAATCTTTCTTTGACGAAAAGGATGAAACCTAAGGAGGTTAATGGAGTTCCTTGTAGCATGGCTAGAAGTGGAGGAGATGCTCTTAATCTCCGTGATTTGAGAAGAACATTCATGCATGGAAAGCACTTGGTTGCTGATGATAAAGATTTTGGGAGCGATCAACTGCAGCTTGACAAAGCAGACGTGCAAAAACATGATAAGTTTGAGAAATATGAGATAGGTGACATGAGTTGGACAGACTCTGTGCCACCATGCCCTGTTTTTCATCCAACGTTGCAGGAATTCGAGGATCCACTAGCATATATACATAGTATTGCGCCATTGGCTTCTACATATGGTAAGGCTGTTTAAGGTTTAAGGTTTAGGGTGTGACTCATCTTTTTTGATCAGAATGGACTTTAGGTTAGAATGTTTGCAAGTAAGCTGGTAATGGATGTCGCTATCTTGTTTGAAAGAAGTTTCTCAGATTGCATCTAGTATATGTTATCTTGCTTGAAGAATAATTGGGTGCCACAATGTTCAGGGATATGCAAGATTGTCTCCCCATTGATACCTGGACGTTCAGCAGGGGCAGTTCTAATGAAGGAGAAAGGTGGTTTTAAATTTACGCCACGTGTCCAGCCTTTGAGACTTGCAAATTGGGACTCGAAGGACAAAATGACCTTTTTGATGAGTGGAAGGTATGCACCACCTACCATTCCAATGTTATTAGAAATACTAGTTCTCTTTGAAGTTTTACGTGTGGAAAACATAGATACTTGTTCAGAAAAAAATATGGTTCCATGCTTTGTTATGTATGCATAGGATGAGACTGTTTCATATGTATGAAATAACAAATTTTTTTTTTCATGTAAAAATAAATAAAAAACAATTTTCTATGTGGAACGTGGAGCGATCCCCTATTTCCTGTAGGGAACAAACCTGTTTCGTAAACTACAAAACTATGATGTATGCCCAGTCACATTTAATTTGCATGCCTCTGAGCATGTCATGTATTACAAGATCTTTTTGATATTTCTGAAAGGAAAACAACTTTTACTTGTCAGGCAGTACAGCTTTCATGAGTATGAGAAAATGGCAAACAAGTTTTATGTACGGAAATTTTCTAGTGCTGCTATCTTACCTCCCAAGTATGTGGAAGAGGTTTTCTGGCAAGAAATTGCCTCAGGAAAGGCAACAAGTATTGAATATGGTTGTGACATTGAAGGAAGCGCGTTCTCAACTTCTGCAACTGATCCCCTTGGCAGAAGCAAGTGGAATCTCAAGGTTCAGACTTATGCGACTCTTCTAATGATTCACCTTTGTCTGTTATTGTTTACGATTGGGTTTTGATTATTTCACCTACTTAGTGTCTTTATTCCACTTTCAATGAGCTAGGTTAGGGTTTAGAGTTACATGTTACATAGGTTTAGGATTTTCATTATTATGTATGCTACATGTCTCCATTGCTTTTTTTGGTGTGTTGAATTCAGGATTTATCTCGGCTTCCAAACTCCACCCTGCGTCTTCTCGAGGCAGCCATTCCGGTTCATCTCTTAACTTCTAGATAGTTTTTGTTTTTAGCATCAGAAATTAAATCAGATATAGTCTCACATATTCATCATGCGGCTGCAAAATATTTTGAAAAAGTATTGATGTCCTGTAGTGAATTTCACAGGGTGTAACTGACCCAATGCTTTATATCGGGATGCTCTTTAGTATGTTCGCTTGGCATGTTGAAGATCATTATTTGTACAGGTAATTATACATATCTTGAGGTTGTAACTGAGCGCATTGCATTTTGTATGGAAAAGTGTTCCATGCGTATGGGACAAACATTTAATGAAATCTTTCATTCAATCTTTAAAGTGTAGACTTTTTTTTAAAATTACGTTCCGGCTAGCATTCGAAACAATGTCATTCCACATGCCAGGTTTCTATGGTTACAAGATTTCACAAGGAATTTTCTGTACAATCTAGTGTCTCCTTGTGCTCTAGCATCCAACTGCTCCTAGCCCTTTAGTTACTTTGCATTTGATTCTATTGTGTTTCTTTTATAATATGATGTCAATAAAGACAGATAAAGTGCCATTATTAGCACATCTCTCAAATAACTTTGTTACATTGTGAATCAGCATAAATTATCACCACTGCGGTGCGTCAAAGACATGGTATGGTGTTCCAGGACATGCTTCACCAGAATTTGAGAAAGTGGTGCGAGAGCAAGTGTATGATGAGGATATGCTAAGTGAACATGGTGATGGTGCAGCATATGACTTACTTATAGGAAAGACAACAATGTTTCCACCTAACATATTATGTAAAAATGGTGTACCAGTTTATAGAGCTGTTCAAGCCCCCGGCGAGTTTGTCATTACTTTCCCTCGGGCTTATCATTCGGGCTTTAGTCATGGTATGCATAGTTCTATGATAACACTTTCTTCCTTCAAAATGTTTAAAGGAAATCGTTGTGCGTTTTTTTTCCTTATATTGTGGTGCATTGTGCAGGATTCAATTGTGGGGAAGCTGTTAATTTTGCCATGGTAGATTGGTTTCCATTTGGGGCTGCAGCATGTCAGAGGTACGAGTTGTTAAATCGCATGCCCCTACTGCCGCATGAAGAACTTCTTTGCAAGGAAGCAATGCATATTGCTGGGAAGATATGTGAACCATGCACGGATGATGCAAGAGTTTCAGGCAGCAGAGTTGAGTCTGAAAATGAATCTCAAATTGCCCATCCTAATGATCGTGATCTTGAAAACTGTGTCAGAATTTCATTTGTGCAATTGATGAACTTTCAGCATAAGGTTAGATGGCTCTTAAAGCAACGTGGAGCAAGCACCTTCATATCACCAGGATATGTCAGTAGTGTTTATTGTTCTCTATGCAAGCACATGTGCTATGTAGCTTTCCTAACGTGCCAGTGTTTTACAGATCCCATCTGCCTCAATCATGGTACAGCTTAACTTTCACCATGGTTTGATTGGTATCTAAGCATCTCTATTATAGCTGTTTTTTATATGTCTAAAAAGTCTCTAAGTCTGCTTGTATCATGGTTTGATTTTAAGCATTGGTATTGTAGTTACTTCTCACTATAAGACTTCGACCCTAAAACAGTGTTTCACAGATCCCAGAGGCCTCGATGATAATACAGCTTAGGTTATAATATAGTTTGATTCTAACTTCTAAGCATTGTTATTATAGCTGTTTTTGATAAGTTTGGCCTAAACCCTGAATCCTCTGTCTTGTTACTGCAGCAAAGGAGAACCGCAACTGTAAATGTGGAAGTGCAAGAACTGTGGTCTTGAGCTGCAATGTTGCAGAGATGCAGACTGTGGGACGGAAGTTTGAGAGAACTGCTGGCATATTGCAGGGCGTCACAGAATCAAACTTGAAAAATGACACTAGCTTTAAAACGTCAGCACGTGAAGAAAACTTGCTGAATGGTGCTGACTATAGTTTATATGTCCCTCTCTCAGAGATGGATGATGTTCCAGGCACACCTCTGATATGCGGTGGGGACATAGAAAGCAGTGAATGTTCGAAGGCGCCCACATCAAGGCACTTGTCCTCTCAAAGCTTGCTGGGTGTTAAGAGCAGCGGTGGGGCAATAAGGAAGCCTCTTGATGATAAAGCATACTTCCATGAGACCTTTACAGAATCAGAGGCAAGGATACCTGGGACAAGTACATCACCATCCAAACCAGGTGCTTTAGACATTGTCAAAGGGAAGTTAACTCGGTCATCACAGATAAAAAGGTGTGGCATTGCTATTCGTTCAATGCCGACAAAGATTCCGTCAACCATGAGTTCTGCACAAGCTTTGAAGGAGTTATCCAAAAGGAATGTTTCTTCTGCCATTATTGAAGGAGTTGATGATAACAGCATTCATAGAGCCAAGCGACAATGCATGACCTTAGATACAGCACGATCTAAAAGGACAGTTGTCGATTCAAGGGAAGCAAAATCTGGTTCTGAAAATATGGTAATGCCTTACATTTCCTGAGCATGTCCGTCTTCTGCATAGCACTGATTCTTACTATTTTTGTTTGATTATAGTTTGGGTTTTTATTGCTGAAATTGTATGAATTTTTCAACTACTCAGCAGGCTAGGAAAGCTTCCAAGGCTAAGGAATCCTTCAAAATTGGAGTTTCGTCAAAGGGAAATTTTCCTCATTTGGCAGCTGCAAAAGATTCTTTTCAGGATGTAGCTCATATTTTGAAATTTCACGTGTCATCTACAAAGGTAAGATTTTTTATCAACTTGAATGCTGAATCAAACAATTTTACGTTTTCAAACAATTTGGTGCTCATCAATATTAAGAGCAATAGCAATCCTAAAACATGGTAGCCAAAAAGCATTTGTGTATCTATACAAATTCCTGAAATGAAATACATCAAAATCTATTTTCTGAAATGAATGTTAAGGAAAGTTTGGAAATAGTTTTGGCTATGATGGCAACGCAACATGTTATCCTTCTAGAAGTCTAAAAATGTGGCGCTTTGCATTTTAGGAATATGTCTTTAGCTTGGAATGTTTGTCCAGTTTGAACAAAAGCATAATAGTATGAGGCCATTCAAAATTTTAACTTCCATGAGATAAATGTTATTTCCTTCATCCAATGGAAAGATCTTGGAAATGTACAACATATTGGGAAAGAGGACATTTGATAAAACAACACCAATAATCATTGACTCTAACAATTATAAGCCAAATCAAAAATTTGAGAATATAGGATAGAATAGCTTTATTATTACTATCTTTTGAAGACAACGCTAGATGGGACCAAATAACAAGTAATTATAATTTTAATGACAACGAATACATGTTGACAACAATAGAACTATACAAGATTGATGATAACAATAAAGTAGAAGCTTCCGCATCGCAAGGACTTTGATGAAGACTCTTGTATGTGTGCTTGATCCTTTCAATGAAGGAAACAATGAATAGGTATCTTGATGTAAAATCTAACTCTTTGAATTTCTCCCCAACCACTTGTCAGCTTCCACAATATGAGAGTGTCTTTTTTTCAACTCTCCCCTCCATACAAAAAAGTCAAACTCATTATTGAGTTTCCAATTTTGGTCTATACCATCTTGCTTCTTCAATCTCAAAAGCAAGTTCAAGTGTTCGAAATCTAAAATCAAAAAATTTATGTCCTTTTGAAAACGGAATTGTTCTTTTTAGGAACTCTCAAGAATATGTGATCACATGCTAGAAGTGCCAAGTATACATGGTAGACCATGTGAAAGCAGGTGGCTTGTTGCATTTATCCGAGATCCCATCTGAAAAATGGTTGAGGTTTTTGATGGATTTTGTTAAATTTCCCGACACAAAAAGGAAGGACAACTTTGGGATTGAGAAATTTCGGACCTTTTGACCAAGATCGGTTATCATATGGCGTGTAAACATTCTCAGGGAGTTAGGGGGCAGAAAACACAAACAGATCGTTAGTTACCTCGAATACAGCTGCAAATATTGTTTTTGGGCCGTTTTTGAGGTTTGCCCTGAAAATAAAAAGCAAAATTTTCAAGTTTTTAGGCTGTATTTCGTCTTTCTAAGGTTTTTAGACCATCTTTGGGCCATTATTTGGGCAATTTTTGGACATTTGAGTCTTTGTTTTGTAGTTAAAATTTTGTTCATGTCTCAATTGACAGTGTTGACGATGTGGAATACTCATCCATATGCGTATTTGAAATTTCTGAATGCATATTCTTGAAGGAAAGAAGCTCTCATTTAGATTTGAGCAATGGGATAGAGAATGTGCCAAGTATATGCTCCTCCCAAACAAATGCTTGATTCACTCAGGATAGTCGAGAAGTACCTAGCTGGCTTTTCAAACGAGAATGCTCCTGAATGGTCCTTGCACAGAATAAAAATAAAATGCAAATTTTTGTTATCCCATTGAATTTGCTGAACTTTTTGAAAATTTTTGAGTCTCCTGTCAGAGTATTGAAATATTTCAGGTGGAAGTGATTTAAGAGGTGCTTTATCCATCTACAACAGTGAATAGCCCTTGAAAGTAGACCCTGATTAAGGTTTCCCAGATTAAGGCTGCCCCAGCAAGAGGAAAATTCCAGGAAGTGTATTTCAATCCATATGTGCAAATGGAATTATCAAGGTCCTTACTAGATATACCCAACAAATGTATACTAGGGGTCTAGTGTTTACATAAGTTTATTAATCTATACATCAATATAATCAGCTATTTCACGTCTATAATTTCAATGGGGAGGTTAATCTATGTAATATTGTGTTTGATGAGCACATCCGAATTCAATTTATAGGTGGTCCCTTTGAATCTTCGCTTGTGAACTCAAAGGAGATTTTTGCCAAAAATGAAAGGCTTGCATTTCAAGGTTTGGAACTTTGGAATAAAGTTTAATAACAAGCCTAAACAAGCGTGATTGCAACTAGGATGAGTTGTGTTATAGATACTTTCCAAGGACAACGATGTGGTGTTTTTTTGGAAGCACGCAAATAACCAAACGAAGATCAACTACACAAACTGAACAAACTGATTGAACAAAGTAAAACAAACAAAACCAAAAAAAAAAACAATTCCTTTTTGGCTCATTGATCGTGCACTTGATCAGATGAACCGAATGTACAGGTGCTCTTCAAAAAGCAAAAATAGAGAAACTGTTATTGCTACTTATTCTTAATTTTCTATGGTTGTTTTCATAGCTATTGTTATCCTAACACTCAGATTGGCTTTCAGTCTGAAAAAGTGTCTAGAAAGTCTCAAAATGGTTCTAGGTCTGTAGTTTTTAGGGTTTCAGGGTTATGTGATTATAAGCGTTTCAACTAATCTTCTATCTATGACAAAACTAAAATGGCATATGATTACTCTTTTTGCTGGCTCCACAACCAAAATCTTCTTTGACTTGAACCACTTCAATATTTATAGATGACGCTCTTTGGGTTATTTAGGTTGTAGGGGTATTCCACATGTCTGAAAGCAAGCACTTTGGTTTGACGTTCTAAAACTTATTGTTTACGCCTTCCTTTTGTTGATGGGATGTCGCATGTAAACAGATTCTATCAGGTGGAAATGTATCAAAGTATGGGAAGTCTGTGCAAGCAGCAGTTGAAAATCAGCAGATGCAGTTGGACAGTGTTGAGGTGAGGCTGAGCCCTAAAGAGTCGAGCAATGACATTGAGGAGCATAGGTTGCAGAATAAACGGAAACATACTGCTCTTAAAGAGACTTCTTCTACTGAAGATGCTACTGTAACCCATGCAATGACAAAGTATTCTGATGAGAGGTCTTCTAAGCAGAGGAAAGAGTGCCAAAGTAACAGAATGAACGAGCTACTTGAAGTGGCCCGTCTGCGGGTTGCAAAAGCAGGCAGGAATCAGGCTGTTAAAAGGCAGAAAACTGCTCTTGGCAACGTGGATCCAGATGATGAGAGAGCAGAAAGCACCAGCAAAGGTGTATATAGCACTGTTGCAGATTTGGAAGGCAACAAGGGAAGATATCCAAAGAAATCCAAGTTTGAAGCCGAAGGTGGCGGCCAGGCATCATGCCAAAAACAAAATGGAAATGGTAAAGCCAAAAAGCAATCCTCTGATCCTTTGGTAAGTACGGGTTCAGCTCAAAGTGGAAAGATTAGTATCAAGCCTCCTACATCAGATAAAACTAAACCTGGGTCAGTTAATCAAGCTGTGGGAAATTTTTCACATAAAGGTGAGGCTCCAAAACATCGGTCACTAGCTACTAATGGAAGACTCACAATCAAAGCTTCCATGCTAGAAGCCGAGGGTCCTAAGCACATAGTTAGTGCCAATAATCATGTTTCTGATTCCAAAGTTCAACAGGAGCAGAATCCAGTAAAACAGGTCAGTCGACTGAAGATAAAAGGCCCCTCTTTACACAATGTGCAACAGGATCGGGACATGAACAAGAAGGAACTTGCTCAAGGTCTTGAAAACATCAATTCCCTAACTGGTGTCATTAGAGGGAGCTTGAATGAAGGATCAGGTGAAAGCACAGGACTTTCTAAAAGGCAGCATTCACCTGAACCAGTAGCTAATGTCAGTGAGAATTCGTCTGCACATGATCCAAAGTGCAACAAGAAAGATTGTTCTGTTTTTGGAAAAATTGGAATTGCAGAGCAAAAATCAGGTTTTCTTGGCCATAGGGATGTGGTAAGGTCACTGAAGAGCATTTATAATTCAACTGCTACTTTCCGTTCATCCAGCAATGACCAGAAAGTGGCTTTGCATCAGCCAGCTGACACGAATGATTCCGTCATGTTAAATAATACAAAGTCTTCTCGGAACATTGAAGCTTCTGATGCATGTGAAAAATTTGTTCCAATGGAAGTCCAGACATCGGCAGAAGGGAAAGCAGAATCACATTTGGGAAATCTATGCAAAGATATGGAATCAATTGATAAGGAGATCAAACAATCTGAAGTGACTGGGTCAAAAGATGCTTGCATTCAATGTCCACTTCCAACTGGAAAAATACAATGTTTGCCTTTCGAGAAGATTTGGAGTCCATCTAATGAAAGTAGGCAAGGTCTCCATCAAGTTGCAGACAATTGTGTCAGTGACACTGGTGAATTTACTGAAAGTGCTCAGCATCTTGATCAGCAAAGAACTGCAGGTATCACAACGTCCCCTGTTTCCAAAGTATCTAACAGTGCAAGGCATTCGACAGAAACAAGAGAGCAAGTGGCAATTGATCTGATAAAGGAAAAGTTCTCAGAAATCAATGGGACTTATAGGCATAAGACAACGAGACTTACGGATGCTGGAAACGGGTTTTATTCACATCCTCTCTGTGCAGAAAGTGGTTCTTCTGATAGAATGCATAGAGCAACTATCAAATATGAAGGGTTTTGCAATAACAATCGCGTATCATCTGGTGAAAATTTTCAGCCAAAGAGTTTGGATACTTTTAAATACAAGCGTTGTCTGACAAATGGGTTGAACGAAACTACCTGGAAGATGGTGAAAGAAAAGACAGAGAGCTTAAATTCTGTGTTTACTCAAGGTCAAGGTCCATATACTTCACATCTGCTCCAGTCTTGTGCCAGACCTGGTTCTATTTCAGAATCAGGAGGAAATTGGGAAAATCGATATGCTTACAAAGACCTGGGAGATTTTACTGGATATGCTCAAAGAACCCATGTCCCGTTCGGTTGGCAGCCGGTGACCGAGTTGGGCCCTTCTGCACAAGGTCAGCCACAAAATCCCTCAACAAAGGTAAATGCAGACAATGGCTTTCAAAGCATGCAGGATTTTAATCCGAAAATTCTCAATGAAGGTCATTCAGAAGGGCAGTTGAACTTGGTAACACATCCACGACGGACTTCAATACATCACAGGGATTCACAGTTTGAAGTAGAAACTCGTGAGCACTATTATAAAGGTGCAGTTCAAACTCCACATGATCAATTTCTTGTTACGAGGATGACTGAACCAACTATTCCTAATGCCTATAGAGGAAGTATGCATTCACATGAAGCAAATAGAAGCACAAGTAACCTGAACAACTTAGATTCCGGTCAATGTTGGCAGCAGCCAAACTATCATGTGCGTGCTGAAGCGACTTCTTTTTATGCTGAAGATCACCTCGATGCAATGCCGCCTCAAGTGTAAAAACTTCTACATTCTTTTCAGAAGGTATTTGTATATCCGCTAAGCAATCAGGTCATTGTACCCCATCAAGTCAACTTTAATTTCAAGGTTCATCAATTTTTAGGAACCCCATTCTTTCATTTTTTCCCCTAGCGCGAGAAGCACAGGGGCATTGAGATTATGGGTAGAAGTTACCCACTATTTCGTGGTACATCAGTTAATGATTCAATTAGTCATAGAACCTGTGCCATTCAGAATTCTCTTAAACGTGCAGTAATTTTTCTTGGTTGTGCTTTCATGAAAAGTCGATCATGTGGCCCTAGATTTCCGAGAAGATTCTTTGCTTCAAGCTCATTTGAGGCTTTGCAGTTGTAATTCTTCAAGGTTATTTCAAGTTCCCTTCTATTATTTGATGTTTTACTTGGTGGTTGTTGGACCATGTTGAACATGATAGTGTAGCATTGTTAAAGCTGTGAGCAAAACTAGCCATGATCGTGCTTTTTCTTTGTGATCAATTTCTTAGGAGTTTTCAACTCTTCTCATAAGCATGATAAGCATATGTTAAACAGTCACTTTTCAAATCAATATGCTTTGATCTGGTTTCAATGGGTATGAAATATCAAACTGTTTTTAGAGGGTTTTTTTTTCTTACAACTATGGCCATTTTCCCAGGTTGGGTGTGTTGAATTTTTTGTCCCTTTTGTGGGTGAAGCTTCAGTTATAACTAATTACATATTGGAAAAATTCCTCTAATAGAGGTGAATGAAACCCAAAATTTTGGGTCCTGAACCCCAGTCCTTAGAGCTTAAACCCTAAGCCCCATAACCTAAGCCTGGAGTGGTATGTTTGTCAGGAGTCAATTGGTGGCTTCAGATATGTTTTTATGTTCATTGTAGGTTATGTTGTGACTTGGTTCTTCTCATCTTTGATCTGAAGGGTGAGGAGAGCCCTTCAATTGAATTCTATTTTGGAAGCTCCTCCCGGTGTTACTACCATGCATGGAGGCAACAAATCTCGCACTTTTTCTTCTTGCCAACTGCTGAACAGAGTGCTAGTAGAAAAATTGAGCTTAGTTTTACTGGGAGTGACAAGGGAGACACTTTGCAGGTGAAAATTTGGAGCTTAGTTTTACTGGGAGTGACAAGGGAGACACTTTGCAGGTGAAAATTTGGAGCTTCAAGGCCTAAGCAACTTGATGTTCGTAAAACTTAAGAAAAATGTTCCATTGGCTAGGTCAATCAACTGTGTTCAATTTGCCTTATTAAACCAATAGAAATTTAGGTTCTCCCTCTTGAAATTTTTTTCTGATTTATCAGAAGAAACTTTGCTCATAGAAATTCACAGTTTCGTCAGCAGGCAGTGGCTCCTCTGTGAATAGCCTTGAGCATGGACATCATAGTCCCAGCAACCTGAGATGACACGTGAAGGCTGTGGAGCCTTGCGGGTCCTGCATACGGCCTTGGGCTCCGTAGTCATCCAGGGCACAACAGGATGGAGCTAAATGCTAGCCTGAGCTCGCAGGTCTTAACTTCTAACTTGCACCCCTTTGTGTGAGACTGAGCACACTCTTCTGCATTGTGCTCCCTATGAGTTTGACGTCTACATTTGGCCTCTGACAGCCGTCTCAGGATGGCATGTAGCTCATTATCTCATGACAGGCCACCAATTTCTCTTGGCCCAAGGCTGTACATCCAACCAGGGTGAGACCCCCCGGCCCTGGAACCTTTCCCCTACGCAAAGGCCACCTATATCCCCTGCCATTCGTTTAGTAATAGCTAAGTAAAATTCTTAATCTGTTAGCTTGTAATCTGCTTATAGCTATTTCCGTTACTTTTTGTTATTGTTGGGAAGCATTGTCATTTACTGGCACCAACTTGAAAGATCAACTGGGTTCATCTAATATGTGCTATTAGCTTTTGGCAAGAACTCGAATGAATATTTGGACAAAGCATGGGGGCCTTCCCATTTAAAAAGCAATCAAAATAAAGACACCTTTGTAGCATAGGCATTTGCAATTTGCTTCACTTGAGTTTTTAGTAGAAATAAACACATCTTGGAATAGAGGCTTCCAAGTCATATCAAGCTTGCTCCACTCGAGTTGTTAGTAGAAATAAACAGATCGTGCACTGGAAGCTTCCAAGTCTGATCAAGATTGATTATTTTGGCCGTCTCCTGAAAGGGTTAGTGTAAGACTGAAACACAGTGCCTAGAAATTCTGATCAATCAAGAAATCATGCAACAACCAAGGAGAAAATTTGGGAAAAAACGAAGCACAAGAAAGTGGATAAAGGAGGAGGTTATTGTTGAAATCATGCCCTTCACAAAAAGAAAGCCATAGAAATTTGATACTAAATTTTAGGATGAAGTTTTTTAACTATCTACTCTGATCCGACTTAATGCTAAATGACACTCCCAAAGTTAAACATAGACTTATGCTAAAGGTGTGTTGTAAAGGATCAAGCACGAGAAGGGGCATGGTCAAGGATGAGGAGTTCAAAAAGTTTCTACCAAGTACCAACGAAACATAAAGGCAAAACCTCTGTATTTTGCATCATCGGCAGAAAAGGAATTAGGATAAGGGAGGAGAAAAGAGTAACATAGTTGCAAAGCGCTGGTAACCATGATGTCTTTACAATAAAACTCTTCAATTTGATGTACCATTTGGAGCAAAAAAATAACATGAGTTGACAACTCAAACAAGATTTAAGGATCACCAAATGTTTGTTTGACAATGTAGTATGTGGACCTAGTTGAACAATCAATTAAGCAATCATAAGAAAGTACCAGCGATAGAGGAAGTAAATGATGAAGTTACATCCGTAGAGATTGGAAGTTTATGGAAACAAGTCACAAAGAGGAATATACTATGGGAAGCTTGGCATGAAATGCCAACTTTGAGCAACGTTGAGACTTTAAAAGCCCAAGAAAAAGAGAGCTTTCAACCAAATTGAACCTTACAAAATTGAAGTCATACTTTAATTGGCAGTTCCCTTATATTGACTTCTCTTTGATGGTGTTTGAGCTTCTTACTAGCACTTCTATCGATGTTGAACAATAATGATATAATATTGTCAGTTTATAGTGGAAAAGAATAGCGACTTCTCTTTTGTTTTTGTTTTTGGTTTTGCATACATGACTAAGCAGCTAGTGTTTGTTATATACATCATATATACAACCTGGCAATGAGCTAAGCTCCTTAGATGTCACTATGCAGTGGTCGGGATTCGAGCCTCGAGCCTGCACCTTTTCGGTGACAATCAACAACTCTACCCATACACCCCACTGTGATGGACATAATAGCGACTGGAGAAACTGTCTTACATCAATGTGTGGTAGCATTTTGTCATTTACAACCTAATGCACACTTTGAGTCCTTTTTCTTCTCATTGTGAGACAACCAATTGTATGCATGCAACTTGTAAAAGCCTTCTCTTTTGCTCTTGCAAAGGTTGCACTCAACATCAAATAGTCGGGCATTGAATTCTCAACCGTCTTTCTAATTCACAAGTCGATCACTTTGTCCCCTGTAACGACTATTGGCGACCCATCAAAGGCATCAGTCTGTGGCTGTAATCATATCTGAAAAAATGGTTGTAAGAATGTCCAGTGCTATAAATCTTGGGCCCCAACATATTGCTTATGGTCGACTTCCATTGAGGTGACTGGGTGACCCATCGTGAATTGTAAGAATGTCCAGTGCTATAAATCTTGGGCCCCAACATATTGCTTATGGTCGACTTCCATTGAGGTGACTGGGTGACCCATCGTGAATCATCCTTAATAGCAATTCAATGAAAGCTCTTCCCCTTTGCTTTTTTTTGACTAATTCTCTCGACTTGCCAATGGGGACATGGCACCTACGTGACATGCCCCATGATGGGGATCCACGATGTCTGGTATACGCGTCTCGTATCCCCAGTCAGTGGTTACAGGCCCTAAGAACACTTTCACATCATGTTGCATCCGGCCCATTGCTAACATCAACAAAGGATTTGCGAGCCCATTTACAACTTTCACAAGCTATTGTTACCCTACTTGACACACGAACAACCTGTGGTTTCCAACTTGTTCCAAAGTTGTGCCTGCACTAGTGGGTTTCACCGCTACAACATACATTGTTGTATCTCTTACATTAGGTCTTATGTAGCAGCTCCATCACAGATGGCATATACTATGCCCATTATGTTAGGACTTGAAATTGGTCGCATGGAAAGACTTTCTTCTTGAATGAGTGTGTGTAGAGCCAGACACTTGTGCTAAAATCCCACGCCATTCAAGAGAGATGGGTGCATGTGTGAAGAGATACTTAAGGGTTGGTGTTTCAAATTCCCGTGATTTGATCTTTCTTCGCCCATCTTTGAGCTCTCTGGCTCCTCGAAATAGGATGAACTATTGCTGTTCTCTTGTTTTGTTTCGTCCAGTTTTGCTTCGTTTCGTTTGAGAGCCTGATTGAAATTTGCAATTAGCGTTACACACATTTTTCACTTCAGTGGTATCAGAGAGCCTGTTCTCTTGGACACGTGCAAGGTCCTCGCCAAACAGCCCCAGACCTGTCATAGTCTGACATAGCCAGAAAGCTATCAGATCCAGGAGGCCAAGCATTCAAACAAAGAACCATCAATAAGTGAGGACATAATTTACCGCAATGGCTTCAATAAGCAGCATACAATCCAAGATCTGTACAATCCTCGATTCATCAGGATCTAACTTCCTAGCATGGAAGATTAAGACCTTGCTGATATTAAAGAGAGAAGGATTACTCCTCTGGGTAGATGGCACCGAGGAGATGCCTACAACTACAGGCAAGGAGCTACGCGAATGGAGGGAGAAGAATGACAAGGCAGTAGCCGTGTTATCTTCATCCATCAAGGATAGCCTAACTCTTGACCTGGCTACAATCTCTAAAGCAAAGGAGATGTGGGATACATTACTCACAAGATTTCAGACGAAATCACGCAGTCAGATGATGCTGCTCAAAGATCAACTGACAAACCTATAGTGGGATGGTAAAGACCTCACTTCCTTCATTAGGAAGATGAAGGATCTATTCATATCACTACAAAATGCAGTGTCAGCAGAGAAGCAGCTTACATATCTGTTGAGATACTTACCAAGATCCTTCCAGACAACCAGAACGTTGCTAGCAAAAGATCCTACAATGACACTCGAAAAGGCTGTTGTCGAGATTCGAGAAGAAGTCGAAGCTCGAGAGCACCTTGAAAACAAGGATGCTTCTGACCAAGCTCTCTACATCAACAAGGAGAAATCAAAGAAGCAATTCAAGCCTAAGAGGGAGTCAGATCGAAGGCAGGATCGAGATCAGCAAGCAGAAGGAGCCAACAAAGGCAAATGGACGAACAAAGGAAGGTCAAAACAACAGAGCGGAGACAAGAAGACATGCGTGAGATGCAAACATGAAGGACATACTGTCGATTCGTGTTGGCTCAATCCAAAAATTGAGTGTATCCAGTGTCATAAGAAGGGTCATGCAGCCATGGACTGCCGCCAAAACCCAAAAAACAAATCAGCTCAAGGCAGACATGAGAACAACAATAGTTCATTCTATTTCGAGGAGCCAAAGAGCTCAAAGATGGGCGAAGAAAGATCAAATCACGGGAATTCGACCGCCTACATCTGTACAAATATGTGTGTAGTGTCAACACCTGACACACATGAGGTAATCCTTGATTCAGGAGCTACCTTGCACTTCGTTACATCAATATGGATCATGTCTGATTTCCAAAGTGTAGATCCATCAAGATTTATCGTTCTTGGAGATGGATCGAAGCATCAAGGCCTACAACTACAGGCAAGGAGCTACGTGAATGGAGGGAGAAGAATGACCCTCAACAGAGTTTCTTTCAATGAATTGATATATTCAAAATCCACTAATTTTCAAAGCCACATAGTTTTCTCATTTGAGCTCAAATCAAAGTCGTGTAAGAAGCAATATTTCCCAGAAGGAAACTCTCTACATACATAAAAACATTGTAACATGGACCTACTTATAAATTTCTTTAAAAAATTCATTTCACTCTATCAAAAACTAGTTCGGATCCAACGTTTGATGATGCAAATTTTGATGTTCCAAGATTGAGATGATGAGAAGATTTGAACAATTTGAGAACTATTTCCCAAAATGCACACCACAAATGTCATCTCAAATTTCTTCTAAGCATCCATCACCTTTACAACAAATTTACTTTTGTTCTCTACCGCTGAAACCCTATAATATTGGCCTTTCCAAATTACATCAAACTCCCTCATAATCTTCAAATCAATATAAGGTTGGATCTCAACAAATACCACTTTTGACTTTTCGACGGTCTTCTTCATGTAATAAAGCTTTGTAAAACAGTCATTGGATAATGGCTTTGGCTTCTTCTCTCTCCTTTTTCTAACTTCTTTTCTAGCTTCTCTCCTTGGATCTTCCTCGGATACTTTTATTCTCTCTATTCTCCATTCCCTTGTTTTCTTGGGCCCTTTGATTTTGATTTATCTCCATATGACAAACATTTACATTTTGTCAAGAAGTAAGGCTTATTTCTTTTTAAGGCAATGCATACCATCTGATGTTGTCCATAAGTGAGTTCATCAAGTTGCAACCAAAATATACCATTTAATGAGCGTATGTAGAAACAAGTTAAGTCAAGAAAATTGTGAGCTCTTACGGTTTAGTCAACACATTTTTGAACTTATTTTGTATTGGCTTCCATAGCACAAAGGCCCTTGGCACTATGTTGTCCCCTATAATATTCACCTTGGTGTCACAAAATGTAAATTTGAATTTTTCTACAAAAAGCTAGTTTTGTTTAAAATATGAAAGCCAAGGCAGTTTCTTGTGTTTAGCTAACCATACTACACACATGTGGGAAAGTATTTTGCTACTTTTTGTTTGTCAAGTGCATCTTTCACATGGAGTAGAGGGTGTTTAGTTTTTAGTGTTTCTTGATTTAACATCCAATGAATTTTACTAATCCATAACTAGTAATAATAGGACAACAAATTGCATATACTCCAAGCCATAAAAAAATGGAAGGTTACTCGAGAGCATAGGCATTCGTGGTAAGATTGATCATAAGCCACTATGTTATCTTACTACACACAACAAACTTCAAAAAACACATTGGTTGCAACAATAGCTATGATAACTTAACATGTGCATTGTTTATAAGCGAGGTGCTAAGTTGCTCTCACTCAGAGGCTAGGAGCCATATACAATGATTTATGAATCAAAGTGATGTAGGATGGGTGGGTTCATTTGGCCACAACAACTAGTTTCAAAGAAGGGACTTGAACAAATCTACATTTAACCACAAAGTATCTTGAAAAAGGGGCATAATCATCAAAATTAAGAAGCATCGGGTGGCAATTGTTAGATTTTTCTCTTAGATGAAATCAAAGGTAATGTCTACTGCAGATACTTGTACATAACTTGTAAATAACTCAGAAATCCGATAGTCCAGGGTTGAAATAGGATTTGGATTCTAAGGGTCGTAATATAATTTTGATCCACAAGCTCAAAATGTAAAATGTGACCAATGTAGCAGAGGATCGAAATATAGGGTCGAAATAGATGATCGTCAAGGTCGAAATACAAATTGCAAGAGATGTAATTCATCAATTATGATTGATGATGATGATGAAGCTGGTGTTGTAGCAAATTATTTAGTGAGTTAGGATCACGGTGTGTAAAGATCATAAAAAGCAGAGATGTAGTAGCAGTAACTAAATTGTTCTATAGACTATTCATGTTTGATATTATTTTAATGAAAGTAGAAGTGCATTGCCCAGTTCCAATTATTGTTTTCTATTTCTTTGTGATCCATATTTTGAGCAGATGTATGATCTTTTCTAAAGTTTGAATTAGTTTTCAATTTTGCGATTTCAGAATATTATTTCATGGCAATCTCAAAATAAATAGATGTGTTGTTCGAGTGTTGTGCATTTATCGTTTTCCAACAACAATTGAAGTTCATGGAGAGTTATACATTTGTGTATTCATTAATCCTTTTACTATTTCTTGGAGAAAGGTGTTTATGGTGAATATGGAAGCTTTTTTTTCTACATTTTTGTTGGTGTCGACTACATCAATAGAACGGTAGAAACAATATATGATATTCTTAGAATCACCACCCACATTGTAAATCCAACATACTAGTTATGGTGTCACGACAATGAGTTGAAACTTGCTAAAAAAACACGAACTTGTCATGGCGAGAACAAAGAAAGGAAGTAAAGTTCAAAAAAATGGAATTGTGAAGACCTTAGCAGAGCTACAAAGCTACACACAGAAAAAGATGGAAGAATGTGTGTGAAGCGTCATGACATTTTGCAAGGGCGAGCCCGACATCTTTGACTTGCCACACACACACACACACACACACACACACACACACACACACACACACACATAGATAGAAGAGGAGTAAAATGGAACATATGTATGGCAACCTCAAAAGTCATTGCACAAGCATTGGCCTTTTCTACTAGCCATCACCCAACGATGGATAGCCAAAGAAAACATTGCAAAGACCTTGAAGATTATATCACAAGGGTTTTCTATGGTCAAATTATTGGAGAAAAGTAGCCTCACACCCTGGCCTCTGAATCCTATTGGTCCATTTCTGCCTCCCTAATTATTCAAATTTGAAAAAGAGTGGGAACCATCCAAAATTGGAGGGAAACCCAACTTTACTCACTAACTTGACATTTAGGCCTTGCGACATTAAAAGTCCTGCAAAAAGACCTAAAGTCCTTTTATTGACTTTCAACTAACCAAATCTCTATGTGATCATTGGGTTGGACTTACACACGCAGGGTGCCAAATCCCTCTCACTTATTAACTAGGGTCAGGGTTGCCTCAGGATCCACAAACCCTCCAATAGTATCCCCCACCAAAACTGGTGGCAGTCCCACGACACCTGCGAGATGTAGTTAATGTGGGCTTTTATTTGCATCACGTCGGATCTTTATTAAATGATACTGCACCTTCTCCATGAAATCGAGTCGAGCAGTGTTGAAATCTAAATTGTGTGACAAAAAACAACGGTGGGCCTCGGTAATCCACTTTGAAGCTGTCTAGGTTGTGAATCAAGATTCCCAGGAGCCTCCCATCATTGCTGCACGGAAATACAATCTGGCCACCGGCAACTAATCATTAATACTCTCTGACACCATTGGCTTATTCGGATCGAATGCCAAAGTAGGAAGGCAATCATCCCATCGCGTTGCCACAGACGCCAAGAGATTGAGATCTTTTGCGAACAACGCCGATTGCCTGATTGTGGGATCAGGAGAGTGGATGTACTCCCACTGGTAAGCTTGTAGGGCTCGATGGAAGTCCACTGATATCTCCCAGCTATATGGTTGGTGGATGATTGGCCAGTTCGGCGTATGGATAGTAATTTGTCCTTGCGTTGCCTGTGGAACTAGCTATTCTTCTTGGACTTTGGGGGCTCCACCCTGTTCTATGTCTGAATCCAACTATGTATCCATTGTGCCCGGATCTTGGTACTGAGGCGAGAACTGTGGCATCAATGGAACTGAAATTTGTGGTCCGACTTTCAACACCTGAGCGATGGCTTTCTCATAATCCTTGATAATGGCCTTGGCCTTGCCTAACTCGGTGGTTGCCGTCCTTTTGAGTTTATCAAATTTTTCCTAAAACCTTGCCAGTGCAGTGTGGTAGGTTTTCACTTTGCGAAACAAGTATCTGATCTCATCCGGTGTGATTGGACGATCAGGCACTTGGGGTCTGTACTTAGGAATCGCGTTCAAGGGTGGTCGCGTCCAATTCACCTTGAAGTCATTCGCATTCCATTGTTGCTAAGTCCAATTGTGCGGCTAGCAACAAGACCTGCTGTTTGGAATCTTGGACTGCCTTGTCAACCTTGTCCTGCGCCGTGGTGAGTGCATTCTGAAGGGTCGCCACATAGTCTTCTAGTCGTTGAGCAGACTCATTGGCTTTTTTCAACTCAGCTTCAGGCTTTGCCTCGTGTTGTCTGGCAATCGTCAGCTCGCAGTTGATCTGAATAACCTTCTGGCTAATCAATGTATTCTCTGTCCCAAGATCGGTGATGCGCTTGGATATGTCTTTTTTTTCATCAATCATGGTCTGGATCATGCGCGCAAGGTTAGAAACAAGACCCATTGCGTCACCAGAATCCACGGTAGTAGGCACAACAGAAGCAGGAGCAAGAAGAGTAGGTCCGATAGGAATCGTGCTAACTGGCCTCTATTGTGTGGCCGGTTCTTCTTCTTCAATTATATCTTCGGCTTCAAAACCCTCTAGTAATGTGGCGTCGAACTGCTTTGGAGATATAACAGCATGATCGACCCTAAGGGTGTCTGGTGCGGCTTCAGCTTGATCTTGTTGGTTGATCTGAAAAGAATCATCAAAGCCAGTAGCAGTATCATGGAACTGTTCAAATCCTCTTCCAAGGGATTGGAGTTCAAAGGGTTCGGGGCTGGTGGGCATTACAAAAGTCTCATCTGGGCCCAGTGGGTCGGAATCATCAAACATGTCCATGAATGATTGTGTGTTTGGGAAAATGACTCAAATCTGTGGAAAAGAGACGGGTGGGGTATGTGTGTTTTGCCACGCGACGTTGCCATACGAACTCGATACTTAGCCAAAATTTTGACATTTTTCTTATGCGTGGCATTGCCACGCTAAAACTTTTTCGAGCCCTGCTGGTGAAATCCAGACTGGAGGAGAGGTCCGGCAAAATCTTTTTAATTCTGCGTGGCATGTGGCAGTGCCACGCCAATTTTTTTAAAACTAAAACTTAAAATTTGAGCGCCAAAATATGTCGGCGTGGCACATCCACGCGTGGAAGTGCCACGTATGGTTGTTATTCAACCAATTTTCATGTGACATAAATTGTTTTGGTTTGCCATGCATGGCAGTGCCACGTGTGGCAAATCTGCAGAGAAAATTCTAGAGCGGTGGCTTTTTTTATTGCCACGCGTGCAAAATTTGTCAAAAAATTTGCCACGCGTGGCAATATTAAAACACAATACTTAGAAAAAATTTGTTTTGGAAATTTGCCACGCGTGGCAGTGCCACGCATGGCAAAATTAGTTTGTTGTAAATTTTTTTTTTATCTATTATGAATAATAAGTTAATAAAAAACAACTTTATGATTAATTTAAAAGCAAATAAGATTTGTTTTTATATTTTGAATAGGTGTATACTTATAATAAAATGTGGACTAAAAATTAAATGATCATTATCTCAAATTATTATGCTCTGACGAATTAAAGTTACTATCAGTTGAATATTACATGCTATCTTATGTATTTATAGACATTATGATGTGTTTCTATATTGAGAAAATTTTTTAATCAAAATTTGACAATTTTTTCAATATGGTATTGATGGGTAAAAATATAAGCGTGAGCTTAATATGCATGTGAAAGGATGCTAAGTACCTTACATTTGAGAGCCGTGTGGTAGCTTGTTAAGCTAATTTGTTGATAAAAAAATTGCAATGTTATACACCTTTGTGTGTTTGCAAAGATCAATGAATAGTCAAAAAATATTGTGGCAAAGTGTATTATTATCTCAAAGAAGATGTTTTTTATTATAATATATAAATAATCAACACATATATCTTTTAATTAGTTCACACATCTATTAATATTGATAAATTTTTCTAATTCTAAGTGATTGCGAGATGCGTTTGAAATGAAACTTTAGAAATGCAACATCGTAGAAAAATATAATAATTTTAATTTGAAAACAATATATATTGACCACAATGGATCATTTTATGACAAAATTATTTGTGACATGTGCAAACTTTATTCATCATCGCAAGATTCAAATTCATCAGCCAATACATCTTGCAATTCATCTCCGCTAAGATGATTCTCATCATCACTATCGAAATCAAAACCTCTCTCAATATTGTCCTCATGCAAAGAATCATTGTTGTCCTCTTCATCATCTGAGTTGTCGGAATCATGAGAATCAATTCTTGGGTTTTCAATATTTATAAAACTCGAAGGTATATGTACATCTTCATCAGATATACTTGTGTTGTCCAAATTTAGATCTTCCATTTCATTCTCAACATATGCATTTTCGAATATATGTCTTGAGCATGGCTTAATTTGAACAACATACCACCAATCTTTGTTTAGTCGATTTGGTTGAAAAAATACCTGCACATTTAGCAATGTTAGGATTAGATATTTGTTATGCTCACATTTTAATTCACAATAAATAGATGTAATGAAAAAGTAGTGTAGATGATTAACATAACATTGATCACAATTGACAAAAAGAAAAAAATGTGAAATTCATGCACACCTGTTCACAATGACGAGGCAACACCAATGTGTCTGAAAAGTTCATGCTTAATGTCTTGGTTGAATCGGTAGCAAAAAATCCACTACGATCTTTTTTTACAGTTGCATTTGATCCTCTATAGTTGATTTTGAACCATTTCACGTCAAACAACAAATATTTACCCATTTCACCAAAACACACCTCATATATGGCTTGTATGGTTCCTACATACTCAAGCTCTCCAGAAATTGGACTTTGATCTTGAGCACTACTCCGACTTTCTTGATGGAAGGATGCCATCACACCACAATCATAAGTTCGTTGTTTCATATCAATCGATTCAATGCGATGATGACGACCATATGCCCACATTGCACTATACTTTCGATACTGTCACATGTTGATTATAATTAAAACAATAATCAATCATCGTACAAATTAAAATTGTTCACTTAAAAAAAATAGAGTTATAGACAAGCCTTCCAATCACATCCTCTTGCAAATTCCCATTCTGTGTCAGATATGAATTGTCCCTTTGATCTTGCTTGTTGGAGTGTATCAACCATCCAGTGTATAGTGCATTGGTTGGGCAATGGCTCAAGATTATGTGAAGGTGTAGCTTGACCTCTACGCCTATTGCGTCGGTGTCGATTTCTAGTCAATACCCTTTTTTTTTCTTCTTCTTCATATAAATTCCAACCATTTATCCATTACTCCTGAATTATATAGCATAAAGGTTGAAATTTTCTCTCTCAAACTAGGTGTCACTTTTTTAAGACTACCCATACCTTGAGGTTTTTCACCTTTCACCTCATTGCTTTCCTCTTCATGCCATAGTCGTGGAGCAGATGGATCTATTTGAAACAAAACTTCGGTAACATAAAATCTTGTACTAACCATCCCTCTGGCATGCTTCCCTCTGGCCTTGCCTTCTGACGCACAAAATCTTTCAACACTTTCATGAATCTCTCCAAGAAAAACATCCACCTACAGAAAATTTTAACACATCAATGAGAACATTCTGTTATTTATCATTTGAAAGAATCACACTACATTTATTGAAACTACTAAAATCAAATTCAAGTGTATTATACCTTGAGTGCACAGGACCGGCAATACCAACTTCTTGGACCAAGTGCACAAGCAGATGCACCTGTATGTCTAGGATAGAAGTTGGAAAATCCCTCTCAAGCATACATACAGCCTCCACCGTATCTTCTTGCTTTGTTTGCACGTCTATCTCACGAATCTCCTTACCACACATCCATCTACATCATGTTTGTAGTATAACTAGATTTTAGTACGTTCATATTATTTTATCAAACTTGTATTAGAAAAAAAACACGAAATTTCATAAGATATCGATGTAAACAAAAAAAATTAAGTACCTGACAACGGATGCTAATTTGTAAATGGCATCATGAAGTTGATCAGTTAGACATCCACGAATGCACATTGGAAATATGTACTCGACCATCTTCAACCAATCGTGAGATTTTAGACCATGGAGTTTTCCTTCAGCTGTGAATGATGTTCGTAGTGAATGAGCAAAACCTGTTGGTGTTCTCATCTCGCAAATGACTGACCGTACGTACTTATACTCTTCTTTCGTAAGAATCCAAGGGCTCTTGGCATACTATAGGTATTTCCTTCAGTACATAATTTTGGCCAATACTCTTTTTTTTTTGTTTTTGATTCTTGTAGATCATGCCTGGCAGAAATACTGTCTTTGTCGCCCACCAAGTGTTTCCATATTGATTCACCCACATTTTTGAATATGTGCATAGGATCAAGCAAGTGATTGATCAAAAGGTTATTCCAATATGGTAAACAATGAAAGATGGATAGTCTTTTCATACCATTGATTGGCTTAGTGTCGGATTCAATCCAAAGTTTGTGCCAATCTGCCACGAACATTCTCTTTGGAGGCATTCTTGTTTCTGATTTTCCTCCAAAGCCTCTTCTATGAGCATTTCTAAATGGATGATTTTCATCATGCAAGTACTTGCAATGATTTTCATACACAACTTTGTTTAAATAACATGAGTGGCGAGCATCAATATTTGGTCCACAAATGAGACACACGTGATATCCAGAAGTTGTAAAACCTAAAAGAATCAAATCCAATTCGTGTTATAAATAGAATTCTTTTAAAGCATAAATATTGCATGCATAAAAAATGAATATACAAACATCACAAATGATTTCATTTTATAGTCACCTGAACAATCGCCCAATCCTGGATAGTCATGCATAGTCCACATTAACATCGCACACAACAAAAATGTTTTGTCTTGAAGTGGACGTGAGATGTCATATGCTTGGACTCCCTTCCATAGTAGTTCTAGTTCCTCAATCAATGGTGCAAAGTAGATATCTATATTTTTTACGTTATGTTTTCCAGGAATTAGAAGTGCTAGCATGAGATGTCCTTTTTTGATGTTTAGCCAAGGTGGAATGTTAACACCACTGGCCAAGTAGACCACGTGCTTGACATTTTTCCAAAGGGGTTAACCCCGTCTGTTGCAAGTCCAAATCTTATATTTCTTGTTTCACTTGCGAAACATGGATATTCTTTGTTAATGTGTTTCCATGCAGGAGAGTCTGAGGGTAATCTCATGATCTCATTCGAAGAACAATGACTAACATGCCAATTCACAAGTTCTGCAAGAGACTTGCAGCAAAACAATCGTTGCAATCGTGGAATTATTGGAAAGTGTCATAACACCTTGCATGGGATAGTGGTCCCCTTGTGAGTCATCTCGATATCGAGGAGTATCGCATATAGGACAAGCTTTTTGTGAAAAATACAGTACTAAGGACCATAAATGGATCTTTGAATGATCCACAAGGTGATTGTATGCTTGTTAAACAATCTATCAGAAACTAGTAATCAAAAAACAAGATCTAGTTTAGCAGCTTGATAGGAAACAAGTAGAGACAATCAAAGCATTGATCAAATAGTATAATCCAACTCCACACATGTGGAAATAAGGCTATAGTACGTCCTGTAGACAGTGTTTACAAAGTGCCAAAGCTGGGTTTCATTGGAAATCAAGAGTAATCACCATACAATGAGAGGAAACTCGAGTTTCTCCTTGAGGCTCCAAAAAGTTTCTATCTTCTCACTATGGAGAATGGGAATACATAGTAAAACACACTTCCTTTGCAAAGTTAGGTGAAAATCCAGCATGTAATAAGGAAGTAGACTCCACTTTCTTGCCCTAATGTGAAAACCCTAGCCTAGATCCAAGAGTCATGCTTGGTAGGTGCATGGTAGGTACAAATCTCATCATAAATCATGGTCTAGATCCTACAAAGTAGGAATCACTACCAAATAGACACAACCACTCCTCTTGACTCGTGGTAACCTACTTTAGGTGTGTATGTACAAGTGGCACTTTGGCCATTCAAGTAACCAACAAACAATATTGACAAAATGTACAATATTCTACATGGCTAGATTTGCCAATGTAGGCAATTTTTCACACTTTTAACCCTCGATACTCACCACAGTATAAGATGCAATCTTTTGGACAAGCATGATGCAATGTATAGTCCATTCCCATTGCACTCAACATTTTTCGTGCCTCACCTCTTGTCTCTAACATAGTGTTTCCTTTTGGGAGTAGTTTGCGCAATAACTTGTACATAATGAAATGAATTTTCATAATATAAAATAAAAGATCATTTAGCTAACTAAAATATTTGACTTGGACAACACATCTATTAAATTCTTAAAAAAAAATATCAATCTTATTTACCCAAATAAGGATGTAACACTTGTATCACTCCATTTATATTTTGCTTGGAGGTTCAATATAAGCAACGAAGCGGCCAAACGAGATGTCTTTGCTCCAGGATATAATGGTGTGTTTGATTCTTCTCTCAATTTTTTTTCCCTCGGCACTAATAAATGATTCGCTATCATGTTCAGTGCGTTCTTCCATATCATGATGCTCATAGACGTTATTTATCAAGTTGTTCATGAATTCAACTTCATCTTGAATGCAAAAATCATTTTCAGCACTTGATCTTGATTCTGAAGAAGAAGAAGAAGAAGAAGATCGAGGCTAATTTGCTTTGGCACGTTGTTGTTAATCTATTTTCATCATGGCTCTCAATCCCATATGCTCACGACGTGATAGTTGATTTATGTGCGGCCCATCGTATGCCAATCTTGTGTTGGATATGGAGTGACTGTTGTCATCGTCACTAGAGCTAGATGACAATTCATAGTCCTTCAAACATGGGAAACAAATTAACATATTTATCAATTAATATATAAGATTGTCATTCATGAAAATTAAAACTTAAATTAAAGACATGCAAATCAAACACCATATCTTAAATTAAGGCATGCAATATGAAATATAAAAAAAACAATTAATTCACATTCAATATAACTTGCTCTCACTAAATAGATAAAATGTATTTTGATATTCACAAGGTACATGCTTGAGTTTGGCTCAAAGCCTTTTGTACACATCTTGGAAGAGGGCGATTGAAGCTATATTTGATGAATAGCTCTTCACCACATTTAATGGGCCTTATCGCACATACCATTACGTATGTACTTTTTGAGTTCCTAGAAAAGTATTCTTCCTTTCCATCGGTACATTCCTCGAAATCACAATTAGTTAATGAAGTGTGCCCAATGGAACTATTTATATATGCAGCAATATTGCCATATTTTTCTAGACGCCCATCAATGTACATACGATGTGATTTCAAAACATTCTCTCCTTGCACACGTCGCTCTTCCAAAGAACAAGCATTGGCATTCAAGCCATAAACCTACATTCTCCATTGGTGACGACATAGAGCATGCCAATCACCCCAATTGTATTGAGGTCTTGTATAAGGCATTAATTTGACAACACTATTCAAGGGGACATCAATGCTAGTCAAAGAAAATAAACCCAATCCCGCATTAGGAAAGTGCTCACTTGGCTTGATCATGTACATATGACCCCAATATGAAAATGATGTTCCACATAATGGTAGTGGTACTCTATCAGGCCAACATGAATATTTCTTTCTATCAAAGGGCTTAACCAATGCTTCTAGGTAGGGAGGAAGGGGAGACTCAGTCAATGAATTTAAAACATCCTTGGATAAGTCAACAATACGTAAATTTGGTTGTTCATTTTCAAATCTTGTCAAAATGCGTCCAAGTCGTGTTCTTTTTTTTAATGGAGTAAATCTAGATGGAATAGGAAGAAGAGGAGATTCTACACAAGGTATGTGAGGTGATGTGGAATGGATAGAATCGATGTGAGGTGTTGTGGGATGGATAGAATCGATGTGAGGTGTCATGAGATAGATAGAATCGATGTGTGGTGACATCGTGGAATGAATAGAATCCATAGTAGAATTTGCGTGAGGTGTTGTGGGATGGATAGAATCCATGTGAGGTGTCGTGGGATGAATAGAATCTATGTGTGGTGATATCGTGGGATGAATAGATTTCATGGAAAGATCTATGTGAGGTGTGGTGGAGTGAGTGACGTGCAAAATGGAAACATGCATAACTTCCACATCATGAGGTGTGTAGTGACTAGTGACATCATTATGATCATCAACAAGATCTTCGTCCAATGCCAAAGATGATCCAAAATCGATATTTCTTATCTTGTTGATAAGATTGTCAATCGACGTGTTATAAGACATTGACATCAACCAAATCGATTTAATGACAAATGGGCGAAGACGAGTATGTGTACGCATATTTGTCATAAGCGCCAATCATTAAGACGATTATGTAGTAAAGGCAAGAAGAGGCCGGGAGTGTCCTCAATTGAAAAAACGAATGGAAATCAATGTTTGCCATCTGTGTAATTCACCTGACCATGAGACTACTTTTTGCAACTTCAACCCTTGGATAATTCAGCAACGGTATGCCTAGATGGGATATCGAGAACCACAATATGGAGGAAATCCAGTAGCAAGACTGCGACAATCTACTCTTGGATACCCAGAACGTTTAGCTTTGCCTGCCCCACCAAAACACTCCGCTTCTCCTGCCAATTTGATGGAACCAGAACCTTACGGAAGTGTTGAGCAATGGAGCTATGGTAATGATCAGGAAGGTGGATCTTCAGAACAGTATGTCATTTATGCTGCCGCTCAACAACAAGCCTCGAGAAGTTGGACCAGAGCACCACTTGGATGCTTTGCATTTGGAGAAAATCACAGAGTTGCAGAATGCCCAAATAAAGAAAAATTTGTACCATTCTATCGTGATTGTGGATATGGGCATTGCTATAAAAACTGTCCAGCAAGACCGAAGCTACCACCAGCTACAACACCTGTAAATTTGATAACAATCAAGCAAGTATTAGTAGCTCAGAATAAACCAAGTGCACCCTTGATGGTGGTCACCAGAGCACAAAAGCAAAAAGAACCAGTAGTGGATCCAGTACCTGCTGATTCTATACCATTGAACGATACACCAACAGCATCGGGAGTCTATCCAAATCTTAATGCAGAAAAACGAAGATATTAGGATATGAGACAATGGATTAAACATCTACAAGAAGAAGAGGAACTTGAAGCTGCTAAAGTAACAACTGAAGTTCGGTCTTCACCATTGTAGCCTCCAAGAAATTTACATATGGATATGAATGATCAATTACATCATCATGAAGAACCTTCAAGATGACTGAACCAGAAGCACCGCACACAGAATTACTCATGAACATTTTGTCCAACAAGATCAATATTTCATTGGGAGAGTTCCTAAAGTTGGTGCCAAAAGCAAAAGAAGTCTTAGTGTAAAAGTTAGCTCAAGAAGAACCAGAAGTCCATCAGGAGCCACTTTTTTGTGTTGGATTTGAAGAATCTAACGATGTACTCCATGTTGGAGTCGCTTGGGAAAGTGAACAAAAAATATCACTCTGCTGATACAACATAGACAATTTCCTAATAAAGCAGCCGTGATAAATGGCGTTTTAGGAGTTAACTTGATTTCTACAAGGCTATGTGCAAAATGGGGCCTTACAAAGATCAAACCTGCTACTTTGCTATTAAGCTAGCTGATCAAACGACAGTTCGTCCATGAGGAATGGTGGAAGATATACCTGTCAGGATTGCAGGAGTATAGTTCGTCATTACTTTCGTCGTGATGGACTTACCAGAAGCGCCAAATGTCTATCGAGTTCTATTAGGATGCCCATGCTTACGAGTTGCGCAAGTAATTCATAAATGGGGCATCGAAAAAATCACCGTTGAAAATCGTGAATGTGCAGTTAAAGTTGATCCTACGACTTCGACTATCAAACCAGTGGTTCAAAAAGAAGATGATGATTCATCAACAATGGATCACACTTGTGATCGACTAGAGAAAAAATTGGGAGCTCACTACGATTCTCAAACGGATACTGTTAATTGGAATGAAGCTCTTGCAACAATTGATTGTACAGTAGGATATATGTGTCAACAAGATATTCAATCAAAGTTGAGCGAGATTTCCTTATTAGATCGAACTTTGGATAGACCAATCACGTTTCCACTAAATGTGCTGAATGTAGCTTGGATATCAACAGAACCTATACCAGATCCAATTGAGGATGATCTCATACCAGTGAGCCATGCCTTGACTTATGATGGCAATGCAGAACTTACGGATGAGCAGATTTTAAATCATATGGATCTGACCAAATTTGGAGTGCGTAATGTTCCTAATGAACCAACAATCAAACCGCCCAAAGCAGTTATATTGAAGGGAGGCAGGATCACAGGTTCGATGACGAAGAAAGAAGCTAAGCAACATTATAATACGGTCCTGAAATGAGAAAATCTCCCTCGAAAGATTGATTCAAAGGAAGTGCCACCTCTATTGGATAAAGGCAAATAAAAAGTCAAGAATAATTCTTCAAGTCAGACTTCCAGCAAGACATCATGTCTAGGAAGTCTTCACCTGTGAAGAAAGAATTATCATCTCGAAAGTCATCACCTCCACGATCAATTCCTGCTAAGAAGGCTAAACGAAGATTCAAGACAAGTCCTTTCGAAAAAGAACAAGCAAATGTAGTCCAGCATGATATGCCAGAGCATTTTAAACGTTATACACTGGATGATGTGGTTATTATGTTACCTAATGCACATCGTGAACCTGAAGAACACATACCGGCAGTACAAGCGGGTCCATCCTCATCAAGGACAAGACCTCTATTTAGAAGGCCCATCAGCGTCGAGGACCAGATCTAGACCTTCTTAAAGCAACATCCGCATGAGTCCTCGCATGGTGGATGGGTTTTGAAATTTAAGACCTCCGAGATCGAGGCCGACAAAGAGTTGGACAAAATACCTGCACTGGGAGAGCAGCCGGCATGGAGAATCACGGTTTTTGAGAAAACTCTAGAATCAATTAGGAGTTACGTCGCCAGCCCTCGCTAGTTGCGGGTAGATCCCTATTACGTGCCAATGCCGCAAAGAAATAAATGGAAAGATTTGGGGCTGGCTATGGACAAAATCACCATCCATACGGCCAATTGGCCAATCATCCATCAGCCTTACAGCTGGACCATTTCAGTGGACTTCCACCGTGCTTTACAAGCATATCAGAGAGAGTATGTCCACTCTCTAGATCCAACGGTGCGACAATCGGCAATGTTTGCTAAAGATCTAACTTTGTTGGCGTCAATGGCAACCAAATGGGACGATTGCCTCCCTCCTTTGGCATTCGATCCAAATACGCCGATGGCCTCAGAGCAAATCAAAGATCAGCTGCCGGTTGCTCATCTCTACTTTCGTGCGGCTATGATGGGAGGCTCTTGGGAATCCCGCTTCACCTCATGGACAAACTCCAAGTGGATTGCCGGAGCCCACCGTTGTTTCCTGCCCCACAATTTGGATTTCAATACTGCATACCTCGACTTTATGGAGAAGATGCAGTATCATTTAATCAAGATTCGGCATGAAGCCAATAAAAATCCCCAATAACTGCATATTGCAAGTGTCGTGAGACCACCACCAGTTTTGGTGGGGGATACTGTTGGAGGGTTTGCGGATCCCAAGGCAACCTAACCCTAGTTCATAAGCGAGAGGGATTTGGCACCCTGCGTGTGTAAGTCCAACCCAATGATCACATAGTTATTTGATTGATCAGTTAAAAGTTAATAAAAGGACTTTAGGTCTTTTTACGGGACTTTTAATGTCGCAGGGCCTAAATGTCAAGTTAGTTAATAAAGTTGAATTTCCCTCCAATTTTGATGGTTCCCGCACTTTTTTAAATTTGAATAAAAAGAGAGGCAAGACATGACCAATATGATTCAGAGGCCAGGGTCCTCCTCTTTACTATAAAAAGGGACCAACTCGAGTTGCTCCTGATGTTCATTTCCTCATTTCAATAAAGCAGATTGATTCTCTTTAGAAATGGATTGATGAATGTCCTTGCTCTTCCTCTCTTTTCCTCTATCTCTCATGCTTTCTTTGGATTTTGCTAATTGTTGGATTTGATCATTATTGGGATTGCTATTTTTTATGCTTATTGTGAGAGAGAGAGGGAGAGAAAGAAAGAGTAAGTTCCTATCATTGTTGTGGATTTAGGGTTAATGGAAGTAGGGTTAATGGATGTAGTGTTAATGCTTAGTGTTAATGGATGTTAGTGTTAGATCCTCCATTCATGTTGAAATCTGAACTATACTATCGCTCTCATGGGAACGAACCTACGCGTGACAACTAACTTCATCTCCTTGATGCTAGATTGATTAGATCTTGGGTTGAGGATAGGAAAGGAAAGGAACCCACTACATTGTTACATCAATCTCACCATGTTCAAGATACTATGAAAATGCACTTTACGACTCAAATGTAATCTATCAAAATTTAGAATGCATAATATATCTCATGAACAAACAATGAAAAACTAACAAACAAAATTATCTCCGACTCTCTCTCTCTCTCTTTCTCTCTCTCTCCCTCTCTCAAAAGCTTTTCTTCAAAATTTAGAATGCCTAACATGCCTTATGCATTTGCTTGGATTGTCTCATTTCCTTCAAAATTGCATAGCTTTCTTCTACAAAAGCCAACAATAAACAATCATTCACTAACCAATCAATAAACGAATCAATAAATAATGAAAAACTAACAAACAAAACCATCTCTCTCTCTCTCTCTCTCTCTCTCTCTCTCTCTCTCTCTCTCTCTCTCTCTCTCTCTCTCTCTCTCTCTCTCTCTCTCTCTCTCTCTCTCTCTCTCTCTCTCCAAAGCTCTTTTTCACGAAATTTATTTTGGAAATGCAGTCGAGGCCCCCACTTTTTTCATTTCGCGGGTTTTCTTTTTGTTGATATATTTCTGGGTGGCGTGGCAGTGCCACGCCCTAAAAAAATTGCAAAAAAGTTTGCCACGACATGGCAGAATTGCACTTGCTGGAAAAATTTGCCACGCGTGGCAAACTTCAGAAAAATTTTTAAAATTTTTGCCACGCGTGGCAAATTTTGGCATTCTGAAAAAAAACTGCCATGCATGGCACTACCATGCGTGGCAATTTTTTATATTTTTTTAATCGTGGCAGTGCCACACAGATTTAAAATTTGAATCTATCCTCCCCCCCTCCCCCCCCAATCTGTTCGGAAGAAGAGCCAGTGATGTAAAACTGAGGCGGCGTGGTAGTGCCACGCGTTCATTGCCACGCAGTTTGCCACGCAATTGCCATGGACATTTCCACGCGAGGGCCAGCGGGTCAAATCTGGTCCCCGTCTTATGTGCGTGGCAATTGGCCTATATTTGTAGTTGTGGAGTAGTTGTGACTGGAATGGTAGATCCAATTGTCACAGACTGACCTTGTGAGGAAGCAAAGGTGAGGAAAGTATTAGAGGGGGGGGGATAGGGAGTTCAGTGTGAATAGCAGCAGGGAGTGGAAGCGCAGCTGAAGATGTCTGCCTAGTACGACGTCATGACGTGGAAGGTGAGTCAAGAATGACGATCTCGCTATGTGGACGACGACAACTATGTGAGCTCGATGCCTCTTGAAACGACTCTGTCGGTTCTTCTTCATAGATAGAGAGCACGATGTCCATACTAAAACCATGGATTTTATTTTCAAGGTGGGAGGCTGGTAGGAGTGACAACATTGGGCCAACAGCAAATTGCTGTTTGGTATTGCTCTTGATGGCTCATTTGAGCTCTCCAAAGACAGTCTTGAACCAGTTATATGGTTCCAGATGAGCCTTGGCTATCTTGGCCTGAGACTCAACTATCCTATGGAAAAGAACAAAAACTGAGAATAATGAGCACGAGTGTATATCAAAAAACAATATAGAAAGTTTTGAAGGCTTTGGTCGTTGGAAAAATTGACAAGAGCTTCGCTAGCACAAGTGAGGAATGAATCAAATTCAGCCAACTTATAGGTGAATTTGGAGAGTCCATTACACAAAATACTAGTTTGGCTGATCAGTTCTGAACCAAAATTTGCAGGCTTGTTCAATAATGTGAAAATAGGTTATAAAAATCTCGGTGAAGGCTTTTGAGGCTCTGAACCTATCCGGCGAACATTTTCTAGGTCTGGCGAAGGATGAACCTTCGTGCAAGAGGAACCTTCACCCATGTACTATCATAAATGTGCTTAAAAAGGGTGCCATTAGCATTGTACTTCATTTTGTACACAAATCCACTATTTCTCAAGTATCATGGCGCTTCCTAGAATCCATCTCCTCCTGCATTGGTTTTTGCCAAATTTCTTCATCTTTGGCCTCATAGTAGTACGATTCCCTATTTTAACAATGTGGCTCATAAGTACTAGATTTACTTGATATTTGTTAGGTTCCTTCCTCTCATGTGCTATATTTTCATAGCTCCCTATTTGCTAGATTTTGTTACCTCTTCTCTTGCATTAACAACTTTCATATTTTGGATTTGGTCGAAATTTCTTAATTTTAGGTAGATGGAAGATCTCCTTCACTCAAACGTGTAGTTTAAAAGCATATTTGTGATTCTTGGACATGTACACTTGTGCTTTGAAAATATAGTGCTCTAATTTCATATATGGTCAAGCAAGAAAAGATCAATAGGAGTATGCAAAAGTTGAAGTCATACAACCTACAAGCATTTGTGGTTCTCCATACATGCCTACCTTTTTATACGTTTCTTAGATTTGACATACTCTCGTAGATGTTCTCTATAGATGCCAATCTTTTCATTCTAAGTTTGAGGTTGACTACAAATAGATTTGTTTGTATACGTGCAAAATTGTTCTTTTAACAGAGATATGCTTAGTTTGAATAGTTCTGAATCTTCTATATGGAAGTCATCATGAAATGTAAAAGTACATGATATCCAAACTTGATATGAGAGTGGATAATCTAAAAAAGTATAGGGATGTGGATCAATGTCTTTTCAATTAGCAGCAAAAGTAGCATCACATTTCTGGAAGTGGGAAGAGTGAAAATTGAAGATTTTCTAGCATTAGACCAGAGGTAAAAATGAGTGGAGATGTTCACAAGTTGGAATTTGACAAACATTGCTTGCCATGCAAAAAGCTCTAAAACAATCTCTCATAATATTAGGTCCGTTCTAGATTTCATAGTAGCTATTGAGTTCACCAACAATAATCACGTCTTAAATCACATTGAAGTAGAATGTCCCAGAAATTTGCAAGTTCAAAGTTTGTATTTGGAGCATGAATAGTAAGTATATGAAATGAGAGAGATTCTCTCGAAAGTGAAATAAGCATATATCATCCCAAGGGTCTACAAATTTGTTTACGATTCGATTGGGGCGAGGCACAAAAAGTATAATTCCACCTCTTGCACCATTGGAGGGTGCAACCAAAGTGTGAAGGTAATGGAAAAGGCATGCATATAAGTGAGATCGCTACTTTATTGTCTTTTACAAAGCAATTATGAAATTTGAAATGGTAAATCCATGAAAACGACTTCCAAGGTAGTACTACCTCATTGCGCTACTAAGCCCTTTGATATTGAATCCAAGAAGATATATAATTCATGTTGGTAAGTAGAAGGATGTAATGTTCATCATTAATATGGCCATTGGTCGGGCCATTATCATAAATAATTCGGTCCCGAGCAGCTCGTGGCATTCGCCACTTGCTATCGGGTCCCCAATTATTTATGGTAATGGCCCTCCCAATGGCCATTACCTACTACATGATTGTCACTCATGTGACTTTTAACCTTTTTTGCACCCTATAATAGGGCCTCAATTTTTCTATCCTTGGAGGGCTACATATGAGGGGCATCAACCATAGAATTGAGCTTCACTTCTATAAGTATCTATAAATTATCATTAGTAAGTGAAAAGTTAGGAGGCAACAAGCTTTTGAGATCCACTATTAAAAATGTATGCTTAGGATTTTGCAAGATCACAAATTTGGACAAGAGGAGAAGCTAGTAATACTTGTGTAGAAGAGAATTGTGGAGGTACCAAATTTGTTGATATGATGGCCATTTTCTATTTTGTCTTCAAAATATTTCTCCATTTTCCTACTCGAATTCTGTCAATTGAGGAGGGCTAAATTGATTAAATCATGATTAGCTTGTGATCTAATATCAATGATACATATCTCCTAAGTGGAAGGCCTAATGTGCTAATTTCGATACTGATAGAGTGAAACTTTTGAAGCAAACCTTCTTGGATTTTGTTCATGAACAAAATTATGTGACTCTACCCATTTGAAAGTGTGCCAAAAGCATGAATAAATTTTCTCATACATCCATTATGAAGAATGACAAGTCATTTCCACAAACGATCCAACAACATTGGCTCAGTTGGTTAGCTTGGCATCCAAGATTTCTTTGGTCCTAGGTTCATGCCCCCCTGAGAAACAAAGACGGATTTCCAGCAAACGGTCAAAGCAAGTAAATTACCTTCGATCCTTTTTGTGCATTGCTTCACATTATGTATGTTAATGACTACCACCATTCAATGAACTCAATTTATAATAGTAGATAACTTTTCAAACAAAATGTAATCACTGCCAATCCGCAATTCCACTCATGGTATTTTCTCAAAATAGTAACCTTTATACAAATACCCATTTATTACAAAAGGAGATAGCTAAGAAACAAAGATGAAAGCTAGTACGTGTTCTACTACCAAATTTTCAGCAGCATTTCATATTTCACATATTGTTGTGATAAATGATAGGAAATGTATCATAGTCTTCATTGACATATTTTCCAATACCTTGTTAATACTAGTCCTATGATCTGGAAAATGGCTGACCTCTTTCCTTCACAAAGCGCATCTAGGACCACAAAAATGTGGTAGTTGTTACCTTTCCAACATGTGTACTTTGATACTTGTAGCAATTATGAAACTCAAAGGACTCTTACTTCTGGATGTGCACGCATGCACATTGTCGACCACAAGTTGTGTGCATGCATTTCTAACTATTTGTTCTACATTTCTGTGCATCTGGGTGTGCACATCATGTGAGCTTGCAAGTTTGATTGAGAGATTGCAAAGCAAAAGACACGCATGGGCATTTGTGTCGGGGTGTTGCCAATCGCATATAATAAGAGCTTGCACCTTCACTTTTGAGTCCTCTACTTGAAACAGCCATAGTTAGATCTAGGTCTTCCATTTGTCCTATGGAGTTACAGGATCACCATGACAAATTTTTCTCCATTGGTAACATGATATTAATTAGCACTTAATGGAAAGACATCAAGTATGATGCAATAATTCCTGCCAACCTTGGCACCAAAATGGACCTGAATGATAGGACCATCATGACAACATTTGATGACCATTAGTAGAATGTAGCACATCAAAGGAAAGGACCCCTTTCTAGGTAACAAGCACTATCAATTTTAGGCCAAATCAGACAATCTAGGTGCAGATCAATAATCATCGGCTATTCAAAAGGTTTAAGAAGGAATTAAGCAGGTTTCGTCGGCTCCCACTGGTATCTATGAGCTTACACAATCCACTTATCAGTAGAAACTTTTTTATATTTACCCTGAATCTTTAATCATAGAATATGATACTTGATCTTAAGAAATCTCCTCAGGTGATCACGAATTCAAATGCTTCGGGTAGCTGCCATAGGATCATAATCATATGGTTGTCCAGCTTTCACAAAACGGCCTTTCACCCGCTTTCTGGTATCTGCACGGGCTTTTCGAGATTCATAGCGAATACATTTCTCAAATCTGCAAAAGAAAAACTTCAACTATAACATCGAACGAGCCTTTTTGTGAAAAATAATCAGACTCAATAAGATTTTACAAGCAGAAACCATTATGCTTTCAATGGCTGAAAAGTGAAACATTAAAAAAAGATAAAACATAAGGATCAGATATTGGCCAAAACTATACTTGCGTGTTTTTTTCTTCTCTATGTAACGTAGCATTGCATTATCTCGGGCTTTAGCAAGTGTGCCACTATCAATGCTCTCTCGATCCCAACAAGACGCTGAGTCCCCGTACATTAGAAAAGAAGCACCATAGTCATGATAATCTGTGACGCTGCTTTCTCCACTGCATCCCCCTGACAATGAAAGTGATAAGCTTGAAGTTGGCCTAAATGGCACTTGTGTACCAAATGTTGCAATGTTGCCAAGTGATGATAATGATCGAACCTGTGGCCAAAAAACCATATACATAGTAATCCAATGATCCTATCCCATGACTTAAAGGGAAGGCATTTAAATTGCAATGCGCTTCACAACCAAAACGACTTTCTTGATTGCTTTTCTAAGATTCAGTAATTCACAAGAAAGTCAAGCAAGCATTGCCAATGTGAAGTTGCATGAACTTGTAAAAAAGGCTAAAAAATTTGCAAGCTTAAACAGAACTATGTATCTAAAAAAACATGCATGACAATGCAAGAAATAAGACTTTAGCAAATCTTCTAATCAAATTGGAGTTGGGTTGATTTAAGTCCTTAATATAGGTCACACTAATCTATGCAACAGGCCTGCCTAATAAAGGAAGTACGGTAATGGACACGCAGCAGAGCTCCCCTTTATATTATCCTCATATATTGTAGGTAGGACTATTCATAGGTGTCTGATGGCCTATTTATAGTGTTAAGAGGGCCAAACTTGAGGCTCATTGTAAATGTCACTGTTGGCTTGTCTTGCTATTAGGCACCTACTACTATGTGTCAAACCAATTTTCAAGAGTTTTTCAATCTTTTTACAATACACACCCGAGTATTGAAGCCATCAATCTGATTTTGAGGTTCGATTACGAAGTGTCTGGCTATCATTGATTAGGTACCATTTTCAATCTTCTTAAGTTCTAACTTAAAACAGTGAGCACTCCCTATCTATGATTCAAGAATCAGCAATCAGGAGAGAGGATCTCATTTTTCAGTGTCTACACTGTAAATAGGAGTAATTGCACACTGACCCCTAAACCAGCACTTGCCCCTAAGCACTGCACCAAGTTGCCCATCTTGGGCAATACATAGATTCGCCTTCTTAGCTTTCTTCCGCGATGTGTTTTTTCTGTTGGGTCTCTGACGCCATTTAACTAAGCTCGTCGAAGTATTCGATATGAGTTCTCTCACGAACTCACGTCTCTCCCTTCTTTGGTCTAGGTGTTAATGGATTTGCTTGAAGCCGCTTCCTCCATGCCAACACTATGGAGCCATAAATTTTCGCGATTTAGATCACATCATCGAGAGACTGAAGCATGTTTCATCTGCATTCTTCTAATAGTCAGATGGCAAACCAAGGATAAATTGCTAGAGCAACAACTTAGAGTTGAATGATGGAGTTTAGATCCATGAAATTTTGGATACAGGAGTCCAAACTCTTATTTCCCATTTTTTAATTAACAAATTTTTGATAGTAGTCTAAATTATCTGCAACAACGAATGATTTCCTAACAACATCCATGAACGTGTTGGGGCGGGTTTCGGCTCACTTGGACTTGCAGTTCTGCCCATCATTATTGATAACCTTAGAAACATGAAAATGCCTAAACTAATTGATAGATACGTCTATCTCCTCAACATGAATGAAAAAAAAAAATTGACCTTTCATCAAACTGAATTTGAAAAACATTTAGTAAGGCCTTTTCACTATTAGGCCAATTTCAGCAATTTATCAATAATACTGGGTTTGGAAATAAATTTTTTTTAATTAATTTGTGTACATAGGATTCTGATGATTTTTCCATTAGTGACTGAAAGGTAACAAACATCAATTTAATCTTTGATACATTGTTCCATCACCATTCATTACTAATTAGAAATTAAAACTGGCATGCATGGCATGCAAACATCGATAGGCAAATGTCACAACTTGAAGTTTTTATGTAAGTTCGTCATTCCAAATCATAAATTGCAGTTTTCATTGCTATGCTATGGAAAAGTACTAAGGCATGAATCAATATTGCTCAAACTATTGTAAGTCACTTATGCATGCCTCCAAACGTTCAGAGTGATGCAAAACAAGATCATTCAATTGAATAATACTATCCATTGTTCATTTTTCGACATGCAATTAGAACAATTTCAAAATTTTTGGAGCTATCTAACTGAAAATTGCCAAAACTTCCAATAGTGATAACTTTGGCTACAAAGCACCAAATTGGTCGCTATAAAGCACAATACACAAAGACGTGAAGTCAACAACAAACCATGTCACCCTAGGCCTTATTGTGCACACGTGTGAGCAATAAAGGCTGAAAATTCCTATAGGAGGGTGCACCTTTTCAAGGGGTGTTTCTCAGACCTACATTTTGCATGCCCTCAAACAGTCATCAACAACAGTCTTTGAACACTCGTTAGGGATCAATGATGCCTTCAATAAGGTTCGTAGCATAGGCTCAGAACAAGCAAAAAACTTCTGTGAGGACGCCCTACTAGGAAACTTTAATGAATCAGTGCACAAGCCTGAAGCGATCATCATAGGTGTTTGATAGATTGATTCAGAGGCCAAATGACTCACAAAACAACCAACAAAGACTCCTCTCACAATCAGATACAAGGATTGAAGTACCAATCGTCTAAAAAAGCATAATTTTGGACAGGAATCCATTTGACCTCTACGGCTCGTTACTTCTGGTCACAACGTCTAGACAGTTCCAAACTATATTTCCATCAAGAAACCATGCTCTTTGACCAAAATTTGATGTTTTTTGCATATTTTGAGCGATCTTAACCTCACACAAGTACAATCAGTCCTACTTGCAACCAAGACAATCCTCTTTAAGGTTCTAAAAGTTCTGCTTTTGCTCAATACTAATCCTTACTGTTAGTTTATAGCCAAAAATGTCAGGTTTTGACCAATTTTGACCAAACAACACATTCCAAAGGTTGTATCAACAACATAACAAGCATGTAATCATTAAGTCCCTGCTTTGACAACAAGCACTATTAATTGAAATTACTAACATACAATATGTTATGAGATAATCCAAGCAAAAAATTAAAATACTAGTCAAAAAATGCTAGCAAATTGTGAAAAATCGAACAATTTATTGATATGGCTATGGAATAAGCCCATATCATAGATTCCTAACCATGGAATAAACGGAAAGCTGAAACCACTTAGTTGGAGGTTGATTCCATCATCTGGAAAAAAAAGAAATGAAAAAACTATTGAAAAGCCGGAAAAAGCAATAGCAACTCCACCTTCTAATCGATGAAAGCACTAGTTTGGATATCATTGTGAAGATCACCACATATATATCTTGCTGCAAAGCACCAAAAGGATTGTCTACGGAGCCAAACCACCGAACCAAGTAGAAACTAAAGATCAAACTACAATAGCTTCACCCCTACGCCAAGGCGTGTGAATGTTGATGAGGAGAGGAAAATTAGTAACCAACAACTGAAAGTTGGAAGTGTAGGAGGGCGAGTTTCTATAGGGTAGATATAGACCCCATGATGCTTGTGCATGTGCCATGCAACCTTGGTACACCCCTAATCCCAATTGGAGTTAGTATCGATACTCATCCCCATGCGTATAGCCACTTGTCAACCACCATGAACTACTCCACATGACACGATTGGAGTGCTTGGGCTCTCTCAAGTTTGCTAAATGGAATTTTGAGGTGTAATTATAATCTCAAACCTAGAGTGCCAAATACCCATGTCACGTGTGGAATAAACACGATTCCCAATCCTCGATATTGGACATGGACGTAACACTTCTATCTTATTGGAACATGAGTGTATCTTTCTTGAGGTTCCAAGACTCTCTAGCCATTCAAGGTGATGTGTGTAGGCTCCCATGCCCATAGTGTGGAACTTAGTCTGCAAATAATTGTCTCATTAGCAAATCCATTGCTAAAGTAGTTTTGTCAACTCAAATCTTCATTTCAAATTCCATTCCCAAAAATTATCTGAAACACTCTTTGATTTGACCAAATCTCTTTTCACAAATCTAGATAACAAAGAATTGGAGAATGTTCTTTGTAGACATTGAACGAACACTCATTGGTATCATTACTCAAAGATAAAACTATATAGATATTATGTCTAGGATTAAATCCAGCATAATTACATAGGACATGTGCAAACTTCAACCATGTAAAGTCCAACCGCAAGATCTTGGACTATTAGATTCATCTTGCATAGCATAGACAAAATGGAACAACATCCGAAACTCATATTGCCAGTGCCTTGGAGTGGATGTAGGTCACATCACAAACATATGTCCACATTACCTCAATTAAATGAGTTCCATACCTCCTCAACAATAAAACTTGAATACAAGCTCAATTTTAGTCTATAATGAAATAGATGCAAAATACATAAAATTCTCTTACCACAACAATGTTTTGCAATAAAATAAATTGAGCAACCAACAATGATCAAGTTATTGACGTTTTAGACACATCAACTCATGTCCAACATAGCACTCAATCATTGGCAATATTTGTTGGTATACCATCTGATTAGGAATCTTGGGCACTATTAACTATATGATAAGGTCATGCAATCTTATTAGTGGTGACCTGGCATTTGAATAATCTTGGCCAACTTATCAAGCTCCTAGCCCTAATTAGCTAGACCTCTTAGCCCTAAACCTCATGGCTAGATATAAATAGGCCTCGAGCGTCCCCATTTGAAAGATTGATTACTTGAGAGTAGCTTTTAACTTAACATTATTGCTAGATCAACCTAGCATTCATTAGGTTTGTTGTAGCCTCCTTCATCCTAGCTTCCTCCTATGTTGCTTAGGAACTTACCCCCACAATCCTACAACACTATAGAACCAAGTACTTATTATTAGATTCCTATAATCGGTATGCTAACTTGCCTAGATTGTAAGTTTAACTCATGAGAGCTCATTCTGTAGACCAGTGTTTCCGGTCACTATACTAAAATTTAAGTTATCCCTTCACTAAGCTACCCATGTAACATGTCTTTCATAATCTAATTGCACCTTTCAGGCAACACATGTCTATGGTTGTTTTCCACTACTCATCTGCAATCATGTCCCCAAGTAGGCAAACACTTGACTATGATTACCCTCTTAGGATCTGCATTTGAGATTATAGACTTTGAAAGTCCATACATCTCACTATGTTTAGGTCAAAATTTTTGCAACTGGAAGAGTGACTACTATCCTTCTAATTGCCATGGATTGTCCTATCTTGATCAACATATTAGCCATTACAAGTAAAAGAATTTGACCTAGTACAAGAGGAATGGTGTTCTCCAAGGGGTTCTAGCATATCTCAAAAGTTAAATCAAAGGTGAATGATTGAGAAATCGCATTCTACAAGAAAATCTAGCAACTTGATTACGACTACTAATGTCGTAGAACACATGCCGATGTCGTAGAGAGAATGTATTGACATTTTCTTTTTGAGCATTGATGACTCCCTAAAGGTAGAGTGAATGTGGGGGTCCATAAATGGACCAACACAACTCCGAAAGAACCGTTTGCTAACGGGGTTAATTGATCGACAGACAAGATATAGTCCCATTTGAGTTGAATGCGTCAACCTACTGTGCTTGCATGACTAGATGTTAGAAAAGCTAGTGAAAGTAACTGACATGGGTCTAGTAATCAAGTATGGGAGTAATCAAACCATGATCGGAGGGCCATTTGGTAGTAGGTTGAAGTGACCACCAAGCAATGATAGGGCACGTGGTCAACTCTTAAAGGTTAATAATCAATACGCCTTTTAGCCAAATCAAGGCACAAAGATTTGGCCAATATCCTAGCCAACTAGTGATGGTTGTGTGACCAAAGATAAGAAAGGTGGGTAAAGGACTTAAAGATTAAACTTATCGTGATGGAGGAGCCTGATAGAATCAAGCCTACTTCTATTCAAGAGCCAAAGAATCTAGAGAGGAGAAAGGCATTGCAACAACAATAGAGTGATGTAATCCAAATATTACAAGATATTATTGCAAAGAAGAAAAAGAAAGAAAGATCTTATGATGTCTTGTGCAATGCGTACCCATAGGTACATAAGATTGAAAAACCCACATTCCAAGTGTGTTCATGCTATGGGAGCATAAAATGTCTCCAAGACAAGTAAAACCAAATTGAGCTAAAGACCAGACCAACATGGCTTGCAATACAACAATATGACAAACATGAGTTCATATAAAAGGTTGACTAAAACGATGAACAAAGGCATAAACTCTTAGACTATTCATAGGATAGAGGATATATGATAGACAATAAATAAAGATAAGTGATCATCTAGTAACATCTTGTTGGAAAGGTTAAAAAAAGAATGTGAAAGAAATCATTGTTGTTGTCGTCGATGTGGATAGTGCAATGCGTCTTTGACCATGATGTCTAAAAGGAATAAACATCTTCTCCTCTATCCCTGAATCGTTTGTTTGAGGGTAATGCTTGGAGAAAAAATATGTGATATGAGAATGCATTTGGAAGTACTATCGGTAGTGAGGCAACTCTCACTCATTACGCTAAACATCTCATGTACAATAAGTGCAATACATCTCTGAATCTTGTAGCATATCAAGGAATGGATTGTGACAGGTTAATTTTGAAAGAAGGCATAGTATCTACCCCTAATCTCATAGTAGGTGGGGTAACGGAATACATAATGCCCTTTTGTCTCAACCTCCCCCATGGGGTGATCCTATCTTCATGGGGAATCCCCCTGGAAGTGCCCAATCCCCACCTATTAGCTAGTGAAACGATACTCTGAGCTGTCCCAATATGAACTTAAGGATATGTGACAAACCAGATTCCATGCATTGCAGCAAAATTAGGTTGCCACCAAGTCCAATCTTTAGGAAGTGAGTCCTATGAAATTCTAGTTTGACTCCCAAAGGGTCTAACCATACTCTATAAATCTATGATCTGCGGAAAAGTTCCCAAACATAGGAGTTAATATTTTATGTACCGACTTGATACATAATGACATAACTTAGGTGAAAATCTTGGTACCCAAAGTGGAATGTTGGATTGGGGTTATCGACACCTTTAGTGATCATGTGTACAGTTTTAGTGCATTGAAAAATAGATATCCCTATATAATCTTGATGATCTGATGGATTGACTGAATGGCACTGAGTAGATCACCAAGATAAACCTCAGATTAGGTTACCATCAAATTAGGGTAAAGGGTGAGGACGTACCGGTGCGACCAAGAAAAGAGAAGCTGACAGATAATCAGAATCACCCCACAAATCACCAAACATTTTGGAATCAGAACACCGGTATGACCTTCATAAATGTATCACATTTACAAAATGAATGGACCCAAACCCAAGCTATGTCATGCATAAGCAGTTCACATGAAGTATCAACTGCACATATCAAAGCTTTGTTGATTAAGGTTTGAAAAACATTTTGTGAACTTCCGTGATTCTCAAGTGGACTTTTCTGCATATATCAGCAAGTTGCTATCCTTGCAGGATGAAGCTCCTATAATTAGCAAGGACGTGATTACAAGACAAAGTCTTCCCATATGTTGTATGGAACGCATACTGCACAGAAAGCGGGGAAAGTCCCCATGTTCAGTATTGAGCTCACTAAAATTCTTTCATAAATCTTTGAGAAAACACCTGGAGAAAATACTGTTGTTAAGCACAGCCTTAAGAATATGCTCACGGGAAAAAAAAACAGGTAAAATCAATCAAATTCTCAATTAGGAGGCCGAATGAATGGACTGAAGCACTCTGAAATCGATAGCAAATTCATCTAACTGCTCATGAAAACAAAGACAGCTCTGAACAACAAGTAAATCTGAAAGCTTCCTTACATAACAGATAGCTTTCAGGCTACAATGGTTCTGCCAACAGAAAACCAGGGATCCCATTGATTTTTGGATAAGATATCAGCTTTGTATGCTCTTGAAATGGCTTTTATCATGAAAACGTTTATCAATCAGCATAATGGTTCTTGAGTTGCAACTTGCAACATAACATTTTTGATAAACAAGATACACTATTGGAAGCTGATGATTGTGTGATACATGCGTACCCAGGATTGGAATATGTCCAGAATGATTATACCGGTAGTGGCTCATCAACCCATACAGCATCGTTTTGAATGTTTTACTGAAGTTACAACAAAATGTCTGTGAACTTTTTCCAAGAAACCAGTTTCATTTTTTTTAAAGTAAATCTAAAAGGATACGGTTATTAAAATTGTCATGAAACTAGCCAAAATAGTTGCTGTTGCTTTAGTAACGAGAGAATATTTCCATCTATAAATCTACATATTTTTTCATTTAATCTGTTAGTATTTCATGAACCCCCAAAACTATTGGAATGGGCATCTATGGATAGGTATTGTATGGAAAGAAAGAATCTGGTTATTATTTAAGCAGAAGGAAAGAAAATGTGGAAAAATGTGCGTATAGTCTCTGGAGAAGCATTTGAAGGTTACAAGCAAAAAAGGAAGTGTGATGCACTGAGAAAAGGAAGAGAAATGAAGGGCTAGAGCGTTTTTGAAATTAGCAATCTTCACAATACCTGAGCTCATCATATTATGCTGAAAGTTTGTCAGTTCCTTTTTTGGGCTCTGAATTCCTTGGTACGGTGAATCTAGCAGAATCTTCAAGCTCTTGGAAACCCCATGAATCCTCCTTCCAAAAAGTGGAGGACCTGAAAGAGAAAATGCATTTTGATAGAGTGGCTTGAACCACCATATCTAGCTTAACACTCCAAAGTATGTAAGCATAGCATACACACAAGTAAGGATCAATAATCTAGCCGGTTGTTGAAAATTTAGAACAATTGACAAGGTACTTGAAAGTTGAGGATAGCTATGTCGGAAACCAGAGAAAGAAGCAGAATGCTTTGATAATCTAGAAACAGTGGTTGTTGGACATCCAGACCACTCAAGCTAATCAAAATGAACAGCAATGATGTTTGTTGATTTAAGGTACTGACATTTTCTTCAAGAAGAAATGCGCAGAAAGACCAGCAGCCTATCCAATCTATCTTCTTTGCGAAATATTTGGCTATGTCGAGCATGATGGGACAATTGTCTGCTAGTCCAAATCTTTCAATGGCGTCCGACAAAGTTCCAGATCAGTTGCCAATAGCCAGACTTTACTACTGTGTCGCGATGCTGGGTGGGTCAGGGGAGCAAAAATTTATATCTTGGATGACAACTCATTAGTTGGCAGTAGTTAATAAGTGCTTCATACCGCACATCAGAGATTTCAACGAGCTGCATCTGAAATTTATGAAGAAAGTCCAGTACCATTTAATAAATTCTAGCGCAAGGCAAATCAAAGTCCGAAATAAATCTCACGAGGTGTCGTGGGACCGCCACCAATTTTGGTGGGAGATATTGTTGAAGGGTTTTCGGATACTGAGGCAATTCTAATCCTAGTTAATAAGTGAGAGGGATTTGGCACCCTGCGTGTGTAAGTCCAACCGATGATCACATAATTATTTGATTAGTCAGATGTTAATAAAAGGACTTTAGGCCTTTTTGTGAGAATTAAATGTCACAAGGCCTATTAGTCAAGTTAGTGAACAAAAAAGGCTCCTCCCAAAATTTGAATTTCAAATAATAAGGGAGGTGGAGATTGGCCAATAGGATTTGAGACCAAAGCCTTAAAATCCACATTCATGTTCATTTCAATAAAAGCAGGTTGAACATCTTACAGATTGAAATTGGATGTCCTTGCTCTTCTTACTTTCTCCATCTCTCATGTTATATTTGGATTTTGCTATTTTTTGAATTTGTTAATTGTTGGGATTGATCTTTATTATACGTTTTGAGAGAGAGAGAGAGAGAGAGAGAGAGAGAGAGAGAGAGAGAGAGAGAGAGAGAGAGAGAGAGAGAGGCTTTACACTTGCTTGAGTAGTGTTAATGGATGTAGTATTAATGGTTACTGTTAGATGTGGATCATAAGCATGTGCTTGATTATGAACTATGCTATCGCTCTCATGGGAACGAATCTCCACGTGACAACATGTTAAATCTCTTCATCTCTGATGAGTTGTCTCCAAGTTGCGCAACTCGAGAGTGGGTGAATGGCTTATAGTCTTTGAACCAGTCACTACGGTGAGTCATGTGTTGAGTTGTTCCAAAATCTAGATATCAAGAATCGATATCCTGTTGTCCTTCGACTTTGGTCATGAAAGTTGCTTCATCTTCTTCTTGTTGCTGATTTGAGTGACTGGTTGTAGCACTATGTGCTTTTGTTGGAACTGCTTCTTCTTTTTGTTGTTGTACTTCAAAGTTCGGTAGTCATTGATTTCATGGCTAGTCCTCTTATAGTATCTGCAGAAAAGTTTCTACATTGGTTGGAATGATGAAGACCTTGAATTTGATCTTGAATTGAAATTTGGTCTAGACTGTATGTTGCTCTTCTTGTCAGTATACCCTAACTTTGTAGATCTCTTGGATCTAAACTTCTGATTTCTCGAATATAGAGCTTGAGAATCCGATCCTGAGCTTGAGGAGGATGTTGATCTTCTGATCTCCTCTTGTAAGAGCAATGAAATTATTCTTGACAGAGTGAGGTGCTCCTAGGAAGAAATTGCCATTACCCAATTTTCATAGGATTTAGGTAGATTCGATAATAGAGTCATAATTGCATTGGAATTCATTGGAAATGTTAAAAATTGTAAAACATATATATCTTATGTTTGTTGATGTTTTGGGGCCCTACCCATGTAAATACTTTGTACATATCCAAGGCATGTGAATTGAGCATATATCCTTGTAGAATAGGGTGGGTTTGGGTTAGGTAGATCAAGTTCCAATGACATGCATAAAGTCTAGTTAGTATGACGAAATGCACCAATGTTCACAACATCTAGATTGACATGCATGTAGATTTTCACATAGAGGTGGACAAATATGGACTTGTTGGAACTCGAGCCACATCAAAACCATTGTGTCCTAAGTTTACATTGAGACATGCAAGACATGCAAATACTCTAATGGACACATGCATGTAGTTTTGTAGGTTCATAGTTGAGAATTTGACATTTGGAGAAAGTAGGTAGAAGCTAGGTGCAATCTATGCATGCAAGCAGTTAGGTGTCAATATGGTAGTAGTTTACACTTGAATAGGTGTAGGGAATGCACTGAATGCTAGTAGTACCACAAATTTTGGCTGTCCTATATATGTACATATGGGTCTCATTCATTTCTAATGAAGAATCAAGCTTTTGTAATGTCATAATGTCAAATTTGGATCTCATTTTATGTTGCTTGAAATTGTATTCTCTCTCTAACTCGAATTTTGTGTCTTCTCCATACATGATCTTGCTTGTGTACTTTCCTTTTTTGTGAGAAATTAATGTAGCTTTGATCTGTAGCATTCTAGATTGTGCTCTAGCCTCAGATCTTTTGGTAGATTGCAAGATTGCTCTACAGGTGATCTGTGTGCCACCACAAAGCATGGTAAAGATCATTCACACATTTGTTGTGGTTCCCCACACATGTGAATTTGCTGGATTTTCAACTTGGTATCAGAGCCATACCATGCTTTGAATGTGAAGAATTCTGTGACAATTCAAGCTAGGAAGATGTTTAACAGTGTTTTGCTATCTATTCTTGAACAAATTTTTGATGAATGAGGTTAGAAATGATATTTTCATTCCAAAACAGAGGATGTACGGAATTCTGACATTTCACACTTGTAAAAACCATAATACTTCATTTGACTCTATTTGCTTGGTGCTAGATCCAAAGGTACTGACATTATAGCTTGTTCGAAAGCTAGAAGAGTCTACTTTCCAGAGAAATTGGTTTCATTTCATTTTGATGAGCCTAGTAGGAGTTATAAGCTCTTAAAGAGGGGTAGGGAGAGACCCAAAACCCGAGTGGACACTTTTTTATTTGAATATATTGCATTCATGATTCATGATTCATAGTCTTTTGTAATCAATTTGAGATAGAATTGGATATTCCATAGTCACGTCTTTTCACACAAAGGGCTGTGTTTGAGTTGAATGTGTGTTTCTAAAGTGTTTTTCATTCATTTGAAACTCGTGGGAAAATTTGACATCATAATAGTAAGTGCTTCATCAGAAGATAGAGGCTAGATCCAAATTCAAAGCAATTGATTTTCTATTGTGAGCACAGTGTCACATAACTGTTGCAAGTTTCTGCATAGGATTTGGTAGAATACCCAATTATTTTTTGTTCCTATTGTAAAAGAGAAGCAACATATTCAAATCCATCTTTTGTGTATACTAATTCAACAAACTCAAGATCTAGACAAAGTTTTGAGTCATTGAAAACATTGTTTCATACAATTTGAGTGTATTTGAGTCAATAGTGTTGTGTTTAAACATTCCACATGTGCCAAAAGAAGAAAGGACCAAAATTTGTCTATACTCCAATTCACTTTGAGAGGTGGATCTGGTTTGCCTTGTTTTGGTGGAATATTTGAGACCTATCTCAAATTCAGTTGCAAGATTTCTTATAGGATTTGGTAGTTCACCTTTGAAAACTCCTATAGTGAGAGAGAGTAGCAACATTTATTTTGTTAGAAACAAGCTCAAATATATTCAATTCCATTTGTTGTCCATTTACAAGAAGTCTTCACATACATGGCATCTATAGGAGATTTTCTCTTTGAAGCTAGTGAGAGACTAGGAAGGATAGGATAGAGTCTTTGTTGATTCTTTATGGTGTAATAGACATAGTATTAGGAATTGAAGTTGAACCTGAAGCTTATGATGAGACTCATAGATTCAAGAAGAGAGCAAGGATTGCTCTTCATATCATCAAATTGGACATCTCTGATAAAATGTTGAGAGAAATAAGTCCATGTACCTCAAGCAAGCAGACTTGGAAAACTCTTAAGAACATTTTTGAAGCAAAGATCACATCAAGACTACTTACTTTTAGAAATCAGATCTTTTCTAGTTTCCAAAGAGTTGATAAAAGTTCTTCAAGCTTTGTAATGAGTTAAAGATCTTCACATAGAGATAGCATGCATAGGAGATACTCTAGAGAACAGTCAACTTGTTCAAGTAGTCCTTAATGGACTTAGAGAAGAGTATGCAAATGTTGTGCAAACTTATGCTATCAAGGAGGAGCTACCATCTATGGAGGCTCTACATGATATTCTTATTGCTGGAGAATGCAGGCAAAAGAACAAGTTGTTGAAGATCAACGCACTTTCAAGGAAGAATGGTAGTTATGGCAAGCTCACTTTGCCAAGATCAAGTCAAGAGGGAGGAGCAAGAACAAATTTTCTCAAGCCTTCATCAAGAACAAATCAAAGGACAAAGACAAAAGAGGAGTAGAAGATGATTCAACTCATTCTTCTATTTTCAAGAAGAAGACTCAAGAAGATCAAGCCAATTTTATCATAGAAGACTCACATGCAAGTTGTGGAGAGGCATCTCTCATGATGTCTAGTTTCTCCTCTTTACCCTTTAATGATGTATCTTGGTATATTGATAGTGGTGCTACATCACACATGAGTTGCACCAAAGATTCTTTTGATTCTATTGAATCTATTCTAGATCCTAAGAAATCAATACACACAATTGTTGGTGATGCATGCTCAATTGAAAGAGTTGGAATTTGTTCCTTGAATCTTGCATCTTCTATGAGTTTATCACTTTCCAATGTACTTTATGTTCCTAATCTCACAAAGAATGTGATTAGTGCTGGAAAGTTATTTGATGATGGTTTTGAAGTGGAATTCAATGTCAATAATTGTTTCATAAAGAAAGGTGATGAGATCCTAGCAAGTGGATCTTGATATGGAAGCATTCTCGAGTTAGACTTACAAGAGAATGCAAGTATTTGTGATTTTGCATTGATGACTTGTGTTTCCAAGGAGGAAATATGGCATAGGAGGTTGCATGTTTCCAATTTCAGATCTATGTCTTCAGTAGTCAAGGAGATCAAGCCAAGAGTGGCTTATTCTATGGCAAAATCACATATGGATCCATATTTGTTGTCTTCTACCAAGACAAAACATCCTATGGAGTTGGTATACTCGAATGTTCATCTTTCTTTATTATTAATCAACGAAGGTGTCCCTTGCTTTGCATTTACTATTAATGATTTCACAAGTAACCAATGGCTATGTCTTGTCTCTTCAAAGTTCATGGTGCATGCGTACTTTCCATTATGCAAAGTTTTTTGGAGTTATGGAGTCATTGGAAGGATGTACTATATGGAGTCTTGTTCAACTATAAGCCTAAGGTTGTGTACCTTAGTGTTCTTGAAGGTTATTGCTTTGCATGTGGTTTTTTGGAAGGAAAGAAAGATGGAGATTTATCCACCAAAGAAGGCTCCATAACCTTTACACTCTCTATCTCAAAGATGTTTGAGCATGGAGAAGTTATTGATTATGAAGATCTATTTTCTATCTTGGAAGGGGATGAGAACACATCATCTTATGATGCATCACAAGTCATTGCTATGGTGAGTAATCAAGTTGTGATGGGGTCGAGGTTTGAGGAGGAGTATCCTCAACATGCATGTCCAAGAAGATCTTCATCATTTTCCTTGTGATTCTTATTTCATGGAAAAGAAAAGATAAGTGAAGGTGGTATTCATTCTATTCTACTCACCTACGGTTCTCTTTCTGTGACTGATGTTGTATCTTGCTTAGCTGAGATTTGTTCAAAGATCAAGTAAGACTATTCTAGTTTTGAATGAAGTCTTTAGTTTGGAATTAATTCTTGTCATTGGTGACTTGATTATGTTTCCAAAACATCTAGAAGGCAAGATATTGTATCATCATTTGTATGATCTTGAATTGAGTAAGAGCAAGAATAAGAACAAGCTCAAACATATTGAAGAATATGTTCCTTCATTTGATGAGGCATGTTGTAAACTTCTTGTGAGGTTAAGTGAACCATCCGCTGAGGACACTTACACCCCAAGAAAGTATCTAGCCTTAATTTGATCAAGTTAGAGTATGGTTTCAAGATAAGATCCATTTTGGATAGAGTTCATAGAGTTTGGACTAATAAAGCTAGTGTGCTTAATCTTGAATATTGCTCATGGTATAATCTTGATCTATATGATCTTTGTGATCATGATGAGGCATGGAAACCTCGGTTTTTTCAGATTCTTATGCAGTCCTCTGATAAAATTTCAGTTTTAGGACATTAATAATTGTAGTTAACAATCATAGAGAGTTATTGGTTGCTTAAATCTTGATCTAGATTCACTACACTTAGATTTAAGCAAGAGCAATGGATCAAATCTTCATAAACAAGTGAGAGCGGCCTCACACATGTGGAGTATTGTCCACTGAACGGCCTGCACCTAAAACAACAAGTACACTGGTTCTTGATAGCAATCATTCAATAAAATCACAATTCTATTGACTAGAAATCTCACAAAAGTGTAGAATGCAAAAGTCTCATCAATCTCATTAGCAAAATGATGATCCTTTTATGGATCAAGTACATCCACGAGTCTGGTACAATCCATCAGGTCTTCACACGTGTGAAGAGTGCCACATAACTCAGATCTATCCATTTGATCCATCCTTGATCCTTATCCAAAGTTGACCTTCTAGAATATGGCTAAAATCCAAAGAGCTAGTCTCCTAGAATATAGGAATATTCCCTACAAAAAGGATCTAAGGAAAATGGTCAGCTCTTATCTTCTATAACTCTATACACGTGTGAACATCCACTTGCCATGTGGGAGCATTTACTCATGCACATGCAAGGATAAGCTAACTTCTAGGTGACTAGTCAACTTGACTAAAAAACTAGTCATATCATATTCACACTTGACTTGATTGATACAAAATCAAAGTAGATATTTACAAGTATGAAAAGTACTTTCTTTGACACATGGGAATAGGCTCCACACGTGTGAAATCAGATCATGAACATTGTACTCATGATTGATCTTTATTTACAATAAAAAATGACAAGTGAGAAGTGACAATTTTCAACACTCCTCACTTCTAACTTGGCAAATCTAATGTACATCTGTCTACAATTCCAAGAGCATATCTTGTAAAATGGATCTTTGGACAAGGGCTTGGTTAAGATATCAGCTATGCATTCGGATGATGGTACATGATGTAGTTGCACCTCCTTGGAATGTACTTTCTCCCTCGCAAAGTGGTGAGCTATCTCAATATGCTTTGTTCTAGCATGGAAGATAGGATTGGAAGCAATTTGTTGAGAAGCTTGATTGTCACAATATATGTAAGGGATATCCTCGGCCTTTAGCACATGTAGCTCCATCAAGAGTCTTCTTAGCCATAGGAGCTCTTTAGTTGTTGAAGTCAATGCCTTGTACTCCGCTTCACAAGAGGATAGTGAGATAGTATCTTGCTTTTTGGAAAGCCAAATATTATTCCTCCATAAAGGAATGTTTCAAATGCACTAATGGACTTTCTATCCATCTTGTCACCTGCAAAATTTGAATCCGAGTAGGCTCTCAAGTGCAAGTTAGATCCTTCATAAAGTATGCCAAAAAATCTAGTACTAGAAACATATCTAAGCACTCTCTTGGCACTTTTCCAATGATGCACTAAAGGAGCTTGCATACTTTGACTCAACTTGCTTACACAAAAATTTAAGTCAGGTCTAGTGATGGTTAAATAGATTAGGGAGCCTATAAGCTTTCTAAATAGGGTGATGTCCTCAAAGGATGCTTCATCACCTTCATTAGTTGCTTTCACAACATGCTCCATAGGGGTGTCAATCCCCTTACAATCTTTCATACCAAACTTTTCAAGAATGGAAGTAGCATACTTAGATTGACTTATGAAAGTACAATTGCTACTTCTAGACACTTCTATCCCAAGTATAAACTTTAGGAAGCCTAGATCTACCATCTTGAACTCACTAGATAAATCAACTTTTAATTTGCCTATGCCTTCATCATCATTTCCTGTCATAATGATGTCATCAACATAAAGCACCAAAAAGATGATCTTTCCTTCATTACATTTGAAATATAAAGAAGGTTCATAAGCACTTAGTACAAAGCCAAGGGAATAGAGAAAATCATGCAACCTAGAGTACCAAGCTCTAGGTGCTTGCTTCAAGCCATATAGGCTCTTCCTTAAGTAGCACACTTTTTGCTCCTCACCAACCTTGATGAAGCCCTTGGGTTGCATCATATAGATTTACTCTTCTAAGAAGCCATTCAAGAAAGCATTTTTCACATCCATTTGGTAGAGATCCCACTTGAACAAAGTAGCAATGCAAATGATTAATCTAATAGTTACAAGCTTAGCTACAAGTGCAAATGTTTCTTCATAATCCAATCCTTTTACTTGAAAAAATCCTTTAGCAAAAAGCCTAGACTTGTACTTACTAATAGATCCATCTTGATTGTACTTTATTCTATAAATGCACTTATATGCAAGTGGCTTCTTCCCTCTTGGAAGATTTACAAGATTCCAAGTATGATTTTCTTCTAATGCATCATACTCTACTTGCATTGCATCTCTCCAAACTTTAGATCTATATGCTTCTTCAAAAGATGATGGTTCTTCAAGCAATGTAACTAAGAAGGAGTAAGAGGTAGAAGATGTAGAGTCTTCCTTTTGCTTTCCCTTGTCCACATAGGTGAGCCTTGAGGGCTCGACCTTGCTTCTTGTTGATCTTCTCGGCCCCCTTTGACTAGGATCTTTGTCTCCATCCTCGGGTTTGTCAAGATCCTCCTCGAGTTTGTTAAGATCCTCCTCGGGTTTGTCAAGATCTTCAATGCATAATGGGTTAGATCCATTAGACAAGCTTTTAGCAAATTGTGACTCATCAAAAAGTCCATCCTTGCTTACCTTTACTTTCTTGGATCATATATCCTATAGCCCTTGCTATTTTCTCCATAGCCAACAAAAATCCCTTTGAAGGAGGTAGCATCTTCCTTACTTATTGTCTCCAAAGGGATGTGGACATAACAAATACATCCAAAGATTTTAAAATCTTTTACATTGGGTTTCTTACCAAACGAAGCTTGATATGGTGAGATCCCATCAATAGCACTACTAGGAAGTCTATTACACAAGTAATTAGCACAAGTTATAGCTTCTCTCCAAAATGATATGGGAAGTGATGCATCAAGTCTTAAAGACTTTGCACATTCACATAGACTCCTATTTTTCCTCTCGGCCACCCTATTTTGTTGGGGGGTGTAGGAACAAGTGTATTGCAATTTAATGCCATTGAACTCACAAAAGTCTTTCATTTTATTGGAGGTGTACTCTCCTCCATTATCACATCTTAGTGCCTTGATGGAAGTACTAAGTTGCTTCTCAACTAGAGACTTGAACTTAATGAAAGCTTCATATACAAGACTTTTCTTTGATAGTAACTCAATCCATCTGAATCTAGTACAATTATCTATAAATGTTACATACATCAAGGCACCTCCATTACTTGCATGTGAAAAACTATGTACATCAAAATGTATGAGATCCAAGGGAGAGGGAGATCTTGATGAAGATCTCTTGTAAGAAGATTTGTGTGACTTTGCAAGGCCACATGGCTCACACATCTTTCCACACTTTTTGAAAGCTTTTGGTAGGCCAAGAGTACCTGCTTGCCATTGACTCCATGGATTGAAGATTAGGATGGCCTAATCTCTTATGCCAAAGCTCCACTTGAGATAGCTCCTCCCTAGCCAAGTTCACACTTTCATTTGCAACATTAGCATCCAACTTGAAAAGCCTTCTTTGCATAATGCCACAAGCTATGCACTTATCATTTTTCAAGATGGAACAAACTCCATTCCTGAAGTGTACATCTAGTCCATTGTCCAATAATTGTCCTACACTAAGCAAGTTTCTTAAAATGGTAGGAACATACAAAACATTATCTAGATCTATCCTTTTAGATGTGCCTAATCAAAGAGGAATAGATCCTATACCATCTATCTCGCATTCTTGATCACTAGTAGTGTATATTGACTTCTTAAAGTCGTTACAAGAGAGAAGAGTAGAAAAATAATGCTTGTTAAAAGACATGTGGGAACTAGCCCCACTATCTATCCACCATGTCTCTTGACTTGAAGTTGGTGTATATGCAACCATTAAGGATGTGTTGAATCCATCCTCATCTTCTTCCTCTTGAGCAATGTCCCCTTGATCTCCATTTGCTTGTTGATTCTTCTTCAAGTAACATTTTGAGGCAAAGTGTCCTTTCTTCCCACAAAAGAAACACGAGCTTTGCCTTGTTCTTCACTTTGCCTTTGGAAGTTGATCATCCATTCTTCATCTCGGCCTCCTTGCCTTGATTCTTCTTGAATGGATGTTGTTTCTTCTTGCCTTTGGATGTAAAATTTGCTTTCTCCTCTCCTCCATTAAGTGACATGCCTTCCATTCTTGTCTTGAGGTGTAGGAGTCTACTCTCCTTGGCCACAAGAACATTATGCAACTTTTCAATGGATGGAAGAGTGTCTTGAATAGCAAATGATTGGACCAGGTTGGTGAACTCATCACCTAGGCCATTCAATATGATTTGTACTAGCTCTTGATCTTGGATCTTTTCTCCTATAGCACTCAATTCCTTGTTAAGAGATTTGATCCTAAGAACATACTCTTGTCCACTCTCTCCAGTTCCTTTCATGCTTTGAAAGACTTGATTCCTTAGCATGAGAATTCTTGAAGTGTTATTGGATTCATAGAACTCTTTAATGAATCCCAAGCATCTTTTGATGAGGCACAAAAAGACACCTCCTTCAAGAGGTCATTGCATACATTCAACTTTATGCAATGTAGAGCTAATCTTGATCTCTTCTTGTATTTGGTTTGTTTTTGGGCAGCTTGAGGCTCTTCTTCAACTCCTAGAACTATGTCAAAGACGCCTGGATCACTAGGAGTGATTTCATCCTCATTTTCCAAATGGAATAATTTGTGGAAGTGAGTCTCTCACTTGATTCCAACAAATAACTACCCATGGATGACATTGTAGAATAAATGCTCTTCTAAAATCACAAAGATTTATGAATTTTTAAAAATCTATGAATGGCGTAAAGCTCACAAGATTTCCTATAGCCTTGTCTCTATCAAACTAGCACACAAGCTTGAATGATACACAATTAGATCTTGACAAAAATTCCTAGCTTTCACTCTCACAAATTTTTTTTGCTTTACACTTTTCTTAGAGGTTTCACTTCAACTAAGGATCTGAACAAATCAGCCTCTTAGATCTGAACTTAAACGCCAAATATAAATGCTTCAATGATTCAAAACTCTATTTGGTCATAGGCATTAGCTAGATTAAATCTAGATCAGTACGATGCTTCAAAAAGCACTAAATTTGGACTAGAATTGAGATCATAGGACCAAAAAACACAAGGTAACTTGAAATGAAAGTTGTTGTATGGTTTCACACGTGTGAAAAGTACATACACAGCCTCCAAGTCGATTTGATCCAAATAGAAACAAGCTATCACTCTAGATGAACTCGCCCTCACTAGTATTGGCCAAAAACAAATTTTGCCAATGATCTTTGCAAGTTTTATGAATCAAATGATCACTCTCTTACTCGGCTCTGATACCATGATAAAATTTCAGTTTTAGGACATTAATGATTGTACTAAACAATCATAGAGAGTTCTTTGTTGCTTAATCAATGGATCTATCAAGTTCTACACTTTAAATCTTGATCTAGATTCACTACACTTAGATTTAAGCAAGAGCAATGGATCAAATCTTCATAAACAAGTGAGAGTGGCCTCACATGTGTGGAGTACTGTCCACTGTATGGGCCTGCACCTAAAACAACAAGTACATTGGTTCTTGATAGCAATCATTCAATAAAATCACAATTCTATTGACTAAACATCTCACAAAAGTGTAGAATGCAAAAGTCTCATCAATCTTATTAGCAAAATGATGATCCTTTTATGGATCAAGTACATCCACGAGTCTGGTACAGTCCATCAGGTCTTCACATGTGTGAAGAGTGCCACATCACTCAGATTTATCCATTTGATCCATCCTTGATCCTTATCCAAAGTTGACCTTCTAGAATATGGCTAAAATCCAAAGAGCTAGTCTCCTAAAATATAGGAATATTCCCTACAAAATAGGATCTAAGAAAAATGGTCAACTCTTATCTTCTAGAACTCTATACACACGTGTGAACATCCACTTGCCATGTGGGAGCATTTACTCATGCACATGCAAGGATAAGCTAACTTCTAAGTGACTACTCAACTTGACTAAAAAACTAGTCATGTCATGTTCACACTTGACTTGATTGATACAAAATCAAAGTAGATATTTGCAATGAAAAGTACTTTCTTTCACACATGGGAACAGGCTCCACACGTGTGAAATCAGATCATGAACATTGTATCCATAATTCATCTTTATTTACAATAAAAAAATGACAAGTGAGAAGTGACAATTTTCAACATCCTCTTCGTGCAAAGAACTTTGCAAACCCAAGATCTACATCAGGCATGAAGGAGGCATATCAAGTGTTAAAAATTGTAAAACATATCTATCTTATGTTTGTTGATATCTGGGGGTCCTACCCATGTAAATACTTTGTATATATCCAAGGTATGTGAATTGAGCACATATCCTTGAAGAATAGGGCAGGTAGGTAGATCAAGTTCTAATGACATGCATAAAGTCTAGTTGATCTAGTATGACATGCACCAATGTTCACAACATCTAGATTGACATGCATGTAGATTTTCACATAGAATTGGAAAAATATGGACTTGTTGGAACTTGAGCCACATCAAAACCATTGTGTCCTAAGTTTACATTGAGACATGCAAGACATGCAAATACTCTAATGGACACGTGCATGTAGTTTTGTAGTTTCATAGTTGAGAATTTGACATTTGGAAATAGTAGGTAGAAGTTAGGTGCAATCTGTGCATGCAAGCAATTAGGTGTCAATATGGTAGTAGTTAACACTTGAATAGGTGTAGGGAATGCATTGAATGCTAGTAGTACCACGAATTTTGACTCTCCTATATATGTACGTATGGTTCTCATTCATTTCTAATGAAGAATCAAACTTTTGTAATGTCATAATGTCAAATATAGATCTCATTCTACGTTGCTTGAAATTGTATTCTCTCTCTAACTCGAATTTTGTGTCTTCTTCATACATGATCTTGCTTGTGTACTTTACTTTTTTTGTGAGAAATTAATGTAGCTTTGATTTTTTGTAGCATTCTAGATTGTGCTTTAGCCTCAGATCTTTTGGTAGATTGCAGGATTGCTCTACAGGTGATCTGCGTGCCACCACAAAGCATGGTAAAGATCATTCACACTTTTTGTGTGGTTCCCCACACATGTGAATTTGCTGGATGTTTCATCAACTTACACTTACACTTACACACTAACGCAGTCTTACACGCTTTCGATGAGTGTCCTATTCTTCCATTCAACTATACCATTGGACTGAGGTAAATAGCTGGTTGTAAATTGCTGATGTATTCCACTGGCCTTGTAGAACTCCTTGAGTTCTGTGGAGATGTACTCTCCCTCTCCATCTGTGCGTAGAGCCTTGATCTTCCTCTGGGCTTGATTTTCTGCAGATGCCTTGATCTGCTTGAAGAACTTGAACGCTTCGGATTTTTTCTTCATAAAGAAAGTGCAGTCCTTCAAGAGAAGTCATTGATGCAGGTTAGAAAATAGAGAGCTCCTCCTGTGGAAGCAATCTACATCGGGCCACAAATGTTGTTGTGTACAAGGTCAAGCAAGCCCTTGGATGTATGAACCAAGTCTGAAGTGAAGGGGCTTCTAGCATGCTTGCTGATAATACAGCTTTCGCATGGAGAAGTTGGCTTGCTGAGAGAAGGCAGATCTTGTACTAGACTTTGAGCAGACATTTGCTGAATACTGTTGAAATTAAGATGGCCAAGTCTCAAATGCCACAACATATCAATTGATTCAGAAGTGGCTGTGTGAAGAGCTTGACTATTAGAAGAGTAGCAATGGCTGAGTTTGTAAAGATAGTCGCTTCTTCTTCTGTAGGCTAGAGCCTTTCGAGATTTGTCAAGAATTGTGTAGCCTTCTGTATCGAATTCGACCCTCCGACCTGAATCGATAATTTTGCTAACTGAGAGCAGATTCTTGGTCAAATTTGGAATGTGGAAAATGTTGGACAACAACTTGACTTCACCTCTTTTGAATTCAACTCTGACTGTTCCTTCACCTTTGATTGAATGTGATGAGTTGTCTCCAAGTTGCACAACTCGAGAGTGGGTGAATGACTTATAGTCTTTGAACCAGTCGCTATGGTGAGTCATGTGTTGAGTTGCTCCGGAATCTAAATACCAAGAATCGATATCCTATTGTCCTTCGACTTTGGTCATGAAAGCTACCTCATCTTCTTCTTGTTGCTGATTTGAGTGACTGGTTGTAGCACTATGTGCTTGTTGTTGGAACTGCTTCTTCTTTTCGTTGTTGTACTTCAAAGTTCGGCAGTCATTGATTTCGTGGCCAATCCTCTTATAGTATCTATACAAAAGTTTTGACACTGGTTGGAATGATGAAGACCTTGAATTCGATCTTGAACCGGAATTTGGTCTAGACTGTATGTTGCTCTTCTTGTCAGTATACCCTAACTTTGTAGATCTCTTGGATCTGAACTTTTGATTTTTTGAATATAGAGCTTGAGAATCTGATCCTAAGCCTAAGGAGGATGCTGATCTTCTGATCTCCTCTTGTAGGAGCAGTGAAATTATTCTTGACAAAGTGAGGTGCTCCTGGGTAGAAATTTCCATTACCCAATTCTTGTAGGCTTTAGGTAGACTTGATAATAGAGTCATGAGTGCATCGGAATCTGTGGAAAATGTTAAAAATTGTAAAACATATCTATCTTATGTTTGTTGATGTTTGGGTTCCTACCCATGTAAATACTTTGTACATATTCAAGGTATGTGAATTGAGCACATATCCTTGTAGAATAGGGTGAGTTTGGGTTAGGTAGATCAAGTTCCAATTGTGAAGAATTGCCAAAAATTGGCAAATCTAGCTTGATCAAAAACTATGTAGTATTATGTAAACTTTGTTCATAAGTTGATTCCACACATGTGAGGCCAAGATGCCACGTGGAAAACCACTCCTAATGTAGGTTAGGTCAATTCAAGAGAGTTGGTCATGTCTATTTGGTGGTCATCCTCACTTTATAGGACCTACACCTAAGTTTAAGGTGAAAATTTGACCAACTAGCTACCTACCAAGCATAAGTCTAGGTTCTAGGCTAGGGTTTCATTTTAGGGCAAAAAGGGTGAGTTAACTTCCTTATTACATGCTGGAAATCCACCTAACTTCAAGAAGGAAGTCGAATTTGCTATGTATTCCAAGCTCTCATAGTGAGAAGATAGAAAAATTTTGGAGCTCATTGGCAATCTCAACTAGTTCACTATGTACATTGAGTTTTTGTCATCCAAATGCAACCAGATCAATTTCTAATTATTTCTCAGGTTGAAGGCCGTACTAAATCCTGTAGTACACACGTGTGGGCTCATATTTCAATGTTGATCAATGTTTTGGATTGTCAATGCTTGTTGTTTGTGAAATTCCAATCTAGATCAGCTTTTTGATAACTAGTTTTTAGATAGATTGTTAAGCAAGCATCCAATCACTCTTGTGGATCTTTTGTAGATCCATTTATGGTCCTAAAGTATAGTACTTTCACATGGTATCAGAGCCAAGTACAAGAGCATAAGCCATTGATCTAATGCAAATCCATTTTTAGCAAGTTTTGGTGCTAAAAACTAGTATTGAGAGGGCAAGCTAGAATCTTGATTTTGGTGAGGAGATTTGATCCCAAACTTGGTAGGGGTCCAAATCCATATTGTCCACATGTGTGGGCACCTCTGAACCTGCATTTAATGCATGATATTCATTTGATCCAAAGAAATTCAATTTGTGAGCTTTTGATGTAATTTTTGGTGGAAATCTTAGGATAAGCTACCAAGATTGAGTGCCATTGATTAGATTTGACATAGGGTCATGAAATCTAATTAATCTAGGCTGAAATTAGGTCCTCTAAATTTGTTTTACAGGTCTTGAAAGTACATCAAAAAGTGTGAGGGAGATTTAGTCATGTTATTGTCCAAAAATAGCCAAAATTGGCAAGATTTGATTGTAAGTAGATTTCACATCATCTTATCTTCATTCCCATTTTGTGAGGGAGTGCTAGAACTGAGATTATAAGTCCATTTGTTGGATTAGAAATCAAATTTGAGTGAAACACTGCAAGTGTGAGACCTTTGTGAGTTTCAAGTCAATCAAATCTATTTCTTGTTTGTAGAAGTCACTAGTAAGATGGGATCTGCTGGAGCATACCTTCTAGAAGCTAGTGAGAGGTTGAATTCTACAAATTATGCTATTTGGAAGGTTAGGATGGAGTCACTCTTGGTGCTCCAAGACCTTTATGAGTTCTTGATTGAAGATGAAGATGAACCTCTAGGTGCACAAGAGTTAGCTAGATACAAGAAGAGATCTAGGCTTGCACTTCATTGTGTGAAGTTGAATGTGAGCAATGATTTGTTGAGAGAAGTATCAGCATGTACTAGTGCTAAAGAGGCTTGGGAGTCTTTAAAATCAATCTATGAATCTAGTAACACTTCAAGAGTACTCATGCTTAGAAATCAGATTTTGCAAAGCATGAGGAGAAGTGAGGAGAGTGCACAGGATTATGTACTTAGAATCAAGTCTCTAAATAGGGAGTTGGCTTCCATTGGAGAGAAGATTCATGATGGAGAGCTTGTACAAATTGTCCTTAATGGTCTAGGAGATGACTTTGCAAATATGGTCCAAAGTTTTGCCATCCAAGACACTTTGCCAACTATAGAAAAACTTCACAGTGTATTAGTGGCTGAAGAGTGTAGGATGCTCCATGCAAAATCTAGGATGAGTTCCTTGTCTTTGCAGGATGGTGATGAGAATGCCAATTTCTCATTCAAGGGCAAAAAGAAGACCAATGGAAAGAAGAAGCATCCAAAGGAGGCTAAAGAAGAGATTGATGCATCAAGCTCAAAGGACAAGTCAAAGTAGAAATGCTTCTTTTGTGGAAAGAAGGGACATTATGCATATGAATGCTAAAGAGGCTAAGAGCACAAGTGGAGGAGGACAAACAAGGAAACCTTGCAAAGGAGGAGGAGGAGGATGAAGTAGATGTATTCTTGATGGCATCTACATCCTCACCAACAAGCAATATCAATTCAAGAGACAATTGGTGGATTGACAGTGGGGCTAGCTCCCACATGTCTTGTGAAAAGGACTTTTTCTCAACCTTACACTCTTTCAATGTTGCTAAGAAGTTTGTCTTTAATGATGAAGAGTGTAGGATAGTTGGTTTTGGCACCATCTCTTTGTGTCTAGAATCCTCAAAATGCATGGATCTAGAAAATGTCCTTTATGTACTATCAATCACCAAGAATATGCTTAGTGTTGGTCTACTCTTAGAAAGTGGTTTGGATGTCCACTTTAAGCATGGTGTTTGCTTCATCTTGAAGAATGATGTTTGCATTGCAAAGGGATTAAAACATGGAAGATTGTTTAAGTTGGAAGCTAGTGTTGCTTTTGAAAGAATGAGCTTGGCAAAGGAGGAGATCACTCAAGAGGAGATCTTGGCAAAGTGTGATTTTCCTTGCATTGAGGAGGAGCATCAAAAGGAGGAAGATCTTGAGAATCAGCCTCAAAGCATGAGAGTTCCAAGGGAGTCCTCAATGACAATGGCCGAGTCATCAAATTGCATGCAAATTGTCCATTCAAGTGTGCATCTTGAAAGAGTGGTGAGCATTGGAGAGTCTACTATCTTTGAATACTTTTTGGAAAGTAGTAGTAGACATGAGGTGACTTGTTTCTTACCTTTAAGATTCATGTTGTTTATTACTTTGTATGACAAGACAATGAAATGGGATGCTTTGAAATCTACATTTGTTGTTGATAAAACAATTTCATTGGATAACTATTTCTATAATAGTTTGAATAGAGTCATAAAAGATGAAACATCATTTGCTTTGGAAATTTTTGTTCCACATGCTTTGTGCATGATCATTCCAATGTAAGGACCAAAGATTATCCTATTTCAATGATAGGAATAATGCTACCAAGCATAAGTCTAGGATCTAGGCTAGGGTTTCATTTTAAGGCAAGAAGGGTGAGTTAACTTTCTTAGTACATGCTGAAAATCCACCTAACTTCAAGAAGGAAGTCGAATTTGCTATGTATTCCAAGCTCTCATAGTGAGAAGATAGAAAAATTTTGGAGCTCATTGGCAATCTCAAGCTAGTTCACTATGTACATTGAGTTTTTGTGATCCAAATGCAACCAAATCAATTTCTACTTGTTTCCTAGGTTGAAGGCCGTACTACAGCCTGTAGTACACATGTGCGGGCTCGGATTTCAATGTTGATAAATGTTTTTGATTGTTAATGCTTGTTGTTTGTCAAATTGCCAATCTAGATCAACTTTTTGATGACTAGTTTTTTGATAGATTGCTAAGCAAGCATCCAATCACTCTTGTGGATATTTTGTAGATCCATTTATGGTCCTAAAGTACAGTACTTTCACACCAATGACATGCATAAAGTCTAGTTAGTATGACATGCACCAATGTTCACAACGTGCATGTAGATGTTCACATAGAAGTGGACAAATATGGACTTGTTGAAACTCGAGCCACATCAAAACCATTGTCTCCTAAGTTTACATTGAGACATGCAAGACATGCAGATACTCTAATGGACACATGCATGTAGTTTTGTAAGTTCATAGTTGAGAATTTGGCATTTGGAAAAAGTAGGTAGAAGTTAGGTGCAATGTTTTGCATGCAAGCAGTTAGGTGTCAATATGGTACTACTTTACACTTGAATAGGTGTAGGGAATGCATTGAATGCTAGTAGTACCACAAATTTTGGCTCTCCTATATATATATACCTATGGTTCTCAATCATTTCTAATGAAGAATCAAGCTTTTGTAATGTCATAATGTCAAATTTGGATCTCATTCTATGTTGCTTGAAATTGTATTCTCTCTCTAACTCAAATTTTGTGTCTTCTTCATACATGATCTTGCTTGTGTACTTTCCTTTTTTGTGAGAAATTAATGTAGCTTTGATCTGTAGCATTCTAGATTGTGCTCTAGCCTCAGATCTTTTGGTAGATTGCAAGATTGCTCTACAGGTGATCTGTGTGCCACCACAAAGCATGGTAAAGATCATTCACACACTTGTTGTGGTTCCCCACACGTGTGAATTTGCTAAATTTTCAATTGGAAATAAGTGAGATAATTGAATGCAGAAACTTCCTACATCCAATGCATGACTACGCCTATAAAAAATTGAACAAACCAGTAGTGATGGAAATCACGTTCAATCTTTGGCTACTAACTTCCGCTAGATACTAAGTGGTTACGTAGCCAAACATAAAGTATTGAAGTCTTAGAAAATTTTCTCTTAGTTACAAAAGCAATACAAAGATGCATGCATTCTGACACAAATACTAAACACAATAAGAAATAGCATTGTTTTAGAAAAACAAAATCAGATGCTAAGGAGTGTCAGAAATGGTAAACTCCTGCAACTTTGTCACAGCACGAACGATTCATGACAGTCGAACGAGAACAATTCGCGACAGTCAACGTGTCTTTGACTCGAAGCACGAACAAGAACAATTCATGACAGTCAACGTTTCTTTGACTCGAAGCATGAACGATTCATGAATCAATCGCGAATAGCAAACACACCTCCAGGACTGCAAACCGCAAAAGGGATGCGAAACAAAAACTACGAAAGCAAACGGGAGATTACGAATCAGATGAAGAAAAATCTTTCGCGCTGCCAGCTGGCAGCTCAACGGGCTTCACGCCCAGTTGAAACGAGTAGCAACGACGGAGACTAACTAACTAGTTGATTAGCATTAACTAGTCATGTGATTCGACGTTTAGCTATCTTGTAAACTCCACATAGTAGACGTATAAGAGTAGAATGTCATTCTACCAATGAGCGAAACACTGACAAATTCACTCTAAACTAAAACTGATAATACAGTCACTCTATTTTCGTACATCTCGTCTTGTGTTCTATATCATGATTGCTAGAATAGAGTGTGTTCTGTGATGCGTAGTCGAGTGTCTGGGATCCTGTTAGGGCTTTCGCACAAAAGAAAATTTAAAAGACAGAAAATTGTTCACAATAAAGAAGACGAAGAGGACAAACACGAATCAGTCCCACGCACGCGCTCCCGCGACATGGTATCAGAGCCAATAGGTTGTCACTACTGATATCCCAACGGTGATTCTTTCAGACAACATAATATGGCTACAACAATCCAGACCAGAGTAGCATCAATCTCGATGGCACAAATTACAGAATCTGAAAATTCAAAATCAAAACAGTCCTGAAGGGCGAAAACATCTGGTCGGTGACCGAGCTCTCAGAGGTGCAGCCTCCAGAGGGAGACCCAAGGAGAGCTGAATGGATCAAAAAGGATGAGCGCGCAATGGCGATCATTGTTTCATCCATAAATGAAGATCTATTCATGCAGATTGAAGACTGCGAAAGCAACCGTGTAGCATGGAAAATATTAAAGCAGAAGTATGAAGTGAGGATTGCAACTTCAGTCATGCACTTTCACAATCAACTGCAATCAATACGATGGGATGGCAACCAGTTGGATCAGCATGTTGAGAAGATCAGAACAATCTTTGCTCAACTCGCTGCATTAAGACAGGAGCACCAGGTCCCAACACCATAGCAGTTGATGTACTTCATGAAATCTCTACCGACGTCCTATCAGCCACTGAGAATGCTCATTCTGAGTCTACCAGATATGACATTCGACAAAGCAGTCAGCCGTGTCGCTGATGAGAGACTGATGAGATACAAAGGAGAGAGAAGCAATGATCAAGAGAAGGCTCTCTTCATGAAAGGAAAGAAGAAAAACAAAAACAAGCCAAGGTTCGAGAAGACGAAGTCCTCGAATCAACAATCTTCTTCTTGCGATCACTACCACAAACCAGGCCATACGGCCAACAAATGTTGGTTCAATCCAGCAATACCTTGCATGCACTGCAAGAAGAAAGAGTATTCTGCATACGATTGCAGATTCAACCCAAAAAGAAAAAAACAAAGCTGAAAAGGCAAACGTTGCAGAATCATCCAAAGATGCAGAAAGAGGTGACGAAGCTTTCACGATACTCGACAAAGCTTCGACAAGCTACTCTGAACATGACTACGATGTGGTCATCAATTCAGGAGCAACATCTCACATAACCTGCAACAAGAAGATCTTGATCAACTTTCGCGAACTCGAAAACGATAGAGCGGTAATTCTAGGTGATGGAAGCAGACACGATGTCAAGGGCATCGGCTCTCTACAACTACGAACACTGTCAGACCAAGCAGAGCTGCCAGGAGCACTCTATGTGCCCTCACTCAAAAGATCTGCCATCAGTCTCCAAGATGGCAGATCTAGGCATTCGAGTTCAAAGGACATTGTCACAGGTCTCAAAATATCAAGGCCCGAGGCTGAGTTTTGCGAAGCTTGTCAGAAAGACAAGCAACATCGGAATCCATTCAATCCATTGAAGAGCCAAGGAAGTTCTTGAGCTTGTCCACTCGGATGTGTGTGGACCGATGAAAACATATTCGCTCTCAGGTTCGAGATATTTTCTAACGTTGATAGATGATTACAACCGAATGACCACGATCTCCTACTTGAAGAAGAAATAATGGATCTTCAAGGTGAAGACAAACCAAGATGGATCTGTCAATAAGTAAAAGGCAAGGTTGGTGGCAAAAGGATATGATGAAGAAGATGGTATTGACTATGATGAAACCTTTGCACCCGTGGCAAAGATGGTGAGTATTTGGGTCATCATTTCTCTTGCTACTCTTTATGGATGGCATCTATGGCAATTGGACATTACAAATGAATTTTGGAATGGTGATCTTGAGCAGGAAGTGTACATGGAGCAACCCGAGAGCTATATTTCATCTACAAAGCCAAATCATGTGTGTCTTCTACAAAAGAGTTTGTATGGCCTTAAGCAAGCACCAAGGAGTTGGTATGCTAAGCTTAACACTTTTCTACTCTCTCAAGGCTTTGTTATGAGTGAGTATGATCATTCACTTTACTATAGGTTTGCTGGAAATGATGTTACCATCTTGCTAATCTATGTGGATGATATCATCTTGAGTGTGGAGACAATCAAGATGTGGAGGGTATCAAGAGTGCTCTTAAGAAGGAATTTGAAGTGCATAATCTTGGTCACTTGCATTGAATTTTGGGAATAGAAGTTGTTAGATCTTCTCAATCTACTTGCATTTGTCAAGAGACATATGCTAATTCTATTCTAGAAAGATTTCATATGGTAGATGCAAAATCTTGTGATATACCTATGGAGTCCCATGTAAAGCTAACTATTAGAGGTAATGAAAGATCCTTCAAGGAGGACATTACTCTCTATAGAAAGCTAGTTGGGTCACTTATCTATCTAACCATCACAAGACCAGACCTAAGCTATTGTATTGGTAGATTGAGTCAATTCATGCAAGATCCTAGTGAGGAGCATTGGAAGCTAGGAAAATGAGTTCTGAGGTATATCATGGGAACTAGCATTCAATGCTCATAAGATATTTTTTGAAGGCACTTATAAATATATGCTAGCTGAATCAAGCTATCTAAGTATTAATCAAAGTGTTGTCTTAACACAATCAAAGTTCTTCTATAGCCAACATTATCACTCTCAACAAGCTAAAGTTATTACTTCAAGCCATTGTACTCACTTGCATTTCTGTTCCTACACGCCTGGCACTTATAAATATATGCTAGCTGAATCAAGCTATCTAAGTATTAATCAAAGTGTTGTCTTAACACAATCAAAGTTCTTCTATAGCCAACATTATCACTCTCAACAAGCTAAAGTTATTACTTCAAGCCATTGTACTCACTGTTGATATTAATCAAAGTGCAATTTTTGTCTCACTACTATATTGTTTATTACGGATGAATCATTCTTCTTGAATATTTTTTGCTGCTAATTGTTGCATTTCTGTTCCTACACGCCTATGCTCAAAGCCTCGAGCTTCCGCTACTGGTCATTCCCATGTTTTACGACAAGATGTTGTAGTGGTTTTCTCCGTTGTATATGGCAGCATTCCACTATTTGGTTAGTCATCTCAATTTTCATCTTCCTCTAGTATTGTGTCATCCATAGCATGTTGTAAGGACACATGAGAGAGAGAGAGAGAGAGAGAGAGAGAGAGAGAGAGAGAGAGAGAGAGAGAGAGAGATTCTCTCTTAAGTTCTTTTCTGTGCCTTGCAGATCAAGCCCACATAAAAGTCTCCAAAGTGAGTTTTTCCACTCTCTTTCGCTAGTTTCTCTAGCATAATACAGAATGTAGTAGCCTTCGGTTCATCTTGTCAAAATATGTACTAGATGGTTGTCTCGATCGCGCATATCTATCTCTCAACCATCCATTGTAAATGACTCCAAAGTCCAGCATAGATCTCTAGTGTATTGCTTTTGTTTTTTTTTCCTTTTGTTATAAAAATACGCATTAAAAAAAAAACTGACCAAGTTCTAAAACAAAAATCGTTCCGTGTTACAAAACGCGTTCCGTTTCAGAACGGGCGACTAATGTTTAGACTGTCATGAGACAAGTTAATCTTATCCTATTGTTGCCAAGTGACACAATAAGATTCAACTTAGTACAAGAAGAACTATTGATTCACATAATGGATCATTGAGCACATGTCCCACATCTTTGTACATAGCTAGGAGCTAATAAATTATAAGAGGTGATTTACATTCATTTACATGCTTAGGAGGTGGCTGAGCTGAGCCCATAAATCAATGTCGCACACTATAGGCTTAATTTGAGGCACATGTTTCACCTAATCCACCTACCAAATGGGTACGAAAACCAATAATGATCCATCATTATTGGTTTAGACTTCTAACAAGACCAATCAAGCTTGTTAGAAGTCTAAACCAATAATCATTATTGGTTTAGACTTCTAACAAGCTTGATTGGTCTTGTTAGAAGTCTAAACCAATAAGATCCATCGTCATTATATAGTTAATGTACTATGTTGAATGCACAAGTGCTAGGAGGGCACTCAACTCAAGATTCAAGTTGAAGAAATAGTCGATGATGCTTTTTATTTAAAGAAAGTGAACATCAATCCATCAAGATTTAGAACATATTCTCTTTGTTCATTGTTAGTAGGTAATTAATGCTGATCTATCCAAACCTTCCATGCCATAAGATAATGGTCATGAGACACTTGCAACTTTTGTTCTAAATCTCAAAAACTCGCTTTTGTCTTGTCACCATCTCAACAATATTTGGTCAAACCAATCATTCTAAGTGAGAAATTAGAATGACCATCAAGGAATTTGCTAGTCACCTTCAAAGGAATTGAACATAACAACAAGAATCAATCAGAGCACATGATAGAGAAAATATTTTAAATAAATATAATGCCAAACGCCCAGTCATAAGACTACTTGATGAAAAAACAATGTCGAAAGATTTGCAATCCTTATAATTCAAGGTCCACTTTGGACAAAAAATTGTGCCTTCACAAAACAAGTCTCATGCAAGTGTGCAGAGACAAAAAGATAAGCCTACAAGTCTTATGCAGGTGTGCAGATGCCAAGCTAACCAATTGTATGGGGTATTAAGAGCATTCAAGCACCTATAGACAATTGGAACACACATAGATTGTATCCAATCGACAACACCTTGTGAAAATCTTATCAAAAGCTCCATCCATCTCAAGACGTCCCCACATACAAATATTGTGCATCCGGTGTGAGATCTTGCTCACAACAAAATATCAATCAACTTGAATCTAGATCTTGCCTCTATCTAGTGACGAAGCACTCACAAGTTTGATGTCAACTTCTTCCACGAGTTTCAAAGGATTGAAAACACTCTAGGATCTCAGATACAACTCAAACACAACTCACTTTTGTGAAATGATGTGGCTATGACCTCAAGAAACTTGTCTAAACAATTCTATCTATGATTGACAACACAAAAATGAGAATTTTGATGACATTGAATAGATGTGTGCTTTCTTTGGCATATCCCTCAAGATGGGGTGCACTCTCTCCTCTTTGATTGCCTTTCACCCTCTAGAATAAAATCAAATTGAATTAGAAACTAAAGCATCACACTCTACGCTTCAATACCTTTCGAACAAGCAATTAAACACCAAATTTGGATCAATCCTTGAGATATACCACCTAAATGAAGAAGGCTGATTTCACACGTGTGAGTCCTCTGGTCCTTACAGGGCTCAACTGAAGCAAATCAGGCTCGATTTGATTGACCAATGATCCAAAACTTGTTTGATTGCAAGCAAGTTTGTATTCCTCTCCCAAATCTGAGTTCTTTCAAGAAATTACTCTCAAGAATTGAGCAAGCTATGATGAATGCACACTAACCTCAACAAAGCTCTGATACCATGTAAAGTTTTAGTATGTGCAACACACCTTTGAATGATCTTGTGAGGTGTTGTGATTGCACGTAAATGATCAAACAACAATCTTACTTGACAATCCAAGACAAGAGCACAAAAGCATATCATAGACTCAAAAAACTAGGTACTCACTATGAGAGATAATGTTCAAAAAAGTTTCTAAGTGTTTACTATGAAGAAAACTCCTTGCTCTTGGGTAGAGAGAGAATTTACAATCAATAATTCTTGAGTAAAGAGTGAAACCTCAATTCTCATCAAAACTTACAATAATGAAAAACTAGCCAAAAACCCTTACATGATGAGGCTCGAGTTCTAAGGTGGATGTGATCAATTGTTGATCCACAACTCTTATTTGACTCTGTAGGAAAGGTTCCGCAAAACTATAAGAAAGATTTTGTGAATTCTTCCTCAGAGAATGCGATTAGAGGTTGAATAAATCACACCAATATCAGTGTTTTTAATCATGCTTGAATCTGATCTATGTACTAATAGAGCAATTCTATTATGATTGAATTATGCGTGCAAAAATATGGGTGCGGAAATTGGAAATATATGTGCGAATGTGATAGACAATTAGATAATCAGATAAACGACTGAAACTTTGATCAAAAAAAGAATTTTATGTGCATATGAACTGCTCATCCAAATGTCCAAACATGAGCCAAATTTGGCTTTGACTTCCACCATACTTCATGAGGAATTTTATCCGGCATTTTTGATTTCAGAATTTGATTTTGAAAATAGTTTGACGTAGCTACTGCTTCCGCCCATAACTTCTTTGGTGCTTTTGCATGAGCCATCATACACCTTGCAGCTTCCATAAGTGTACAATTTTTTCGTTCAGCTATTTCATTGTGCTGAGGTGTATATGATGTTGTTTTTGTATGCATAATACCTCGATCGGTATAGAAAGCTTTGAATTCATTAGAAATGTACTCACCTCCACGATCTGTGCGAATTTGCTTCAACTTGCTGCCTGTCTGCTTTTCAGTCCAATTCGTATACTCAACGAATTTCTCTTAAGCTTCTGATTTTGTACAAATAAAATATACTACAGTGAACTTGCTGAAGTCATCGATAAACGTAATAAAGTATTTTGCATCACCCAATGACAAAACTCCAAATGATCCACAAATATCTGAATGCACAATTTTCAGTACCTTGATTGCTTTATAAACATTTTTACTGAAAGGTGTTCGAGACATTTTGCCTTTACGACAGGATTCACAGGTAGTTCGAATATCTCGACTTTTGATTTTGACTCCAATTCTCTGACTTCTGTTGGCTTGGTACAAGGCTTCCATGTTCATTTGACATAGCCTCTTGTGCCAGAAAAATGCTCGTGATACAAATTACCATTTCTTTTGCCTTTGGCAACCAGGTTATCAGAATCTTCATTGAATAATCTACAAGAGTTTCTTGTGAAGGTTACTGACATTCTTGTGTCAACTATCTTAGCTATAGATAGAAGATCTTTATCAAGAGTAGGATCATAGAGAACTTCCTCTAGTTTCTTTTCACCCTGATTCGTGTCTAGCCATAGTACACCAGTTCCATCAACTATATGTTTAGAATTGTCTCCAAGTATAATAAATCTTGAATAATTTGTCTTCTTATACTTAGACAATATTTGTTTCGAGGAAACAAAATGTGAGGTGGCTCCCAAATTAAGAACTACTTCTCAAATTTACGAATTTGATGAACAACCTAAATCTTCAAAAACATATACTGCTGAATTTCTTGTTGTTCTCTCTTTCGCGGCTCTGGAACATTCTGATTTGTCTTTGATGAAATTAGAATCTGAAGGTTCACTTCAATTCTGTTCTTTTTTGTTTCTAGGATTCTGATAACAGTCTATTGCTGCATGACCCCATTTATGACAATGAATGCATTCATTCTTTGGATTTAACCAACATTTTTCTTCTGTGTGACCTGATCTTCGACATCTGTTGCAGATCTTATCACCAAAAATTTTCTGCTGCTTTCCAGATTGTTGATCATTTGTCTTTGATTCGTCTGAACAATTTCCATTCTTCTTAAACGACTCCCTCTTAGACTTAAACTTCTTTGAAGATTTATTCTTTTGAGTGAAAAGAGCTTTTTCGGAATCACCATTGTCATCATAGTATTTGCGTGCTTCTACTTCCTCTTTGACTCCATCTATCGCTTTTTGAAGTGTCATTGTCGAATATTTCTCCAGTAAAGTTCAAGTTGTGTGGAATGACCTGGGTAGGGTGTGAAGAAAATAGCTAAACTACTTTTCCCTTGATATTGCATTTTCGATGCCGAAATTTTGCAAAGAAATAAATCCTTTATCTTTTGTATGAATGTGATCAGGTCTTTGCCGTCCCATTGTAGGTAACTCAATTAGTCTTCCAAGAACATGACTTGATTTCGAGATAGAGTCTCATTCTTGGTTCGTAGTTCTTCCCACAATTCTTTCGCATTTGAAGTCGATAAAATATCTAGCATTATGTCGTCATGCACTAAAGATGCAATAATTGCTATAGCTTTGTCATTTTTCTCCATCCATTCATGAAGTTCCTTGCCAGGAGCAATTGGCTTGTCTTTTGATGGTTCTGCCCATTGCCATAGACCTTCACCCTTTAGTACGAGTTAAGTTTTTAACTTCCAGACTAAATAGTTTGAACCTTCTGCATCCAAGATCGTACTGATCTTAGACTGAATGCTACTGATCGAAGACATCTTCCAATCTTTTGATTTGGCTGTTGATGGAAATAAGGCTATCTGATTTCAATGTATATCACTATATTGGCTCTGATACCACTGTAGGAAAGGTTCCGCGAAATTGTTAGAAAGGTTCTACGAATTCTTCCTTAGAGAACGCGATTAGAGGTTGAATAAATCACACCAATATCAGCGTTTTTAATCATGTCTGAATCTGATCTATGTACTAATAGAGCAGTTCTATTATGATTAAATTATGTGTGCAAAAATATGGGTGTGAAAATTGGAAATATATGTACAAATGTGATAGGCAATTAGATAATCAGATAAACGACTGAAACTTTGATCAGAAAACGAATTTTATAATTCTGAGTCGGAATCAATATACATTTTTCTTGTTGTCTTGTGGTATCTCTTTTATGAAGCGTACGTAAGTGCGCAAGTGCATAAGTAAATAAGTCAGTTTGAGTCTAAGTCTGAGCTTGAATCTAAGAGTATGTTATTACTATAAGTGCACATGTATTTATATTGTTACAGGGTAAGTCTTGTGGCCTTTTTCCTTCTGTAACAGAATCCAATCGTTTTGACGGTTGATATTCAACAATGTTCTGGTTTCTCAGAGTCGAATAAATTCTGTTCGCAAATATTTCGCGATAGTCTGTCTCTTCGTTTCAGCCAGTAGTAACTAGAATCAACAAGATGCGTACAATAAATGTATGTCAAAAAGCTCTACTTTTTTAAAAAATATTTTTTATTCGTAGACATACCTCCAAGACCGCAAACCGCAAAGGGATGCAAAACGAAAAGATACGAAAGAAATGAAACGAACAAAAGCAAACGAAAAAAACAAAACAAACGAAGGGGAATCTTTCGTGCTGCTAGCTAGCAGCTCAACGGGCTTGGAGTCGTAGACTTCACGCCCAACTGAAACGAGTGGCAACGACGGAGAGTAACTGATTAGTTGATTAGCATTAACGAGTCTTGTGATTCTACGTTTAGCCATCTTGTAAACTCCACACAGTGAAGATATAAAATATCCTTTGTAGATCATAAAAAGAATCTGAATAGACAGAATTATATGTAAAAAGATAGAGAGAGATGTAACGAGTAGAGCAGAAAAGAAAAATACTAGAAACGAAAGAGTTGTGCATGAAAGTCTGCCAACGAGCAGAACACAACGAAAGAGCAGAGTGTCATTCCGCCAACGAGCGAGACACTGACGATCTCGCTCTAAAATTAAATTGATAATACATTCGTTCTATTTTCATGCATCTCCTTGTCTTGTGCTGTCTGTTTTGATTGCTAGAATGAAATGTGTTTTGTGATGTGCAGTCGCGTGTCTAGGTTCCTATGAAGCTTCCGCGCAAAAAAAAATTCAAAGACACAAAATCGTTCGCGAATACGAAAACAAAAACAAAAAAGAAACAGTTTCGCTTTCGCAACACTAAACAGTTTCGCTTTCGCAACAACACAAGCCTATGTTAGACCTAGGTGGCAAATCCTAAGCTTGCAAGACATGCCATGTGGTAGACGTATGTGGCTTTCCACGTGGCAGCTTGCAACAGGATTGGCAGATAGTAGATCTATGACAGGGCCTATGTGGTCTACTACACAAGCCTATGCTACTCCTACATGGCTTATGACATGGGAAGTACCAACCCTACATGGTTTTCCATGTGGCTGGCCTACGTGGCTTGCCTCGCGGTAGCTTGCGAGCCCCACTTCTCTCTCTAGGTCCACTCGAGCCTACATGGCAGAGCTTGGTTGGCTTGCCACACAAGCCTATGGCAAGCCTATGTGGCAAACTGCAACATGCTTGCATGCCAAGACATGAGGCCTATGCCATATGTCTATGTAGTCTTAAACAAGGCTCTCCAAAAAAGAATCCCTCAAAGTTCCATAATATAATACGGAAATTCAAGCATCTTGATGCTTGGTTATCAAACCCTAAACCCTTCCACGTCCTACTAATGAAGTCTGAGAAACACTTTTACACACATGAACACGTTCAAGACTCCATCCATTAACATAAGGAACTTCATAAGCGGTGCTCGAATAATGTCAAACTCAGATATAAATCCTCAATCTTTGGACAAAATTGTATTAATTTGAAAGTGGTTTTTATGTTAGGTTCTAGATCAAGAGCACAAAAGTATTGAGAGAATAATTTTCGTCTCCAGTTGTGCGATCAACTCTTGCTCCATGAAGTCTGCTTCCTTGGAATGTTGTGCTTGACGCTCATCATGTTGCATATCCATATCAGAAGCCTCATTTTCCATGCAGATCTGATCCTACTTTCTCTCTAGTCCAAATACCCATTGGCATTGGCAATGTTTAAGCACAATAGATTATAAAAGATGAACCATATAGGATCCTCCAACTACGAACAATGAAAGAAGTATATTCAATAAGTGATCCAACGTCACTGAAAACCTAGCATATCCTGTGCACAACGATCTGAAACTGCGATCCCTATTGATTTCCCTGCATGGACAAACATTAGAAAGCATGAAACATGGTGGAGCTGGCTGCCTTGTCTCCTCCCAACCTTTGCTACATAGATTATGATGAGGAATGCCTCTCTCTAGGCTCACTTATGCACAATCCTCAAGCACCGCTTAACCTTGACCTTTGTAATGAGATAAAAAAGGTCGCTAGTAGTAGCTGACGAGTGTATATCATTATAATTCCCACCTCAATCCTTACCTATTGTGGGTAAGGCCTCGGGATGCTCCCATGCTCGAGGGCCCCAAGTCCTTATGCATAGGAGCCATTGGGCATGTCATGATGGAATTGAACCTGTCCATCTCTATAGATCATTTGTTGTCTTGAAATCTTCACGTCTTGGAAAGCTTTGTGACATTCCTCAACTTGAATATAAGACAAGTCATCATCCATAAAGATTTGTGTCCCTTTTAGCTTGTGACACAATGCATTTTTTTGTTCTTCAAGAGACACAAGTGTGGTATTGAATCTTAGTCCTCCAAGCTTTCTGGTAATAGAATATAGGACCAGTAAAGAGTACACTCAGGTAGGTGTAAGAGGAAACCACCTCTAAAGGCTGTCTATCGAAAATGAGCTCATGACGCTGCATAAAACCCTCGAAAGTAATGACTTTCTTGAAGTCCACAAAACAAGAATAAGCCTACTCTTTTTTGTGCCTAACTTCTTCAATAAGAGCTCAAAGAGTGAAGATATGGATAGTAGTAGAGTAGTGGGCTCTATATGTTGCTTAGCCCAAAGCATGTATCTCCCAATCTTCGCCTCAAAACTCATCTGTGAATAAAGGATAGTACCATATAGCTTCACGATAACATGACCAATCATGGTAATGCGATGCTTACCAGGGATCATGGGGTCACCATTTTTGTAAATAGGGCAACTGATACACAAGGAGGATGGAAAGCCAGAGAGAACAACACGATTGAGGAGGGCGGCCAAGATAAGTAAATCAACAACATGGATCAATAGTTCAGATTCAAGGTCCTTGATGTCTCTCGCTCTATGGTTCAGATTCAGTCTCTTAATGTCCGCAAGGACCATATCGGAAGCGAAAAAGGTGAATTCAGATGGACGAGGGTAGATGGGTGAGTTGGTAGGTACAGTGTATAGCATGGTAGCATAGTAAGCCCAAATGTGGAGGTCATCAAGGAAGGGGGTGGAGCATTGTAATAGATCCTAACACCACAGTAGGGCAAACACTAACTGATCCACCCAACCTTGCCTACTCCCTGATATAGAGTAAGCCCCTCCTAGCCCAGTGTGAGGACTGGTAGCATGCAACTGCCAAGTGTCGGCCACGTGTCACTGACGTGGCCGACTGCACGTCGGGACCCAACTGGGAGCCCTATCCTGCTGATAGGGTCCCTAGGCTGTGTTAGGCCCGCCATGGCTATGGACCGTGCTGGGGCACACTACTCACACTGTCTTGCCTTGTTGGTCATGTACGCTGGACACAACCCTGACTGTGGTATCTGACCTATCTGTGTTCCCTAGGGTTCGGCACTGGTTACGAGCTCGTAACACTCCCTCCCCCTTAAGAACCGTCTTGGCCCTCTAAGACAAAGTCTGGAAAAATCTTGCGAAGGACGCTACCTCTTTCCCAAGTGGCATTCTCAACAGGCTGATCATTCCACTTAACCAGATATTCTCGGTATAGAGTATGACGAGTCTCCGTCTCTCTACTATCAAGAATCTCCTCTGGTTCATGTGGAAGTTGCTGAGGATCCAATGGGAGAACTAGAACACTGTCCCCTACCAGATTGTCTGATCTGGTTAAGGCTTTTCGTAACTGATTTACATGAAAGACTGGAAAAACCTTACTGCTGTGTGGGAGTTCTAGTTCATAGGTGACCTCGCCTAGTCTCCTACTGATGGTAAAGGGACCACAATACCTTGGAGACAACTTAGCACACACTCCTGATTTGAGGGTTTTAGAGTCAATTGGGACTCTCAAGTAGACTTTCTCACCAGTGGAGAACTGCACATCCCGTCTGTGTGGATCTGCATAATGCCTGGCTCGATCCTGGGACTGCCTAATGCTACGCTTAGCATGTTCTATCATCTGGTTTAGGTCCTCTAAAAAGTTTCTGGCTGCTTCAACTTTTTCTTGTTTAAACCCTACAGCTGTGGGTGAGCGTGGCTGAAAACCGTACATCAGCATAAATGGGTTGTATCCCGTAGCTGAATGTTTGGTACAGTTGTAAGCAAACTCTAATATCGAGAGATACTCCTCCCAATTAGTCTGCTTCTTGTTGACGTATGCACGAAGCATATCCTCCAGCACTTGATTTACCCTTTCTGTTTGACCGTCCGTCTGTGGATGGTCGGTGGTACTCATATTAAGTTTAGTATGCTGCCCTCCAAAAATTTCCAGTAAACTTACTGTCCCGGTCGCTGACTATGCCGGAAACTAGACCGTACAATTTAAATAGCCCGTCTACAAACAACCTCGCTAACTCTGGAGCTCTAACGGTTGTTTTGGTCGGAATGAAATGAGCCATTTTGGTCAGACGGTCAACTGTGACCCATATAGCGTCATTACCCTTTTGGGTTTTAGGCAAGCCTACTATAAAATCCATGGAGATACTCTCCCATTTACCAGCTGGTATTTCTAAGGGATGCAACAACCCTCCTGCCTTTAAACGCTCTGCTTTGTTTACTTGACATTTCTGGCAACTGGTTACATACTGGTGGACGTCCTTTTTCATACTGGGCCAAAAAAATTGCCTACGAAGAAGCTCATAGGTCTTCTGTATGCCTGGGTGTCCCGCGCTAGGATTGTCATGACATTCATATAGGACCTGCTGCCTATAATCCTCTGAATTGGGGACACATACTCTATCTCTATAGAGCAAGTACTCATCCTGAATGGAATACTGTTTCCATTTGAATCCTTGAGTCAACTGATCCTCAACCCCTGGGGTTTGCTTGGGTAATACAGGCTCAGAATCCTCAACGTCATCTGACGACGTATACTCGGACTCATCATCATCCTCAACGGAAGTTGCCGTATTCTTGGATGAACTGGCACTAGCCCCGGGAACTGGTTCTGGAGTCTGTAACTGTCTGTTCTGGACTGAGTTCCAGATAGTAGAGAAGAATGCATCATGCTGGCATTTCCCTCTCAAGGACTCGAGTAACTCATTACGAATCTGGGTAAAACTCAGCTCGTTTATCATAGGCATTCTGCTAAGGGCATCTGCTACTGTATTGAATTTTCCACGTCTATATCTGATAGACATGTCAAACTCTTGCATCAACTCTGCCCAACGAGCTTTCCGACCTCTAAGCCCAGGTTGATTGCAAAGGTATCTGAGACTCTCATGGTCTGTCAGGACCTCAAAGTTGGCACCATACAAATAATGCCTCCAAGTCTTAAGGGCATGGACTATAGAAAAGAGTTCCTTTTCATAGGCACTGTACCTAGTCTACGCTGGCTCGAGTTTTTTACTCTCGAACGCAACTGGTCGTCCACCCTGAGTTAGCACAGCACCTACTGCAAAGTCGCTAGCATCTGTTTCGACCACAAATGGCTGATTGGGGTCGACGACTTTTAAAACTGGTGCTGTAGCTAAGGCTGTTTTGAGAGAATCAAAGCTCTCCTGCTGTGCGGACTCCCAAATGAACTCATCCTAACAACACAGTAGGGCAACCACTAACTGATCCACCCAACCTTGCCTACTCCCTGATATAGAGTAAGCCCCTCCTAGCCCAGTGTGAGGACTGGTAGCATGCAACTGCCAAGTGTCGGCCACGTGTCACTGACGTGGTCGACTGCACGTCGAGACCCAACTGGGAGCCCTATCCTGCTGACAGGGTCCCTAGGCTGTGTTAGGCCCGCCATGGCTATGGACCGTGCTGGGGCACACTACTCACACTGTCTTGCCCTGTTGGTCATGTACGCTGGACACGACCTTGACTGTGGTATCTGACCTATCTGTGTTCCCTAGGGTTCGGCACTGGTTACGAGCTCGTAACAAGCATGGGGGATGAACTCACGCCAAAAGCACTTGAGGAAGAACTGAAAAGAAGATCAACAAGACGCTTCCCTTCAAAGTCATCATAGGAACGTACTTTACGGCGAAGCATACAATTGTACGAGGGGTGAGTGGAATGGAGGACGTGAGGAGCATGTATGTGTGCATAAGTGACAAGATGGTGAAGCAAGTGACATTTTGTGCCGTTCCAGGGAAGGTGGAATGAACAAGATGGGAAAGAATGAGTAGATTGGCCTTTGTGAGGCTTAGAAGGGAACGCTAAAGAGGCGGTAGGTTGGAGAGATGTGGTGAGGAAGGCGGCTTGTGAGTCCCGTGGGCTATCATGAGGGAAGAGCTGAAGTAAAGAAGCAAAAGATTCCTGGTAGGGTAGACTGACATATACAAATGATCAAATATGTATCTAGGTAAATGGGCCATTATAGGTTGAGAAGACAGTTGGGATGATGCAAGAGTACCAAGACTGAACGAGAGAAAAGAATGATCAGAGAGAGTGGTGCGGAGGATACAAAAATAAAAAATGAGCGATGTAGGATGGTGACCCCATGAGGTAGTCAATGACACTTGACCTTCACTGTGAAGATGACAAGTATATCTGCAAGAATCCGGTCAGCAAGCTAAGCCACTGTAAATGGCTAACTCATGGGCTTCATCCAGCTATAATAAGTACTCACCATATGAGGCAATAGGTCCCGAGCTATTATCCAATACCCTGGTAACTCCAAAATCGTCACTATCAAGAGCATGAACACGTAGATGGTCGGTAACATCATGGAAATCTAACTATCGTAAGGCTCCGCTAGCATTAGAATCTCCAGTGAAAAAAACATATCCTCACTCTACAAATCTAATGATATCCAAGGAGATATTAGTATAAGGTGAACCAATACCCTCAGCGAAAGAAGAAGACTTTGGGGAAAAGTAGCATGCAACAACAAAGAGGTCCCGGTCCAGAACCAATGCCCTGTCCAACAATGCGGATCCAAATATAGCGTGCATACTTGTCATGCCTGAGGAACTCGATGATCGGGCGAAGAGACTCTGTATAAACAAGCGACCCCACCAGAACCACGTCCATTGCTGATCTAGTCTCTACCCTATATACTGAATTCCACCTATACCTTGGGAAAGTAGGTAGTCCTCTCTCTTGACATGAGTCATGAAAAGCATCCGTCACCAGCAATGGAAGACTGTATACCATCATAGTTCCACACTTCGATCTGAAGGTGGTGTAGATAGGGCCCCGAGATGCTCCCTATCCCGGGGGCCCCAACTCCCTAGCTTTGGGAACTCGTAGGGGTACCATCAATGTCGTGTACCCGCCCATCACGATAAATCATATGTCTGCCTGACTCACAAGCTTACACCTTTCCTCAACCTGAATAAAAGTAAGGTCACCATCCATATAAATGGTAGGACCTCATAGTTTGGCTCTACAATGTAAAACCTCTCTATGAAGAAATGGAAGCAAGGCCGGTGAACCAATGAAGTAGTCAACAACGTTGTTGTCCACCCCCGTGTGGATGGCAAGTAAAACCTGATGATGATGGCCATCGAGATAGGCCATTCAGAATGGCTAAAGAGTGAGCCTCTGCTAGTCCAATCAACTGTTCTCCAAAGTATGTAGCTGGGGTATCTGCATCCTGTCCAAACCCATATCCAAAGCCTGAATATGTAGGGAATCACATCTGCATGAAACTCTGTCTGTTGGGTGTTGGTGCGAGCATTAAAATCTCCTGCTAGTAGAATAAGGCCCTGTTGTGCAAAGCTGACTATATGAATGGGTCACCACCATAGTCTGCAAAAGCTGATGTCTGAGGTGCAAAATAACAAACTGCTATAAAGAGATCTTGAGGTAGCCCCAAGTAGCGTCCAAAGAACTGTAACCAAATAAATCTCACAAATGGATCACTTTTGAGTAGCTTAAAATGAGTACGATAAACCTCCCTGGTAAGACATGCTACACCACCAGAGCCACGCGTGGTTTTTCCTCTCAAGAAAGGCCTATACACTGAATGCCATAAATTATCCTAAATAGGTGGAAGGGGTCGATACAGTGATTCATGGGTCTCTGCTAAGAGCAAAATATCACATTTCTGCAAAAAGAGTGAAAATTCCATGCTGAAGAAGATGAGAGCACACCATTACAATTCCAAAAACCAATTTGCAATGGCTGAGGGGATCTCGGGCTGTTCCTGTGCCCGGGATCCTCGACTTCCTATTGTGAAATCTTATCGTAGAATTTGGGCTTGCCTTCAATCAAGACCACTCTATGATTCCTAGCATTGGCGTCATGAATGACCAATTTCCTCGCTTGCCATTGTGTGTGTGTTAGATCTTCATCCATAAAAATAAAAGTAGCTTTGAGCTTTGCTCTAAGGCGTAAAGCAGCATTGCGTTGTAGTTACGAACTACAAGATACAGGCCTACTGGGCTACTCTGCATATATTCCGCAGGCCTCTTTACATTTACTGTTGGTTATGTGTATTTTTGGTTACGCATTTTATATTAGTCATGTACAGGCCCCAGAGCCTTTTTATATGCTTATGACCCGCACTGGGTCCTTTTCTATGACATTGACTGGCCTTGGGCCCTTATTATATGGTTATATGTGGAGTGGGGGCCCGTAGGAGGGCGCACTATTTTCCCTCCACATTTTGCCTCCCTTTACTTTTGAATTCCTATTTTAGGGTTCATTGGTAGGGTATTTATAGGGGCATTTGTACACTCATTTTTCAGATTATTGATTGGTATTGCTTGGGCTCTTCGTGGGAGAACCTATTGTCTTGTCTATTGCTTGTAGGGCTTTAGTCTATTGCTGTCTTTTATGCTTCATTGATTCAACACCTGAGATTTTGATCATAACTTGGTATCAGAGCACTAACCTGATTGCTGAATTTCAGATCTAATTTTCTGATTGGGTGCCCATTTTCCTTGCTGATTTTTCTCTCTTTGCTGAGGGCTTTCGTCTCTTTGCTTCAGCAACATTCAGCACAATTTGGAGGACCAACTTCCATAAGAGCATTTTCCTTGGCGGAGCTTTAGCAGATAAGCGGAAGTACTTCCGCTAAATTTGGCGGCCGGAATTTTTTTTTTTTTTTTGGGCAGAATATTTCCGGCGCCCAAGTTCCAAATCCTTTTCCCTCTTTTTTATTTTTGAATCCTCCATTTAATTCAGGGAAAGGATTCCCAGCCATCTTTTTAGCATTGATTGGAGGTTGTCCAGCGCCCTACTTCATCACATTTTTCAGCCATTGTTCCAGCAGAGTTTCAGCCATATTTCAGTTTTGATTGGAGGCTGTCCATCGCCCTATTTCATCACGTTTTCCACAGATTTCCAGCCATATTTTCAGCATTGATTGGAGGTTGTCCAGCGCCCACTTTCATTCTCCTTGTGGTCACATTTTCCAGCCAGCTCTTCGCACACGCTTGGAGCTCTATCGAGAGGTATCTTTGCTGGTTTTTCCTTGCTTTCCACACCTTTTCTTGACATTTGTCATTTTCTTTCTTGCTCTTAGTGTCGTTTGCGTACCTAAAGCGTATTTGGGGTGACGACAAAAGTCCGCTCCCTCCGATATTAAGCTTTTCTTACACTCTCTTCACTTCCTGCATTCCTTGACCATGGATACTTCCCCTACATCTTCTCAGCCTCGCATACCGTCTTCCACTTACCTTGACGAAGTACGGCATGAATTCTGAGATCACCTTAGGGAAGCCATGAGTGATGTACGCACTGATTTACGCCAGGAGTTACGAGAGACGTTCACTGCTCTTTCTGCCCAGATTGCTACACTATCATTACAGTCCAGTGTTTCTCCACTATCTCCACCTGTTCCCCCACATCGTGCATTTCCACCACCCAAGACTCCTTCATCTTCTGGTCCTTTGCCACGAGACTTTAAGGATAAGGTTCAGCTTACTGTGTATTCTGGGTCATCCGATGGGAATGAAGTCGAGGTATTCTAAGCTTGAGACCTACTTCCTTATGTTTTCTAAGACTGACATTCAGCGGATACATTTGGCTGCTTTACATTTGGAGGGCCGTGCTGCTACTTGGTGGCGCATGTTTCGCCAGACGGCTTCACACCCTGGCCTTGCTAGTTGGACAGAGTTTATGATAGCACTTCGCCTAGCGATGATTGATCCTCAGTGGCTTATTCGACAGCGCGACATCTTTCGCAGTTTATCTCAAATTGGTGACTTGGCTGCTTATACGACACGGTTTACAGAGCTTTCCTATCTATTCCCAGATATTTCTACATTGGAGCTCATCTCTCGCTACGTTGCTGGTCTACGAGGCGCACTCAGGTATGATGTTTCTTCTTTTTTTCCACTCACTCTTTCTCACGCCATCTCCCTTGCTACCGCACTGCAGCACAAGTACTCTCCCCTCTCTTCCTCTGTTTCTCGTCCTTCACGTCCTTTTCACGTCCTATTTTTTCCTCTCCATCCTCTGCTAGTCCCACGTCTGTCAGTTCACCGTCGTCCACTCTTCCTTCTGCACCATGTCCGCCTTTTTCTCCTCGTCCTGTTTTTGTTCGTCGCTACTCACAGCCTGAGATGTCTGAGATCCATGAGAAGCGCTTATGTTTCAACTGTAAGAGTCCTGATCATATCGCCCGTGATTGCCGACAGCTTGCCACTGCTACTGCCGTCTATTTCCATGATGCTGACACACCTGATGATAGTCCTGATTCTGCCATATGCCTTCATATTTTTGACCCACCTGTTGATCAGTTTGCCACACCCACTGAGCCTGTTCCTGATCCCCCTGATTCTAGCTGTATGCCATGCTCAGCTTGCTTATGCTACTTGGGCCGGTAAGCCGGGTCCACGCCATATCCGTCTTCGCGTACGTATCACTGGTCGTGAGTTTATTGCCCTTGTTGACACGGGTAGCACTCACTCGTTTCTCAGCAGTCATATTACTACACGCATTCGTGCTATGCCCGCCTCATCCCCTGCATGTTGAGGTTGCCAGCGCACACTCTTTTCCTAGCACGCCGATGTATCAGCAGCTTTCATATCGGATTGGAAACTTCCTTGGTCAGGCAGATTTTCATATTATTCCACTTACACGGTACGATCTTATCCTCGGTGCTGATTGGTTTGCATCCCTTGGTGCGGTTACAGTAGACCTCCAGCAGCAGACATTGACATTCTCTCATGATGGTACTCAGCATATATTTTCCGGTATTGATTCTCGGCAGGACTATCAGCTTATTTCCGGGAAGCAGTTCATACGGAGCCTCCCGAAGGCCCACTGTGCGGCTATTCCAGTTCAGCCTATTGCGGATGCACCACCTTTTGCCATAGGTATTTTCTGAACTGTTGCGTGAATTTGAGCATGTTTTTAGAGAGCCGACTCAGTTACCACCTTTACGAGATGTCAACCACCATATAGACCTTGTTTCCTTTGCATCACCTCCTTCTCGTCCTCCTTTTCGTATGTCTATTGTTGAGCGCGAGGAAGTCCAGCGTCAGGTGTCTGATTTATTACGTCAAGGCCTTATTGTTCATAGCCACAGTCCTTTTGGTGCTCCTGTTTTACTTGTTGATAAGAAGGATGGTACTAAACGTCTATGTATAGATTATCGTGCTTTAGATAAACTTACTATCCGTAATCAATACCCTATCCCTCATATGGATGACCTGTTTGACCAGTTAGGCCAAGCCAAGATCTTTTCTAAACTTGACCTCCGTTCCGGTTATCACCAGATTCGTATGCATCCTCCTGATGAGCACAAGACAGCTTTCCGTACCCACTTTGGTCTGTATGAGTTTCGTGTCCTTCCTTTTGGTGTTACCAATGGCCCGCCCACTTTTCAGAATGTCATGAATAACATCTTTCGTCCCCTGCTTGGAAAGTGTGTCATTGTTTATTTTGACGATATCCTCATTTATAGCACCACTTTCTCTCTTCATGTTCAGCACGTTCGTTCTGTTTTTGTTTTGTTAGTTACTCATCATCTGTATGCTAAAGGTTCTAAATGTTCTTTTGCTGTTGTACAAATCGAGTTTTTGGGCTTCTTTGTTACTAATGGTACTGTTCATCTCGACCCTCGTAAGGTCCGTTCTATTCTTTCATGGCCTGTGCCTGCTGATGTTCATGATGTTCGTATGTTTCTTGGTCTTGCTATCCATCTTCGTAAACCAGTTGCTCATTTTGCCACTCTTGCATCTCCTTTGCATGCTCTGTTGAAAAAGGAAACTTCGTTTGCTTGGACTCCCGCATTTTAGTCAGCTTTTGATACTTTGAAGGTTAAGCTTACCACTGCCCCTGTTTTATGTCTTCCAAATTTTTCCCAGCGTTTTGTTGTTGAGACTGATGCTAGTTCCACAGGATTAGGTGCTTTGTTACGTCAGCGTCAGTGTGTTATTGCATATGAATCCCATCGTCTTCGTTCGTATGAGCAGCGCTATTCCACTCATGAAAAAGAGTTGCTTGCTATCATTTTTGCTTTAAAGAAGTGGCGTCATTATCTGTATCGTGTTCCGTTTGATGTTTTTACTGATCACCAGTCACTTCGTTATTTGTACAAACAAAAGGATCTTAGTGATCGTCAGTACCGTTGGCTTCAGTTTTTACAGTCCTTTCATTTTGATATTCATTATAAGCCTGGTAAAAGTAACGCTGCTGCTGATGCTTTGTCTCGTTTACCTGCTCTTACTTACAGTCTTGTTACGTCTCTCCACTCTTGGTATGATGATCTTCCTCAAGCTTATGCCACATGTCCAGACTTTCGTGATGTTATGTCGTCTGCCCCTCTTCCTTCCTCTCACCCTCACCAGGTTTACTCCATTGTTAATCATCGTTTGTTTCACTATGGTTCGTTATGTATTCCCAGCACTCTCGACATACGTCCACAACTCCTTCTTGATGCCCATTCCTCTCCTGTTGGTGGCCATTTTGGTTACCAGAAGTCCTTGTTCCGTTTGAAAGAACATTTTTATTGGCCTTCCATAAAGCGTGAGCTTTCCCACCTTATTCATACTTGTGATTTTTGCCTTCGTAACAAATATTCCCGTGAAAAACTTGGCGGTCTCCTTCAAAGTTGGCCTATTCCTTCCCGCCAGTGGACTGATATATCTATGGACTTCATTTTAGGTCTTCCTTGTACTCAGCGTGGTCATGACTCTTGTTTGGTGGTAGTTGATAGGTTTTCTAAACAAGCTCATTTCATACCAGTCAGACGTACTATTACAGCAGAGCAGTGTGGTCGTATATTTATTTCTGAGATTTTCCGCTTACATGGTCTCCCACGATCTATACTTACTGATCGGGATACCAAGTTTACATCAGGCTTTTGGACAGAGCTTATGCGTATCTTGGATGTTAGGATACTTATGGGCACTGCTTATCATTCTTCTGCGGATGGTCAGTCTGAGGTTATTAACTGGATATTGGAGGATTATTTACGACATTATGTTTCTCCTTCTGGTCGTGATTGGGATCAACATTTATGTTTGGCTGAGTATAGTTATAACAGTTCTGTTAGTTCCAGCACAGGTGTTTCTTCTTTCCTGCTTGCTCATGGATACTCACCAGTTCTACCCGGTACACCTGCTCCTCCAGATGATGCACCTGTTACTATTTCATCTTATCTTTCGAGTGCTCGGGAGATTATCCCTAGAGCTGCTACTCATTTACAGCATATTCAGCAGCGGTACAGGACCATTGTTGATCGTCATCGGCGCCATGTTGAGTTTGCAGAGGGAGATACTGTTTTTTTCCGGTTACGCTTTGCTCGCCATCGTTTTGTACAGGGTCTTGCTTCTACTGAGAAGCTTGAGCCGCGCTATTATGGGCCTTTTCAGATTCTTGAGTGCCTCAGTCCAGTTACATATCATCTTGAGTTACCTGCTGCTACTCGGGCTTGTGATATCTTTCATGTTAGTTTATTACGTGCTGCTATTGAGGATGATGCTTCTCGAGATTCCTCATTTCCTACAGATCCAGAGCTTTTTCCATTCCTGCCAGCTGCTATTTTACAGGTGCGCTTATTGCATAGTCGTCGCCATCGGCAGGTTCAGTTTTTGGTCCAGTGGGATGGTCGTCCTATTGAGGAGGCTACTTGGGAGCCCATTGATGTTTTTTATCATACCCCTATCCTGGCTATTCAGGCTCGATCACTTGCAGCTACCATTGCTTCTTGGGATGCTCCGGCTTCTCTTGATGTTCCTTTCTCAGATGGGATATCTTGATGCAGTATTTTTCTCCGGCACTGGTTCTTATCTTATTTTGCCTACATTGGGGGCAATGTTCTTTATAGCCAGGGAGAGTTACGGACTACAGGATACAGGCCTACTGGGCTACTCTGCATATATTCCGCAGGCCTCTTTACAGTTACTGTTGGTTATGTATATTTTTGGTTATGCATTTTATATTGGTCATGTACAGGCCCCAGAGCCTTTTTATATGCTTATGACCTGCACTGGATCCTTTTTTATGACATTGACTGGCCTTGGGCCCTTATTATATGGTTATATGTGGAGTGGGGGCCCGTAGGAGGGCGCACTATTTTCCCTCCACATTTTGCCTCCCTTTACTTTATTTTAGGGTATTTAGAGGGGCATTTGTACACTCATTTTTCAGATGATTGATTGGTATTGCTTGGGCTCTTCGTGGGAGAACCTATTGTCTTGTCTATTGCTTGTAGGGCTTTAGTCTATCGCTGTCTTTTATGCTTCATTGTTCAACACCTGAATTTTTGATCATAACTGCTGTTCAATGGAACGAAACTTTATGAATAAGACCTTACCATCAAATTTGCTCCGCCAAGCAGTGTCAAGTCCCTTAGTATTATGTGAGAGTTTAGATATAAGAAGGTCTTTCGCCTCATGAAGGGCCTTGTATCCATTAGGAATACCCCTAACTCGGATATTAAGAGCCTTCTTGGCTCTTTTCTCTTGTTCAGTAAAGACATTCTCCAAAGTAGAATTCAATAAAGAGGGATGAACTTGGTTAGAGGAAACATTACCATCTTGCTTAAGAACCGAAGCCCAAGTATGAGTTTCTTCCACTTGCTTTGCCAAAGATGAGATTTTACTTTCCACATCTTGCTATGAATGAAGATCTTGCACCCCTTTCACTTGCATCATGTCAATAGTTCTTTGCAAGTCCTTATTCTGAAGACTAACCTTGATAAGTTCTCCATGATGCATCTGACTTTGTAGCTACAATTTCCCGATATATTGTAGCACTTCTTTAAATTGATGTTGTAAGTAGCTGTTAAGAGATTCAAAGTCGGGTATATTGCTAGGTTGTAATTGTTCTGCAGGGATATGATAAGCAAGGTAGGAGTCTGCAGAAGATAATAATGGAGCAGGTGCTTCACCACAGGTGAGGCAATGGCCTTGTCCCGCTCAAGTTGCTCCCTCTAAGGCACTTTTTTGCATTCTTCCTCAAGAGCCCTGCTAAACTGCCACACAAGGTTACTGGGAACTGACAAACTGTCATGAGTCCCAGAGACAGATCCTTGCATCTTAGCTAGGTGTAGAATGATGTGCTCGGATTCCCTTGATCAGATCCACTGCTTGCAGCTGGTTGCACCAAACAGACAGATGGTTCTGCGACTGACTGACGGTTTCCTTGCAACAACGAACTCTTAGCAGCGAACTTCTTCCTTAGCAACGAAATCAAGGACCAAGTCCCTCCAGGTCCTCCAGGTGTGCACAAGTACCGTTTCTAAGGAGCGTAACGAACGGTTCCTGAACCGTTCCTTAACATTTTCCTCATTTGCCAGATGCGATGTCAGATATGAATTCGAGTGCCAGATTTCAGGTGCGATGCTAGAAACAGTTTCAGATCAATGCAATGATTTCAGATGAACGGTTTGTAGATGAATGAGAAGCGGATGAGAGAGAGAGAGAGAGAGAGAGAGAGAGAGAGAGAGAGAGAGAGAGAGAGAGAGAGAGAGAGAGAGAAAGCTTTATTAATGTCTTTTCCATGCCAAAAGGCATATAGGACCAAAAGGAGTACATGTCAAGTATGTGAAAACCATGGGAGCGTATATAAACGTCTCCAAGAAAAAACTATGCATAAAAGAAAAACGAGTAATATAGCTGTAAACTACAAACTGCCAACTGTCCATAAGTGGGAGCAAGAGTAGCTGCCATGAGTAGAGTAGAGTAGAGTAGTATCAGATAGTGTCAGATACTGCTGCTGCTGAAAAAAGACGTAATACGAGCAGTATCAGGGGGTATGGGCCGTCGCTGACGTCATCTAGGAGGGTGAAAACTGTGCACTCTCGAAACAAGGCGAGAAGTGTGAACTGCTGACTATGAGTGATACACTGTCTCTGACATCGGTGAGGTGGTATGACGTCGTCATCGTCGTCGGGCAGTGTCCGTCTTTTGGTGGAGAGAGAGAGAGAGAGAGAGAGAGAGAGAGAGAGAGAGAGAGAGAGAGAGAGAGAGAGAGAGAGAGAGAGAGAGAGAAGCTCTCAATCAAAAGTTATGAGCAAAAAACTCCCCTTTCTCTGTCTAGAACGTTTTTGTTTTTTGCTGTCCCAAGCTTCCAGAACTTGCAAACCCCTGGCTCTGATACCAAATGTCAGACTCCCTCTCTGATCTTCTCTTCAAACCTTGCTAATTTCCTGCACATACAAGCATCAAATTACTTCTAACACAAGATGGAGCTGGTTGCCTTGTCTCCTCCCAGCCTTTGCTGCATAGATTATGATGAAGAATGCCTCTCTCTAGGCTCACTTATCCAAGATCCTCAAGCACCCCTTAACCCTGACCCTTCCTAAATCTCGACACATGGCCAACTCCACGCACAGTCGACACTTGGCACTTGGCAATACCCTGACACACAGGCAAGTGAGTAGGCTGACACGTGTCACGCATCCATTGGACCAAATGTCCCAGTGGGCATGTGACACGTGTCATGTTTGACCGGTCAACCCTGACATGTGTCACTCATTCACTGGACCAAGTGTCCCAGTGAGCATATGACATGTGTCACGTTGACTAGTCAACTCCTACTTTTTAGGAGGTCAGTCCAGCCACTCCGAATTAATGACCTAGTACCCTATACCCAAGCAACATGCGACTCTGAGGCTCAGAAACATCATTAACAACTTTATTTACATTTCTGTTAGAAAGGTAACCACAGGCCGGTGACTTAGCCATTTCTGTATTTACAAGTACATCTATAAGTAAAAACAGTAAACAACCGGGACAGGGAGTAAAAGCTGTAACACACTCCCTCCCCCTTAAGAATCGTCTTGGTCCTCTAAGACAAAGTCTGGAAAAATCTTGCAAAGGACGCTGCCTCTTTCCCAAGTGGCATTCTCAACAGGCTGATCATTCCACTTGACTAGGTATTCTCGGTATAGAGTATGACGAGTCTGCGTCTCTCTACTATCAAGAATCTCCTCTGGCTCATGTGGAGGTTGCTGAGAATCCAATGGGAGAACTAGAACACTGTCCCCTACCAGATTTTCTGATCTGGCTAAGCTTTTCGTAACTGACTTACATGAAAAACTGGAAAAACCTTACTGCTGTGTGGGAGTTCTAGTTCATAGGTGACCTCGCCTACTCTCCTACTGATGGTAAAAGGACCACAATATACCTAGGAGACAACTTAGCACACACTCCTGATTTGAGGGTTTTAGAGTCAACTGGGACTCTCAAGTAGACTTTGTCACCAGCGGAGAACTGCACATCCCGTCCATGTGGATCTGCATAATGCCTGGCTCGATCCTGGGATTGCCTAATGCTACGCTTAGCATGTTCTATCATCTGGTTTAGGTCTTCCAAAAAGTTTCTGGCTGCTTCAACTTTTTCTTGTTTAAACCCTACAATTATGGGTGAGCGTGGCTAAAAACCGTACATCAGCATAAATGGGCTGTATCCCGTAGCCGAATGTTTGGTACTGTTATAAGCAAACTCTAATATCGAGAGATACTCCTCCCAATTAGTCTACTTTTTGCTGACGTATGCACGAAGCATATCCTCCAGCACCGGATTTACTCTTTCTGTTTGGCCTCAATAGCTTGCAAATGGTCAGGGGTCTGTTTAAGAGCATGAATGTTCTTCCATTTGCTGAGGAAGGTGTGTAGAATATCTGCGTTTCTATCCTTCTCTTCCCCAATAAAAGTAGGAGGCTTTAAGTCTTTAAAAACACTGGGATGAGACCGCATAGGTTCACCCGAAACTGATGGAAGTGGAGAAGGGGATGGCTGAGAGGTGGAGGGAAGCTTTCCTTTCGTGGAGCTCAAAATTAAACTTCGAGTTCGGCGAACGAGTCATCCACACTGGACTTGAAATTGGCTAAAGCCAATTTAAGTTCATTCACCTCTGTTACCAAGTGGAGATACTGCTCCTTGGTAACCAATTCGTCAAGTTTTTCGGCGAATTGCTCCTGTTCCTCCACTTCCATGGGTTCTTTCTAGAGATTCCGTTTCTAATTCATCAATGCCTCTTGTCAGGGGTTGATCAGGTCCCGGAGAAGTGGTCATTTTCAGAGATAGAAAAAGAGTGCCTGACGTTTCTTTTTTAAAAAAAAGTCGAAAAGACTAATTAAAACTGTACAAAGAAGGGAAAGAGGACTTAGCTATTTCTGAGGACTGTACTTCCAAAGAAAATATTAAGAAGAACCCTCTCAGCTCTTCCACACCAAATTTCAGACCTGTTGTCCCGGAAAATCAGAAATCAAGGCTGAAAAAGCAAATAATTTCTTGAGCTTTCCTGCTCCCTACCCTCGCTTCCTGAGGTAGTGATCTGAAGCTCTGAAAAATCAGGATGGAAGATCCAAAAAATGCAAGAAAAACCAGATTTGGATAACTGTCTCCCCTCGCTGTCTGATTGGTAGCCCTGCTGCTCCGAAAAACTCAGATTTTAAAGCCACAAATCTATCCAAAAATGTGCAATATAACAAGACAGCTGCTCGCTGATCTGTGTGCAGCCCTGGAGCTCCAAAAAACCAGGTAAAGACCGGAAAAAATGCAAGAAAATACCGGAATTTACAAGTCCCTGCCCTCGCTGATTGGACAGCAACCTGTCTGGCCCGATTTTCTCTGATTTGAAGGTCAAACCCGCTTGATAAATCTGACTTCTTCACAGCTCCTTGAGCACGGGACCTGTACCAGGCTTTCTGCCCTGAAACCGTACAAAACTCACTAGTTTTCACTCAAAAATCAGAGTTAAAGTCTGATCTGGCAGCGCTGGACCTGCTCCTCAAATTTGACTCAAATCTTGTTTGAAAAGCAGAAGTTTACACCAAAATTTTCTCAGTAAACAGCTGGTTCTCCAGCGCTGGCCCTGCTGTCACAATTCCTGGGAATTTTAAGAGATTCTGTGCACTCTATCTATTTTCTCCACTGCTGCTACTAAGCTCCCAAAGAAGGAGATGGCTCTGATACCAGTGTAAGAGATCCTAACACCACAGTAGGGCAAATACTAATTGATCCACCCAACCTTACCTACTCCCTGATATGGACCCTTTTGTTTAAGTGCTAAGGTGTCGGGAGAATGGTATTGAGTGTGAACAACTTGCTTGTGTAGGGAGACACACTCATCATCATACCATCTATTATAAGTGCGTTTATGAGATGAGAAAGTTTTTGGTGGATAAGCAATATTGGCTGAGTGAAGAAGCGACTGAGATAAAAAGGCTGCTTGTTGGTCTACTGAGGATGAGAAGGGAAAGTCCTGGAGCAGTGTGGTTAAAGAGGAAGTGTATGAAGGAAGACCAAGAGGAGAGAAAGAAGGACGGTGGCGGCGGGTGGGAGATGTCGTAACAGAACCAGGAGTAGCATGGCCAAGGGACAGGAGTAACAAAGAGTGATCAGAGATGGTAGGGTGCATGATATGAAAAGTATGAAGAAATGGAATCAAGGCAGGTGAACCAATGAAGTAGTCAACAATGCTGTGTCCACCTCCGTGTGGATGGCAAGTAAAACTTGATGATGATGGCCAACCATATAGGCCATCAAAATGGCTAAAAAATGAGCTTCTGCTGGAGTATCTGCATCCTGAGAGGTCCTGTCCAAACCCATGTCCAAAGCCTGAATCTGTAGGAAATCACTATCTGCATAAAACTCTATCTGCTGGGTGCTGGTGCGAGCAATAAATTCACTTGCTAGTAGAATAAGACCCTGTTGTGCATCGCTGACAATATCATTTGAAAGAGACTGAAACGAGTCACCACCATAGTCTGCAAAAGCTGATGCTTGAGGTGCAAAATAACAAACTGCTATAAAGAGATCTTGAGGCAATTCCAAGTAGCGACCAAAAAACTGTAGCCAAATAAATCTCGCAAATGGATCACTTTTGAGCAGTTTAAAATGAGTACTATATACCTCCTTGGTAAGACATGCGACACCACCAGAGCCACGTGTGGTTTTGCCTCTCAAGAAAGGTCTGTATGCTGAATGCCATGAATAATCCTAAATGGTTGGAAGGGGTCGATACATTGATTCATGAGTCTCTCCTAAGAGCAAAATATCACATTTTTGTAATAAAGAGTGAAAATCCCCTGCTGAAGAAGATGAAAGCACACCGTTACAATTCCAAAAACCAATTTGTAATGGCTGAGGGGATCTCGGGCGGTTCCACCCGGGATCCCCGACTTCCTATTGTGAAATCTTATCATAGAATTTAGGCTTGCCTTCAATAAAGACTACTCTTTGATTCCTAACATTGGCCTCCTGAATGATCAATTTCCTCGCTTGCCATTGTGTGTGAGTTAGATCTTCATCCATATAAATAAAAGTGCTTTATGAATAGGACTTTATCATCAAATTTGCTCCTCTAAGTAATGTCAAATCCCTCGATATTATGTGAAAGTTTAGAGACAAGAAGGTCTTTCGCCTCATCAAGAGCCTTGTTTCCATTAGGAATACCTCTAACTCGGATATTAAGAGCCTTCTTGGCTCTTTTCTCTTGTTCTGTAAAAACGTTCACCAAAGTAGAATTACCTAAAGAGGGCTGAACCTGGTTAGAGGGAACATTACCCTTAAGAACCAAAGCCCAAGTGCGAGTTTCTTCCACTTCCTTTGCCAAAGACGAGATTTTACTTTCCACATCTTGCTGCGAATGGAGATCCTGCACCTCTTTCACTTTCATCATGTCAATAGTTCTTTGCAAGTCCTTATTCTGAAGACTGACCTTGATAAGTTCTCCATGAAGCATCTGATTTTGTAGCTGAAGCTTCTCGATAAATTGTAGCACTTCGTTGAACTGATGTTGTAAGTAGCTATTAAGAAATTCAAAGTCAGACATATTGCGAGGTTGTAATTGTTCTGCAAGGATCTGACAAGCACGGTAGGAGTCTAATGGAACAGGTGCATTCAATTCAGGTGTAATGGCCTTGTCCCCCTCAAGCTGCTCCACATGATGCTTCCCCAGGCCTGTCTCCTTGGTAAGTGGCTGTTTTGTCAAAGATGGTGTTGCAAGCAGAGGCGGGTTACCATCAGCGATGGAGCTAGCGACAGCTGCAGAAATGTCAGCGATGCAGGCAGCGTTGGAGATGTTCCCAGTAGCGAAGGCAATGGAGGCAGCGCTGGAGGTTGGAGGCCGCGATGGGCTGCCAGCAATGGAAGAACAGTCATCGTTGGAGGTGTTGGGACAGGCATCGTTGGAGCTACTTCCGTAATAAGGTGGAGAGCAGGGGGAGTTACCTCCCCCACGTTTTCATGAAGCCATGGGAGGAGCAGGACCCTGCTGTCAGAAACCAGCGCCCTGTCAGCGCTCTTCCGCGCCCTGTCCGCCCCCTGTCAGAGAGAGAGAGAGAGAGAGAGAGAGAGAGAGAGAGAGAGAGAAAGAAAGAAAGAAAGAAAGCTTTATTAATGTCTTTTCCGTGCCAAAAGGCATATAAGACAGGATAAAAGTACATGTCAAGTATGTGGTAACTGTGAGAGTGTATATAAACGTCAGATCTGATTTACTGGAAACGTGCATGTTGTGAGACAATATACTGTCTACTGTAGTACCGACCATGCCTGTGTGCTATTTTAGGGGGGGCATTACTATTTTTAGTAAGGCATATTATAGGGGTCATTACTATTTATAGTAAGTTGTTTTTTATTACTCATATGTAGGTGGGCGCACTACTACTAGAATAAGATTCGGTTTTACCACTTAGAAATACACCATGGGTCTTTACCCAATATAGGTAGTAATATTAGCAAATAGCTTTTTGTCTTTTGCTATTTGCTTTATGCTTTTAGCTTTTCACATAGATTAGAGAACGTATATATCTAGGCCGGTGCCCCACCACAAAGTCATTCCAATGTGTTTGATTGTAATGTCTATTATAAATCAATGGAGTCATCTTTCGTTATCATTACATTATATGTTGATGACACGTTACTCTTTTGTAATGACATTCGAATGTTGAAGGATGTCAAAAAAAATGTTATCGAAGGAATTCGACAGGACAAATTTAGGGGAGGCCCATTTTTGCCTTGGTATACATATTTTCAAAGATCGTAATCATAGATTGATTTATATTAGTCAACAAAGATACATTCACGACTTTCTATTCAAGCATCTAATGGTTGACTGCAAACCAGCCAACACTCCAATGGATCCAGGTTCAAAATATTGGAAGGACCGTCCCCAGTCTTTCGAAAAAGTCAACCAGATGAAACAATATCCATATCATTCTATTATTGGCTCTCTCATGTATGCCATGATTTGTACTAGACCTGACATTGCTTATTCAGTTAGTACATTTAGCCAATATATGTCGAATCCAGGTCATCGAAAAGCTCTACTTAGACTTCTTCAATCGACACACAGTTTTGTCTTGTTCTATTGTTTTTGTTATTCACGCTTATTATGATATGAGTTCTGATTTTAAATACCGGCAAACGATCCATTCATCATTCATTTTCCGCACTTGTGAATGATGGTATAGTTGTACTTGTGATATGAGTGCATTGATTTTCTTATCACATTAACTATTACTACTATTGTCGACTATCCAATCGACAATCACTGTCGAATAGTTATTTGACTAATGCACAACTTATTTTTCCACCAATAATGATGGTACATGCGAACCTAGTCTACACCATACCATTGTTCTATGCCCCATACAATTATAATCATTGCACACCTTAGTTGGTCAATTGAGGTATTATAGGAATTTTCTTAAAACTCAAGTGTGGTCAGAGGGTTACAATCATAGTTGCACAAAAATGCGCTTCTGGGCAAACATGTTTCTAGAAACGCATTTCTCATAAATGGGACAGAAACGAAGAAAAGAAAAGAAAACTCATGCAGGAGGATAGATGGGGGGAGGTTGGGCAACTTGACTTAAACCCTGGAACTGACATGCTAAGATGATGTTACGCTTCTTATTTATCTTAAAGGGTGGGGGCAAAACCAACTGGGAATTTCTGAACAAATTCACTTTTTTTTCCGTTTCACAGCACTAGCTAAGCATTCGAAAGAAAGAGAACAGCGTGATACATGCCAACATGAAGGTTCTTTGAAGTTTAACAACTCTTTAGCATCAAAAATTTGAATCTCCTATTTCATATCTAGAAAAGTAGAATAGGTACTATGCAGATGGTTTGTGTACAAAAGACTCTGCAATTCAAGTTCCAGGTATTTGTTATGTTAACTCCTTTGTGTATTAATTTTTTTTTTTTTCAGAAACGCGTTCAAAAATGTAGTGCAACTATGGTTACAATATAGGAATTTCCTTGAACTCATGTGTAGTTAGAGGGTTTCAACATAGGTAGTTTCTTAAGCTTATTAAAATGATTCTATAGATAAGAGGTAATACAATGAACACACGGACTATTTATAAAATAATATTACAAAGTATAACTTGATTTTGTTCCAACTTTCAATGATCTACACTACTTTGATAGCAACTCAACTCTTTGGAGCTAAATCTTTCAAGCACAATTATTCGTCTACAATCTAGTCATGTGTGTAGCTTGATTCACTGGAGTACCGTGTATCCAAGTCTAGGATCCTATATACAGGACGTGGACATAACACTCTTCCCCGTTAATCTCGTTTTGCCCTCAAAACATGAAATAATTACAAGAACAATTCCTTTAACTTTCTTTATTAACCTTGAAAAACATTATCCTTAGTCTGACTTTCTTATCAAACAATTACTCAGAGTTAAAACTGGCTTTCAACCGTTAACCTCTTCTCTGGGGCCCTATAAAGCTTGCCATGTAGCATGACAAATTTCTTGCAATGCAAAATACATAAATAAAATCTTTTTCTACCCACAGTCCTGCCCACACAGTATTCGATGGTTAACCATTATGCGTATGGTGTAGTCTGTGGCTGTAAAAAAATTGTAACTTTTGAACGACAGCTCGGATTGAGACAATTATAGTGTCAAACTGGTCAACCGCGCTCCAAAGCGATATCAGGTTGCCCGTTTACTTTGACCGAGCAAGACTTTGACTGAGAATATCCTTTTAACCGTAGCTCGGAACTGGGTCATGTTGGGTGTCGTTGGAAAGCTCTCGTCGAGGGCTTTCTAATGGCATTGTAATCGTCGCAATCTGAGCTATTGTTCAAAAGGTAAACATTTTTTATTTGAGCTGCATACTATACGACAGATAAGATGGCTTATTTACGGGCTGCCCCCGACGCAAAATTACATATTTTTTAAAAGAAAAGAAAATTAATTTGAAGGAGCTACGTTACGTAGATTTCAAATTTGAGTGTTTTGATTGGTCCATTTGTAAGAAACTTTTGAGAAAAAAAATAAAAAGAATCTTTCTGGAAGGCCCCTTTTGTGGTCAAATTTTCTCTAATGGCTCAATTCGATCTTCTCAATATATTTCATATCGACTCAAATCGAGTAGGAGCTATGACCCCTTTAACTATGTCCTTACATGTGGTTACTCTATTCTCTTATCCTCCGCTAATCCTTAGCATCTTATTAAATTCTTCAATCTCACAAGTTAATAATCGTTCCCAAACTTTTTTGAATCTTTTGAATTCTATTCTAAGAATGAGATTTTGTCCGAGCTCTGTCAAAAAGACATAAGTGATGGGTGACAATAACACCAACAACGAGAGACACTACAACTTGTCCATACTAAAACAAGCTTTCCTAGGTTCTGACTTTTGCTAAATTCATCAATGTGTACATGTTGAGGTTGTTCAAGTGAATTTTCAAAACAAACACCAAGCACTTAATTATCAATGCATGCTCACCATATAAGTCATGGGCCATAGTTTCAACAAAGATCTGGGCTAAATCAGAAGCCTTTATAGTTGACTTGACTGGTATGAATGCAGCTAACTTAGTTAACCGATCCACTACAACCCAAAATAAAATAATTTTGCCGTTGGGTCTTTGAAAGTCCAACTACAAAATCCATAGATATGCTTTCCCATTTCTTATCTGGGATATCTAATGGATGCAACAAACCACCAGCCTTATGGCGTTCAGCCTTTGCTAGTTGACAGGGTTTGCATTTAACAACATATGACTCGACATATGGCTTGAGCTTTGGCCAATAAAATTCCCTTTTAACCAAGTCCAGAGTCCTGTGTATACCGGGATGTCCTGCACAGGGTATGTCATGACATTCAAACAAAATCTTACGTTTGAGCTCATCATCCCCTTTCCCATTCCGAAATAGTAACCCATTTCAAATGGTGAATTGTTCCACAATCTTCTTATCTTTCTTAGTTAGTTGAGTCCCCTGTGTTTCTGACTCAACACTGAACACATTTCTTCCGGTCTGAACAATGTTCCAAATGTGACCAAAATGGGAGTCTGATTCATACTTTCCTCTCAACGAAACATATAGATCCATAGAAATCTGGGTGAATGACAACTCGTTCAGTTCACCGATCCGACTAAGAGCATCTGCAACTTGATTAGAGCTGCCTCTTATGTAACGGATTTCATGATCGAATTCTTGCATCAATTCAGCCCATCGAGCTTTTCTCCCTCGAAGATCATGTTGATAACAAAAATACTTAAGAGGCCGGTGATCCGTATACACCACAAACTTACTACCATACAAGTAGTGTCTCCAGGTTTTAAGTGCATGGATTACAGCAAACAATTCCTTCTCCTGCGCAGTATAACGCAACTGAGGACCAGTGAATATTTTGCTCTCAAACGCTAGTGGCCTATCCATTTGTAATAGAACCGCTCCAACTGCAACATCACAAGAACATTCACACTCACAATCAGTCAGGTTAATTTCCAAAGTCTTACCATTGCCTCCTGGGATTTCAATCATGTGAGCAGACACTTTCTTCCTTTCTGGACAAAATTTCATCATTTGTCCAGGCTTCTTACAGACATAAGTTCTCTTTCTAGCCTTTTCCCGGGACACAGATTTCTCGAATCTCTTTCTCTTCGGCTTCCTGGGTTCCGATGCTGCTTGATCTAATTCGTCAAAATATTTTGCTTGGTTTGGACCGCGCTTCTTACCCTTTTTGGACTTCGATTCAAACGATAAACCGCTGTCTTAACAGCTTCACCCCAAAACATATTTGGAAGATTTTTACTCTTGAGCATACTCCTTGCAGTTTCTACTATAGACCGGTTCTTTCTTTCTGCAAATCCATTTTGTTGAGGCGTGTCCATATTTGCAAATTGTCTCTTTATACCTTGATCCTTGCAAAACACCTGAAATTCCGTAGAAAGATACTCTCCCCCTTTGTTCGAGCAAAGTATCTTTATTTGTCTATCTGTTTCCTTTTCCACCTGTGTTTTAAACCATGTGAAATACTTGAAAGCTTCACCCTTATTCTTCAGAAGATAGATCCATGTCTTCCTAGAATAATCATCCACAAACACCATAAAGTAACTTGCTCCCCCATAAGATTGAGTCCTCATAGGACCACACAAATCTGTATGAACAAGTTCTAGATCATTTTTCGCCCTGAATTTACTAGGCAAAAATTTCTCCATATGATGCTTGCCTAAGACACAGCCTTCACAAACCTTGTGATCAGAAACGACTTGAGGTAAACCTGTAACCATGTTAAATTTCCTCAAGACTTGTAGACTTTTGTAATTCAAATGTCCAAACCTTTTGTGCCATAACTTACTCAATGATCCAATATCCGCAACACTTGCATGATGATCCATCACATGAGCTTGAAGTTTATACAACTGCCCTGCAAGTATGCCCTCAGCTACTACACTATTTTTCCTCTTGATGAGACACCGCTGTTCATCAAACTGCACCACCATGTTTTGCTTTGCAGTAGCTGATACTGAGAGTAAGTTTTTCTTGATTCCTGGTACATAAAGCACATCCTTTATGTTTCCAATCTTCCTTGAAGGTAAGCTGCTTCGACAATGGTACGATTCTTCTTTTCAGCTACCCCATTTTGTTGAGGTGTATCAACCTGTGCAAACTCCTGTTTAATGCCATGCTCCTTGCAAAAGTCAATAAAAGCTGTGGAACGATACTCGCCACCACGATCTGCCTTAAGTATCTTGATCTTAGCACCTAACTGATTTTCCACCAATGCTTTGAAGCTTTTGAAGCATCCAAATGTGTCAGACTTCTGCTTAACGATGTAAATCCAGGTCTTTCATGAGTGATCATCAATGAAGGTTAGAAAATAAAATGCTCCACCAATAGACATTACCTTCATTGGCCCACATAGGTCATAGTGTATAAACTCAAGCACTCGTTTTGCCCTTGTTGCTCCTCCTTTGTTGAACTTCTTCCTGTATAACTTGCCTAGCTCTTGCCCAATGTCCAGGCTTTTGGCAATAGAAACAGTTGCCTTTCTTCTTCTTGCCTGATGTGGATCCTTGATTGTCATCCTCCACATTCGACTTCTTGGGTTGCTTCTGTGGAAATCTGCAAAATAGGACCAAGAATGAATCCTAATCTGATCCACAAGAGGGATTGGATGTTAGATACAATTGATCTATCAATCTACACAAGATTTAGATCAATCTAGATCAATTCTAGGCATGAAAATCTAACAAGAACAATCATTAATGAAGGTAAATGTACTTGCTGGTTTCACACGTGTGAAAACCTGTCAGAGTACGGACTCCAACCTGAAAACAAAGTACACTATGATAGAAACTCAAAACATTCAAAACAAATGAAGACAAATGGAGAGATTGACACAAAATTGCTTCCAAAATCAAGATTGATGTTTCATGTTGATTATGGCCAAATATGCCTCTATATATACACTTCTTGGAGCTCGAGGTACTGATCATGCATCAGATCTCACACGTGTGAGGATGCTTTGTCATATGGTGAATCATCATGCAAAATTGACATTTGGATCAAACTTTCTATTTTGAGCACTTTTGGTCCAATTTCCTACTATATGGAGATCTACTTGGAAATCTTCTAGAAGTCAAAACTCGCCTACTTCAGCTTATTCCACAAGTGTGAGCTGTCCTCTACACATGGGATGTGACACCTAACCTAAGGATGTGGCTCATGCAATCAATAGATTGATGCCATGTGTCATATGTCTAGAAAACTAGTTTTTGGCCTTTTTAGCCACTAGAACTTGAATTAAATCATATGTACAACCTATATGATTATGGTACATGACAAGTACACTAATTTCACACGTGGGAATAGGCTCCACACATGTAGCTTGGTAAATCTAGCATAGATCTATCTATTACTCCAAAAGCGAATCTTAATTTTACAAATGGATCTTTAGGCAATGCCTTGATGAGTATATTAGCAATGCAATCTGATGATGAAACATGAATAAGCTTGATCTCCTTTGCTTGCACTTTCTCCCTCATGAAATGATGTGAAATCTCAATGTGCTTTGTTCGAGCATGGAAGATTGGATTGTTTGCAAGTTGTTGAGCTGCTTGATTGTCACAATATATGCATGGAATGTCTTCACCCTTGATCACATGAAGCTCCTCCAAAAGCCTTTTAAGCCAAAGAACCTCCTTTGTTGTTGTTGTCATAGCTTTGTACTCGGATTCTGTTGATGAAAGAGAGATGGTATCTTGCTTTTTGGAAAGCCAAGATATAGCTCCTCCACATAAGAACGTAGCAAATGCACTTATGGATCTTCTATCCATCTTGTCACCTACAAAACTTGAGTCCAAATATGCTCTTAAACAAATATTAGTCCTTTCATAAACTATGACAAAGTCTTTTGTAGCCGAGATGTACCTTAACACCCTTTTTGCTCCTTTCCAATGACATATTAATGGACTTTGCATGTATTAACTCAATTTGCCAACACAAAAGCTAAGATCTGGTCTAGTGATGGTTAAGTATATCAAGGAACCAATAAGCATTCTATAGGTAGTGATGTCCTCAAAGGATGCTTCATCACTTTCCTTAGAAACTTTTACACTTAGTTCCATGGGAGTTTCAACTCCTTTACAATCAATCATGCCATTTTGCTAAGATTGATCTAGCATACTTAGATTGACATATGAAAGTAAAATCATTACTTCTAGTGACTTCTATTCCAAGTATAACTTTAAAAAATCTTAGATCTACCATCCTAAACTCACTAGACAAGGAAACTTTTACATCTTCGATGCCATCTAGATCAAATCCTGTGAGTATAATGTCATCAACATATAAAACTAAGATAATGATCTTCCCATCATTACATTTGTAGTACAATGACGGTTCATAAGAACTTACAACAAATCCAATGGAAATAAGATAGGAATGCAACCTAGAGTACCATGCTCTTGGTGCTTGCTTGAGTCCATAAAGACTCTTCTTCAAGAAACACACCTTGTCTTCTTCTCCATCTTTGATGAAGCCCTCAGGTTGGCATACGTAGTTTTCCTCTTCCAAGAATCCATTCAAGAAAGCATTTGTCACATCAAGTTGGAAGAGCTCCCATTTAAAAGAACTAGCAAGACATATGATTAATCTAATGGTTACAAGCTTTGCAACAGGTGCAAAGGTTTCATCATAATCTATGCCTTTGACTTGCAAAAAACCTTTTGCTACAAGTCTAGCTTTATACTTATGAATGGAACCATCTTGATTATATTTCAATCTATATATCCATTTCCAAATAAGAGGCTTCTTTCCATAAGGTAAATCAACAAGCTTTCAAGTTTGATTTTCCATTAATGCATCAAACTCTACTTGCATAGATTTCCTCCAATATTGAGACTTATTTGCTTCCTCAAAAATAGTTGCTTTTTCAAGCATAGTAGTTAAGAAAGTATAAGAGTTGAGTAGTTGAGAATCTTCCCTTTTTTCCCCTTTGTCACTATAAGAGATAAACCCAAGAGTATCTTGATCTATCAACAATAAAAGTGACATACATAAGAGCTCCACCATTTGATTCATGTGAAAATGAATGAACATCCAAGTGTATAAGATCAAGAGGAGAGTTAGATCTTGTCATGGCTCATGCAATCAATAGATTGATGCCATGTGTCATATGTCTAGAAAACTAGTTTTGGCCTTTTTAGCCACTAGAACTTGAATTAAATCATATGTACAACCTATACAACTCCCAACTACTTGCCCACTGGAATATCCCTAGGTAATCCTAACTAACTCCCACAAGGGAAGGGAAGATAAGTGCATAAGAGAAATAATCCCATCATCACAAGCACAATAACATAAAGCCAATTGAGGAAAGCTTAGTGGGGTTTGAGCACCTACCACCAAGTATTCTATCCACAAGTGGGAACACAAGTTAAGCAAAAATAGATTAGTCTATTAAAGCTTGGGATTATACAAGTGTTACCTAAGGCCCCCATATTGTAATAGATCCTAACACCACAGTAGGGCAAACACTCACTGATCCACCCAACCTTGCCTACTCCCTGATATAGAGTAAGCCCCTCCTAGCCCAATGTGAGGACTGGTAGCATGCTACTGCCAAGTGTCGGCCACGTGGCACTGACGCGGCCGACTGCACGTCGGGACTGGGGGCCCTATCCTGCTGACAGGGGTCCCTAGGCTGTGTTAGGCCCGCCATGGCTATGGACCGTGATGGGGCACACTACTCACACTGTCTTGCCCTGTTGGTCATGTACGCTAGACACGACCCTGATTGTGGTATCTGACCTATCTGTGTTCTCTAGGGTTCGGCATTGGTTACAAGCTCGTAACACTCCCTCCCCCTTAAGAACCATCTTGGTCCTCTAAGAAAAATTCTGGAAAAATCTTGCGAAGGACGCTGCCTCTTTCCCAAGTGGCATTCTCAACAGGCTGATCATTCCACTTAACCAGATATTCTCGGTATAGAGTATGACGAGTCTGCGTCTCTCTACTATCAAGAATCTCCTCTGGTTCATGTGGAGGTTGTTGAGGATCCAATGGGAGAACTAGAACACTGTCCCCTACCAGATTGTCTGATCTGGTTAAGGCTTTTCGTAACTGACTTACATGAAAGACTGGAAAAACCTTACTGCTGTGTGGGAGTTCTAGTTCATAGGTGACCTCGCCTAGTCTCCTACTGATGGTAAAAGGACCACAATATACCTAGGAGACAACTTAGCACACACTCCTGATTTGAGGGTTTTAGAGTCAACTGGGACTCTCAAGTAGACTTTGTCACCAGTGGAGAACTGCACATCCCGTCTGTGTGGATCTGCATAATGCCTGGCTCCATCCTGGGACTACCTAATGCTACGCTTAGCATGTTCTATCATCTGGTTTAGGTCCTCTAAAAAGTTTCTGGCTGCTTCAACTTTTTCTTGTTTAAACCCTACAGCTGTGGGTGAGCATGGCTGAAAACCGTACATCAGCATAAATGGGCTGTATCCCGTAGCTGAATGTTTGGTACTGTTGTAAGCAAACTCTAATATCGAGAGATACTCCTCCCAATTAGTCTGCGTCTTGCTGACGTATGCACGAAGCATATCCTCCAGCACTTGATTTACCCTTTCTGTTTGACCGTCCGTCTGTGGATGGTCGGTGGTACTCATATTAAGTTTAGTATGCTGCCCTCCAAAAATTTCCAGTAAACTTACTGTCCCGGTCGCTGACTATGCCGGAAACTAGACCGTACAATTTAAATAGCCCGTCTACAAACAACCTCGCTAACTCTGGAGCTCTAACGGTTGTTTTGGTCGGAATGAAATGAGCCATTTTGGTCAGACGGTCAACTGTGACCCATATAGCGTCATTACCCTTTTGGGTTTTAGGCAAGCCTACTATAAAATCCATGGAGATACTCTCCCATTTACCAGCTGGTATTTCTAAGGGATGCAACAACCCTCCTGCCTTTAAACGCTCTGCTTTGTTTACTTGACATTTCTGGCAACTGGTTACATATTGGTGGACGTCCTTTTTCATACTGGGCCAGAAAAATTGCCTACGAAGAAGCTCATAGGTCTTCTGTATGCCTGGGTGTCCCGCGCTAGGATTGTCATGACATTCATATAGGCCCTGCTGCCTATAATCCTCTGAATTGGGGACACATACTCTATCTCTATAGAGCAAGTACTCATCCTGAATGGAATATTGTTTCCATTTGAATCCTTGAGTCAACTGACCCTCAACCACTGGGGTTTGCTTGGGTAATACAGGCTCAGAATCCTCAACGTCATCTAACGACGTATACTCGGACTCATCATCATCCTCAACGGAAGCTGCTGTATTCTTGGATGAACTGGCACCAGCCCCGCGAACTATTTCTGGAGTCTGTAACTGTCTGTTCTGGACTGAGTTCCAGATAGTAGAGAAGAATGCATCATGCTGGCATTTCCCTCTCAAGGACTCGAGTAACTCATTACGAATCTGAGTAAAACTCAGCTCGTTTATCATAGGCATTCTGCTAAGGGCATCTGCTATTGTATTGAATTTTCCACGTCTATATCTGATAGACATGTCAAACTCTTGCATCAACTCTGCCCAACGAGCTTTCCGACCTCTAAGCTCAGGTTGATTGCAAAGGTATCTGAGACTCTCATGGTCTGTCAGGACCTCAAAGTTGGCACCATACAAATAATGCCTCCAAGTCTTAAGGGCATGGACTATAGAAAAGAGTTCCTTTTCATAGGCACTGTACCTTGTCTGAGCTGGCTCGAGTTTTTTACTCTCGAACGCAACTGGTCGTCCACCCTAGGTTAGCACAGCACCTACTGCAAAGTCGCTAGCATCTGTTTCGACCACAAATGGCTGATTCGGGTCGACGACTTTTAAAACTGGTGCTATAGCTAAGGCTGTTTTGAGAGCATCAAAGCTCTCCTGCTGTGCGGACTCCCAAATGAACTCCTTTCCCTTCCCCTTAAGGAGATTTGTCATAGGAACTGCTATCTGAGCATATTCCTTGGCAAATCGTCTGTAATATCCCGCCAGACCAAGAAAGATCTGAAGTTCCAAAATATTCTGAGGTCTCAGCCAACTGAGTATGGCTTTAACCTTATTTGGGTCCATCTTAATCCCATCTGAAGAGATGATGTGACCCAAATATGCTACTTCTTAAACGAAGAATTCACACTTGGATTGTTTAGCATAGAGCTTATGCTTTCTGAGCAGTCGAAACACCTTTCCGAGGTGTTTTAGATGCTCCTTCCTCGTTTTGCTGTAGACGAGGATGTCATCTAAAAATACGACTACAAATGTACCCAAGTATGGTCTGAGGACACTGTTCATCAAGGTCATAAAGGTAGCTGGAGCATTTGTGAGCCCAAATGGCATCACCTTAAACTCATATTGACCGTGACGAGTCCTAAAAGCTGTTTTCGAGACATCTTCCGATTTTATACGGACTTGATGATATCCCGATCTGAGGTCTATTTTGCTGAAAAACTTAGCCCCGTTGAGTTGATCAAACAACTCGTCTGCCCGAGGCATAGGGTATTTATTCTTAATTGTGACTTTATTGAGGGCTCTGTAATCTACGCAAAGATGCATAGACCCCTCTTTCTTTTTCACCAATAGGACTGGTGAGGCCCATGGTGAACTACTGGTCTGAATTTGGAATTTCCCAAGATAATCTGTTAATTGCCTAGTTATTTCTTCATCCTCTGTTCGGCTGACCCGATACGGAGGTTTAGAAACAGGTGCTGTACCTGGTACTAGGTTTATTACATGATCTACCTCTCTGCTAGGTGGTAAACCATGTGGCAAATCTTCAGGAAAAACATCTTTAAATTTAGACAATAAAGTTTCTAATTTACTGATTTTCTGCTGAATAGAACTGGAAATAGAAACTTTAGGAATAAACTGAAAGTCACATAAGAATACCTGATGGTCTTCGTCTCCGATTAGCTGACAGAGCTCTGAACTGCAGACCATAGGGCTGTTGGGAACATCATGCTCCCCATGCAACTGGATCACTCGGCCTTTATGCTGAAAGCTGAGGGTGTTCTCCTGATAGTTTCTGTGGAGGGAAGGTCCTAAACTGTAGAGCCAATCTCTCCCGAGAACAATATCTGTTCGATCCAGGTGCATTATCTGAAAGTTTATTTCATCTTGGTACCCCTGAATACCAAGATTTAACTTACTTACCATAGTTTCCCATATTTTTTTATCTTCACCCTTAGCTAATGAAACTATGTACCTATGCTGACTAGGTACTTCTGGTAGTTTAAGCTTTTTAGCCAGGGTGTAGTTGATGAAATTATGGGTTGCCCCATCATCAACCATGACTCTTACTGACTGGTTACCAACTTTCCCATGCATACGTACTAGGTCATGTGGCCCAAAGCCGAAGGGTCTCACTAGCATTGCAAAGGTCAGCTAGAAACAGTGTTCATGATCTTCATGATACACTTTGATCTCGGAAGCTGCCGAGTCACTGGGGAAACATACAGTCTGAACAAGATGAACTTGTTTTTTATCTTTCTTATCTTTTTTAGTGAAAGGCCCCTTGGGACACTGTCTGACTGTGTGTCCCTTGCCCATACACACAAAGCACAAACATTCTTGTTTGGCTTTTTCAAAATCATATGGTTTTAAGGGCTGTATGAGTGAAGGGCGTTTCTGAGGAGCTTCACTTTTAAATTTGTCTTCTTTCTTTCTTTTTAAAAATTTCTTTTTAAATTGAAAGTCTTTCTGAGAAGGCTGCTTAGAAAGTGGCTGTTGTCTCTCCTTCTTCCTACCCACTGAATCATCATAGATTTGAGCATATCTGAGAGCTTGCTCAAGGGTAGTAGGCGAGTTTCTCTGGACCTCTACTTTATATTCATCTTTGAGGCCACGGACAAATCCCCTGATTTTCTGATAGTCATCCATATTTTTAATCTTTAAAATTGCTTCTCGATACTGCGAGATATATTGGATGAGGAATTTATCCAATACTGTTCTTTCCCAGGCTTCCCAGGCTCTATCAAGTTCATTCTCTGGTAGAAATTCTCTTAGGAAAGCTTCTTCAAAAGCTTTCCATGACCGGGGAGTCTGCCCAGTCTCCTGGAGATTTAACCACCACTTATAGGCCATAGGCCCTAAGGAAAGACTGGCCTCAATAGCTTGCAAATGGTCAGGGGTCTGTTTAAGAGCATGAATGTTCTTCCATTTGCTGAGGAAGGTTTGTAGAATATCTGCATTTCTATCCTTCTCTTCCCCATTAAAAGTAGGAGGCTTTAAGTCTTTAAAAACACTAGGGTGAGACCGTAAAGTCTCACCCAAAACTGATGGAAGTGGAGAAGGGGATAACTGAGAAGTGGAGGGAAGGCTTCCTTTCGCGGAACTCAAAATCAAGTTTTTGAGTTCAGCGAACGAGTCGTCCACACTGGACTTGAAATTGGCTAATGCCAACTTCAGTTCATCCACTTCTGTTACCAATTGGAGAAACTGCTCCTTGGTAACCAGTTTGTCAAGTTCTTCGGCGAACTGTTCCTGTTCTTCCACTTCCATGGGTTCCTTCCCTTTTCTGTAAGCCAAGGCTTCTGTTTCAAGTTCGTCGAAGCCTCTCTCCTGGGGTTGATCAGGTCCCTGAGGAGTGGTCATCTTCGGAACTGAAAGAGAGCTACCTTAACTTCTGAAGAAAAAAAGTCTAAAAGACTAATTTACAACTGTACAAGGGAAAGGAAAGATGACTTAGCTGTTTCTGAGGACTGTATTTCCAAAGAAAAAATGAAGAGGAACCCTTTCAGCTCTTTTTCCCTAGATTTCAGACTTGCTGTCCCGGAAAATGCCAGTTTGAAGTTTCAAAACGGTGCCAAATTTCCCGGTTCTTCGAGGATAGTAGCTCGCTGGTCTGATTACAACCCAACTGGCTCGTTTGCTTCTGATTTGAGACCCAAAAAATATTTCAATTTCTGATTTTGGTGTTTCCCTACCCTCGCTGGCTGGACAGCCCTCTGTCTGGCCCAATTTTCTAAAATTCAAGGCCCAAAACTTGCTTGAAACTCTGATCTGACTTCAAGTAGTAGGTCGCTGGTCTGTGGCAATCTAGTTTGATGTTCAAACTACTGAAAAATCCTCAAAAACAGTGATGAAAACTAATTTTTCATCTCCTTGTCCAGCGCTGGCCCTGCTAAGAAAATGTGTTTGAAAAACCCTTCAAATTTCCTTAGATTTCTCTGAGATTTCAGAGGTAGATTTCTGATCCCTCAGCGATGGATCAGCACCACCCTTTCTCCTCAAAAATCCGCTCTGATTCCTTGAATCTCAGAGATGAAGACTACATTTGCAGCGCTGGACCTGCTCTAGAAATTTTAACTAATTTCTCTCTGACCAGCAAGTAAATCCACCAAGATTTCCTCAGTAGGAGACTGTTCCTACAGCGAGTCTCCTCCTCTATTTCTTCTGAGAACTTGAAGAAGTTCTGAGCAATCTAGCTACTTTCTCCACTGCTGAAAACTGAGTTCCCTAGGATGGAGATGGCTCTGATACCAGTGTAATAGATCCTAACACCACAGTAGGGCAAACACTCACTGATCCACCCAACCTTGCCTACTCATTGATATAGAGTAAGCCCCTCCTAGCCCAATGCGAGGACTGGTAGCATGCTACTGCCAAGTGTCGGCCACGTGGCACTGACGTGGCCGACTGCACGTCGGGACCCAACTGGGGGCCCTATCCTGCTGACAGGGTCCCTAGGTTGTGTTAGGCCCGCCATGGCTATGGACCGTGCTGGGGCACACTACTCACACTGTCTTGCCCTGTTGGTCATGTATGCTAGACACGACCCTGACTGTGGTATCTGACCTATTTGTGTTCTCTAGGGTTCGGCACTGGTTACGAGCTCGTAACACATATCCACTTCTATATATACAATGAGTGGTAGGCCCATATGCTAAGATGCTTATGGGATACTCCCAAAGCTTATTGCTAAGCTATTCTAAGAAGTGACTTCCTGTATTAAAATGAAGTTCACTTAACAAAATAAACTTAGAATCTCTAAACTTAGAATTAACTTTAAACTTAGACTTTCTAAGTTTAAAGTATTACAAATATTTCTTGGTAATAGTTAAACTTAAATGGAAAAGGGTCTAAGTCTAAGGTTCCTAAGCATTATTGCTTACAAAATTGAGTTTACTTGTGGACTTACAAAACACATGTAACAATAACTCTTCTTATAATGAAGCTCCCTAAGATCCTGCTTACAAGACAATACACAATGGAAAACACACTATGGAGCAGCCACCCAACCAAGTAGAAGCAACCAATCAACTCTAGAAGCTTCACCCCCAAGCCACGGAACAAGAAGCATGAATGTAGAGTGAAACCCTGGCAATGAATCCATAATCACAATGAGGAGTAGGGCGAGTTTGGCCTCAATATATAGAGCCAAAAGCATCCGGGGCACATAGCCATGCATAGCCCTAAGTTCCCTATACATAGATTCACCTAGAATAGAGTCCTATGCATGGACCACCTATTCATAGAATTGCTATTGATAACTCGACACGTATACACTGTCTCATACCTTGTCTAAGCTCCATTTAGTGTGTTCTGGGCCTCACAAGGATATTAGTTACTTTCGGGTCACATCCAGTATGACGTGGCATAACTAACAACTTGATTTACTGGAGTACCGTGTATCCAAGACTAGGAGTATACTGAATCTTACTTACTGGTCATGGACATAACATTCTTCCCTCCTTAAACTGTTTCTATCCTTAGAAACTCTCTAAACAGAAAAGAATAATAGGAATAGTTCTTTTAACTTTAAATATCAACCTATAAAATCATAATCCTTAGTCAAACTTTCACATCAAACAAGTACTCAGAGATAAACCTATTTCAAATCGTAAATTTCTGCTCTGGAGTACAACTCACGTTTGAAAAGTACACTAAGCGATAAATTTTCCATCTGGGTTATATTCACAATAAGTTAGTAACATCACCTTCATGTAAAGCATTTACATGAAACACTGGGTGAGATAACCTAACTTGAGGGATTAAAGTTAAAGAGATAATAAAATAATTATAATTACAATCTGAAATCATCCACAAACTCTGGCAGCTAATTCATAAGTTTTCAAGTACAAATATCCTTAGAATCCAATTCCAAGGTATGATAATTCATTCAACAAGAATCTCTAGGAGAATCATTAAGATATAGAATGATTAAAACTCAACTCTGAGTATCCCAGATACTCTTTTGAGTTAAATGCTCCTGTTTCTAGCACCAAATGCAAGAAAATAGCATTCATTCATCTTAATAGACTTGTCTGTCTCCTAAGATAACTGGAGATCCAACTCAAATGAAGAACTGTACTCAAGCATCTGCAAACCATACTATAGTAGAATAGCATCCACTAGATAATGTCTGTGAGATCCATAGGTTCTCAATAAAAAATACTGGAGTAGAGAGATTCAAAACACTGATTCGAATTCTTACTCAATTAATATTCTTACTCAATTAATAGACCAAGACTCAATCGTCACACCTAAGAATCATTACAATTCCTTATAATCCTTTGACAACAATTAAGTATCCATTTATGATCCGTCAACCACAAATATTTAGATTCGTATGATTCGTCAATCACAATTTTCTGGAATCCAAAACCAAACTTAACCATTTACAGGACACTGGAGTATATGTCCAACATAACTCAGGAAAAGTAAGAATCATTCCAAAATCTTTCCACTAAGAAAATACTGGATTTAGGAATATTCTCTAAACATGATTCTTTAACTGAAGTGCAAGATTCAAGGTCTAAAAACTACTGGTAATTAAAGACTGAACGCATACCAAGATGACAATCATCTTCAACTACAAAAAACTTTAGATTACTAATCTAGAATCAAATCTAGATATCCAAAGTCCTGCTGAATATCTATTCAGTTATTATTTTCAGATTCATTATGATTCGTTATTTTATTGAGCTCTCTGGGATACAATCACTAATGAGCTAAGTCCCTTCCTTAACTAAGGAATACTCTATCCCAAGAATACTGTATATCCAATGCACACAATTTTAACTGATGAACCCAAATGATTTACTAATCATGCATCTTACAAGCAACATAATTCCAAAACCATCAGTTCCCGGTGAATCTACATCACACTAATAGTTTTACCAATTAACTACATCTTGGAGTAATCAACTACTCAAGTTAATTGCCAATGATTCAGAAATCTCAAATGTCTAGGTGCAGAACTCAATTATACTAGTATGACACCACATTTAATTCTCATCCAAACCAGTTATAAGTTAATCCATAGATCTCCAATCCAAAGATTTGTTAACTCTGCAAGTATCTGTCAAAACAATACTTGATCATATGTTCATGTTCACCGATTAGGTTAAGTGCACCAAATAACTCTAGTAACCAGGAATACACAGTAGATTCATACAAGATTAATCGTGCACATATGTGAATAATCTCACTATGACCCAGTACATAAACACATTCTTACCTGGCAGATTCCTCCAGAACCCACATATGTTACATATCTCATTGAGATCTTGTAACTCAGCTACAAAATATTTTCTATTTCTCATGAGTAAATAACATATCCGGAAAATCTCTTAGACGAATAAAATTCACTCTCAGCAGTATTCCAATCCCACGTACCTCTAATTACATAATTTCTCCCACTGATTAACCTCTCTCTGATCCTAGTACTTAAACTAAGATTAGGTTGATCCAATATAGAACTCTCAGACTTAAATTCTGATCAAACTTACTTCTATTCTAGTCAAAATGGAATTAGTAACCTTTGACCTTTCACTGTACTACTTATAGATAATAATTCAAATTTCAAACTTGTTCTAGTTCTAGATTGTCCACACAATCCCTAGAGAATTCCTCTTATTTCAAAAAGTTCCAATTGAACATAATACTCTGAATCTATCCGAAATTCCTTTCAAATCCAATCTCATTTCTATACCCTAGCTAGTTTTCTTCCGAAAACTATGCAACCAACAGATTCCCAAAAAGAATTTTATCCCACCACTTCACCCCTCCTTTTAAAGAAATTATCAATTTCCATAAAAGTTAACTGGAAAGATGATATATGAAAATATCTAAATCCAAGAAAAGTCAGTAATAAGTGTTTCCACTAAAGGATTCACCTTATTACACACAGGACTTCTCCTTCAAATATTTTCACTCTGAGTGATAGAAACTACTATTCCATCGCATTTATGCACCAGAGATATTCTAGGTTAAAGAAATTGAAACATTTCAACTTTAGAATTTATCTGAATTCCAAGACTATTCACACAAGTAGTAATTTATATGACATAACAGTCTTTCAGAAGAATAACTTCATGTTGGAAAGAATCATATAAATCAGTCTGATATCCTATGTTCGAGAATTTACTAAGAAGTAAAGGATTAATTAAGAAAGCGAAAAATAGATTTGAGGGCCTTTGATTTTGTAAATAATGAGATACCACATTGGGATCTAGATTAAACCTCAAAATTTTCCAAAATACCCCACATTTGATCGAATAATTTTCTTCTTTCCCATATCGCGACTAGGTACTAAAACACACCATTGATCATCAGATCTTTATAGTCCTAGAATTTCCTTTCCAAAATTACTGACGTCCCATACCATCAGCTTTTCCTTCCAGAAAACCCTTAACCGCCTTATCTGATATTCTAGAGATCCATTGATCATCTAGCTGTCCTACAATCACTATAGGAAATTATCTCTTGTTCCCAAACACTGGAGAATCCATTTACTTGGATGACTGGCATGCCTATCAGATGGATATCCAAAATCCACATCTGATTATGTGACTTAGACAGAAGAATTAACATGGTTCAATATTACATCCTGATCCTTTCTGGTTAATGATAAGCTTCAAACCCCTACTGATGCATCAAATCTAGGGACAAGCTTCTGTCAACTAACAAATCCGTTATGTAATTCCTATTATTACCAATTTCCAATAAAGTTGGACTATTTTTTTCTTTTCATTGATTAGTTTGGCATTACTCCGTTAATATTGACAAAACCTATCCAAACATAGAATATGAAATTACATGAATGGAAATCCCACCAATAGGATTTCAGTAATTCTTGAACCGTATCTTTTCAGATTTACTGACTAGATAAAGAATACTATTGCCACTCATCCAATCTGGTCATTTCATATTGTCTGACGATTTTAATTCAAATTTAACGAGTTTTTTGCACAAACGTTCACTTGACTGATTACTATCGATCAACATCGATTAGAAAACTTATCAGACAAGTAACTGATTTCCAATTATCAAATGGAAATTCAACAAAAAAGAAAAAAAATCAAATTTTAACTTTCCATCTGGGAGTTCCCAACTCCAAAGTTAAAAAATAATAGCACATTAAAAACTGTTGGCAATTCATTGTGGTTCCTTCTGTCAATTTTAATAATTTAGATTCAGTGAAAACACTGTGATCAATTCTGACTAATAAACTCAGTTCACTAATCTAAACTGATTCCATAGATAACAAAAAAATGACCGAAATTTTGATTTTTTTCGGAAAACTCAAATTTTGCTTTATTTTACGTAATTCGAAAATTCTGACGAAAATATTCTTAGTCGAAGTCGAAAAAATCAAAACACTGTCCGATTCCTATTGTTACTAACCCAATGTCAAACTGGCATGCAAAGCACACTACATTAGTCATAAACGTCATTACGGAATTTTTTTAAGTAAACTTCAGTTTTACGGAATTTGTCAGCCATTACACTGATTTGTGACCCAACTGTCAGAGCACATGCGTATGACCACTCAAATCGATTGTAAATCCTACATGCATGTCAGAATCACTCTGAGAATCAGCATGCAACTAATCCATGCAAACACAGTACTACAAATTAGGGAAATGACTGGCATGCAATCAGAACAATTCCAAGTTTTGCCAATTCTACTCACAAAACTGCAAAACTTCAGATGATCATAACTTTGGCTACAGGACACCAAATTGGGTGCTTTAAAGCTCAGTACAGAGGGAGACCAAGTGAACAAGATGCTTGCCACGTCAGCCTGCCACCTAGGCTTCACACGTGCGAGATCAGAGCTGCCAGAAAACTGTAGTAGGGTGCACTTCTTGTAGACCAAATGATCACAAAAACGTGCAAACACCTCCCCAAGCTCAAAATTGATGTTACCAACAGTCTTAAACAGCCTATTAAACTTCCATGAAACATTCATACTGATCCTAAGATGTAGTATAGGCTGAGAACGAAGATTTCTTGATTTGTAGAAGTCAAAATAGCTTCAAACTTGATGGAGATGGTGCATAAGCCACCGACCATCAATTCACAGGTTTGATAGCTTGCTGGGAAGGTAAAACGGATTGCTAATCATTCTGTAATTAATTCCAGAATGATCTCCTTATGGATTTGGAGAGATCCATCCCCCAAAAATCACCAAAAATGGTCTTTTTGAACTTTTTTGACTTCCTACAAGTTCAATTGCTGGAATTCTTGGTTCTAACTTCAGGGAAAGCTTCAAAAGACTTTGGTTCACCTCTTTACAAGCTCTACATGGTGTTTTACAGCCACCTACTATCCAACTTTATGAAAAAACAAACAAAAATGATGATTTTTGGCTATTTTCAGGTTTTTTCATCACCATAAAGTGGAAATTCATGACATACAACTCTTTCTCTAACACATGCAAACCAATTTACAGAATTACAACCATCTAATTGATTTGATCTTGCTGGATTTTGGTTCTTACTATCTATTTTGTGCCAAAAAGCATGAAAAACCAAGCAATTTTGACCGAAAATAAAAAATCATTGGAGAGAACCGGCATGCATCATTAATTTCATCATTAATGAACCCTAAAACGAAAGTACACTTGCTGGAAAATTCAGATCTACCAAAGATTTGATCTACATATGAAAAAGCTCCAAAAAAGCATCACAAATTGGCCTTCAAGGACAATTCTCCATAAAACCACAAAGAATCCCAAGAGTAATGGATCTTAGCAACATGCAAAATGAAACTAGGATAGTACACCCACTTGCACACTTGCTATCCACCTTGGAAGAGAATTCCCATGGATCGAATCCAAAATTTTGACGAAAGGTAGCCCTTCTCCATGTTTTCCAATCTTCGTAAGCCTTGCTCTGATACCACTATAAGGGAAGCTCCCTAAGATCCTGCTTACAAGACCCCAAGCCACGGAACAAGAAGCATGAATGTAGAGTGAAACCCTGGCAATGAATCCATAATCACAATGAGGAGTAGGGCGTGTTTGGCCTCAATATATAGAGCCAAAAGCATCCTGGGCACATAGCCATGCATAGCCCTAAGTTCCCTATACATAGATTCACCTAGAATAAAGTCCTATGCATGGACCACCTATTCATAGAATTGCTATTGATAACTCTACACATGCATACACTGTCTCATACCTTGTCTAAACTCCATTTAGTGTGTTCTGGGCCTCACAAGGATATTAGTTACTTTCGGGTCACATCCAGTATGACGTGGCATAACTAACAGCTTGATTTACTGGAGTACCGTGTATCCAAGACTAGGAGTACACTAAATCCTACTTACTAGTCATGGACATAACACTTCTAATGCCGCCATTAATACAAGGGATTCCTTGGCACTAACATTGACGAATCTACCATACTCCCATAGCAAGATGCAGAGCTCATTTCCAAAAAAATCCAAAAATGGCAGAGCTTGATATCCATGAATCTTAAGGATTCATAAATATCAAATATTAACAAACATTGAAAGAAGCTTGGTATGCTCTCATCAATATGTATGAGACCCAAAATGTAGCTACTCATTTGTTCTTGAGAAAGAAATTCTTTTCATGCAAGATGTAATAGTCTACTTCCATTTGTGACCATGTTAATCATGTTTGATCACTTTTTAATCAACTTGCTAATGTAGGATCTCTTGTTACTAAAAATGATGTTGTCAAGACTCTCCTTGAGAGTCTTCTTCTTCTTACAACCATTTCATCATGATGATCTCTATCTATCTAGGCTTAACCATAAAAAAAAGTGACGTCAATTCTTTTCCAAGAACTTTGAAGGAAGTCTACTGATGTTTCTACATCAGATAGAACTTCTTGCACTATATTCTAAGAAGAAGCAACATTCAAAATCAAAGAAAGATGCTCCTCATACTTTTTCAAATTACAATATACAACATCCATAACAATAGGATAAGTAAAAAATAAAACGTGCCAAACTCTTCTACAAGTACTACATGAAGAAAGGACATGAAATCAAGGACCGTAAGATTATTGCAAGAAAGAACCAACATGTTTATGTTGTAGTTATTGATGCTCATGAAGACCAATCCACACAGAAGCTAGTTATAATAGAATGAAACATTATATCGGATTCTGATTGTTGGTATCTCAACTCAGGTGCAACTCAATATATGACATCTTGATGAGATTGGTTCAAACAATTTTGTGCTTTGCAGCATGGCAATTCGATCCATCTTAATGATTCTAATTCTCACAAGATCAAAGACGAGAGCAGTAACCTTTAGATTTAGTGATGATTCATCTCAACTTATCGATATGTTTTATAAATTTTAGCTTTGGCCAAGAACCTATTATCTATCAGTAGAATTGTTGATTAAGGGTATACAATAATTGTCAATACAAAATAGTGCCTCGTTCAAGAAAATAATTCAAATGTTTTAGTCAAAGAATATATAGATGGTTATCTCTATACATTAAGCCATGAATGTGTCTACTCATCAGAAGAAATATCTATGTCTATGTTACGTCCATGTTTGGCTTAGAGGATTTGGAATAATCCTTGATGTGAGTATTTGGCACACTTGTGTACGGGTTTATTAGTTATGCCTCGTCATTTTGGACTAGGCCAAAAATGTAGTTAATAACCTTGTGAGGTCCCAGACACTCCAATTAGGACATGTGGAGTAGTGCATGGTGATTGACAACTTTTTATGCACGTTGAGGAGAATAAAAGCAATTGGATGAGAATTAGGATCCTAAAAGGAATATTTCTAGGCTCTAGAGTCTATACATACCTACAGGAACTCACCATCCTCACTTTTGTTTTTAGTTTCTAGTTGCTAGAAATCTCTCCTCTCTTGTATTCAGTCATCGGGGTGAAATTGATTAGGGATTGAGTTTTAGTTTCTACTTGCTTGGGTGGTTTGGCTTCACAGCACTCCTTTTGGTGCATGCAACAATATCTTAAGGTCTACACTTAGTGATCTTTACAATCTACACCTACTTATGACAAGAATACTCTATAGCATTAACACCTAAGACATCTCCATATGAGATCCATTATCTATATGTTCTACGACAATCTTGTTAAAGACTTAGAATACAAGTCGATGAACCTCTCATTTTTCAAGATGCATTGTCCAATGTGGATTTTGATATGTGGAAAGCAACAATGGACAAATACAACTCACTAATAAAGAACCAAACGTGGACTCTTGTCAATCCTCCTAAAGATCATTCAATGCAAGTGGATCTTCAAACGAAGGTATAATCCTAATGGTTCCATTTCTAAATGGAATTCAAGACTTGTACCCAACCCAAAGGCTACTCAATATTCCAGGTATATATACATGATTTCCTTATCTACACTAGAATCTAAAGTCCAAAACTTAAAAAATATATATATTTTTTAATGATTTGCAATTGAATATAATAATGGTAACAAATGACCTTTAAGCTTGCTTAAGATAGAGCTATACCCATGAAATACATTATAGGACAATGAGTATATAGAACTAAAAGAATATACTAATAATCTACCTCTTTGACATTTTCTTTTTCTTGTGTTCCCATTTTGAGCGTATGTTTGAGAGAAATTAACTTGTTATCCATGATAAATTTTCGTGGATAGTAGAAATACATCCACCTCTATGCTAACATTTAAACATCCATGTCCGCCTCCCTTCCTACAACGTACTTGCAACAACATGTTTCTCCTTAGAAGAAATGCCTTGACTTTAACTTTCAATGTTCATAGTCTCATAGTAAGCAATGGTATCAAAAAAACATCTTTTCCTAAACATTGCATAGGATCTTGAGGACTCATAGACTTGTGAATTATTAAGATTAATTTTGTTGCGCAATAGAAAGAATTCTTGATCATACTGTTGGAAAATAAGAATTGGCGCTTCATCTTCATTTTTAAATATAAAACCTCGGGGCTGAAAACTTCTGAGGTCACCTTTTTTTTTTCGTCCTCAATGTGGCTTCGTGCATATGTTCAACCATTACATTATTTGTTACGTCTTTTCATTGGCGTACCTGTTGTGCAACTTATGTCCTCTCTTTCAGTTCGTCCACTTGATTACCGTCTTGCCTGGCTTAACTTTCTATTTGTGGCTGTTGTTTTGTTATTTCCATTCCATTTTATAGTTTGTGTTGTCCATCACATTTTTCATTGTCTTTCGTTATTTGTTATTAGTTTCCGTTCCATTTGTGTTTCAATTCCATAATTCATTTTCATCGTCGATTTCGTTTTTCACTTTTACTTCGTTTTCTACGCTCCATTATAACATATAAAAATAGAAACCACCCAAATTATTTGGATCATTGGGTTACATATTTTTTTCCGTTACTTTTAATTTATTTTTTATCATGACCTCTGATTTTTGGTCTCTATCCCCTTTAAATTATCTTTTTGTTTTTAATAGTGATATATCATCTGAACATATGTTCGACAAATGGCTCACATGTCTTCAGTATTACTTTGATACTTCTCGGCCAACTTGTCCAGGTCCTAATAAGATTCTTGATGCAATTTTTCTCTTAAAGGGTTCTGCTAGGTCAAAGTGGTTTGACTATGTCCATTCTCATCCGCCTATCTTTGAGTGGCATGACTTTCTACCAGTACTTCACCTTCTTATATTTTTCGATAATAATTTTGTAATTGTTCCTCCTGTCGCTCTTACGAGTGGTAATATAGGTCTTGAGAGTTCTACTCCTTCTGATTCCTCTCGTGAGCATTCTTCCACATGCAAGGTTCCATTTTCTTGTGCAAGACAACTAGAGATAGAGTCACACATTTCTAGCGATTCACATGAGGTTGATTCACACATTGCTAGCGATACACATGAGGATGATTCTATATCACACAGTGTGAGCGAGTTGCCTGATTTACTTGAGATAGTTATTGATCTACCTGAGCTCGTCATTGTATCCCATAGTGAGTCAGAGTCACATATGCAGGTTCCTATTGATGCTGATTCACATATACAGGTTGCGGCTGATATGGTTGCTACTGATATAGCATGCTATGATACTATTGATGATGTCGTTGCATGCTTTGATGGTGCTACCAATGTTGTTGCATGCTATGATATTGTTTCATGCTTTGATACTGATATAATATGCCTTGCTACTATTGCCGATGTTGCATGCTTTGACATTGTTGTTGAGTATTTTGATGCTACTCATGTTCCTGAGCGCCATGCTATAGATGTTGTCGCCTATGCTCCTTATTTCGATATTATTCATGGGTCTACGGTTGCTCTTTTAGATGCTTTGGCTACTCCAGTAGATCTCCATATGGCATATGGTTATACATTTCATGATGATCCTATTGTATACTCACTAGTTTATTTTCCTAATACCCGTCTAGATGAGTATGCGGTCTAGATGCATATTTAGGCCAGAACTTATCAATTGATGCTTCTGTTAATATGCCTACGTATGTTTTTCCATTTGTGGATCATATTATTCTAGATGCGGGGCGAGAGTATATTTCTTTAGTGGATACAGGCAGTACACATTCATTTATCAGCAGTTACATTTCCACCAAGATTCGTGCTACACCTGTTCCTGCTTCCCAGCCTCTCAGTGTTGAGGTTGCTCGTTCCCATTCTTTTTCGAATTCTCAGATGTTTCAGGGCTTGGATTATCGCATTGTGATTTTTCTGGTCAAGCAGATTTCTACATCATTCCTCTGGAGCGCTATGACATTATTTTTGGTGCAGACTGGTTCTCTTCACTTGGTACTCTTGCTGTGGATCTCTCTCAACAAACACTTTCCTTTACTCATGCTGGTCAGCATAGTTCTCTTTCCATTCGTCCTCAGTTGTTGTTTGATGCTCATGCTTCCCCTATTGGTGGCCATTTTGGTTTTCAAAAGTCTTATGCACATCTTAAAGACAATTTCTATTGGCCATCCATGACGTTTGAGCTAGCCCATCTTATTCGTGATTCTCCTTTTTGTACCCGTAATAAATACTCCCGTGCTAAGTCTGCTGGTTTGCTCCAGAGTTGGCCCATTCCTCATCGCCAGTGGATAGATATTTCTATGGACTTTATCCTTGGTCTTCCTCATACCCGCCGTGGTCATGACTCTTGTATGGTGGTGGTAGATCGGTTCTCGAAACAGGCACACTTTATACCGGTCCGTAGTACTATTACAGCTGAGCAGTGCGCACGTCTTTTTCTATCAGATATTTTTCGCCTCATGGTTTAAGTTTGATCAATTTCACCATGTATTTTAGCGCCACACAATTTTAATTTGTGTTGTATTCTCTCAAAGTTTAAATAGGCTTACCAAGTTTGTAAACATTATAAAAATTTATTGTAAAGGTTTCAAAACCTTGAGTAGGCCCATAAGTTGTACGAATTCTCTTATGTTGTAGAAGGGCGCATTTTTCCTATATAGGAAACTTGTGGACCAAGGCAAATCATTGCATGAAGAGGGAAAGTGCATGCTTAGCATGTGGGGCACCTATTTCACCTACTTTTGACACTTGGAAGCCATGTACATCACATATCATTTGTTTCCAATCTATAAATGATACCTCCTCCTCCTAGATGGGCGCACTATTGGAGAGAGAGATTTCTTCTCACATATGCTCTTGTGATTTGTTTTTTGTGGTAGAATCTCTTGCTAATTAATGCTAGTGTAATGCTATCCTAGATTGGTGTCTTGTTGGATCTGATTTATTGCTTTGTATTCTTGCTAATGTAAAGTTCTTCTTGCTGGAAATTCATGGACAGCAAGCATTCGTGATCCAATCGACCCAATTTGAGGAGCAATTTCCAGGATTAATGATGTTAGAATGCTCCTTACAGCATGTACTATCATTTTAGTTTGTGTAGCAAGTTTCTGACAGGAGTTTTGTGCAAATTCACATCCTCTTCATCTTGCTCGCTGCCCTCCAAAGCCAGCAGATCCGATTACTTCGAAAGTTTGATATATTCATTGCATGTCGGCAAAATTAAAATTTGCTAGCAATTTCCGTTTGCATGTGCAAGTACTAGCCATGCATGTTGCATGCATGCCTCTAGAATTCTTCAAATTGCTTGCATGTTTCCACAGTTGCTTGCATGTTGATTGCATGTCACTGTATTTGCTTGCATGTTGAATGCATGTCACTGTATTTGCTTGCATGTTGATTGCATGTTGCTGATTTTGATCTATTTTGAGTTGTAGAAGACCATCGAGGATTCCTAGGTTGGTAAACCTCGATTTAACGATCCTTTCTATCTCTATTTTCAATCCTATAACAGTGGTATTAGAGCTATGGCTTTTACTTCTTACGTACCTGCTGCGAGCACTACCACCCTCCTACATCTACATGTGACCTATTCTTACAGGTAAATCCTTTGAAGAGGCCATTCAGAGCCTTCGAGAGGAGTATCTCATGCGGCAAGGAAGCTCACCTTCTCAAGGAGGCGCTAGAGCTTTATATGCGAAGAAAGGAAAGGGCAAGGCAAAAGGACGCGGAAACCAGTTTCAAGCTATTAGCATGCAAGATCCAAACAATAGGGATTCCAAAGTGGAATCATCTGAGCCTAAGTCCAAGAAATCTTTTTGCAATTGTAAAAAGCCAGGACATACTCTTGATAAATGTTGGGCTAATCCTAGAGTAGCTTGTAGAAATTGTGGCAAAACTGGTCATTCATCTTTCAAATGCTATTCTAGGATTAACAATAGTAAAGCCAATGTTTGTCAAGAGGAACAACTGTCTTCTAACTCAAGCAAAGAGGAAAACACTCTAGCTACTGCTTTTGTTTGTGTAGAAGATTGTTTTGATTCTACTGATAATACTTCCAAAGTTGTGATAGATTCTGGAGCTACTGCTCATATCATCTCTAATAGAGCTATGTTGTCTAGTTATTCTCCTAGTTACACTCAGAGATATGTCATTTGAGGAGATGGTAGTCAACATGATGTTCAGGAATAGGAATCTTGAGTTTACTCACAATTGAAGGTTCTAAAGTTCTTTGAAATGTATTGCATGTACCAACCATGCAAAAGGACTTATTGTCAGTAGCCCGCATGACAGATGTGGGCACCAAAGTTCTGTTTCTTGACAATGATTGCAGGCTATGGACACAAAAAGTGGAAAGCAGCTTGCAACAGGCTTACTGAGGGAGAACCTGTATCATGCAAAAGTTCTTATTGCATGTGACGAAGTTTCAGCCGTCGAAGACAAGATGCATGCATTATGGAATGCTAGGCTCTATCACATGAGCATGCGAAGCATTCTTGATGCAACAAAGAAGAAGTTGTTTGAAGGGGTTGATTTTGACATCAATATTCCCACTTCATATCATCCATGTGACTCTTGCATGCTGGGCAAGATGACTCGCTCTCCATTCAATAAGGAGGGCCATAGATCTAAAGAACTTCTTGAATTAGTTCACTCAGATGTTTGTGGACCTTTGCCTATTAACTCTATTGAAAGTGCACGTTATTTTGTCACATTCATTGACGATTTTAGTCGATTAGCAATGGTTTATTTTATTGCTAATAAAAGTGACGTTCTTTTGAAATTTGTTAGACAACTACGTTCAGATCGTGGTGGTGAATATATTTCTGCAGAATTTCAAGAGTTTTGTACCAGCAATAACATTCTACATCAGTTTACGACTGTGTACACCCCTCAGCACAATGGTGTTGCAGAACGGCGGAATCGAACTCTTGTTGAGGCAGCACGCTACATGATGATTCATGCAAACCTGCTAAATTTTGGGCGGAAGCAGTTAATACTGCCAATTACTTGCAGAATCGTACTTTACAATCTCTAGATAAGGAGAAAACTCCTTATGAATGTTGGACTGGGAAAAAGCCCAAGTTAACACATGTTAGAATTTTTGGATGTCTAGCATATTTATTTGTTCCTAAAGTTAAACGCAATAAGCTAGACAATACTGCTATGCCAGGAATTCTAGTTGGATATGATGCAATCTCAAATTATTATAAGATTTACATTCCAGCTACAAAGAAATTTCATTTTTCTAGAGAAGTACGCTTTGATGAATCAAAGTTCATAGATGATCCTATATTCCAGATTAAGGAAGAAGCAGATGTTCTAGGATATGATGTTTTCAAACTGTTCCATGCTACTCCAGAAGAGCAGCCTATTGTTCCAACTATGCATGAACCTCTTCTTGATGAAGAAGAAGAAGAAGAAGAAATCATTGAACATGCAAGTGAGGAAGAAGAAGAATTCGAAGATGAGGAAGCTGCTACGTCACGGCCAAGGAGAGAAAGACGAGAGCCAGTTCGTTTCCAAAGAGAATTTGAATATTTTGTGGAAGCTCCATCAACTTATGAAGAAGCAATGCAAAGTAAAGAACGAGATCAATGGCGCAAAGCTATGGATGAAGAGATGGATTCCATGTATCGACACCAAGTTTGGAAGCTGCAGCCTTTACCACCAGGAAGAAAGGCCATAGATTGCAAATGGCTCTACAAACTTACATTTTCACCTGAAGGTGATATTATACGCTTCAAGGCTCGCCTTGTAGCAAAAGGTTAATCTCAAAAGTTTGGAGTTGACTACTTTGATACCTTTTCTCCCGTTGTAAAGCAAGCTAGCATACGTTTGTTGGTTGCTTTGGCCGCTTATTATGATCTGGAAATGCATCAAATAGATGAGAAAACAACATATTTATATGGCACACTTGATGAAACTATTTTTATGAAGCAGCCATTAGGCTATGTGAGTAGACATCATCCTAGTTGGGTTTGCTTACTTTTAAAAAGTATATATGGGTGTCTTGTTGGATTTGATTTATTGCTTTGTATTCTTGCTAATGTAAAGTTCTTCTTGCTGGAAATTCATGGACAGCAAGCATTCGTGATCCAATCGACCCAATTTGAGGAGCAATTTCCAGGATTAATGATGTTAGAATGCTCCTTACAGCATGTACTATCATTTTAGTTTGTGTAGCAAGTTTCTGACAGAGTTTTGTGCAAATTCACATCCTCTTCATCTTGCTCGCTACCCTCCAAAGCCAGCAGATCTGATTACTTCGAAAGTTTGATATATTCATTGCATGTCGGCAAAATTAAAATTTGCTAGCAATTTCCGTTTGCATGTGCAAGTACTAGCCATGCATGTTGCATGCATGCCTCTAGAATTCTTCAGATTGCTTGCATGTTGATTGCATGTCACTCTATTTGCTTGCATGTTGATTGCATGTTGCTGCTTTTGATCTATTTTGAGTTGTAGAAGACCATCGAGGATTTCTAGGTTGGTAAACCTCGATTTAACGATCCTTTCTATCTCTATTTTCAATTCTATAGCACCATGCCGATGGTATACACTTTTGGGCTTTTTATGCATTAGAGGTTTTTCATGCGACTGATTTCTTTTTACCTCTTGATATTTGGCATTCCTGGTTATTACGTATCGCTTGGATTTCAAATGCTCACACTACTGGTTTATTTTCAGCTATGGATATATGGCATTCCTGGTTATTACGTATAGCTTGGTTTTCATTTGGACCTATTGATTGGTGCTAGTTTTTACATATTACTGATCGCCTATGGTGCGGATATATCTCTATGATTATGCATGTGGCTCTCTATTTGTTCCTTGGATTGTTGCTCATTGTCAGGCTTGGCATATCATTGAGTTCATAACACATAGGCACAAACACTATAGAAGACCTAGCGATATAGCAATATAGAGATACGTTGAAAACACTTGGTTTGCAACTCCTTTGTGATGTAAACATCTTACCTCAAACACATTGGAAGCTTTGGTCTCTGAAATACTTTCCATGTGTCCTTTTTTCAGGGTTTCGAGCATGTTTTGTCCGAGTGCTATGCATCCAACTCCATAGTCTTCAAAGGGTGGTGTCGGCACGTTTTGAGAAGCAGAAAAAATGTCATCATAATTTTCCAATGTGAGGTCCACATCTGCTATACTAAAACCTTCGAATGAACCACCACTCGTATCGCAAAGTCCAAGCTCTTGCATCTGTGTACCCCATAGCTGCGGCAAAAATGTTTTCACAAGTAAAATTTCAAAGTTTCACCAAAGAATGGAAAATTAGACTTTCAAATCAAAGCGGGTTTTTTAAGCACAAGGCCTGTGAAAAGTTAAACATGCACACCTGATTGGTTGGACTTCCATTGCTCCAAAAAAAGTCACCTTGAATAGGAGAATCGAGGGAATTATTTAAATGTGAGGGATGTGCTTCTAGCAATAGGACATTTTCTGAAAGAGGCACCTCTAATTGCGCATTTTGAGTTTGGCACTTTATTGTCTCAGATTGCAAGTGTGTATCATGATGTTGCTGATTTTGAAAAGACATTTGGAGCTGCTCCATTTCATGGGGTTGAAGCATATGCAATTGCATCAACTGTTTCAACACAATCTGCTTTTGTTGTGCATTCTTTCCTAGATGAATCTACACATGCAACCTAGATGGTTAGTAAATATTATCAACAGCTCGCATAAACAAAAAATGTGAATTGAAAATTTCTAATCTCACACGTATGAATTGACTAGGGTTCAAAAAGAAACTTGGACCTAAAAGCAAACAGATGCTATATACAAGTGTCAGTAACGAAAATTTCTCCAAAGTTTTTTTTAACTAAAATGAAAATCCATGCCATGGTGGAGAAGTCCTCTTCACAAAATTTAATGCTCTTCAAGAATGATATATTTTCAATAGGCGCTTAACCTTGAAACCATAAACTTGAACTTGAGAAAAAGTTTCTCACATCATTGGTGATTTAGAAATGTTAGCTTGCATTGTCAACATGCATATTCATCAATCAATGTGCTATAAGTCCTTTTGTAGGAAACAAGCAATAGTTGGTGGTTTATCATGCAAACATACAATGTCAATTGTGCAATAAGAAGCCAAAAACCTTAGGTCGAAGGTGACCTAAATGATGTTAAGGAACTTGAGCTAGTTTGGCACCTAGCTATGTTGAGGCCTAGCATAACATGGGTCCATATGATATTTCTACAATATGGTTATAGCTATAACCTCATTGAGTGCATGGGGCAATATGCATATAGTTGAATTTGGCTATTGGTGGACAATTAGTACTTGGAGATCAATGATGAGGATTATCTATTATTACCTGGGAGAGGTTGTGGATTGAGGCTATAAAGCCTAGAGCTGCATAACTGAGATGCCTAGTGGATCAATGTCATGCTATTAACATGGCTCAAAGCCCCTTGATCAACTAGTACTTGGGTTAACGGTGGTATAGGACACCATAGCTAGAACCATGGATTCGTTTGTGCCATACTAATTCTCACAGCACAAGGGCGAGCATAAATTTACTCTATGGATGGGAGGTTCGACTGATATTCCATAACTAGTGCTGTTTCAATAGGTTTCCTGATTTGTAGAGGGCTATAACACATGCTCATTACACTTACCTAGAATTTCATCTCCACAAATAAATTTCATAAGCTAATTACAGCTCATAAAAGCTCAAGTATACGTCATAGTACAAAGATTCAACCATAAAGGTAACATACCATTGGTGACTTTTAAACTTGAAATCAATTTTTTTAACAACCTTTCTACCAAGTATATGGCTGTAAAATTGTGGCAAGACAGCTTTAGTGACCTTTCCACCATGTTAAATGTCAATTCAATGATGGCTCATTCTTGACAAGTAAAACGCCATAGAATACTTCTTCCCTCAAGAAGAGGGTTCTTAGTGACCTTTCCACCAAGTAAAACAATTGTCGAATTATGGTGAAACCATTTTAGTGACCTTTCCACCAGGTTCAATGTCCGTTAGAGCAGAAAAAAGCCATTAGCATCATTTCACTTGGTGGAAAAGTCATTGAACAATTCATTCCTGAATAAGTCATTATCTTACATTGGCCAAAATCACCTCAAGACATTGAAATTCTTGCTTGCGAAAACTTCAATTTTGATGAGCTGAGAGCATTCCATTACAATGTCTGATGAGGTTGCGAAACTTGGAAAAAAAATTGAGAATTACGCACAATACTAGCGAACATTATACTTACGTGTGATGGGAGGCCACCTGCCGGTGTGGGTGAACAAAGTATGATCATCTTTTCAGCAGAATTCTCCCCGCCAGATGCTGGCCATACATGTGTGTGGGTTGTGTCTGCGCTTCCCTGTTCTGCCTCCATGTAGTCCCCAGATCCATTGGCCGAGGTGGAAGCCCAAAGATTGCCGCATCCCCACATGGAAGCGAGCTCCGCGGCGGTGGGGGAGCCAGAGAAGCCATCAATCGGTCTGCATTTCTGCCCACAGGCAGCAGCAGATGAGCTGCCATGCGCCTCATAGTCGCAGGCTTGACAAAGCCATGCATCATCAGAGGAGGAGCAGTGCACGTCGGCAGACTGGGTGCCGCAGCGCTGACAGAGAAGAGTTCGAAAGTGCCTCTGAGAGAGAGAATTGGCGGAGTGCACCTGGTGATCGCAAGACAGACAAAGGCGAGCAGCGTCTGCTCTGCAATACACAGTCGCACTGGCCTTTGAGCAGAAATCGCAATTCAATTCCATTTCCTTCGCTTTTGCTTGCATACCCATCTCTGTAATACATCACAGAATCATCACTATCTCCTATTCAGCTCTCTCAATCTTTCTTCATGCTATATGATCCAGCAGCAGCAGCGACAGAAAAGCAGAAAATCAGACGGAAAAGCAGAAAAAAGACATGAGAGAGAACTAGCGAGAGATAGAGAGAGAGAGAGAGAGAGTGAGAGAAACTCAGAGAAGGGTGAGCGAGACTGTCGGCCATAGATGAATATGTTTATGAAGGGTGATTAGCCCTTCAGCATTTTCTTTTTGCGGTGCGATAGAGACTTGTTGGTCAGAACTGAGTAGTGGCTTTTGAAGGGTGGGTACCTTTCAAGGGTTTCCTTTTGGTTTTTGAAATGCTCGTCTCACTTGCACACACGTGGCAATGAGCTTGTTGGTTGTGGTGCTGCCACCCTGCTCACAAATACTTTTCAATTCACATGGATGTGTACCCAGTGGTTGTTGCCCGTGCTCTTCTTCTTCTTTTTCTACTTTTTTTTTTTTTATCCATGCTCTTTCGCAATCTAGGTGACCTTTTTTGCCTTTTTAAGCACACTTGGAACTAGCACACCCTTAATATAGTAGACTCTTTCAGCTCTTTTGTACCATGCAACCCACACATTTGAGTGGGTTACAACTTGGATGCCAAACAAGAGTAGAGAGTTACGGCCATGATATGTGAAAACTTGTCAATTTCACTACATAATAGCAATTTAGATCATGCTAATGTGTTACAAGGCTCTTTCTCAATCTAGGTGACTTTTCGTATTCCTATAGTACCGGATAGGACAGAAGGAATCCCCACAAGCCCACAAGACACTTTCTCAAGCTAGCCAAAACAATTTGTGTTCACATTGATTGGCTCGTTTGAGCCACTACCCTCACAAGGATGATAGGACGAGTGGAGGGTTTCTCAAAATAACCAAAACCATGTTAATTGCCATGCATAACATCACTTTAGATTTCTACTACGTGTCATGAGGTTGAATTCTATGGTGCCATATGTCACAAGGCTAAATTCCAAGGCACCATCTGTTAAAAAGTTACATATATTTGATGGCTTAGCCCTACTCATAGCTAGCGTGGTAGGCTCTAGGCAAGGGTTATGTTTAGGACGAGGCTCTCGAGTTTACAAAAAAAATGCTATTATGGCTTGTGAAGTTACATAGATGTCAAATGATTGACCTTTTCCATTCAAGTTAAGATGGGATCTTGCAATTTAAATACTCAAATTTACCATTGATCCTTTTTAATATGGAAGGCAAACACAATCTAAATAATTTATGAAACATAACAACGGAGAGCATGCACTCTTTTTTAGCTTTGTTGCAATAACAATAAGTTAAAAGTTGAGGTGTCTATACCAAGTGAACTTGAACATGAACATAATTTTATTTTTATGTTTTGATCATTTTAATTTGCAAATGTTTTTTTTCCCTATTTTTTTTTAAAACAATATGAATGATTCTTGAACATACACTTATATACCAAAGCTTCTCATGATTTAAAGATGGTCGTGCTAACATTTGTACCATCTCTAAATGTAGTTTTGCTTTTAATATTTTTAATATCTACGCTCCTAACACAGCCCTTTCTCGTATTGACCTTTGGAATGATCTCTCTCCCCATAATACCCTTTCGTCTGTTGAGCACCACAAATGTTCCTTCAACCTACAAGTCAATCCAAAGTCCCAATGTAAGTTTGTTTACTCTTTGCATGACATACAATGATACTAGTTACAAAAAAAGAAAAAAGTAAAAATTATCTCATTTTCAATTGCCTTTGTTCTAGCATGTATTTTGGAAACTTTTCCAATTTTTTAGTGATGGGTCTTGTGCAACTCCAGATATGATTATTTGGTTTAACATGCACAATGGTAGTGGATTTGGCTTTTTCCAAATCCCAAATTTTTTAAGTAATGTATTGTTTCTCTTTTCTCACGAAATCCATCAACAATCTTTGTGTAATCAACTCTATAAGATGACCAAAATGTTATACGAAAAAAATGAACACGAAGTTATTTGTTATGAACTTATATGTGAAATTTTATGAAAATAACATTCTACCCAAAACTAAAATATGCACACACCAATTTTGTCGTTTTTGTCAAATCCATGCAATGATTAGTATCTCTTGATTGAATAACATGGTCCAACTTCAATCATTGTAATAGTTATTGTTGCGAGCGATGTAGGCTCGTTTCTCCCTATATCTTGTTGTAAGATTTGCTTGCAATTTTTATAGAACTTTTTGAAGATTGATCTCAAGAAAAAGTTCCAAACAACCACTGAATCACAGTAATCTCGTTATTGCTGCTAACAGTTGTAGAATGATTGTGTAATTAGAGCTACCTCCTTTACTCTTAGCATTTGTGTCAACCACTACAAAATCTCCAATTGAAATACAACCAAAAAAAAATTCCAAGTTTATATACTTGTCAACCACTTTTATCAGGCAAATCAACTTTCAAATAGTAGTTGTGCTTTTCCAATCTCCATGCTTCGCCAAAATTTGACCCACAAATAAACCACCTTTGATATTTGGATGCACGTCATATACTTGGATGGCTTGATCTCGCAACGAACATGTTGAAATAGTTGATTTTCTTATTTCTTGATGATTTTCATTTGTTCAATAAGATGGTTTGAAACTTAGGTTGTCACTTTGATCACATTTTCTAAAAAAGATATTCTTTACCTTTGAACTTGTTGAAGAAGAAAACCTTTTCAAGTTCTTAATGATTGTGGTGTCCATAAATGCTTCAAGTGCAACAACAGACAATGCAGAATCCAACTTACAAAACTATAGACAATCATAGATTAGTATCAATCCCTAATGATAGAGTATCATTGCGATTTGGGTAGCAGCTAGCTAGGAATGAATGAAGTGTCTTATAACAAAGAATTCGATATTTAGTCCAATGCCTTTGGCTTGCAAATTTCGGAGCTAAAGTGCTTTTATGATAAAGAACTTGCTCAACAAAAAAAAATTCTTACACATTGACATCAATAGAATGAATATAGTGAGTTGTTTTCACATAAGACGGGAATAAGTGAGATTGTGCATGTAAATGGCTCTTTCTCCATATAGACTAATGTGCTTTATGCATGAAAACTCATACTACTTGCTACTTGATACCTAGACACATACTATGATCCTACAAAAATAGTTACTACGCCTATGCAAAACTAGTGCACGAGTTCCCAACTATTCTTGCATGTAAAAAAGAAATTCTTGCATTATGAGCCACTAGCAATCATTGTCATTTCACCTACAGATTATTTGACTTGTACTCTCAACTTACAACAATAGTTACATGCACAAGTGTTTCAGGTATTCACGTACAATAGTTACATGCACAAGTGTTTCAGGCAATCACTTACAATAGTTACATGCATAAGTGTTTTAGTCAATCACTTATATGTTGAGAAAATGAGCACAACCTCCATAGCATTGGCAAGGCCAAAACTAGCTTGTTTGGGGATCTAGGCTGTAAGGAGTATCATTTAAATGTTATTGACATGGCCTATCACCCCAAGGCCAGCCCCATGTCCAATGCTTTACCCACTGCAAGCAGCCGGTTTATTATGGGTGTAATGCCCTAGTGCCCCCCCCCCCCCCCCCCCCCCCCCCCCCCCCGAGGCCAGCTAGAGGGCATTATCCTCTTCAATATTTGATAAAGTGTTTAGGAAGTGTAAGATAAAGGCCAAATTTGGCACGCCTAAAAATAAAATTAATGTTTTAAAAATGGCACCAATCTTTCGACAAGGGACATTGGACAGACAGCCTTCAAACGAATCTCCCATTCGTGGATGTCATTTTGAAAGGCGAGTCTGCCCGTCACAATGCAAGACTAGTGAAACCAGACTGCTCTTTGAAGTACACTCCCAATATGGTAAACTGCATTTAACCCTCAAACTAACCGTGGTTAAGTTAAGACGCGGCCTTCATTTCTCACCCGAAAGTAGCGAAAAAGCGCTGACAGCGAAAAGGTGAATCGGCGGCTTACGACACTGGAAGCAGCACAGTCGCATCCGGAGCTGCTTCCACGCAACTGCTGTCTCCTCGGATTTCGGGAGAAGAATCCGCAGAAGTACAGGCATAGATAGATAGATGGGTGAGTATTAGGGGTTGGACCACCCAAAAAGAAAGCCCTTCTTTTTTTGTTTTCCCTAGTCATTAAAAAGTGTGTTTTAGTACAACTCTAGTCTCCAAGCAACAAATGGACAAAGTAAGTAAGTGCTGCAAATTTCAAAAGCATGGAGCCCACTTTAGATAACTGAAGATGAGATCAAAGGTTTCTCCAACAACCCCAGTGCAGCCTCCATTTTTTGTTTCACTCCATTAGGGTTTTTGGCAACAGACATTATTTTGTAATAGAATCTACAACTATTTTTATGTCCAACAAACTATTTATGAGATTTCTATTTTCTTTCTCATCACAAATGCCTTATGCTATTGACTTTGTACAAAGGGACAACATTAGTTCAAGGTGCTTGAGGCATTTAGTCCTTGTCCTACAACTGGGCAAAAGGTTTTCAAAATCAATAGTTTTTTTAGTTTTTAAAGTTTGCTAAATCAATGTTAAGTATGCTATTGTATTGGTATTTATATGTAGTACATAGTGGATTTTCTTTTCTTTTAAAATGAATGCAAGCTTTACCATACAGTTTCTTCCTCTATATCAATGCACTTGGTTGAAACAAATCAAATCCACGTTGGTGAGATCACTCTCACCAACGTTGGTGAGCTTTGAATTCATCTTTTCGAACCTGAGTTTGTTCTTGTTTTTTTTCCTCTTCTCTTCCCCTACCTCTCTCTCTCTCTCTATTCTCTCTCTCTCTCTCTCTCTCTCTCTCTCTCTCTCTCTCTCTCTCTCTCTCTCTCTCTCTCATGATGATTCGCAAACTGATGTGGTAAACTGAACCAAAGCCTTAGCTGTAGTGGATGGTCTTCAGTTCGATGTTTCATCAGCTATAATCACCAAAGCAAAAATTGACTATAGACCCATTTTTCAATAAAGGCAATGTCCCGATCAAGAGATTAATACAACCCACAAAGAAATCCAGTGAAGGCCATCAAAACTCTGTTTCGCTTTTTATGATGAGCCTAGAGGCTATACCCCAAGAACCACTACAAGGAGTCTGCAGTGAGAAAGAAATAGAATCTCTTCAGGTGTTCACTCTGGAAGAAGGTCAAGAATGATGACAATTTACTCCGTTATGTAGATCCTGATCCGTAGAACGCCAAGATCCCGAAGTACTAGATCCAAAAAAGCCTCTAGCAAACAAAGATCTCATTGAAAAAGCAGAAACCCCTCAAGGCAATGTTGTAGTAGGCCGAATGGATACGGTAACCGACAAATCCACGACTAGTGTTCCAAGAATCGTCAACAATCTCTTGCAAGAATGCATAGCTTGGGACCTAGTTGAGGATGAAGCTCTTTATAGGCTAGAAGTCTCATTATGGGACAATAGCATAAAGATGGTAAAAGATCTGACCCCTGATCCACTCCTGAGTCACCAACTAATGCCAAGTGAAAAGAGCTGATTACTTTGGATCCCCCATCTATAGGCTCTCTGAAAGAAAAATCTCCCATCACCTTCGCCGATCTAGGTATGAAGCCATCCACGAGCGTCAGAAAATTCGATCGGGCTTTGAAAAAGATGGGGATCGACAATCAGCCAACCACCAACCCGTCGCTTCGAGAATGTAAACCCCTGTATAGGGCAGAAACTATTAAATGGAAAGCCAAGAGTGATAAACAAGGGACCAAATCTGAGTTGATGATCGACCAAGAGTTACACACTAAAATTTGCGAGGATGCCATAGAAGAACCCAAGCTTGCGCATGACATGCCATAGTACTTCAAGAATTACGAGCTGGATGAAGTAGTAGTGGTCATGCCCAGAGCTAAGAGAGAACTCTTAGAAGAAACCTCCCAAGGAGCCAATGTTTACGAAGGTCGCCAGAATGAAAGAGATAGATCTAGCTAAGAAGGGAGAGGAAAATCGTATGGTATCAGTAGGAGAAGATGTAGAGGGAGAGGAACTCGAGGATTTCAAGGCACTTCTTCACAAATACCATGACTGTCTTCCTTGGAATTACGCTAAGCTGACGGGCATATCGCCAGATTTTGTGATTCCACTGATTGATGGTGGAAAACCCACAGTTAGTAGGCCCTATAGGTCTAATCTGCACTACGCCCAGCTGATCCAAGAAGAACTGAAGAAGCTTCTAGATATATGATTCATCTACGAGATGGAACACTGATAGAGTATTGCCTATCGTGGTAGTACCTAAGAAAAATGGGAAACTTAGAATTTGTGTGGACTACAAGAAGCTGAATGTTGTAACCAACAAGGACCATTTTTCTTTACCATTCACGGAAAATGTTTTAGAGAGAATAGACGGAACAGAAGCCTATAGTTTTCTAGATGGGTTTAGTGGCTATAATCAAGTGCATATAGCCCCAGAAGATCAGCACAAAACTGCATTCTCCACTGAGTGGAGAACGTATGCCTATACAGTGATGCCATTTGGATTGTGCAACACTCCCAACACCTTCCAACGAGTGATGAGTTATGCCTTCAAGGACTTTCTTTGGAAGTTTCTCGAAATTTTTATGGACAACTTGTGTGTCTGTTAGCAACAAAGTAAAATCAAAGTAAAATAAAACACCGTGGCATGTGTATTATAAGTCCACTGTGAGTACTTGTTAGTAAACTCCTACCATGGCATGTGTGTTATAAGTCCATGGGTAGAAAACTTAATTAAATTCTAAACTTCTAAGTTAGAAAACTTAACTTAGAGAACTTAAACTTAGAAACTTAAGCTTAGAAAATAAAAGATTCTAAGTTATCTTGAGTTCTAAGTTTAGAGTCTTAGGCTTTCTAAGTTAGAAGTGGAGAAGTTTAGAAGTCTTAGAATTGCAAGTTTTAGAAATTAATCTCATAAGTTAGTAGAAGCTTATGGAAGGCCCTTCTTGCTATAAGAAGAGAGGCATTTCCCTTGTAAAATAACACTCCGAGATTATGCTAAATTGCTCTCTCTTTGAGATTATCATTCTATTTCTTTGTGTTCCCCATTGGAAGGTGCATAGCTTGAGGGAAGGTGCTCGGGCCTCCTCGTCCTCCTGGTACTTGTTTGATCTTCTATGTACTTGGAGCGTGAAGATCCACCGTCTTTCACTCTTCGGGTGTTTCAAGCTTTGTGGTTTTGTTCGGCCTTCGGCTTTCCTTCGAGGTCCTTCGGCCTTCGAACTTTGGATCTTCGTCTTCAAGTCTTCATTTGTTTGACCTTCGTGTCATGCTTCGTTGAAACCGTTATGTAGCGGTTATGGTCAGGGGCGGTTTTTGCCTATGGGCAGTTCCTTCGTATTTTTGCACATACAAAGGCTTGTTGGTCCTTTCCGTGTATCTCTACAGACACAAACTCGAAAGCTATCAAAGTTGTGTGGCCAGAAACATTAAGTTTCTTCAAAAGATTCTTCTAACATATTCTAGATGCCACAATAGCTTCAAATAAAGTTTAGTAAAAATTTGTGTATAGACTCTTTCATTCAATAAATGAAAGCCCAAGTTGGGCATCAGTACATGTATTTTGTGGTCCCAAATTCATAAAATGGAGCAACATTTGATATACCAATGTATATCTTCCTATCAATTCTATACATGTGCAATCTATATCTGTTTTGTGCTATCTATATTTTTCTAATCTTTATTTAATATAATAACATCATCCTTAGCACCATCATCAACAATGGGAGGCTGAAGCCTTGCCCTCACCAGTATGCTTAGGATAATTTCTTGTCTAAATTTGTACACCTAGCTTGATGTGTATTCATGAAGTGTAAACTACAAGATAGAACATTCATGTACCAAGCTGCGGGGCTAGGCTTTGCACGACTAACCTTGTAAATAAAGAAAGTAGTCGGAAAGATAGAAATAGTTGCGAGGGTCGTGGCATCCTACGTGTGCAAGCCCATGGCCCAATGAGCACTTGTAAATAATTATTTTTGAAAAAACTTGAATTTGGGCCATGTGATTAAAATAATATTAAGAGGCCAAAGTTTAAGCTTAACTTAAGTTTCTAAGTCTTTGTAATTAGTCAAAGGTCAAATGGTGGTAGGTGGGGTGTATTTCTTTCTACACCATAGATTAGTTTGTGTTTCTTGTGAAGGGTGTGGATTTCAATCCCACCTTCTTGCAAGTAGCCAATAGGAAGCAAGGGGCAAGGGCCACCCCAAAGATAAAAAGACACCATTTGTAACCATTTGGGATGCTTATTGAGAGGAAGAAACTCCACCAAATTGGAGAGCAAGCATCCTCAAGCGCTAACCAATCTTGCTATTGTCTCTTGTTGGTGTTTTGCTTTTTGCTTTCATTTCCATTGTTATTGTTTGTAATAGTTATGGCTTCTATTTTAGCACGCATATTGAGCACTTGAGCTAACCGCCATCTCTCTCTCTCTCTCTCTCTCTCTCTCTCTCTCTCTCTCTCTCTCTCTCTCTCTCTCTCTCTCGTATAATCATGATGAATGCTTGTGCTTAGAGTTCGAGAAAGTAGAGCTAAGTTGGGGTAGTGTTAAGATAGAGTTAGATAAGCATCTAAACTAGAAACTAAGCATAGTTAAGAACCTATCTTTGTGTCCTAACCCTTTTGATAGGTGGAGGGCTACTCATCACCACATGTTCTACACTCCCTACAATCACAAAGTATTATAAAAGCAAGTTTTGAGATGCCCAACTATTATCTACCACCATCCCAAAAACAAAAATAATATGGGTTATTGTATTGAACAAGAGAGGTGTCATAGTTGAGCATCAATAATTATTCATGTTCAAAACAAGATTCACAACATAATAATTAAAGCTGAGCTCAATAGCAATTGTCCAATCTTCCCTACCAATAACATTAGTAGCAATATATTCTACCCTAAAGAAATCATCAATGCAAAAGGCCATACTGATTAGCATTAGGGTAGAAAAACATGTCATATTTACATTAAAAAAATTAATTTAGAACACAAAAGTCGTAATAACCCATAGACCTCATGACCGAACATGAAAGTCAAAAAACTATTGTTGTGGCTTGGGCCATACAAATTATTCAAAACCAAAACTCATTCTCACTCATGAAAGCATACACATAAGCATCATTTAGATCTATCGTGTTTGAGTGGGCAATAGAACGGTCTTTTTCATTTAGTGCTTACCCATTAGGTTATTTGCAAGATGGAAAGTGTATTGGCTGTGTTTGTCAAATTACATAAAGGCATGTGGAATAATAACGAAATTTACGTTCTAGTTTGCTTGAGTGAAACTCTCAAGAGTTTATCTCATTTGGATTATCCTTTCAAAAGCACGTAATAGGTTTTCTATTCACCTGGTACCATAGTCTTTAACTCTATCACTCTATGTTGTTGGTTTGCTAGTTTTTTTGCTTGAATGACCTACTTCACTCTCTCCTCTTAGTAGACTTCTTATTCGTGGGCTTATTAATGTCCCTCTATATTTTCTCATGCACTGATACTTGATAGTGGGGGGCATCATGTTTGTCCATGTGGCATCACTTGTAGCCATAAAGATTCTTGCCCTTTCATATGAGCCCCATGTTCAAGTCATTGTTAGAGACAATTTCTCTAAATAATCTCATCTTTATGCCTACAAATATCATGGGATGGAAGTTGATCCCTCCTAATACTAAAAAAACCCTTTTTTGGTCATCATTTTCTTGACCAGCTTGCTAATGTGTCCCAAAACCCTTGATCACTTAAACAACTTTGCTGAAAGAATGTCCCAAAATGGAGAAGAAAAACACAGAGGGACTCAACCAAGACTATGAAGCCTCAAGGTCCTCTTGTTTCTGCCACTAAGAGACTCTCTCTCTCTCTCTCTCTCTCTCTCTCTCTCTCTCTCTCTCTCTCTCTCTCTCTCTCTCTCTCTCTCTCTCTCTCTCTCTCTCTCTCTCTCTCTCTCTCTCTCTCTCTCTCTCTCTCTCTCTCTCTCTCTCTCTCTCTCATGGATGAAGTATTATGCATGATCTTCACACTTGACTTACACTTGGTGTGTCAATATTGTCTGAAATGGTGAGCTACTGCATCCTTGCCGAAGAGATCCCAAAAGACGAAGATGTCTTGAAGGACGAAAAGAACTTGAAGGCCGAACCGAAGGTCGAACATGACTCGAAGATCGAACACACCCCGAAGGTCGAAGCAAAGGTCGAAGGTAAAGTGCTCGAGGTTCATCCCAACAGCCAAATGATGAAGACACGTTGGAAAGAAAGGATGAACCGAAGACAAACAATTCGAGCTAGCAGTTGGCAGCTCGATGAGTGTGGAGTCTTGTACTATCACGCTTAGCCGCCAGAAGCAATTTTGACATAGGGTAGTTAAGTAATTGATTAGCACAAACCTGTCATGTAATTCATTGATAAATTGTCTTGTAAACTCCACGTAGTGGATATATACACAAGATTGATTACTACAAGAGTGTGTGATGAGAGAGAGTGAAGAGCTAGCATAACCATTACACTAGAGGAAGTTTAAACACAAAAGGATCTTTTGTCGAGATTCCTTTTTCATTTTCTATTGACTTATATTCACTTCCTTTGTACATGTGGCCCAATAGTTCATTGACACAGTGGCTTTAACGTAACCTTACTTCTTTGAATCACATTTTGAGTCTACACTAAAAATGGCATAACTTTTGATTGCTATGTTAGAAATGTGACAAAAATTGGTGCGTTGAAAGCGCGGGTCAAGTTCTTTCCAATGATATGTTAGATGTCATACTTCTGAGCTACTACTAAATATTTATAACGAGTCAAAGATATTGGTTGAAAATAGTGACAAAATGCAAAAGAGATCTTGGCACAAATTCATATGCGGCCCTATTTGAACTCAAACTTCCTCTAATGCTAGCTATGCATGAAAGTCTGCCAACGAGCTGAACATAGCGAATTTGTGAGAGGAGTGATAGGCCGCCAATGAGCGAGACATTGATCAACTCACTCAAAACATAATACAAATACAATTGCTCTCTTCCAATCCACCTCTTCCATTGTTTGCATTTTTTTGTTGATTGAATGCCTCATAATTTGTGATCTGTAGTCATTTGCTTAGGATCTTGCAAAACATAAAATTCTACAACAAAAAAAAAAAATTTCTACATGGTATCAGAGCGGGTTCACTAAGGCAACACAATATGGCTACAACGATCCAAACAAGAATAACAATAAATCTTGATGGCGCAACTACCAAATATAGAAGCTCAAAATCAAAATGCTTCTAAAGGGTGAAGACATCTGGTCAGTGACCGAACTCACAAAAGAATAGCCTCCAGTGGTAGACCCAAGGAGAGCCGAATGGATCAAAAAGGATGAGCGTGCATTGGCAATCATCGTTTCGTCCATAAACAAAGAAATACCCATGCAGATTGAAGACTATGTGAGCAACCATGAAGTGTGAAAAAGACTAAAACAGAAGTACAAAGTGAGGACTGTCACTTCGGTGATGTACCTACACAATCAGTTGCAATCTATGCGATGGGATGAAAATCGGTTGGATCAGCATGCTGAGAGGATCAGAATGATCTTTGCTCAGCTTGTTGCATCTGGACAGGAGCACGAAGTCCCAACATCACAACAATTGATGTACTTCATGAAAACTCTATCTACCGCCTATCAGCTGTTGAGAATGCTAATTTTAAGCTTACCAAACATGACATTCGAATGAGCTATCAGTCTTGTTGTTGATGAGAGAATGCTTCTTGGTTTCCAAGGGGAGGCTCGAACCTGGGACCAAAGAAACTTTGGATGCCAAGCCAACCAACTGAGCCAACCCCGTTGGTTTTGATGAGAGAATGATGAGAGATAAAAGAGAAGGAAGCAGTGACCAGTAGAAAGCTCTTTTTACTAGCTCAAATGCTCATTGTCATGCTTATGGAGAAACTTTAACTAGCATAAAGCAAAAAAAATGGAAGCTCAAAACATTAAGCAAATCACAATAAGAACATAAGCAAGATTGATTAGCAAATGAGGATGCTTGAGCTCTCAAAATAATAGAGTCTCCTCCTCTTTATTAAGCATAGAAGTAGATTACAAATGGTGCCTTTTTATCCTTGGGGTGGCCCTTGCCCCTTGCTTCCTATTGGCTACTTGCAAAAGATGGGATTGTAATCCACATCATCCACAAGAAACACAAATGAATCTATGGTGTAATAAGAAACACACCCACCTACCACCATTTGACTTTTAAATAATCCCAAAAAATCTTAGTAACTTAGTTTAAGCTTACTTTTGCCTTCTAATATTATTTTAATTACATGGCCCAAAGTCAAGTTTGTCAAAAAAAAATTTTTACAAGTGCTCATTGGGCCATGGGCTTATAAAGGCATGATGCCACGACCCTCGCAACTATTTCTACTAACTTTGACTTTTTATTTATTTACATGCATGTTGCGAATACCCCCAACAGGACCCACGACCTGAAGTAGTGCCGGTCCCTCGACACATGCCGGTTTAGTAGAGACCCTTCTTTGTGCATCTTTGGTGGATGAGGTAGTTGGTGACGTCTTCGATAAACGTTATTCTTTTGGTATTTTTCAAGTCCTTTGGAGGAGTGTCGCTTGATAGTATATGCGTGCCACGAGTAATTAATCTTCAATTTTTTTGGAGGCCAGCACTTTATTTGGATCAAAAAATATAATCTGATAAATTAGAGTGCATATAAGGAGAAGTGCTCTTTCTCCAGCTCAGTTCCATCCAAAATTTTGTAGGGACTTTCTCACAATATTCTAAGACCTCAGTGAAGTCTACGAAGGTTCAGAAGGTGATTTGATTGTCCTACGAAGGTTATACAAAGGTTTAGCCTATCTACGAACTCGCAGGAGGTGAACTCTCAAACAACTTACTTCAAATGTTGGATTTTCACCCTGTAGGCAGGCTAATTTCACTGCTCTGATTCCATTTATGCCCTCTACGAAGGTTGGTTTGCAGATCTTGATGCCTTGGGAAGGTTCTTTAGTTCTTTGTTCTATGAACCCTCGTAGACACTCAATTTTGATTATTTTTCCATCAGTAACTCTCGCAGAGATTTTAATAGATGTATCTGTGTCAGATTTAGTGACTGACAAAGTCTCAAGAGTTAGTTCCTAAGGGATCTCAAAAAATTATGGAGAAAGTGCTCTTTTTTAGTGTTTTTTTTTGGTGAGATCTTGAGATTCTCTTATCCATAATTCTTGCAAACTGGTATACCATTGCATCCAGGTCCAATCTGACTATGGAGAGTTCTCCAAGAGTTTTGATGAACAATTGGTAGCTGATCCATCAGTTTAAGTGATATTTATTTTTATTTTGCTATTTTTTCTCGAGATCGTCGTCTCTGATTTTCAAGAATGGGGGCTGATTGATGTAATCTAATGATCTACTACTCCTTGGATCCTATCTAGATCTAGATCTCACTTGGATCTTGTTGGATCTTCCTTGATATGTCTTGATCTTGCATGATCTTGCTGAAATTTGATGGATTCTTCTTGATCTGACTAGATCTCATCCAGATTTGGTTTGGTTTTATTGGATCTAGGTGGGATGACTTCTGATGAGGCTTGATTTGATCATTGTATGCGTATTGTATCATCCACATCCTGACGTTTACTGAGGTGGCCAATACTTGTAACCTTCGCATGTGAACTTCAACTTTCTCTTGATCGTTTTAGTTTCATACATGAGGACTAGATCTCCTGATCGAAGATCCTTCTTGTGCAATCAACAATCATGCCATGCTTTGTGTCGCTCCTTCTCAGTCGCCAATGCATGCACAACTAGCAAGTGCATCTTACATAAATTTATGTAATGCTTCATATGGCGTAATTGTAGAGATTTGGATTCATCAAGATGTTACCTTGTGGCATTTCTCAATGAAGGTACCAAAAACTCCACTAGCATTACTACATCTTGACCATAAACTAGTTGAAATGGCGTGAATGCCCACAAGGCAACATGTAGCTTGTGCTCCCAATCAGATCTGCTAGCTTCAACTGTTTTCGTGATCACGCTACACAAGATCTTATTGGATGATTCCGTCTGCCCATTACTACGAGGATAATAAAGTGTGTTGAATCTATGGATCACGAAGAATTTCTCCAATAGGACCTTGATGGTCTCATTGACGAAATAGTTCTCGCGATCGCTAACTATCTCCATCGGGCATCCGAAGCGCACATGATATTCTCATACGAGAACTTGGCCGTTGCTCGAGCGCCAACTATTTGCACTGCCTTGGCTTCGACCCACTTGGTGAGATAATCCGTAGCCACGATGATATATCGAAATTGTGAACTTCTTCTAGCATGATGAATTGGACCAATGTAGTCCAATCTTCACTTCTCAAATGGTGCTTGAGCTAGAACTAGGTGTAAACGATCATAGTTCAACCTTGTTGGCCTCCTAGCTCTTTGACACACATTGCACTTCTTCAAGTATTCATCTGTATCCTTATATATTGTTGGCACTAGCATCCTAATTGTAGAATCTTTTGAACTGTAATGTTAGATGCAAAATGTCCACCACCCATGCCTTCATGCAAAATTGAAATAATTTGGATGGCCTTGTGTGGAAGAATACATCTTCGAAGGACTCCATCTGGTCCTCTTCGATATAATTGGCTGGCAATCAGCTGATAAGGTCCTAGAATCAATTTTCGTTGTTCCGTCTTGGGTAGGGATGTATCCAGTTGGCCCCGCATAAGATACTCAACAATGTCAGCGGCCCATTCACGTACATTGTCAATGTAAAACAAGGCAACATTTGGTAGCTCATTGTCGAGTAGTGCTGCAATTTCCTTCCCATTGATTCGTGACACATAATCTGCCATATAGTGCTACTTCCCCTTGCGAACCACTATCCGAAAATCAAACTCCAACAACAAAAGTAACCATAGAGTGATTCTCCTTGTGTTACAAGTTTTATTAACAAGATAAGGGTTGATGGTCCGTATAAAAAGCAAAATGTGTGGCCATCAAATGATGTCGAAATTTCTTAACCACATAGATCATAGCAAGTGCCTCCTGCCATGGAAAGGGTCCAACAACCATGAATATCCGAATGCACAAGTTGAAAAGGCTTACTTGATCTTGATGTAGATCTCTTGTAAGGTAACCTATGTGACTTTGATAAAGCACATTGCTCACAAACATGATTCATGCTTGATAAAGAATTTGAAAGACCAAAAACAACTTGCCTCTTTGCCATCACCTCCAATGACTTTAGTTGAGATGTCCCAATCTCTTGTGCCATACCTCTTGCATTGACAATTTCTCCTTTACCATATATTCAACTTGGTGAGCAACAACACAAAGCATCAAGTTTGAACAACTTACCTTGCTTCTTCAAGTTTTGCAATCAATTCATCCTCTTTCTTGATCAAACAAGCATCACCAACAAACTCAACTTTGAATTTCTTGTCAAGCATTTGACTCATACTAAGAAAGTTCTTAATGATAGTTGGAATGAACAAAACATCCTTCAAATTCACATTCCTGTTAGGGAGAGGGAAATAAGAGTTGTGCCAATCCCTTTGATTGCACACTCACCATCATTGGTCTTGTAGATCACCTTCTTGTCACCTTCAAATGCCATCAATGATAAATAATACTCCTCATGATATGTCGCATGTGATGTAGCTCCACTATAAATCCACCAAGGATGAATATCTCCATGATTATCCAACAAGCAAGATGACATAACAAAAGCATCATTTGAGTTTTGTTCATCAACACCGTCCTCATCAAGAGTTAGATTGGTTTGCTTCTCACCTTGATCTCTCTTCTTCTTGAAGCAATCACTAGAAAGATGTCCTTTGACTCCACAATAGAAACATTTTAGCTTGGATCTATCTTTCTTCTTGCCAACAAAAGTAGAAGGCTCACCTTTATCTTTCACTTTTGACCACTTGCTTTTGCCCTTGCCTTTGAACTTGTCTTTGATGAACATTGCTCCCTCCTCCCCAACTTGAGATGTAGAAGATGCTCTCCCGTATCTCCACATTCTAGTAAGTGGTTTCAAAAATCGGCCTACTCCAAGTGATTTGACCTAAAATAATTCTTGAATCACAAAGATCTACTTTCTATACTTGCAAAATGCAAGATTTGAGCTAGAAACATCTCCAAATGCACATAACTACATCATCCAAAGTATAGCTTTTGAAGTGCTCCAACGTATCATGTTGTACTACATCGACTTTCTCTTGTTCAAAGGGATTAACCTTTGCTTTGATTTTGGATTTCTTGGACAATGAAAAGATGAGATGATAATATTGCTCCAAAATCTTCCACAAAGGGAAATGAAAATTGGTTCTATTTTTTATGCCCTACAATTTATAGTTGAGAGTCACTACTTCATCTCCTCTTTCTAGAGTCATTTGCCCTAATTTAGCCACCACTTGGCCAAAACTAGTTGTATTGGCCAAATTTGCTAATTACCTCTAAAAATGAACTATTTGAGTGTACAAGTGACCAAATGAGCTTGGACTCAAGTAGAAATAGTAACCTAATCTAGTCTCACATCTATGAAAAATTCATATCAAGTGTATATACAAGTTTTGGCCTCAACTAGGCCTAAGATGACCATTGATAAGTACTAGTTGACAATTTTTGACAATGGGGTTATTTCTTGGCTTTCCAAACAACAAGATACTATCTTGTTATCTTAAACAGAACATTAGAGAAGTTTCAAAATTTGAAAGGTTGTAAAGATGCTTTTATTTTTTCTCTTTGATTTTGTCCAACATTTGGCCCAATCAAAATGCAAGTATTTCCGGGGTGAGGGTCCAGAGGCTAGTGGACCTCGTGCATGAGAATAAATTTCAACAATAAGCAAGTGGAATTTCAAGGAACTATGTCGTCCGCCTATTATCTGCATAAAGGACGATGCCACAAGGAGGATTTAATGTAGATTTTATGAAGTGCTTCAGCTTTTTATGTTGGAAGCATTTTGCTATTGTACCTCTATAGCTTTTTGATTTTGAAGAACAAGAGCAAAACCAGGGGATTGTCAGAAGATCCAGAAAAAACAAAAACCCTTCCAAAAAACCATCGCATGCAGTGACAACCACCACCTTTAGAATGGCAAGTCACATGAAAATGGAATATGCAAACCTGGAATTAGCATCAGAACAAATCTGAATCTAGGTGTCAACCTCTCCTTTTTTGTTTAGAATGGAGTTGTCACTCTCTCCATATTGAAGCAGCCCCAACTCTGGAAGGAAAATATTTTAATAACATAAAGTGAATAAAAATAAAAATAATAAAAAGCAATAGGTAACTCAAAAACCTAGAAGAATAGGCAATTTAGTTTTAAATCCCACATGTCGCACTCACAAAATCAAGGCATTAAAAAAAACCGCATTCACATATGTCATTTGAATTAAAACCAAAACACAAGCAGGTCAATGTTTCAAATGAATGCTAAGTCCTCCTTGCAAGCAAGGTAGGGCCAAAAATAACATTGATTATTATAAAAAATGGCTTTAAGCAAGAAGAATTCATTTCTTGTTCAAATTCACATAGCAAAGACACAAATTTCATCAAAAAGAAAAATTATCATGAGAGAGTGACAAAGACAAAAGGGGACATAAGGTTTTTCGTACATAACTGTGCACTGGAAAATTATCATGAGAGAGTGACAAAGACAAAAGGGGACATAAGGTTTTTCGTACATAACTGTGCACTGGCATCCTTATTGATCTAAATATATTGTGCATGCACAATTGATAGTGATCTACCCTACCCATGCTTCTAGATGTTTTGACATGCAATCAAGATTTGAGCTTGGGTCTCCAACCTTACACAAAATAGGCCTATTGAACTCAAATATATACATAGTCATGGCAATAATGAGGTTGTGAGTTATGGGAAAAAGTTCTTTGGCCCTACATATGTGAGACACATAAGTAGAAGCTTTGATACAGAGCGTTGGCCACTACCATAGGTAGTTTGTTGGAAAAGATGATTTAGGTGAACTATGTGTGCACATTGTAAGTGTATGCTAGCCATATGAAATACAACTACATGTATTTCGGGATGCATAACTTGACCCAAGAGCCCAACAAGCTTGGTTGGGAAAGCCAACTTATTTGCGGAATTGGTAAAATCAACCGGTTTTACATTGTGGTATAATTTTGAATATAAAATAAGAATGCTTGGCGACATGAAGGCTGAATGAATTCCATGTGAAATTGGCAAAACCTACCATTTTCTATGGTGTGCTAGAAATTTGGGTAAAATTTCTTTTATTCATTTATTTTCCTTGGCTAGACGAACGTTAAAATGATGACCTGATCAACACGAGGTTGCTTGCATTATTATTGTTTGAAATTTTGGTATTGTAAGCAGTTTAGCTTTATGGACATGAATTTTTTTTATTATTAAAATTGGTGGCTAATATAGGATTTTTAAAATCTACAGATTTTTTTGTTTGACTTTTGTAATGCTTTATGTGACATTATGTCATTGAAGGGCGGTGCAATATGAGCATAGTTACCTTTTTAGGGATTTTGCCCTAAAGGAATGCTCTAGGGCAAATTATAATAGACAAATTATGCTTAAAATCTTTTTATAAAATCAATGTCAATAATTCTTGTTTTAAAATTAGCGTTACATTAGTTAAAGCATTGCTTTCCAAGTTTTACTACCTTTTTGGCACTTGAGTTGCTTGTGGGTATTTTCCTTCTTGGGCCTAAAGCCCCTACTTAACTCACCATTTTACCCTTGCGTAAAACTAGTTTTTACATGTTTATGAAGAGCATGGTGGGGCCTCCCTCAAAGAGATCCATGTGCCTCTATTTTTTGAAAATCTTTTTTGGTTACTTGCACCTTCTTGGAGTCGAAATGTGCATGTAAAAAAATATACCTTTTTGCTATGTGCACCTTGTGCTCGAAAGGTGCTTGTCAAAATTTACAACAAAAAAGTTTGAAAATACAGTAAAAGGGGGTTGGGGAAGGTCCAAGGCCCTGTTGCCTCGGAAGGTTGTGTGCCCTTCCAGACGGCGAAAGGTGCCTGTAAAAAGAACTTGTCATAAAAAGAATTTGTCCACAAATTATGTTCAGTGAGGCTGGTCCATTTTCTTTGTAAAAATGTGAAAACTGATTGTACGTCAGGGAAGATCCACCTCCTAAGTTGATGCTCTTCCGTTGGAGAAGCCTTCTACCTATGGCTACAGCCCTTGGCTTAAGGTACTTCCCATGCTGAACAGCCTCAAACGCCCATCTTCCACCCACCCACCTCGCCAAAAGAAAAACATGCACCTATGACACTATTTTTATCTTTTGTTCCCAAATCAATTGCCACTCACCATCTTGCTTCTCAAAAGTTTTAAAAAAAAAAGTTCAATCATTCCATGCATCCAGCTTTAAGGTGACTAGGGCTAGCGCTAGCTTCCATTATTTTTAGAAATGGAGTCCATTCCAAATTTCCATTCGGCATTCACTCGATCGCTTTTGCCTTATTTCCTAATTAGAGAAAAGGCAAAACGCAGCAACGCTGATGGTTATTTAATCTTCTCTTGCTGCTTTTGCTTTACTTGCGCGTGTTGTTGTTGATCCAGGTGTGCTCTCAGACAGCGATGTAGACCATCACAATCACAGAGAGCAGCTGAGATTCATGTTGAAACAAGTGCTTCGATCTCAGAGCAGGACTAACGAAATCTGGGAAAGCAAAATATGTACATGGAAGCCTGTCTACGATCATGATCAGCTGTCATATGAAGATTCATAGTGCAAGTGCATAGCAAAAGTATTTTCATAAAAAGGTCAGCATAGTCTGAAACTTTGCGGTGAAAGCTTTTGTCTCCCTCTTTCTTGCTCACTCATTCACTGTTGTGATCCGATCGTTGGTATGGCGTAGTGCTGATATCTCAGCTTAAGTTTATGTTTAAGTTTTGTCACCAGCTTGTATCTTTCATATTGTTTTGTTCTCTTCGTGAGGAATGGCGACTGCGAGCTTTTGATTATACTCTCCGCAATCTACATATAAGATTGCGCTAGAAGGTTAATTGCGTAGTTTAAGACTTTAAGGTGATTGCTTTTGTCAACTTCTCTCTCTCTCTCTCTCTCTCTCTCTCTCTCTCTCTCTCTAACAAACACACACACACACACACTCTTTTGATCAGATCGTTGATTTGAAGCAGTCCTAATTTCTAGTTTCCCGTGCTAGCTATAAAATCTTTTGGCCGATCTAATATAGTTTGAACATGGTCTTTGGGAAGTGGTTGCTGAATTTTAGATTCCGGCTGGTTGTTATTGTAAAGGCTGGCAACCGATTCATCACCTTCTACATTGCACGCTGACGAACTTCCGCGTGAGCTGCTTCAGTAACGTGAAGCCGATGGAACTGAATTCCATAATCTCATCATCTGATTCTCCAACCAAAATACGTGCTTAAGTAACTATGTGCTAGCTATAATTCCGTAAACTGAGGTTTGTCCTGTTAAAAATCAGAGATAATCTCTTGGCGGCGGTGTTCACGAAGAACAAGTCCAAAGTGCAACGTCGACCTAGTGCTGGTTGATTTCGAAGTGCTTAGCAACAGACAATCGCTCAAAATCAAGTTCAACGGGCTAATATCGTGGGCAGCAAGGAAATGATACTTGTGAATGAAAAGATTTTATCAGTCTTTAGCAAGGAAAATGATATAGGAAGAAATAGAGGTCGGAAAAAGAAAAAATCAGTCAGGCTGAGAACTAGAAGAATAGCAATCAGTTTTGAGTTCTAACAAAAAGGAGCACGAGCACAGTGTAGGTAGCAGCAATTTCTATTGTCTTGGAACACCAGATTGAGAACATGCAGGCCTAGGCCCTAGGGTACGATTGTAATGTTGGAAAAAAACGACACGTGCAATCACATCGACATGCATGCGGTTTTTGTGTCATACTAAGCCCAAACAAACTGCCGTCAAGCTTGTAAAATTCAGCACAATCTCTTATCAAAACACAGTCAGATGATGAAATCGCCGAAAGAAGCTCCTATAGCTAGACAGGCTTGTATAATATCTGACCAACATTAGTAGAGCTGGAGCGTAGCTGGAACTGCGTAGTGGAGGGGATTCGAGCTGAAACAGGTGGAGGGATGTCTGCATAACAATGAAGCCGGAGCAAATGTAATCCAAATAGCAGCAACCACTTTTTAGAAAGCTAGTCCCTATCAAGGCCCAAAATTACTGCACAATGGACAGGAAGAAGTTAGGGATACATCAGTATAGCAATAATATGATATTAGCTAGGGAGCGAGAGAGAGAATCGTGTAAGACTTATACACAATATCGATCAATAGAAAGTGCAGACATCAAACGCCTTTGTAATACCCAGTGGGCTGAACTTATAACTGCAATTTCTCACCAAGGAAAACCGATTAGAATAGAGGTTGTTGAAGAGATCATTCCTTCGCCACCTGGGCACAGTTGATTAGCAGCTCATTGTAATTTCGAGATCATTGAGAAATGGCCATCCTGCCCTCAGCACATTAATACACAACTTCTGTTGTCATTAATTGCTCCGGTCCCTTCTTATTAGGATATTCATTCAAGCGGCTGATTGAAAGTCTTTTTTCAGAATCATATAACGAATCCTACAACCCGAAAAAGTACTCCTGAAGATGTCTGATTGCTGATGAGAAGAGTTGAATTTCATGTCATCTAACCCATGTGATTGAACCTAGCCTCCCATCTGAAATGAAAAAAAGAGGTTATTTTCCAGATACTAGGAGCTTTTTAACCTTCCGCACAAAAAGCGTTGATGACTCATTAATTCGCTGATGTGTTTCATCATATTAAGGACTAAACGGCAGGCTTTAGGGCCACAAGCAAAGTTTAACCCTCCTTAGTGGATACATGCAGAATACCCACTATAGGTTTTGATAGTGGCGTATCTATAACTTTAGACTGCTTTTGAGTTCCCTCCGGCATGCCTAAGCAGCCCATACGGTGGTTTCACGTGGGAGAGGGCCCTTGCTAATAAGTCGCATGCCACCTATTATTACGGTTAAGTCGCACATTGTATGAAAGGTGGGGAGGACATTTGAAATAGTCTGTAATTTGTATGTATGTTGATTTTCTGTCCTTGTATATATGTCATTCATCAATGTCGATGCTCATTGGCAGTGATTGAACCCAGTGATCTTTGTGTAAATATTATGCTTGTAGAGTTGTTAGTGCTTAAGCAGTTCAACTACTATAACTCAATCAAGCAAGTCAAATGATGGCTTATCTTTAAGTTTAACTGCATGTCAGGTTCTGCAGATGCAGTGCAACTAAGTTTGATATCTTGCTCAGCGAGTGCAAGGAAGTCAAACTTGAGCGAATAGTCGTGCAAAGCGATCGTGTAGTAATGATCAACCCCAAATCAGAATACGTAAGTCTGCGTGATATCATGCCTCCTGACGTGTCTTTTCGGTATAGACCGCTTAAAATTGGAGAAGTGCTGCCCACCCGTGAAGACAGGCGTCCTCCTTTGAAGCATAATTTCGTAGACAAGGCGGCAAGGATGTACTTGAAGCCTACTGGAATAGAATATCGACGACAAAGGCAAAAACTCTCAGAGTTGTGCATCTTCTTCAAACGCCAGTCATGGTGGTCTTACTGTATTGGAACAGTTAGATCTTTTGAGATTTCAAGCATAAGGCTTCTTTTCACTTCAAGGATAATGCCTTTTTTCACTTCAAGGACAAGGCCTTTTGACGCTCCAAGGATAACCATTTTTCCTAACTGTATACAAGGAACAGTAAGGTAGTTTCATAGAACCAAGCAATGTGCTCGAGCCTCGTACTATGTATCCCGTTACCATAGTAGGATATTTGTGCAAATACATAGACAAACATATTGAGGAGGCAATAGCTAACTTTATCCAATCAAAGAAAAGATAATTATACTCATTCGATATTGTTTGTCAATCTCAGGTTAAGTGGTTAACTATGTTGCCACGAATGCAACCATGGTATCAGAATATAGAGTAGTTTATTTAGCTTTCAGTAAAACTAATCTGTCATGCCATATTTCATATCATACAATAGAACTCAACAACAACCATGACACATCCTGTTAGTTGTATTGTAATCTTATTTAGGAGTATTTCAGCTGAAATGTTTTAATGTCTTCTTTTACTGTCAGTCTCATATTGAAGGATATTGCATGGATGAACCTTGGCATCAAAATTCAGAAGTAAGCTTATTCAGCTATCAGTGAAATTCAATCTGTCATGGTAAACCGATGCCTGTATTGGCCATATTTGATCTAACTCAATAACAATCACGACACATCATGTATGTTAGTATTGTTATCTAATTTAGGAGTATCTTAGATAGTCTTGTATGCATATATCTTCATTTTATCAATCTTATGTTGAGGTATATTGCATACTAGATGCAATCTTGGCATTTGAATGCAACGGTAGTTTATTTAGTTATCAGTAAAATTCAATCTGTTATGGTAAATCGATGCATGTAGTTGCTGTATTTGCATCTCTCACAATTGAATCCGATAAGCAAAATGATCTCTTCAAAATGCCTCCACGGAAACGGAAAGGGCTAGATCAGCTGCAATGCCTACTATTGTTGTTTCTACTAATGTAGGGAAATCCTTTTATTGCAGCAGCGCTTCCTGCTGCTCATGCTGCAGTGCTGCCTGCACCTATTGCAACGCAGCTTTAAGCATCTGCAGTGATGGCCACCCGTTTGCAAAACCCTATCCATGCCCATGTGTCTACTCCATCCACTTCAACAAAAGAGCTCCCTAATTTGACCCATTTGATCCCTCTACTGTGTGAAGGCACACACAACCTTTTCAGGATAGTGGAACATCAGAAGGTGATAATCGATGAGCAACAAAAGACTATCCAACAACTGATTTCACATGTTCAGCAATTACAATCTTCCATCATCTATTAAATATGTTAACAAAGAGGTCACAAAGGCTAAAGAAAGAATACCAGCACAAAGAGTGGGGCCAAATTTGGCCTTTATGAAGCACTTTAAACTGATATTTACCTGTAGAAGTGCCAACCATGATAGTTGGACAACAACAATTGGATATCATTATAATGGAGTCATATGGGGTCCCAACCCATTTGAAGGGACTTGAGCCCCTAGTTTAGTTATTGGGCCTTAGAATTGGCCATAGAAGTAAGTCCTTTTTTTGTCAACAACTATCAGCCTTGCAATTTCAAGGATATCAATATGAAGAATCTGAAGAAGTGCATATCAAACCTCTATATCGGAGATACACTAAAACATTCTGGAGGATTTCCAACCATATTACTGAGGCTTTTATGAAGAATTTTTTTTTTTTTGAAAAAACATCACAAACCTCGGTATACACCATGAAGTATGCCTCGGAACGAGATCCTCGATAATTACCTCGATAATCGAGGCTTCTTCATCTCATTTCTACTTTGTTTATAGCATGAAGATACCCCATGAAGAGATGTTCTATTTATAGTTGACCTACATGGAGGTTGTACAGTTTCATGCATAGGACTCTACTCTCTATATAATGCTTCTTGGTTTCCAAGGGGAAGCTCGAACCTAAGACCAAAGAAACTTTGGATGTCAAGCTAACCAACTAAGCCAACCCCGTTGGTTGATTACTCTCTATATAATGAGGTAGGGATTCTCCCGTCGTCATATTGATTTAGGTTACCAATTTCTCTCTTCTCCTCTTGCTTCATATGGTATAGCTTGCAGGCTAGATCCAGGTTTGATCTAGGCTTGGTTGGGCGGTTTGGCTCCATAGTCTCTTCTATTGTGTTCTTCTATCCTCACCTTAGAGGCAATCCTTTAGGATCTTTACATTGGTATCAAAGCCCGGCTAAGATGCGGTCTTGGATAGGAGTGGAGGCAAGCTCTACATCGGATTCGAAGATCAAAGCACTTGGAGTTATATCCCGGTTTAGAGTGTTGAATTCTCAAAAGAGGTGTGGAATTAAATTTGTTATTTTTTGGAGCTCTTCAAAATTGTTGGTAACATGCTTAACGTCATATTTTAATTTTGAAGGAGAAGTTGAGAATTAGTATTGTTTTCATTCTAGAATTTCTGGTTTTGAGCCGGATGACAATCCATAATTTGGTAATTTCATGGCTTATTGCAAGACAGTTATCCAAGGATCACTTTGGGCTTGACGTTTGTAACTTAAAATGTTGATTCCCCAAATTAACCCAGAAATTTTAAGTTATCAGCATCCTGTTAGAGGAGCTTAGGTTTCTTGGTGCTCGTTTGTCGAAGTGTAACCTTGGTCTTTGTATATTGTTTTCCGGTTATGGTTAGAAGAAAATTGGATTTTCTTTCTCCATGGACAATTTGCATGTCATACGCTCTTATCAACTTGGCATTCGGCTTTCAGCAATATAAGCCCAGATATTGTGGAACTTGAGTACCATTATTCGTGGTCAAGCAGTATTAATCGGTTTTCGACGGGAATTTTCTCGAAGCTGATCTTGACGGAACGAAGGGAGTGGTACAATTCTCAAGCATATACACGGTCTAGGAATCCGATTCCTTGGTACAATGCTATTTAAACCAATTAGCTCTGGAGTATTGGTACTCCCAGAGAATATTGTTAAATTGTGTTTTGTTTTTTCTCCTTTTACCGAATACTGATCAGTTGGTTATTGTGTTTTTGATGGATTTTCTATCATTAAAATTGAACAAACCAAAGCTTTTGAAATACTTTCTAAATAATTAATGGATCCCTTTATAATGCAAGTATCATTCAACATAATGGAGCAAACACCTTGCTTAAAATGGGCATCTAAACCACTATTTGGAGGTAATTTTTTATTCGATAAAATTATTTGTAGTGAATACAGGATAGAAAGTACCCGAATCCAAATTTGATGAATTTTTCATTAATTACAGATAATTTTAACGAAGTAATTTTTAAACCAGTAAGTGAAAAGGGAGAATAGTCCAATTTTATTGGAAAATCATAATAATAGGTATCAATAAAAAAACTGGTTTCATCTCCAGTTAAATCCTATGGTGAAATATATACAAAAGATCAGTAGTGTTTTTTATTAGTAGTTAATTTTTGTATATCGGTAATTCAGCCTAGGTAGAGGATAGAAATGAAATTGTTTCAGATTTTTTCTTACAATAATTAATCTTAAAGCATATACTAATGTCGTTACGTCTTCTTAGTACCTTAGCTGAAATAGATTTTCAGGAAACTGAAAATTCTAAGGAGGGAAGAGTGGACATCATGGGTAGTAAGTGTGGTTCGAGAAATGTATTTCACAGTTAGGATTTCAGTAATCCCGGTAAATAATTGCCAAGTACTGGATATTAATTTCCTGAATAGGATTCATTTAGTTGAATTCATGAATGATATCTTTGTAACCATTGAGTAGTCCACAGTTTTGGATGTCAATTGTGATGTTAGAAGTGAAGTCTGATACATGGATCTGTTAGTTGACAGAAGCTTGTCCCTAGATTTGATGCATCAATAGGGTTTCAAAGCTTAACCAGAAAAGATCAAAATGTAAAGTGAACCATGCTAAATTTTTTGTTTAGATCACAAGGTTAGGTGTGGATTGTGGTATCCATATGAGTCAATCATCCAAATAAATGGATTCTCTAGTGTTGAGAGCAAGAAATAATATAGGCTATATGGATTATAGGACAGCTAGATGATCAGTGGATCTCTAGAATATCAGATAAGGCAGTTAAGGGTTTTCTGGAAGGAAAAGCTGATAGTATGGGACATCAGTAATTTTGGAAGGGAATTTTAGGACTGTAAAAAACTGATGATCAATGGAGTGGTATAGTACTTAGTCGCAATATGGAAAAAATAAAACCATTTGATGTGGGGTATTTTGGGAAATTTTGAGGTTTAATCTAGATCCCAATGTGGTATCTCATTATTTACAAAATCAGAGGCCCTCAAATCTATTTCTCGCTTTCTTAATTGATCCTTTGCTTCTTAGTAAATTTTCGAATGTAAAAATCAGACTGGTTTATATGATTCTTTCCAGCGCATGAAGTTATTCTTCTGAAAGACTGTTATGTCATATAAGTGACTACTTGTGTGAATAGACTTGGAATTTAAATAAATTCTAAGGTTAAAGTGTTTCGATTTCTTAAACCTAGAATATCTCTTTTTGCATAAATGGATTTCGATAAAATGGTAGTTTCTATCACTCAGGTTGAAAATATATGAAGGAAAAGTCCTGTTGTGATAGAGTGAATCTTTTAGTGGAAGCCCTTAATACTGACTTTTTTTTTTTTGGAATATTTTTGTATATCTTCTTTCCAGTTAACTTTTATTGAAATTGTTAATTTCTTTAAAAGGAGAGGTGAAGTGATGGGATAAAATTTTATTTGGAAATCTGTGGGTTGCATAGTTTTCGGGAGAGAACCAACTGTGGTGTAGAAATGAGATTTTTTTGAAAGTAATTTCAGATAGATTCAGAGTAAGATACCCAATTGGAACTTTTCGAATAAGAGGAATTCTCTAGGGATTGTGTAAACAATCTGGAACTAGAACAGGTTTGATATTTGAATCATTATCTATAAGTAGTACAGTGAAAGGTCAAAGGTTACTAATTCCATTTTGATTGGAATAGAAGTAAGTTTGATCAGAATTTAAGTCTGAGAGTTTTTGTATTGGATCAACCTAATCATAGTTTTAGTACTAGGATTAGAGAAGGGTTGATTGAGGGGAAGAAATTATGCTATTAGAGAAAATTGGATTGGAAAACTGTTGAGAGGGAATGTTATTTGTCTCAGGGATTTTTCAAATATGTTATTTACTCATGAGAAATAGAAAATATTTTGTAGTTGAATTACAAGATCTCAGTGAGATATGTGAGTAACAAATTTGGGTTCAGGACGAATCTGCCAGATAAAAATGTGTTTATGTACTGGGTCATAGTGAGATTATTCACATATGTGCACAATTAATCTTGTATGAATCTACTGTGTATTCCTAGTTACTAGGGTTATTTGGTGCACTTAACCTAGTCGGTGAACATGAACATATGATCAAATATTGTTTTGACAGATACTTGCAGAGTTAAGAAAGCATTGTATGGAAGATTTATGAATTAACTTATAAATGATTTGGGTAAGGATCTAAATGGTGGTGCCATACTAGTATAATTGAATTCTTCACCTAGACATTTGAGATTTCTGAATCATTGGCAATTACCTTGAGTAGTTGATTACTCCAAAGTGAAGTTAATTGGTAAAACGATTAGAAAAAATGTGGATTCACCATAAATTGATGGTTTTGATTTATATTGCTTGTAAGATGCATGATTAGTGAATCATTTGGGTTCATCAATTAAAATTATGTGCATTGGATATACAATATTCTTGGGATAGAGTATTCCTTAGTTAGGGAATAGACTTAGCTCATTAGTGGTTGTATCCCAGAGCACTCGATCGGATAACGAATCACAATGAATCCAAGAATAATAATTGAATTGATATTCAACAGGATTTTGGGTATCTAGATTTGATTCTAGATTGTAATCTAACTTTTTTTGTAGTTGAAGATGATTGTCATTCTGGTATGCGTTCAACTTTTAATTACCGATGGTTTATAGAACTTAAATCTTGCACTTCAGTTAAAGAGTTTTGTTTGAGAAATATTCCTAAATTCAGTTTTTTTTTAGTGGAAAGATTTTGGAATGATTCTTACTTTTCTAAGTTATGTTGGACATATACTCTAGTATCATGTAAATGATTATGGTTTTGGATTCTAGGAAATTATGATTGACGAATCATACGAATCTAAATGCTTATGATTGACGGATCATAAATAGATACTTAATTATTGTCAGAGGATTTAAAGGAATGGTGATGATTCTTAAGTGTGATGATTAATTCTTGATCTATTATTTGAGTAAGAATTCAGATCAGTGTTTTGAATCTCTCTACTCCAATATCTTGTTGACTAGAGCCTATGGATCTTACATATATTCTCACAAGATAATTTATCTTATGTGGAGAATTTAATTAGTCTAGTGGATGCTATTCTACAGTTTATGGTCTATAGATGCTTGAGTACAGTTTTTCATTTGATTGGATCTCCAGTTATCATAGGAGACAGACAAGTCTATTAAGATGAATGAATTTGGTGCTAGAAATAGGAGCATTTAACTCAAAAGAGTATCTGGGATACTCAGAGTTGAGTTTTAATCATTCTATACCTTAATGATTCTCCTAGAGATTCTAGTTAAATGAATTATCATTGGATTCTAAGGATAGTTGTACTTGGAAGTTTTTTATTGAATTGTCTGCCAGAGTTTGTGGATAATTTCACACTATACTTATTATTATTTCTTTAACATTAATCTCCTAAGTTAGGGAATATTTCACTCAGTGGTTCATGTAAATGTTTTACATGAAGGTGATGTTACTAACTTGTGTTGAGTGTAACCCAGTTGAGAAAATATATCTCTTAGTGTATTTATTCAAACCAGAGTTTGTACTCCAGAGCAGAGATTAAAGATTGGAAACAATTTTTCTCTGAGTACTTGTTTGATATGAAAGTCAGACTAAGGATACTGATTTTCTAGGTTAATATTGAAAGTTAAAAGAACTGTGATTCTTTCTTGTTTTGAAGAGCTTCTTAGGATAGAAGCAGTTTAAGGAGGGAAGAATGTTATGGCCGTATTCGGGTAAGGACCTGGAATAGTCCTAATATGGTAGATCAGCCCTCCGGTATTCGAGATTGTTGCTCACCCCATGATTTAATTCCATGTCAAGGCCAGTTTGTGACTAATAACCTTGAGAGGACCCAAACACTCTAATTGAGTCTTGCCATCCTATGACATAGATGTGAAGAAGCACATAGTGGAGGATGACCGTGGTGGTCGCATTGTAAAGACCTTGGAGGATTGCCCCTAAGATGAGGATAGGAGAACACAATAGAAGAGACTATGGAGCCAAACCGCCCAACCAATCCTAGATCAAACCTGGATCTAGCCCCCAAGCCATGCCATATGAAGCAAGAGGAGAAGAGAGAAACTGGTAACCTAAACCAATATATCGACGGGAGAATCCGTACCTCATTATATAGAGAGTAGAGTTTTGTGCATGAAACCATGCAACCCCCATGCAGGTCAGTTATAAATAGATCACATCTCTTCATGCAGTCCTCCTGCCTATATCCGTCACACGTACATGCAATACTCCAGCTGATGGTGAGGTGGCAAAGGGAGTCGAGAGGAGTGGGGGAGTTGACTACAACAGAAGAAATTTGGGGAGGAGTTTGAAGGCGATCACGAGAAGAGTGGGGAGGGGTATGAAGAGAACAAAGTTGGGGGGGTTTTGAGCGGGAGTGTAGCCAATAGGGGTTTGAATGGGAGAAAAAATGGGTGGAGTGGCCTGACAAGAGGGATCATGGTGCCATGGAGACCCCATAGGACGCGTGGGTACCAAAGAAGGAAAAATGTGAGGAGAGAGTGTGGGGGTGTCGGGATAATTAGGTGTGATAGATGCAGGAGTCATAGTATCATGTGCCATCTGCGTTGCTTCCTAAGTTAGGATTTCTCGAAGTAAGGAATCCCTACGACGAGTCCTGCTAGATGGATGTGCTGGACTCGAGGTCGCATGAAGCATGACATCATCGGCGTCACTGCCACAACAAGAGCCGCCACTGAGGAAAATCCTCCTACGATCTCTCTTTTTTCGACTGGAATGTCGGGAAGAGGCACTGGCATTAGAGTGCGCGAGGGAGATACTCACGCTGGATAGAGCCTCATGGAAAGGGGGAATACCTCGGTCAGAGGGTTGTGGGGATTGGATCTCCTTAGAACGAGATGATGTGGACAACCTACCCAAACCCCGTGCATCCCAACGAGCCCGTAGTCTCTCCGTGATCCTGCTTGCACACGAGGTGGACATCCCATCTGTATAGCTGAGGACTTCATCGTCACTCATGGATAAAAAACGGGATGACTCGCAACTACGGCCATATCCGTGATTTGGAGATGTGTCACGAGACATTGAGGATATGATTCGGATAATTGTTGCAAGCAATAAAAGATATTTTTAGAAAATACAACCCTGTAGAGTTAACAAGTGCAAGAAATAAACTCAATGAAGTAGCGATGGAGGTAGCTTGCTCCACAAATGTAGTGATAGAAGCAGCGATAAGTAGCTCGCTCCACAAATGCAACGATGAAAAGGCCACCGATAGAGATGGAGTTGAAATTTTTAGTCGGATGAAGGGGCAAATCAGAAGAGGAGGATATCTAGGAAAAGGAGGCTGATCTCCAGAAGAATTTTCCAATTTTTTTTCCTACAAGGAAAAATTTAAGTTTAGGGGGAAGGATTGAATTTTGCACCCATAAACTATGGAATTTCGTGCCAACTATTGTCATGATGACTAACGTGCGTTTTAACCCCACATGTACATTTTCTAATGGTCGCCATTTTTTGACACCATCTACCCATTGATTATATGACAAGTGTACGACTGGGATTTTGGCCAATTTTCTATATATACAAATGTAGCCTCATTTCGTTTTTTTCTATATATACAAATGTGGCCTCATTTCATTTCAATTTTCTATATATACAGATGTGGCCTCATTTCATTTTTTTTCTAGTTTACAATCTTTTTTTGTCACAGCCTTTCCGCTCCCTGTTTTCTTTCGTGTATCGATTCAATGTGTGTGCTAGATTTCATGCATTCGCGTGCACATCTTCTGCCTGTTGAACCAATACCATCTACATGTCTACTACCATCATTTCCCATTGCGCGTTCAATGGATATCAAGTTGTTTTCTTGTAATATCAAATCAACACGCATTGTCTACGCACGTTGGAATGATACTTGGTTTTTCTTTTTAAGTTTACAATTAGTACTATGTCTACCTCTACATCTTCGGAGTACAAATTGAGGGAAGTCTTAGCTATCAATGATATTCTCTCTAAACAAATAGATTACTTTATTACCCTTTTCTTTTCTACTTTCAATATTGATAAGTTAGTTTATGAGAATCATTTTCAACTTGTTGATCTTCTTGATAAATTTGGTTATGTAATTACAACCTCTCATATAGATATAGACAATTGTAGCTTTGTTCATTTCTCATATCTTGTACATGCCCAACCATCTCCAAACAAAAGCATGATAGGAAATAATCAAAATTATATGACATCTTCAATAAAATTACTCATTGCAGTATTCACAATAGAAAGTGTCGTCTTCTTATAAAAGGCATGACATTAATTTTTTTCATCTCTGTTGAAGTACCAGAAGATGAGCCCGTTGATTCATCTTCATTAGATTTACCTATCATCCATTCATCTGTTCCAATGGATGTAGATGAAGATGACGTTGATATAGGTGCTAAAGCTGAAGCTGAAATGGCATCTGAATATGAGCGTCTTGTCACTCAATAACTTTGTCTGATTTTAAATCTTCAGAAATTCCTTTTAGGAAGAAAAATTTTCTGGATCTTAAATAATGATCATTATATATCATTCAATGATATTGAAGATTTTTTTGATTTGAGAGAAGATGAAATCTTCTCAATTTTTTCGAAAGAATTGTTAGAATTTTCTGACATTATTGATTATGATTATGATGATCTTGAGCTCGAGATTGATATTGTGACGGATGGCAATTGGAAATCTGGCAAGGAGGCATTGGATGCCATGATGAAAAAATACAAAGTTTATACTAAAACCTTGCCGAGTGAAGAAGAATTTTTGGAGTTTCAGAAAAGGTATCCACCAAGGATTCATCATGAACTAGTGAGAACTGAAGAGTCTAGTGCTGGCCACAATATTACAACAAAAAATATGGTCGATTTCGATGAAGGTGATATTGTAATTTATTGTTCTATGACCTAATACCTTAATTATTGTTCTATTTTTTGTAATTGTGATTTTATTTTTTAATCTAAATATATTTCTTAGTCGCCGACAAACTCTGAGGGTGTTGGAGAAAGAGGGTGTGTGAGTGTGAGAAACTAAAAATAGCTTGAAAAGAAAACGAATACGAAAAGAAGCGAACTTGAAACTCGAATGAGAAACGAACACGAACAGAAAGTGTTTATGCACAACGGAATGAGTTATATTACTCTTTCCCTAAGCATGACTACACCTATCAGAAATGAATAGAACGTTAGTGATAGAAATCATGGTCGATCTGATTACGTAGCCAAACATTAACAAAACATCAAAAGAATAATTTGTCATGAACAGCTAGACAAAATATTAGTCGCGAATGATTCGCGAAGATCTAGACTGAGTTCGACTGATAATCAGTCACGAAAGGCAAGACTAAATAATAGTCATCAACAACTAGACTAATAATAATATGCTAAGAACAAATTACCAGATTGAACAACAAGAGAGTCAGACAGAATGAAGAAAAGCATAGCAATATCAACACAAATTTGAATGCAGAACAACAAAGCTATTATCAGATTAAGTATAGCAAAATATACATGTCAATAACATTGTGGAACACAAGACAATAGCGGACGAAACCACGTGCTCTACAAAGCTAATTCAATCTATAAAAAGGAATGAACCTATTACTGACAATACAAAAGAATCAATGCACAAGGCCTAGTAATGAACAAACTTGATCAACATATGATCACCACACTAAGATATTGATTCAACCTGTAAAACCACATGTAAACCACACTTCTAAAAGTTTATAAACTCCAGCAAGTGATAAATACAAGATTTAGAGGTGAATGAATGAGCACACTTAGTGAATCCCAAGACTAGCTTCACTATCTTGTCAAAATTTGGTGTTTAGATGTAGATCTAAGATCACTTCACATGAGAATGTTCCTCAACCTGTTAAGAACCTGAAAACACACTTGCATAATGGTTAACACCTTCCAGCAAATGCTCCAATCAAATTACATAAGGAGAGTTACTTACATGCTCAACAAAGTACACCAAAATTTATGCCAAAATTGATGACAATCTTTACAATATGCTCTTCACAATGGAGCTTACAATATGTTCACCCAAAAAAGGGGATCTTTCATCCAAATGGGAGCTTTGCTCAGCCTTTAGGAGAATTACAACTCACTCAAAAGAGCATTTGTCATCCACTTAAGGAGAAGTTTCATCCACTTAAGGAGAGTGTTCATCCAAGAATGGAGATTGTCAACAATAGGATTGAAAAGAACATTGTTAGTATTGAATATGCACAAGCCTCACAATCACAAATGATTAGGTGTTATGATCTGAACCAAAATAGTTTCTTTTCAGCCTCTGATCTTCAATAGACCTGAAATATGCTTTTGATCCACAAGTTCAACTCACAAAACAAAGGTTAGTAAGATTTGATCAACAAAGCAATGCAAAATCATGCTAGAACTTGATCAAACATCCAAATATCACCAAAAATGGAATACTTACTGTAAATAGAAGCCAACCAGCTCTGATACCATGTGAAAAATACAGATCCTAAGTGGATCTAAACTCCAAGATCATTGGCTTGAATGCTTGCACTCCAAACTACATAAGCTAGGAATTGGCAACACATTCTATGCTACCTAGAATGCAAAGAACTTGATCAAAAAGCATTTATCACAAATGGAAACTTCCATAAACATCAAGTGCGGCCCAAAATAGCATTATACAGTCCATAATACATCAGCCTACCACTTTTGGAAAGCACCTAAGATCATACACACAAAGCTTGAACTCAATCACTACACAATGCCAACAATGGAAGGAGAACCCAATAGAAAAATCTCTCATTAAGCAAATGAATACAATGGATCTGCTCCAACCTGTTTCTCCACGGCCTACCTGCTATATATAGCTGAGAGAGATGACTCTCTCTCCTCTCTCTAGACCCTCCTTACCTAAAATATGCCCTATATAGGTAAAATTGGCATATATGTCCAAAATACATGAAAATGGACTCATTTCGAAGGTCTTGAAGTTTGACACTTCTTCATACTGAAAAAATACACTTACTAAAAATATCTAGACCTGTTTCACACGTGTGAAAAGTCAGATCCTAAACTATGTGCCATTTTTAGCAATTTTGGCCTAAAACTAGACAAGGAAATGTTGACAATTTTCACATCATCATGTAAGGGTTTTTGGCTAGTTTTTCATAATTGTAAGTTTTGATGAGAATTGAGGTTTCACTCTTTACTCAAGAATTATTGATTGTAAATTCTCTCTCTACCCAAGAGCAAGGAGTTTTCTTCATAGTAAACACTTAGAAACTTTTTTGAACATTATCTCTCATAGTGAGTACCTAGTTTTTTGAGTCTATGATATGCTTCTGTGCTCTTGTCTTGGATTGTCAAGTAAGATTGTTGTTTGATCATTTACGTGCAATCACAACACCTCACAAGGTCATTCAAAGGTGTGTTGCACATACTAAAACTTTACATGGTATCAGAGCTTTGTTGAGGTTAGTGTGCATGCATCATAGCTTGCTCAATTCTTGAGAGTAATTTCTTGAAAGAACTCAGATTTGGGAGAGGAATACAAACTTTCTTGCAATCAAACAAGTTTTGGATCATTCGTCAATCAAATTGAGCCTGATTTGCTTCAATTGAGCCCTGTACGGACCAGAGGACTCACACGTGTGAAATCAGCCTTCTTCATTTAGGTGGTATATCTCAAGGATTGATCCAAATTTGGTGTTTAATTGCTTGTTCGAAAGGTATTGAAGCGTAGAGTGTGATGCTTTAGTTTCTAATTCAATTTGATTTTATTCTAGAGGGTGAAAGGCAATCAAAGAGGAGAGAGTGCACCCCATCTTGAGGGATATGCCAAAGAAAGCACACATCTATTTAATGTCATCAAAATTCTCATTTTTGTGTTGTCAATCATAGATAGAATTGTTTATACAAGTTTCTTGAGGTCATAGCCACATCATTTCACAAAAGTGAGTTGTGTTTGAGTTGTATCTGAGATCCTAGAGTGTTTTCAATCCTTTGAAACTCGTGGAAGAAGTTGACATCAAACTTGTGAGTGCTTCGTCACTAGATAGAGGCAAGATCTAGATTCAAGTTGATTGATTTTTTGTTGTGAGCAAGATCTCACACTGGATGCACAATATTTGTATGTGGGGACGTCTTGAGATGGATGGAGCTTTTGATAAGATTTTCACAAGGTGTTGTCGATTGGATACAATCTATGTGTGTTCCAATTGTCTATAGGTGCTTGAATGCTCTTAATACCCCATACAATTGGTTAGCTTGGCATCTGCACACCTGCATAAGACTTGTAGGCTTATCTTTTTGTCTCTGCACACTTGCATGAGACTTGTTTTGTGAAGGCACAATTTTTTGTCCAAAGTGGACCTTGAATTATAAGGATTGCAAATCTTTCGACATTGTTTTTTCATCAAGTAGTCTTATGACTGGGCGTTTGGCATTATATTTATTTAAAATATTTTCTCTATCATGTGCTCTGATTGATTCTTGTTGTTATGTTCAATTCCTTTGAAGGTGACTAGCAAATTCCTTGATGGTCATTCTAATTTCTCACTTAGAATGATTGGTTTGACCAAATATTGTTGAGATGGTGACAAGACAAAAGCGAGTTTTTGAGATTTAGAACAAAAGTTGCAAGTGTCTCATGACCATTACCTTATGGCATGGAAGGTTTGGATAGGTCAGCATTGATTACCTACTAACAATGAAGAAAGAGAATATGTTCTAAATCTTGATGGATTGATGTTCACTTTCTTTAAATAAAAAGCATCATCGACTATTTCTTCAACTTGAATCTTGAGTTGAGTGCCCTCCTAGCACTTGTGCATTCAACATAGTACATTAACTATATAATGACGATGGATCTTATTGGTTTAGACTTCTAACAAGACCAATCAAGCTTGTTAGAAGTCTAAACCAATAATGATTATTGGTTTAGACTTCTAACAAGCTTGATTGGTCTTGTTAGAAGTCTAAACCAATAATGATGGATCATTATTGGTTTTCGTACCCATTTGGTAGGTGGATTAGGTGAAACATGTGCCTCAAATTAAGCCTATAGTGTGCGACATTGATTTATGGGCTCAGCTCAGCCACCTCCTAAGCATGTAAATGAATGTAAATCACCTCTTATAATTTATTAGCTCCTAGCTATGTACAAAGATGTGGGACATGTGCTCAATGATCCATTATGTGAATCAATAGTTCTTCTTGTACTAAGTTGAATCGTGTCACTTGGCAACAATAGGATAAGATTAACTTGTCTCATGACAGTCTAAACATTAGTCGCCCATTCTGAAATGGAACGCGTTTTGTAACACGGAACGATTTTTGTTTTAAAACTTGGTCAGTTTTTTTTCTAATGCGTATTTTTATAACAAAAGGAAAAAAAAAACAAAAGCAATACACTAGAGATCTATGCTGGACTTTGGAGTCATTTACAATGGATGGTTGAGAGATAGATATGCGCGATCGAGACAACCATCTAGTAGATCATATTTTGACAAGATGAACCGAAGGCTACTACATTCTGTATTATGCTAGAGAAACTAGCGAAAGAGAGTGGAAAAACTCACTTTGGAGACTTTTATGTGGGCTTGATCTGCAAGGCACAGGATAGAACTTAAGAGAGAATCTCTCTCTCTCTCTCTCTCTCTCTCTCTCTCTCTCTCTCTCTCTCTCTCTCTCTCTCTCTCTCTCTCTCTCTCTCTCTCTCTCTCTCTCTCTCTCTCTCTCTCTCTCTCTCTCTCACACACACACACACACACACACACACACACATTTTCATCTTTTTTTTTAAAACCAATGTCTTCTAGTGGTAGTAGTTCTAGCAAGAAGCCAAGGTCCTCTTCTAGTGGAAGAGGAGGATCAGGTTGTAGACATTTATGATTCTCTCTTTTACAAAGAAAGACAAAGAATGAAACAACTTTGTCTTTCCAAAGGAGAGCCCGATTATGATGGAAGTATTCCTTCGATGGATATCCCATCGGAGGAATCATGCAATATGTTTCATGATCTAAATGATGATGGCTCCATCATCAACAAGGAGGTGAGCTTGACATACTGTAGAATGTAGGACATGGTCGCAGATATATTCACGAAGGCATTAAGTGTTAATGTACACAACAAATTTTGTGCATTGCTCAGTCTGAAGATCAAGGCATTCACGGATCTAGATTAAGGAGGGGTGTTGGATTTAGCTCCGCTACTCTCCTAAATCCTATATTAATCTGCCTCCATTCATGCTGCATTTTTACTCTTGTTGTCGCACAGTCTGCATATTTACATGTAAAATAAGATAGGCAAAAAACTTGATTGTCTGCATAAATACAAGTAAATTTCCATAGGCAAAAAAGGTGAAAAATGTGACAGTGTATTTTTACACGTGATTTGTGGTAGGCGAAAACGACAACACTGCCTTACAAAATGACAAAGATGCCCTAGGAAAAGCGAACACCTTGTAAATCAAATCCTAAGGCAATTCATCAGAGTGTCGCATTTTTCGCATCTTCACCAACATTCTTTTCAACAAAGACTGATGTCGCGGCTTTTTCATGCTCATCCCATGCAACTGTGATAACAGATTTGACAACGAAAGCAGCCATTCACGATCTCCTACAGACAACACATCCACTTTGTGCTTTCTTCATCTACACACCTGTAAAATTGTGTATATATTGAATACCACTTGCGTATTCAAAAGTGTGTGTAAAATAATAGCATCAGAAGCTTATCAGAGATAGATGGAAAGTTTGAGAGCTTAAGCAAGAGTGTGTTCAGGTTGGTTTGAGTTTGTAATCCATTCTTAGTGTGTGCAAAGTGTTGCATGTGTTTCAATCTTCCTTTCTATGCTTGAAAGCCAAATAGTTTCAAGATAGAGGTCATTTAGGGTTCTAAATCTTTTAAGATCTTCTCCTTCTTCATTTATTGAGAGAAAGGAGAGTGCTAGGTGCATTAGAACAGAGCCTAAGGACACAAGAAGATTTTAGCATCATGACATCCAATGGTGGAATCATGTTGGAAGCTAAAGAGAGGTTAAACTCTACAAACTATTCAACTTGGAAAGTGAGGATGGAGTCTTTACTAGAGTTGAATGAGCTAATGGATATAGTTGTGGGAATTGAAGAAAGACCTCTAATTCTTCAAGAGCAACTAAATTTTGATAGAAGGGCTAAAAGAGCCTTACATATCATAAAGATGAATGTTACCAATGAACTTCTTAAAGAAGTTGGTAAATGTACTTCTTCAAGTGAAGCATGGAATGCTTTGAAGAAGATCTATGAGTCCAAATCCACATCTAGGGTTCTCACCCTAAGAAGGCAAATCTTCCAAAGTTGTCAAAGAGAGGGAGAGAGTGCACATTCATTTGTCTTGAAGGTTAAATCCTTGAATGATGATCTAGCATGCATAGATGAAAGCATAAAGGATGGGGAACTAGTTCAAGTCATGTTGAATGGTTTGCTTGATGAACATTCTAACCTTGTACAATGCTTTGCTATACAAAAGTCCTTGCCAAGTGTCAATGACTTGCAAGAGATCTTGGTGGCTGAAGAGCATAGGTTGCAAGCCAAAGGTGGTGGTGCATCAACACAAGGTGGAGATGAAGAAGCTCTTTTCACAAAGGGCAAGTTCAAAGGCAAGTGGTCCAAGCAAGGTAGTTTGGAGCATGGAAAGCATTCTTCTTCTTTGCAAAGTAGGAAGCAAGATAAGTCCAAGTTCAAATGTTTTTATTGTGGAGTGAAAGGACATTTTGCAAATGAATGCCATAAGAAACAAAATGCTAGTTCTAGGTTGAGATCTAATGTACTTCTTGGAGATGATAATTGTTGTGCTAACTTGGCAAGCTTTGGTGAATCTATGGTCAATTTTTTGGATCCATTGGATCTTGAAGATGCACTAGTGTTACCTACTAGTCATATGGAGTCATGTGGAGCTAAATTAGCATCATGTTTGTACTCTTCTACTCATGGACTTCCAAGGCTTGTTGGTTCTTCAATGGTGCTAGATGGCAAGTGCAAAAATGGAAAAGGTAAGGAAGGAGCTAACTTCATCAATGGAGTTGATGAAGATTCTTCTTTGGAAGTGATTGTTGCTAATGACTTGTTTGTTCATATGGAAAAAGATGGAGATGCTAAGTGTCATTCTTTGCAAGAAGATGGTTGTTCTTCTAATTCTTTTCATATTGATGTATGTAATCATGTGGGAAAAGATGATGGTGCTTTGGGCATGCTTGAAGGAAATGGTTCTTTTACATCTTTTTGTGATAAAGTCATTTGTGCAACAAGTGGTGTCACATTTCTTCATAAAAAGAGTAGATCAAAGGTTTCTATCATGAGACTTGGTGAGGGAGATCACAAGTCAAAAGGAAGAGAAGTATGTGAAGTGTTCAAAGTAGGATGTACTTTGAATGATGTTTTTATGAACGATAGTGAGGAAGAATCATTATCATATGACTCATTACCTAAATCATTGAGTAGAAGTTCATGTTTGAAAAGAGAGAGTACTTCAATCACTCTTATGTTGAAGGTACTAAGGATTCTTTTCTTGGCTTCTAATATTCAAGAGTCTTCTACTTCTTATGGTGCAACTATCAAGAGGGAGGTTTCTAACTTTTGTGGTGCTAGCATTAAGAGGGAGTCTTGTGAAGGAAAGGGCAATGGAAGAGTGGTTCTTGGGAAGATCCAAAGCATGGATCTAACATCTCTTCATCAACTCAAAGCATTCTATGATTGTGGTGGATTGTTCATTCATGGTCAAGATGGCAAAAGGTTGGTTGAAGAAGACTACATGGAGCAACTCAAGTGGCAACTTCTTCAAGGCAAGGGAGATATCATTGGTGAGCTTATTGAGGTTTGTTATGAACTCAAGAGGGCTGTTTTGATTAGGTTTGATACTCATCTTCACCTACTCTACTTCATGTTAAATGGAAATGTTGGAATCTATCTTTTGGTTTATGATGGTGGCATTGTTTTCACTAACTATAGTGAAGGGTCAAATTTGAGCATTGATGAGATCTTGTGGGATCTTAATCATGTGTTTGAGAGGGAGTATCTTCAGAGTTTCAGATCTGAAGATGTTCACATATGCAAGATCTTTGATGTCTTATTGGAAGATCAAGAGGTTGATCTTGGATTGCTTCATCAACACCAAGAGACAAGTGGCAATTCGAAGCTAGTGAAAAGCATCAAAGAAGAGACAAATGGTCAAGGCATTTTGGATCTGTTTTTACAGGTTCTTGAAGGTTCAAGTAAGGTCTTTGGAGCTGCAAGGAAGTGTCTTCTTACTCTACCTCACTTGCCTAATCTCATGTATGAACATTGTTATGTCAATGTGTTGAAATTGTCAAATTTCAATAAAACTAGTTCCATAGTTTTGCATCCTTTGGATCTTGGAGATGGAATAGTTATCATTGCTGGTTTGTATGATCAAGTACATGAATTCATTCAGATCTTGAAAGGTATTGAAGTGGTCAATATGTTTTCTTTTGAACAAAGTTCAAGATCTAGTATTCTAGTGTTGGCAAATTGGCAACTTGTTGACATTGTAGGATCAAGCATTGTGTGCAAATCTTGTGGAGGTACTTCAAGTATTTCAAGTTCAGGTTTTGGTCATTCAAATGGAGTAGGGAACACATCTTTTTGGCATTCATTCACTCAAAGGCTTTCATGGATTGAAGATCTACAAAGGCAAGGTGGTGATGGAAGTTCATTCATGGAGATACATGTTGCATTCACTATATGTATAGTGAAATGTGGAGGAGGCATGCAAACACTTGTTGATCACTTTCATTTACAACTTGTTTGCTGCTATTTTACAGAGAAACCAGAGATGGATACATGGAGGAATTCATTAATTGAGATTCTATGTTCTTTTACATGTACCATTTTTATGATTCTATGTAAAATTGATGTAAGAAATAGTGAAGCATCCTATATGGACACTATTATCTATATCAATTATGTTGTGTCCTATTTTGTACATATTAGGATCCTTGAGAAGAGATCTATTCTGATGATGGAGATCATTCTTAAGTTGGAACAAAGTAGTGTTGTAAAACTAGCAAGTTAAGTTGAAGAGGGAGTGTGAAAATTGTCAACATTTCCTTGTCTAGTTTTAGGCCAAAATTGCTAAAAATGGCACATAGTTTAGGATCTGACTTTTCACACGTGTGAAAAAGGTCTAGATATTTTTAGTAAGTGTATTTTTTCAGTATGAAGAAGTGTCAAACTTCAAGACCTTCGAAATGAGTCCATTTTCATGTATTTTGGACATATATGCCAATTTTACCTATATAGGGCATATTTTAGGTAAGGAGGGTCTAGAGAGAGGAGAGAGAGTCATCTCTCTCAGCTATATATAGCAGGTAGGCCGTGGAGAAACAGGTTGGAGCAGATCCATTGTATTCATTTGCTTAATGAGAGATTTTTCTATTGGGTTCTCCTTCCATTGTTGGCATTGTGTAGTGATTGAGTTCAAGCTTTGTGTGTATGATCTTAGGTGCTTTCCAAAAGTGGTAGGCTGATGTATTATGGACTGTATAATGCTATTTTGGGCCGCACTTGATGTTTATGGAAGTTTCCATTTGTGATAAATGCTTTTTGATCAAGTTCTTTGCATTCTAGGTAGCATAGAATGTGTTGCCAATTCCTAGCTTATGTAGTTTGGAGTGCAAGCATTCAAGCCAATGATCTTGGAGTTTAGATCCACTTAGGATCTGTATTTTTCACAGATGAGGCTCGAGTTCTAAGGTGGATGTGATCAATTGTTGATCCACAACTCTTATTTGACTCTATAGGAAAGGTTCCGCAAAACTATAAGAAAGATTTTGTGAATTCTTCCTCAGAGAATGCGATTAGAGGTTGAATAAATCACACCAATATCAGTGTTTTTAATCATGCCTGAATCTGATCTATGTACTAATAGAGCAATTCTATTATGATTGAATTATGCGTGCAAAAATATGGGTGCGGAAATTGGAAATATATGTGCGAATGTGATAGACAATTAGATAATCAGATAAACAACTGAAACTTTGATCAAAACAAGAATTTTATGTGCATATAAACTGCTCATCCAAATGTCCAAACATAAGCCAAATTTGGCTTTGACTTCCACCATACTTCATGAGGAATTTTATCCGGCATTTTTTATTTCAGAATTTGATTTTGAAAATAGTTTGACGTAGCTACTGCTTCCGCCCATAACTTCTTTGGTGCTTTTGCATGAGCCATCATACACCTTGCAGCTTCCATAAGTGTACGATTTTTTCGTTCAGCTATTTCATTGTGCTGAGGTGTATATGATGTTGTTTTTGTATGCATAATACCTCGATCGGTATAGAAAGCTTTGAATTCATTGGAAATGTACTCACCTCCATGATCTGTGCGAATTTGCTTCAACTTGCTGCCTGTCTGCTTTTCAGTCCAATTCGTATACTCAACGAATTTTTTTTAAGCTTCTGATTTTGTACAAATAAAATATACTACAGTGAACTTGCTGAAGTCATCGATAAACGTAATAAAGTATTTTGCATCACCCAATGACAAAACTCCAAATGATCCACAAATATCTGAATGCACAATTTTCAGTACCTTGATTGCTTTATAAACATTTTTACTGAAAGGTGTTCGAGACATTTTGCCTTTACGACAGGATTCACAGGTAGTTCGAATATCTCGACTTTTGATTTTGACTCCAATTCTCTGACTTCTGTTGGCTTGGTACAAGGCTTCCATGTTCATTTGACATAGCCTCTTGTGCCAGAAAAATGCTCGTGATACAAATTACCATTTCTTTTGCCTTTGGCAACCAGGTTATCAGAATCTTCATTGAATAATCTACAAGAGTTTCTTGTGAAGGTTACTGACATTCTTGTGTCAGCTATCTTAGCTATAGATAGAAGATCTTTACCAAGAGTAGGATCATAGAGAACTTCCTCCAGTTTCTTTTGACCCTGATTCGTGTCTAGCCATAGTACACCAGTTCCATCAACTATATGTTTAGAACTGTCTCCAAGTATAATAAATCTTGAATAATTTGTCTTCTTATACTTAGGCAATATTTGTTTCGAGGAAACAAAATGTGAGGTGGCTCCCAAATTAAGAACTACTTCTCAAATTTGCGAATTTGATGAACAACCTAAATTTTCAAAAACATATACTGCTGAGTTTCTTGTTGTTCTCTCTTTCGCGGCTCTGGAACATTCTGATTTGTCTTTGATGAAATTAGAATCTGAAGGTTCACTTCAATTCTGTTCTTTTTTGTTTCTAGGATTCTGATAACAGTCTATTGCTGCAAGACCCCATTTATGACAATGAATGCATTCAATCTTTGGATTTAACCAACATTTTTCTTCTGTGTGACCTGATCTTCGACATCTGTTGCAGATCTTATCACCAAAAATTTTCTGCTGCTTTCCAGATTGTTGATCATTTGTCTTTGATTCGTCTGAACAATTTCCATTCTTCTTAAACGACTCCCACTTAGACTTAAACTTCTTTGAAGATTTATTCTTCTGAGTGAAAAGAGCTTTTTCGGAATCACCATTGTCATCATAGTATTTGCGTGCTTCTACTTCCTCTTTGACTCCATCTATCGCTTTTTGAAGTGTGCTTATGACATGGGAAGTACCAACCCTACATGGTTTTCCATGTGGCTGGCCTACGTGGCTTGGCTCGCGGTAGCTTGCGAGCCCCACTTCTCTCTCTAGGTCCACTCGAGCCTACATGGCAGAGCTTGGTTGGCTTGCCACACAAGCCTATGGCAAGCCTATGTGGCAAACTGCAACATGCTTGTATGCCAAGACATGAGGCCTATGCCATATGCCTATGTAGTCTACCACGCAAGCCTATGGTAGGCCTACATGGCTTGCCATGTGTTAGCTTTCGAGCCCACCTCTCTATCTCTCTCTCTCTTTGGGTCCACTCAGGCCTACATGGCAGAGCTTGATTGGCTTGTCGCACAAGCCTATGGTAGGCCTATATCTGGCAAACCCCAAGCTTGCATGATATAGGCCTATGGTAGGCCTGTATCTGGCAAACCCCAATCTTGCATGATTAGCCATGTGGCAGGCCTACATGGCTTGTCATGTGACAACCTATGATAGGCTTGGTAGATAGTAGGCCTATGTGGCCTACTACAAAAGCCTATGTAGGCCATGTGGCAAGCCACACAGGCCTATCATAGGCCTACATGGCTGGCCACGACTTTTGAGTCCCACCTCTTTCTCTCTCTAGGTCTAATCAGGCCTACATGGAAAAGCCTGGTTGGCTTGCGACACAAGCCTATTTTAGACCTACATTGTTTGCCAAATGGCAACCCTAAGCTTGCAGGACATGACATGTGGTAGACCTATGTGGCTTTCCATGTGGCAGCCTATGACAAGATTGGCACATAGTACATTTATGACATGCCTATGTGGCCTGGTACACAAGCCTATGGTAGTTCTACGTGGTTTATGACATGGAAAGTATGAATCCTACATAGTTTTCCACATGGGAGGCCTAGGTGGCTTGCCATGTGGTAGCTTGTGATCCCCACCTCTTTCTCTCTCTAGGTCCACTCAAGCCTACATGGCAGAGTCTGGATGGCTTGCCACACAAGCCTATGGCAAGCCTATGTGACAACTTGCAATATGCTTGCATGGTAATACATACACACACATACATCGGCCACCCATCAACGACCATTGGCTTTCCTCCTAAACTTCCTCCTAAACCATCGGTCGCCATATAAATCATCGTCCGTCACCCAGATTGCCACCCGTTTGTCAATGAGAGGCATACCCACTAGTCTATATATATAGTTTAACTTACATACACTTTTAGAACTACGTGATTTTTCACATGGCAAATCCCAAGCTTGCATGACTTGCCATAGGGTAGGCCTACATGGCTTGTCACGTGACAGTCTGCAACAAGCCTGGTAGATAGTAGATCTGTGACATGCCTATGTGGCTTGCTACACAAGTGTATGGTAGTTTTACGTGGCTTTCCACATGGCAAGTCCCAAGACTACATGGTTTTACACATGACAAGCCTATGTGGCAACTTTCGAGTCCCATCTCTCTCTCTCTCTCTCTCTCTCTCTCTCTCTCTCTCTCTCTCTCTCTCTCTCTCTCTCTCTCTCTCTCTCTCTCTCTAGGTCCACTCAAGCTTACGTGGTAGAGCCTCGTTGGTTTGCTACACAAGCCTATGGTATGTCTACGTGGTTTGCCACATGGCAACCCCAAATTTGGGGATGGAGGTATGGAACCTAGAGAGGTATTAGAAAGTCATTGGATGACTATTTTTCTAAACCTTGGGCCTCAACCTTGATTTATATCACTTTATTGGTCTTGGACCAAACTATACATGCACAACTTGGGCAATGGGTCCTCGTGGGAGGTCGCCCTCCCAAAGGGTCCATTGAGTTTCAAGTTCCACAAGAATAGCAATCAAAGAGTCATAAGTTATGGAAGTTGTCTGATGACCATCCATAAGCCCTATGAAGGCTCTTGAACTCCTCTAGGCCTCTCTCTTTTTCATTGGATGTTCTCCATAGTGTATTGGAAGGTACCAATTGCCATCTATATAAGGCGAGTAGGGCGCCCATAGGGAGGAGGAGAGATCTCTTTTGCTTGTATTACTTATGCTCTAGTGTGGCTACTAGTGTGTAGAGTAATTTCTTGTGTGTAGTATATTGAGGGTTTGGATCTTGCTTATGGTATGAGATATAGGTAGGGTTTGGATCTTGAGTATGCTATTGATTGTTTTGGTATGCTTGTGATTTGTTTATGGTTAGCAAGGGGTGCTAGATAGGTCTTGGTTGGAGCTTGGATCTAGCTATGGTTGAATGGTGAATATTTGAGGCCAGTTTGTTATCTACCTTTGTGTATAAGAGTAGGGACATAGGTGGAGGAGAGATCCTTGGAGGCTTGCAGATCCTTACTTGCAGGTGGAGGCATCCTAGCTTGGAGTTGGAGAAGCATCTTGGAGCTTGCAGGTTGCTTGGAGCTTGTAGCTTGCAGGTTGTTTGGAGGACATTCTCACCTTTACTTGTTGAAGTGGTATCAAAGCTAGACAAAGGATGATAACCTTTCTAACCTTCTTCATGTTCTATTAAGATCACCAACTAAATTTTTTTGGAGAAGATTATTGGCTTTTCTAGTGGTAGAAAGCTTGTAGTTGAAGTACGCAATGAATCTAGTTCTCTTTGGAAGAGGTAGTGATGCTTATAGAATTGTTTAGAGGTTGATTTTTTTATTATAATTAGAGAAGATGAATGTGGGCTGTTGGTTTAGAACTTTTTTGGAAAAGGATGTGTGGAATGGTTAGAGGAAGTCTTCCTCTATATCTGCAAAAAAATTTTTGAAAAAAAATTGATTCTAGCTTGTCTTTTTTATCAAAACTAGAGCTTTTTGCATAATTAAAGTGTTTAAAGTTCTGATTTTCATTTTGAAGTTTTGGTTTTCAGACCTACAAATTTGAAAATTAGATCTAAAAAGTAAAGTTTTCATCCAAACTTCATTAGTTACACCTTTCTATCTCCTAGCTTCATGTAGATGGCATTCTAGGAAAGGAATGGTAGTGTAACTTTGTGCATAAAATAAGTTTTGAAGTTATATTTTTTGTCATTATGAAGTTTTAATTTTCAAACCCGTAAATCTAAAAATCAGATCTGAAAATTGAAGTTTTCATAAAGCTTTATTAATTTTCCATTTCTAGACACTAGTTTCATGGATTTGGAGATCTAGAATAGTGAGAAATAAAAATGGAATTGGATTGGGATCTTTATGTAAACATTAGTTTGGATTTAGTTAATTGAAGTTTACATAAAGATTTGGTTTTCATTTTTGTTTGGATTAAGGCAAATGTAGCTTGTTGTTGTTGTTCTCTTAAGCTTGGATTGAGCTTATAAACAATAAGATTGAATGAGTAGAAGTAAAATGCTTTTTATTTGCATTGGATGTAAGAATTAAAGCATTTCTATCATTGTAATTTGAGTCCTTGTTGTTATATTTGCATAATAGGAAAACACACAAGCAACACCAATGGATCAAACCAATGATAACCCAGCTTTTGATTTATCAAACCCATCCAATGTGGCACAAGCTCTTGAACTTTTATATCAACAAATTCAAGCCACTAATAAGCAGCTTCTTGAAACTAATCCAAAGAACCAAGACTTGGAGTCTAGGTTAGCCAACCAGAAAAAGCATGTAGTTCCACCTCCTGTAAAACTGTTTAAGGGGGAGAAGAAAGATAAGAACTTACAAGTGGTAACTTCATGGCTTCATGTTTGGAACAAATACTATGGCATGAACCAATTCCCTGAATGTGAAAAGTTATCCACTGTTACTATGTTTCTTGAAGGAACAGCCTTAGTATGGTGAGATGACCTAGTTGCAAAAGGCAATCGACCTTGTACATGGGAAAATTTTTGCATAGTATTTAGGGAATACTTCCTACCACTGTTAGATGACTATGAACACTTTCAAAAGTTGAGTCATATAACAATGAATAAAGGTTTGGAACAATTTATTCAAGATTTTCATGAGTATTTGAATCCACTTCATAGTGATATTCCACCTAAGATACAAATGTTAATGTTTATCGTGATATTCCATCTAAGGTACAAATGTTAATGTTTATTGATGGGTTACCAAAAGATTATCAAGTGGATGTTTGTAGGAACCATCCAAAAACCCTTGAGGATGCTATTAGGGCCACAAAGTTTTTTGATGACACAACTAAGCCACCTAGGGGTCAATAGCCTAATGAGCAGAAAAAAGGTTTTCAATCTAAGAGAAGGATAGGGAAGCTGTTAGTGAAATACATCCCAATTCCAATAATCCTAAGAAAGTCAAGAATTTTTTTAAAAACCATCAGGGTGGCATTGATAAAGCTGAAGCTCGTAAGAAGAACCTATGCTTCAAGTGCAATGACGAGGGCCACCTTGCATGAGATTGTGTCAAAAAACAAGCTTCAACCTTAGGTAATCTATCTCAAAGTAATGAGATGGATGTTTATGTCCTTAGTTTTTTAGTTTTTGGACCTAATGACCTTATTTGCATTAAAGGTAAAGTTAAAGATCAAGTTGTTAATGTCCCTTTTGACACAGAATCCACTCAAAAACTTTATTAATGTAAATTTGGTGTAGACATTAAACCTTCCCACCAGAAAAAATGAGAAAAAGTATTGTGTGACAATGGCATCATGAATGAATTCTGCGTTTATGGATTATGTGGTTTCTGATTTAATATTGCACATACAAGACTATTATGAAAAACTAGAATTCCATGTTGTTGCATTAGCAAATGTGGATATTGTTCTCGGGCAACAATGGCATCTTGATAAGAATAAATTATTGAAAATTGATTTTGTTGAAAAATCTTTATCTTTTATGCATGAGAATTCTTTAATTAAGATCATGGCTAGTTTAAGTCTTGACACTAAATATATTAACCCTTATTCTAAACAAGAAATTAATTCTATTATGAAGAATTCAGATTTTAAAGTTTATCTATGTTTTCATAATGATATCATTTGTCTCAATGATGTAGAACTTAACATAAATGCCATGAGTATATCCAGGGAGAACACTACAGAATTTGAAGCCTATAATGAACTGAGGCAGGAATTCAATGATATTTTTTTAGACCTTCCTGTAGGTTTACCACCAGAAAGGACAGTTGATCATAAAATTGACCTAATACTTGGAGCAATTCCAATTGCACAGCATCCTTATAGGATGAGTGCATCAGAAGAGGCTGAGGTAAGTAGGCAATTACATGATTACTTGAAAAGGGGGTGGGTACAACCTAGTAAGTCTCCTTGGGCATCACCAGTGGTTCTGGTTGCCAAGAAGGATGGGACTATAAGGTTTTGCATCGACTATAAGAAATTGAACAAGGTAACCATTAAGAATAAATATCCATTGCCATGGATGGATGATCTAATAGACTATCTTTGTGGTGTTGGGTACTTTACCAAGATAGATCTAAAATCGGGCTACGTTAGATGTGCATTAAGGCACAAAATATATCAAAAACCGGGTTTCGAACTCGCTTTGGTCACTACGAATTTTTGGTGTTGCCTTTTGATTTGACCAATGCACCGACAACTTTCTAACAGATGATGAACAATTTGTTTAGGCCATATTTGGGAAGATTCGTAGTGGTATTCTTAGATGATATCCTAGTGTTCAGTAAGACTTTGGCGGAACATAAAGAGCATCTTAGGATTGTCTTGGACATCCTAAGAAGGGAAAAGCTCATTGCCAAGGAGTCTATATGTGACTTTTTTGCTAACGAATTGTCCTACTTGGGGCATAATTTTTTCGAATGAGGAGTGGAGATTGAGCCCGATCGTATCCAGAGGGTTATTGATTGGCCAATTCTTACCACAATTTGGGAAATCAAGTCTTTCTTGGGATTTGTTGGATTTTTCCGTCGGCATATTTCCCAATTTGCTTGATTGGCATTTCTCCTTACCCAGGCCTTGAAAGGCTACAAGAAGCTAAGCCGAAGGGCTAAGAGTCCACTAGTGGTGTGGACGGAGGATATGAATAATTGTTTTGAGTTGCTTAAGAAAAGTGTCACTTCGGCACCAATACATGAATGCAAGAAACTCAATCTTGCTCAGTCTAGGTATTGTACCTATGAGAAGGAACTGTTAGCAATTGTTCATTCCATGAAAATTTGGCGACATTATTTGTATGGAGCCAGATTTGAAGTTTTGACGGATCATCAAACTCTTCGATATTTCTGTGATGCTACAGATTTAAAGGGGAGGCAAGCTAGATGGACTGAGTTGATGCAAATCTTTGACTTTTTTCTACGTTATTGTAAAGGAAGTCAAAATACTCTAGCGGATGCTTTGAGTTGGTTACCGGTTATTAATTAGTTATGCTTTGTTCTTATAGAATCAAAATTGTTTCAGTTTCTTCAAGGACTATATGAGTCGAAAGATTGAAATGGATTTTCTAATTCGAAACAAGATTTTGTTTTGTAAAGGAAAGGTGTGCGTACCGGAAAATGACACTATAAGGGCCCAAATCTTGCATGAGTGTCATGATAGTCCATGCGCATGATATCCATGTATACAAAAAACGCTTGACTTAGTTTGAAGGCAATTTTGGTGGCCTAACATGAAAAGTCAATTAGAGGCCTATGTACTTAAATGTACTAAGTTCCTATTAAATAAAACAGAGAGGCTAAAAGCTAGTGGTCTATTACATCCTTTAGATATTCTTACAGGAAAGTGGGAGAGTATATTTATGGATTTTGTGGTCGGGCTTCCACGTAGACCTATTTTGGAGCTGTGAAAGGCTAATGGTGGGCGCTCTACTACTACCAAGAGAATCTCCAGTGGCCGCGGACAGCCATAGAGAAGAGAGGGCACGGGATCAGAAAAGGAGTAGGTAGCCATAGAAACCCTTTTGGAATCACCATAGCCAAAAAGCAAGGTGCAAGAAGAAGAAGAGAGAGGACCCGCGTGGAGGCTCGCGCGCAGCCAGTGTGAGGATGAAGGTAGCATCTCAAAGTGCATAGCGGCCGGAAGCGTGGAGTTCGATGCGCTGAAATGCGCAGGATCATTGGATGGAGGATCCATGGAGATCAACAGTCAGGATTGTAAGCTCAGGGAGCAGCGTGGACCATCGGATGTAGAAGGGCCGTTAGATGGCAAGTGAAGGGGCCTGAAGGGCAAAGGCACCCTTCTCTTCATTAAAAATTCTCAATGTGAAATTCATTAAAGGGACCCGAAGTCCAAAGTGGACTTCACTTCATTAAGAAACTTCAGTTTGAAGTTACAGTTCAAATTTGCATTGGAAATGGATCTATCTTTGGCTAGAGGGCATCTTTTTTGGCCATCCTTGGGCCAAAATGACCCCTGAAACTAGTTGCTCAGAGCCAGCGGACAGAGCGATGTCACAGACCGGGAAAAAATGCATTTTGGGGTGTTTTTGTTACCATTCTATCGAGCGGAGTGTGGGTGACCTAGTGATGGTTACATTTGCTATTTGGGTACCGTAGGGCTAGATTTGGGAAAAGTTTTGGCTGGTGAAACCTGGTACAGGGCGGTACGATGAGGTATTATCGCTTCGGAATCATTATTACTTACTCCTAACATGGTAACAAGGCGTTTGGATGTTGTAAATGTAGTATGGGGGCGAATGGTAGTGAAATTGTGTGGAGAAAGCTAGTATTGGCGACGGAAGTGTAGTTTGGCGGCATGACTACTCATCATTGGCGACAATTTTGAGAGGGCAAGCAATCACAGGTGAGAAGTAGGCATGGTATGCCGATTACAGGTGAAAAATTCTTGTGATCAGATTCAACTTTTGGGGTTTGAACCAACCAACGTCAAGTGGCGTTTTGGGGGAACGCTCTCACAGGCATGATCGGCAGTGGCATTGTCGAGTCAAGTGATAGCTGCATTGACACACGCATCTGTAGCTTGGAAATTTTTCATTCGGAGAAGAATATGGGCTAGCTTGGAGGTACAAACATATTGGTGGTCACAGGTCATGGAAGTGCGAAGTGGTGCCAGTTGGAAGCCATTGGGCAAGATAGCAGACTTGCATTGGACGAGCTGTGTGTGGGACACACAGAGGATGAAAAATGGGTCAGTAATCACACTTTGGATGCTCTTCGAGAGCAATGAGTGTGATGATTTTGCAGTTTTGCAGTCGGTAAGTCAATTTTGATCAAGCCATTTTAGTTGTGGAGCAGTGTATCAGGTTTGTCATCGAGGAGATACACTTCAACTGCCAGTTTGGGTAAGTCAAGTCAATTTGCCATATCAGTCTTGCATCAGGGATGCAGATTTCAGTGATGATAGGGTGTAGATCATTTGGTTTGGGCCATGGAAGATCTCACAAGTTCACTTGGAGGGATATTGGCATGCACAGTCATGTGAGGGTCTTGATGGTGGCTTTGGAGTTCACATCTCAGTGTATTCTCAAGGAGTGGTTTGGAACCATTCACAGGAGCAGCTAGGAGCTAGCTTGGAGGAATACAGGTGGGCACTACAGGGTAGATGCTCAAATCTTTGTGATCAGGGATGGCATTGGGATACCTGGTAGGGATAGCACTACAGGATGACATGGGATGATCATCAGGGGGCAGCTATTTCATATTGGACTTGAGCCATTGGCATGGATAGCACTTATAGGTGGGATTCATGATGGGATCAGAAAGCTGCAAACACAAATGGAAAAAGCGTGGAGCTTTGGAAGCCAGCTCTAGGTTGGAGAGCTGATGGAGATTGCACGAGGTGTGATCGAAGGGCAAACACTATGATGAGTGTTTTGCTAGCGATCTACTGTAGGGGACACTGATGGCGAGGACTTCATGGTGTGCTCATTTGGGAGTACATGATGGCATTACAGCAGAGAGCCAATCATTGGCATTGGCATCGATGGGGAGGCATCTACCATCACGGGAGTGGATAAGCTACCTATAGCTTTCATGCATTTGGTTGTATTTTCAGGAGTCTAGGCTTGGCACAGGTGTTGGATTTCCTTTGGCATAATTGTGGACTCTTAAGCAAACAGACAATGCCCTAATTGTCGTTATAATGGTTGCGGTGAATGGACTATAACTCGTATGATATATACAAATTTCGTTATTTACAAAAAATTTCAAATAGTGGGCAAGGGATGTCTCACCCTGGCTTGGATACTTTGAAGTATCGGCCTGACCCGAAGTGTCGGCCTTCTGAGTATGTGGCCAAAAAGCTGAAAAAGCCAAAGGTTGGTTGAAACAAAATCCTGGGTCATTTTAGACCTACTATCGCATTTTATCAAAATGCGAAAAATGCAAACTGTCTGACAAACAGTTCAAATATGCAGACTGTGCAAAAACTAGTTAAAATATGCAGCAGTCTAAAAGATAAGGAAAAGATACCAAGGCTTTAAAGTTGAAACTCAATGTCTCTTCAATTCCATCGTACATAAATAAGGTATGTGAATTGAGCACATGACCTTGTAGAATAGGTCGAGTTTGTGTTAGATAGATTTAGTTGTGTTTACATGCAAAATGTTAGGTGACATGCAAAATTAGGTAGAATGCAACATGCAATTTTAAGATAGATGATCTACACAAGTCTAGTTCATCTAGAAAAGTGACATGCAATCCATGCAATATCATGCATGTAGTTTGGCATGTGGATCTATGACAATAGAGTCTGTAGAACAATTGATCAGACAGATCTTGATTCTACCAACAAAGCACACAGTTTACTTGACAAAGGATGAGAAAGAAATGAACATGAACTCAAAACTTTTCTATTCGTGACCAATTCAAAAAGATTCATAAAAGATTCTCACAACAATGTCTTGTGGAAGCTTGTGGCTTTCTTATTGAAGCTCGAAAGATTCGCGAACAGAATCTTGTCACGAAATTTTCTGTTTCTTGATCAAGCCTCAGATGTCGCAAAATTGTCACGAACAATTCGTGAAATGTTCTAGACTGTATTTCAAGCTCAAGAATTGTCATCTGTTGTGAACGATTCGTGAATGACAAAAATGTCGCGAAGAGACAAGTGTCGCAAACAATTCGTGACATCAGTATTTGAAGATTGATCTTTTCTCAAGTATTTCACCATGCTGTCCAATTTTCTCCAAACTTCTACTTTGAATAGTCGAGTAGAACCTAGTTCTTCAAAATCTTGAGTTGTAGCTATTATCTCTTTCCAAACCGTATACTGAATCTTGGTTTCTTTGCCAGAATAATTTGATAAACATCTACAAGCTTTGGATTGCATAGAATATTTTCTGTTTTACTTGAAAGCATGTCATCTTTTTTTATCTTAACATATAAAAGTCAGTAGAGATCAGGACACTCATAGTATTCACAACAACATGATAAACAAATAAACTATGAGTGGAAAATAATAAATAGCAAAACTAGTGATTATGATTGAATCAGAAAGTTCAAACAATATTAAACCAAATAAGCTATAATGTACTTGAATGTACGGATTCTTCTTTTTTGATAATCTCTTCTGGATGATAGATCACATATCCTTAGTAACCAGTCTTTTTCTCTGCTTTTTACCTTTCTATTGAACAAATCCATATCTTTAACAAGAGACAAATATGAGATACGCATGGATTGAAATGCAATTTTTATCTCTTCATTACTAGTTGTAAAATGATGCAAAAAAGATTTCAACATTTGAATTTCCTTCTTGAACATCTCATTTTCTTCCAAACAAGACAACGTTCATTTCAGCAGAGACTGACGTCGCAGCCTTTTCACACTCATCCCATACAACTGTGCCAACAGATTTGACAACCCATGATCTCCTACAGACAGCACATCCACTTTGTACTTTCTTCATCTGAACACCTATAAATTGTGTATATATATTGAATACCATTTGCGTATTCAACAAACAAGTGTGTGCAAAATAATAGCATCAGATGCTTATCAGAGATAGATGAAGTAGATGCCTTGTGCATTGATTCTTTTGTATTGTCAGTAATAGGTTCATTCCTTTTAGAAATTGAATTAGCTTTGTAGAGCACACGGTTTCGTCCGCTATTGTCTTGTGTTCCATAGCATTATTGACATGTATATTTTGCTATACTTAATCTGATAACAGCTCTGTTGTTCTGCATTCAGATTTGTGTCGATATTGCTATGCTTTTTCTTCATTCTGTTTGACTCTATTGTTGCTCAATCTGGTAATCTGTTTTAATTAGTCTAGATGTTGACGACTAATATTTAGTCTTGCCTTTCGCGAATCATTCGCGACTGATTATCAGTCAAGCTCAGTCTAGCTCTTCGCAAATCATTCGCGACTAATAATTTGTCTAGCTATTCACGACAAATTATTCTTCTGGTGTTTTGTTAATGTTTGGCTACGTAATCAGAACGACCGTAATTTCTATCAATAATGTTCTATTCATTTTTTATAGGCATAGTCATGCTTAGGAAAAGAGTAATATAGCCCATTCCGCTACGCACGAACACTTTCTATTCGAGTTCATTTCTCGTTCGAGTTTCGAGTTCGTTTCTTTTTCGTGTTCGTTTTCTTTTCGAGCTACTTTCGTTTCTCACACTCACATGCCCTCTTTCTCCAACATGGTATCAGAGCTATTTTCGTAGCCTGATAGGCTTCCACAGTACAAGACTCTACTAACCGATAGAGGTACTTTCTTTTTGTTCTGTAACTCAGTGCCAGAGTTTCATACTTAAGTCATTGATAGTTTTTCCTATCAATTAGACTAATTTTCCACATAGATTCCCAAGGGAAAGCCAGTCCCATCATGGACAAGCTTGTGTGAAAAATACAGATCCTAAGTGGATCTAAACTCCAAGATCATTGGCTTGAATGCTTGCACTCCAAACTACATAAGCTAGGAATTGGCAACACATTCTATGCTACCTAGAATGCAAAGAACTTGATCAAAAAGCATTTATCACAAATGGAAACTTCCATAAACATCAAGTGCGGCCCAAAATAGCATTATACAGTCCATAATACATCAGCCTACCACTTTTGGAAAGCACCTAAGATCATACACAATAGCTTGAAGACAATACACACAACAATGCTCTCAATGGAGGAAGAAACAATGACAATGATCTATTGATCTCAATGAAGCATACAAAAGGTTTCTCCAACCTGTTCTCCACGACTTCCCTACTATTTATGGATGAGGAAGATGACTCTCTCTCCTCTCTCTAGAAGGTACTTGACCCTAGATATTCCCTATATAGGAAAAATAGCTAAAAATGGCTTATATGACCAAAATACATCAAAATGGTCTCATTTTGAAGGGTATGAAGTTTGACACTTCATCATACTGAAAAAATACAGTAAATAAAAACATTGTGGCCTGGTTCACACGTGTGAAACTCCAGAACCAAAACTATTTACAATTTTAGCCAATTTAGGCCTCAAACTAGCTAGGAAATGTTGACAATTTTCACACTCCCTCTTCAACATTGGATGCTAGTTTCAACATAGTCTTTGAGCACATTCCAAGATTAGATCTATGCATTAAATATAGGTCCTTTCCCAATGGTTTGGTGAAGATATCAGCCACACACTCCTTTGAAGAGACATGTTGAAGCTCCACCTCTTTGGCAATGACTTGATCTCTCACAAAATGGTGAGCAATCTCAATGTGCTTGCTCCTTGCATGAAAAACAGGATTGCTTGCCAAGCTTTGGGCTGAAAGGTTATCACAAAGTATGATTGGAGTCTTCTCTGGTTCCAGCAAGTGAAGATCCAATAACATCCTCTTGATCCAAAGAATCTCCTTGGTGCATGTTGTTAATGCCTTGTACTCGGCTTCGGTGGAAGATAGAGAGATAGTTGGTTGCTTCTTTGATAGCCATGAGACCACTCCATCTCCAAGATAGATTGCAAAGGCACTTGTTGACTTCCTATCCATTTGATCACCTGCAAAATCTGAATCTGAAAATCCACAAAGGTTAGGTGTAGTACCTCCATACAAGATGCCAAAATCTCTAGATCCCGAGATGTATCTAAGTACTCTCTTTCCTAGCTTCCAATGAGCCTCACTAGGATCTTGCATAAATTGACTTAGTTTACCAACCACAAAGCTTAGATCAGGTCTTGTGATGGTTAACCATATAAGAGATCCTATTAGCTTTCTATAGAGAGTAATGTCCTTGAAGGATCTTTCATTACTTCTTGTAGTTAGCTTTACATTTGATTCCATAGGAGTAGAAACAACTTTACAATCTTCCATATGAAACCTTTTTAGAATAGAGTTAACATACTTTTCTTGACATATGAATGTAGATTTAGAAGTTCTAATAATCTCTATTCCTAAGATATAATGAAGTTTACCAAGATCTTGAATTTCAAACTCTCTTTTGAGTGCCATCTTGATTTCATCTATATCTAGATTGTTACCACCACTTAAGATAATGTCATCAACATAGATCAAAAGTAAAGTGATATCATTTTCATTCAATCTAAAGTAGAGAGAATGATCATACTCACTCATAACAAAGTTTTGAGAAAGTAAGAAGGAATTGAGCTTAGCATACCAACTCCTTGGTGCTTGCTTTAGCCCATACAAACTCTTTTGGAGATAGCACACATGATTAGGCTCATCATGTGAAACATAGCCCTCGGGTTGCTCCATGTAAATATCTTCTTCAAGATCACCATTCAAGAAGGCATTAGTAACATCCATTTGCCACATATCCCAATCATAAAGAGTTGCAAGAGAGATTAGGATTCGAATAGTTACCATCTTTGCCACGGGTGCAAAGGTCTCATCATAGTCAATACCATATTCTTGAGCATACCCCTTTGCCACCAACCTTGCCTTGTACTTGTTGATTGATCCATCTTGATTTGTCTTGATCTTGAAGATCCACTTACAACCAATTGCCTTCTTGTCCTTTGGAAGCTTTACCAACCTCCATGTGTTGCTTTTGATGAGTGCTTGATGCTCATGATCCATGGCTTGGATCCATTCCTTCTTTTGAATTGCTTCACCTACACAAGTTGGTTCATCAAAAGAGGTAAGAAAAGCAAAGTTAGAGTTGTCCACCACTTGCTTTCCTTTTTCATCATAGGTTAGCCTTGATGGCTTAGCCCTTTGCCTTTGAGTCTTCCTTGAAGTTTGCTTTGGAGTGGCATCTCCATCTTCATCCAAGACATCTTGCACATCATGATGATTAGTAGGCACATCAACATCAACATCAACAACATTGGAAACATTCTCTTCATGAAAGATGACATCCCTACTTATGACAACTTTCTTTGTAGAAGGAATGTACACTTTGTAAGCCTTGCTTACTTCACTATAGCCAACAAACACACCCTTCTTTGATGAAGGATCTTCTTTAGTTCTATCATCAAGTGTGATATTGACAAAACATGTACATCCAAAGATCCTACAATGCTTGACACTCGGCCTTCTACCATAAAGAACCTCATGAGGAGTTTTACCATCCAAGGAAGCACTTGTCCATCTATTACATAGATAGTTAGCACATGCTAAAGCTTCCCCCCAAAAAGACTTAGCAAGATTAGCATGTAGTCTCATTGCCTTGGCACATTCACAAAGGGTTCTATTCTTCCTCTCGGCCACTCCATTCTGTTGTGGAGTCCTAGGACTAGACATCTCCCTCTTAATCCCATGTGCTATACAAAAGTCTTTGAACCTATTTGAGGTGTATTCCCCTCCATTATCAGATCTTAAGCATTTGATCTTTGTATTGAATTGGTTTTCCATTTCATTCTTGAACTTGACAAATGCAGCAAACACTTCATCCTTACTTTTAAGAAGATAGATCCAAGTATACCTACTAAAGTCATCAATGAAAGTTGCATACATCTTTGCCCCACCATTGCTAGTTGTACTAGAAGAATGAATATCAGAATGCACAAGTTGAAAAGCTTCTTTAGATCTAGAAGTAGATCTAGAATAAGCAAGTCTATGAGATTTGGACAAGGCACAATGTTCACAAACACTATTGTTTGCAACAAGACTTTTAGGGAGACCAAGAACAAGCTCTTTCTTTGCCATTACCTCCAAAGATTTGAAGTTGGGATGGCCCAACCTCTTGTGCCAAACTTCTTGGTTTGTCAATTGCTCCCTAGCCATACATCCTTCATGATTAGAGATCACACATGCATCAAGCTTGAAAAGTTTACCATGCTTCCTACCTTGAGCAATCAAGGATCCACATTTACTTATCAAACATGCATCTCCAATGAACTCCACATCAAGTCCTTTGTCAATCATTTGACTTACACTAAGCAAATTCTTAGTGATTGAAGGAATGTACAAAACATTTTCAAGATTTGCTTTCCTATTTGTTGAAAGGGAAATAGGAATAGCGCCTATGCCTTTGATGTCACATTGACCATCATTTGCAGTGTAGATGATGTTACCTTCTCCCTCATAAGACAATAAGGATGTAAAGTATTCCTTATGTCTTGTCATGTGAGATGAGGCTCCACTATCAATCCACCAAGGATCATTATCATCTATGTTGGCTAACAAACTTGAAGTCATAACAAGTGATTCACATGTGTTATGTTCTTCCTCATCTATTGTAAGATTTCCTTGCCTCTCTCCTTGCTCTCTTTTCTTCTTATAACATTCATTTGCAAAATGACCTTTTATCCCGCAATAAAAGCACTTGAACTTTGACTTATTGTTCTTAGTAGAAGAGGAAGAGGAAGAGTGATCATCATGATCAAAGTTACCACCTTTGGACCATTTCCCTTTGCCTTTACCTTTGCCCTTGAATTTGCCTTTTGTGAAGAAAGCCTCTTCACCTCCACCTTGCAAGGATGCACCATCAAGCTTTGATTGCAACCTATGTTCTTCAGCCAATAAGATTTCTTGCAAGTCAACCACACTTGGCAAGACTCTTTGAATTGCAAAACTTTGCACAAGGTTAGCATGTTCATTTAGCAAACCATTCAACATAACTTGGACTATTTCACCATCTTTTATGTTCTCATCAATGCATGCTAAATCATCACTTAGGGACTTAACTCTCAAGATAAATGCATGAGCACTTTCACCCTCTCTTTGCCTACTAGAAAATATTTGTCTCCTTAGGGTCAATACCCTAGATGTGGACTTTGATTCAAAGAGCTTCTTTAAGGCATTCCATGCCTCACTTGCACTTTGACACTTTCCAACTTCCTTGAGAAGTTCATTTGTAACATTCATTTTAATGATATGAAGAGCCCTTTTGGCCTTCTTATCAAACCTTTGTTGCTCTTGAAGTGTGAGAGGTTTCTCTTCAATTTCTGCAACTATGTCCATGAGTTCATTCAACTCAAGTAAGGACTCCATCCTCACTTTCCAAGTAGAGTAGTTTGATGAACTCAACCTTTCACTAGACTCTAGCATGATCCCACCATTGGAAGCCATGATTCTAATGTTTCTTCAACTTTTAGGTTCTGTCCTAAAGCACTTAGCACTCACTTTTCTCTCAACAAATGATAGATAAAGAGATCTATGAAGATTTAGGACCCTAAAACACTTCTATCTTGAACCTAGATGGTTTCCAAGCATAGAAAGGAAGATTGAAACACATGCAACACTTTGCACACACTAAGAATGGATTACAAAATCAAACCAACCTGAACACACTCTTGCTTAAGCTCTCAAACTTTCCAGCAAGTGACCAAATCAAGTTATGGTGTGAAGAGTTACTTGCATTCTTAGAAAATACCCAAAACTAGGATGCCAAGATTACCTAGTAATGAACAAACTTGATCAACATATGATCAACACACTAAGATATTGATTCAACCTGTAAAACCACATGTAAACCACACTTCTAAAAGTTTATAAACTCCAGCAAGTGATAAATACAAGATTTAGAGGTGAATGAATGAGCACACTTAGTGAATCACAAGACTAGCTTCACTATCTTGTCAAATCTTGGTGTTTAGATGTAGATCTAAGATCACTTCACATGAGAATGTTCCTCAACCTGTTAAGAACCTGAAAACACACTTGCATAATGGTTAACACCTTCCAGCAAATGCGCCAATCAAATTACATAAGGAGAGTTACTTACATGCTCAACAAAGTACACCAAAATTTATGCCAAAATTGATGACAATCTTTACAATATGCTCTTCACAATGGAGCTTACAATATGTTCACCCAAAAAAGGGGATCTTTCATCCAAATGGGAGCTTTGCTCAGCCTTTAGGAGAATTACAACTCACTCAAAAGAGCATTTGTCATCCACTTAAGGAGAAGTTTCATCCACTTAAGGAGAGTGTTCATCCAAGAATGGAGATTGTCAACAATAGGATTGAAAAGAACATTGTTAGTATTGAATATGCACAAGCCTCACAATCACAAATGATTAGGTGTTATGATCTGATCCAAAATAGTTTCTTTTCAGCCTCTGATCTTCAATAGACCTGAAATATGCTTTTGATCCACAAGTTCAACTCACAAAACAAAGGTTAGTAAGATTTGATCAACAAAGCAATGCAAAATCATGCTAGAACTTGATCAAACATCCAAATATCACCAAAAATGGAATACTTACTGTAAATAGAAGCCAACCAGCTCTGATACCATGTGAAAAATACAGATCCTAAGTGGATCTAAACTCCAAGATCATTGGCTTGAATGCTTGCACTCCAAACTACATAAGCTAGGAATTGGCAACACATTCTATGCTACCTAGAATGCAAAGAACTTGATCAAAAAGCATTTATCACAAATGGAAACTTCCATAAACATCAAGTGAGGCCCAAAATAGCATTATACAGTCCATAATACATCAGCCTACCACTTTTGGAAAGCACCTAAGATCATACACAATAGCTTGAAGACAATACACACAACAATGCTCTCAATGGAGGAAGAAACAATGACAATGATCTATTGATCTCAATGAAGCATACAAAAGGTTTCTCCAACCTGTTCTCCACGACTTCCCTACTATTTATGAATGAGGAAGATGACTCTCTCTCCTCTCTCTAGAAGGTACTTGACCCTAGATATTCCCTATATAGGAAAAATAGCTAAAAATGGCTTATATGACCAAAATACATCAAAATGGTCTCATTTTGAAGGGTATGAAGTTTGACACTTCATCATACTGAAAAAATACAGTAAATAAAAACATTGTGGCCTGGTTCACACGTGTGAAACTCCAGAACCAAAACTATTTACAATTTTAGCCAATTTAGGCCTCAAACTAGCTAGGAAATGTTGACAATTTTCACAGCTTGATGGAGCCAATTACCATCTGTGGAAATTTAAGATGAAAACTGTACTAATGGCTAGAGAATTGTATGACGTTGTTACAGGTGTAGAAGGAAAACCTTAAGCAGATGACGCAGCAATCGCCAGATGGAAGCTGAAGGATGGAAAGGCTTTCGCGTTGATCATCCTCAACATTACGGATACCCAGATCGGCCACGTATCTGAGGCCCAAACATCGAAAGAAGTCTGGGACATCTTGAGCACACTATACGAAGTGCGAGATATAGCTTCCAAGCTACATCTCAAGAAGAAATTTTACTCCCTCAAGATGGTGAATGGTGATTCCCTACAGAATCACATCAATCAATTCAAGAACCTGCTAAGGCAAATGGTCATTGTCGGATCTGTCATAGATGATCAAGACGTAGAGATGCAACTACTTACAAGCTTGCCAAGCTCATATGACAATTGGGTGATGATCATCACGACACATCCAAAACTGACCCTTTTAAGAGTCATTACTATGTTGTTGCAGGAAGACATGCGGAGGAACGAAGCCTCAAGTTCCTCAGCTGATTCTCACGCTTTATACACCAACAAGAGCACGACTAAGCAAAAGAAGAAGAAAGTCCTAAAGCCATCAAAGCCAGACCAGAAACCAGCGCAGTCACAAAGAACAGTCAAATCCACAAACGAAGAAGGAGCTGTCTACAGATATTGCAAGTGAAACAATTACGAAATTCAAGACTGTCAAATAATGCAAGCAAAGAACAACAACAAAGGGCAGTCGAATCAAGTGAAAAATACAGCTGTAGAAGCTCCACAGCCTATTCAAGAAGCAGATCATGATGCCTTCATGACCAGCCATCAAGGGGCATCCAACGACAGTTCTTGGTTCCTGGATTCCGGAGCCACTCAGCACATGACCGACCTCATTGGCTATTTCAAGTCCTATACACCTTACAGTACCCAGAAATATGTTCACCTTGGCGACAATAGCACACAAGCTATTAAACTTGAAGGTACGGTGAGATTAAGCTTTGCAAATGACCAATCTAAACTAGTTTCTAAGGTCCTATGTACCAAATTTATCTATGAATCTTCTCTCTATAAGCAGAATCACAGATCTAGGACATAGAGTATAATTCAAATGTGATCAATGCAAAGTAGTTAATAGGATAGGCAAGATCCTAGCACTCGGAAAGAGGCATGGATACTTATATAAATTAAGTCATTGCTTTTCTGCCTCTAGTCAGACGCTCAGTACTTCTATTCATGAAAATAAAAGTTTACTTTGGCATTATAGACTTGGTCACTTGAATTATGCTGTTGTACAATAAATGTCTAGACAATCTATTGTTCTTTATCACGACTATCCTTGTGATAAAGTCGAGTTACCTGTCTGTCAAGACTATCTAGTTGGTAAACAGACTACAAAACCACTTAAATCAAGCCATCAGCATATTGTTAGAGGATTGTTAAACATTGTACATTCAGACATTTGTGGCCTGATGAAAAATTTCTTCGCTGAAGGATGCAAAGTATTTTATAACTTTTATTGATGAATTTTTCAGAAGGACTATGGTGTACTTTATAAAGAAGAAATCATAAGCCTTCAACTGCTTCAGAATCTTCAAGGAGCGTGCAGACAAAGAGACTGGACAGATGATCAAGGCTCTAAGGTCAGACAATGGTGGAGAATATATCTCTATCGAGTTTAAGGAGTACTGCCAAAGCCAAGGCATTGAGCAACAATTCATCACTCACTACAATCCTCAGTCAAATGGCTTAGCCGAGAGGAAGAACCGTACCTTGGTTGAATCAACCAAATGTATGCTAGCGCATGCATCACTGCCCAAGAGATTCTAGGTCGAAGCTGTCTCCACTGCAGCTTATGTCCAGGACTGATGTTCGACCAAGGCCCTATCAGATAAGACACCCCACGAGGTGTGGACAGGCTCTAAGCCTTTTGTGAAGAACCTAAGAGTGTTTGGATGCGTTGCCTACGTGCAGATCCCAAAAGACACGAGGAAGAAATTGGACTTCCAAGGTCTCAAGACCATCCTAATTGGATATACTTCATTTGATAATACATACAAGTTGTATGATCCTGATACCCAGCCAATCTTGTATAGCCGGGATACAGTCTTTATCGATGATCAGTTCATCGACATCAAAGGCAAGGACATTGCTCCAGGAGAACTTTCATTGCCTGCCATTGATACGACTGTCCGAGCTTCTGGCTTAGGCGCGTCTATTTTCGACCCACTTTTTGACAGCGAATCAGACATGACGTTGCTGCTACCCAGCAACAAGTCCCAGGAGTGGTTCATCAGTTGAATCCTCCTAGAAGATCGAGCCAAGTGCAAACACAGCCCACAAGGTATATTCCTGAGTCTGCATGTCTCTTTATACAGGAACCGACGATAGTCGAAGAGGCACTCAGCCAACCAGACTTTGATCTCTAGAGAGAAGCTATGGACAGAGAGTATTCCTCTCTGATCAAGAACCAGACATGGTCACTAGTCGAAGCTCCTATTGGCTGCAATATCATTGATTGCAAATGGATCTTCAAGATTTTATACAATGCCAATGGAGCAATTGATCGAAGGAAGGCAAGACTGGTAGCACAAGGATTCATTCAGATTCTCAACATCAACTATAGCGCGATTTTTAGTCCAGTAGTCAAATATTCGTCGATCTGAGCACTCGTCTTATGCTGCAGCTGCCAACCTCGAAGTACATCAACTTGATGTGCAAACAGCCTATCTGAATGGAGTTATACAAGAAGACATCTACATGATCCAGCCCGAAGGATATGTTCTGGAAGGTCTAAAAAATCATGTCTGTAAATTCCACAAAGCACTTTACGGCTTGAAACAGTCTACCAGAGCCTGGTTTCAAAGGATCAACACATTTCTCATCAAACAAGGACTCAACCAAGCACTGCTGATTGCAATGTCTATTCCAAGTCAGTGCAGTAATCCTTCATTATGATCATCTTATATATGGATAATATGTTGTTTTTCAACAACAATAACAATTCGGTCAAGGATTCCAAGCAGATGCTGTTTTCAGAGTTCGATATGACTGGTCTGGGTGAAGCTCACTTCTGTCTGGGCATTCAGATCCACAGAGACAAAGCGAGACGATTGATTTACATCACTCAACAAAGGTATCTTCACAATGTGCTTAACATATACAATCTAATGAATTGTAAATTAGCTCACTCACCGATGGATCCAGGCCTGCATTTGTCAAATGACCAATGTCCCCAGACTAAGCAGGAAGAGGAGCAGATGAGAGAGTATCCTTATCGATCGATCAGTCCTATCTCATGGAACAGTTGTAAGCAAACCTCTATCACACTTTCTTCTACAAAAGCAGAATACATTGCTGCTTCTCAATCTATTAAGGAAGCATTTTGGTTGAGAACTTTACTGTCAGAGGTTAATCTGTATCAGTACAGCCCTACAATTTTATTCTGTGATAATCAGAGTGCTATTGCCTTATTGGCCAACCCTAGATTTCATTTTAGGAGTAAGCACATTAGATATCACTACATCAGGGGCAAGGTTCTCAACAAGGAGGTGAGCTTAACGTATTGCAGAATGCAGGACATGGTTGCAGATATATTCACAAAGGCATTAAGTGTTAATGCACACAACAAATTTTGTCCATTGCTTAGTCTGAAGATCAAGGCATTCACAAATCCAGATTAAGGAGGGGTGTTGGGTTTATCTCCTCTACTCTCCTAAATCCCATTTTAATCTGCCTCCATTCATGCTGTATTTTAACTCATGTTGTTGCACAGTCTACATATTTACATGTAAAATAAGACAGACGAATAAAACGTGACTGTCTGCATAAATACAAGTAAATTCTCACAGGCGAAGAAAAGGCGAAAAATGTGACACTATGTTTTTACACGTAATTTGTGACAGGTGAAAAAGGCACTGCCGTACAAAATGCCGAAGGTGCCCTAGGAAAAGCAAAGGCACCCTCTGAATCAAATTCTAAGGCATTTCGTAAGAGTGACGCATTTTTTGCATCTTTACCAACATTCATTTCAGCAAAGGCTAACGTCGCGGCCTTTTCACGCTCATCCCATACAATTGTGCTAACAGATTTGACAACGACAGGAGCCACCCATGATCTCCTATAGACAGCACATCCACTTTGTACTTTCTTCATCTGCACACCTGTAAATTGTGTATATATATTGAATACCATTTGCGTATTCAACAAACAAGTGTGTGTAAAATAATAGCACCAGACGCTTATCAGAGATAGATGAAGTAGATGCCTTGCGCATTGATTCTTTTGTATTGTCAGTAATAGGTTCATTCCTTTTACAGATTGAATTAGCTTTGTAGAGCACGCGGTTTCGTCCGCTATTGTCTTGTGCTCCACAGCATTATTGATATGTATATTTTGCTATACATAATCTGATAACAGCTCTATTGTTCTGCGTTCAAATTTGTGTCGATATTGCTATGCTTTTTCTTCCTTCTGTCTGACTCTCTTGTTGCTCAATCTGATAATTTGTTCCTAGTGAGTTATTATTAGTCTAGATGTTGACGACTAATATTTAGTCTTGCCTTTCGCGAATCATTCGCGATTGATTATCAATTGAGCTCAGTCTAGCTCTTCGCGAATCATTCGCGACTAATAATTTGTCTAGCTGTTCACGACAGATTATTCTTCTGGTGTTTTGTTAATGTTTGGCTACGTAATCAAAACGACCGTGATTTCTATCACTAATGTTCTGTTCGTTTCTGATAGGCGTAGTCATGCTTAGGGAAAGAGTAATATATCCCATTCTGCTGCGCACGAACATTTTCTGTTCGAGTTCATTGCTCGTTCGAGCTTCGAGTTTGCTTCTTTTTCGTGTTCGTTTTCTTTTCGAGTTATTTTCGTTTCTCACACTCACACACCCTCTTTCTCCAACAATTTACACCTCTTCATTGCACGCAGGTATCGCAGTCCTAGTCTCATGCATCGTAGTCACATGAGTCCGATGACAATGGCCTAGACATGGACGATTCAGCTGGATCTAATAATTAGGCGTTTCATTCAGATATATATTTGTAATTGGAAAATTTATGTATCAATATATATAATTTGTTTAAGTTAAGTCCTCTACATGGATCTTCAATTAGGATAGAATGGAGCCATTTGACAGGCTATATTCGTTGAACTTAAGTTTCCTCCATCAATTTTTTAGTGCTTAAAATGTAACTCAATAAATTTTAAACTTTTTTTTATTAACAATTATGAACAAATGATTTTGCTTACCAGCTTCATAAGAAGTGGTGCAAAAGACACTGGGTTCGGATGGATTCCATTTTTAGGGCAGAATGGAGCCAATAATTCTACCGTGAATTTTTTTTTTTTATTTTGTAACCCTCGGAATAGGGTGCCATTTTGAAAGGGATATACCAAGGGATATCCCTTGGTATATCCCTCGAAAGAGACATGCCACCAACAACCTTTTTATAGGGATATACGGAGGTCCCACGGTATATCCCTCGATATCTCTATGCTATAAACAAAGCAGAAATGAGAGGAAGAAGCCTCAATTATCGAGGTAATTATCGAGGATCTCGTTCCGAGGCATACTTCATGGTGTATACCAAGTTTGTGATGTTTTTTCAAAAAAACAATTCTTCATAAAAGCCTCGGTAATAGGGTCGGAAATCCTCCATAATGTTTTAGTGTATCTCCAATATAGAGGTTTGATATGCAATTCTTCAGATTTACTTTCTTTGTATTGATATCTTTGAAATTGAGTACTTAGACAAGGATTTTCGCAAGGCTGATACTTTTTGACAAAAAAGAGGACTTACTTCTATGGCCAATTCTAAGGCCCAATCACTAAAATAGGGGCTCAAGTCCCTTCAAATGGGTTGGGACCCCATATGACTCCATTATAATGGTATCCAGTTGTTGTTGTCCAACTATCATGGTTGGCACTTCTACAGGTAAATATCAATTTAAAGTGCTTCATGAAGGCCAAATTTGGCCCCACTCTTTGTGCTGGTATTCTTTCTTTAGCCTTTGTGACCTCTTTGTTAACATATTCAATAGAAGATGAAAGATTGTAATTGCTGAACATGTGAAATCAGTTGTTGTTTACTCTTTTGTTGCTCATCGATTATCACCTTCTGAAGTTCCACTATCCTGAAAAAGTTGTGTGCCTTCACGGAGTAGAGGGATCAAATGGGTCAAATGAAGGAGGTCTTTTGTTGAAGTGGATGGAGTAGACACATGAGCATGGATAGGGTTTTGCAAAGGGGTGGCCATCACTGCAGATGCTTAAAGCTGCGTTGGTGCAGGCAGCACTGCAGCTGCAGCATGAGCAGCGGGTAGCGCTGCTGCAATAAAAGGATTTCCCTACATTAGTAGAAACAACAATAGTAGGCATTGCAGCTGTATCTAGCCCTTTCCCTTTCTGTGGAGGCATTTTGAAGAGCTCATTTTCCTTATAGCAACTACAGGCATCGATTTACCATACCAAGTTGCTGACAACTAAATAAACTACCGTTGCATTCAAATGCCAAGATTGCATCTATAGTGTGCAATATACCTCAACATAAGATTGATAAAATGAAGACATACAAGACTAGCTAAGATACTCCTAAATTAGATAACAACACTAACACACATGATGTGTCGTGGTTGTTATTGAGTTAGATCAAATATGGCCAATACAGGCATCGGTTTACCATGACAGATTGAATTTCACTGAAAGCTGAATAAGCTTACTTCTGAATTTTGATGCCAAGATTGCATCCATGCAATATCCTTTCAATATGAGACTGACAGTAAAAGAAGACATTAAAACATTTCAGCTGAAATACTCCTAAATAAGATTACAATATTACAACTAACAGGATGTGTCATGGTTGTTGTTGACTTCGATTGTATGATATGGCATGACAGATTAGATTTTACTGAAAGCTAAATAAACTGCTCTAATATATTCTGATGCCAAGGTTGCATTCCTGGCAACATAGTTAACCTGAGATTGACAAGAAATATCGAATGAGTCTAATTTTCTTTTCTTTGATTGGATAAACTTAGCTATTGCCTCCTCAATATGTTTGTCTATGTATTTGCACAAATATCCTACTATGGTAACGGGATACATAGTACGAGGCTCGAGCACATTGCTTGGTTCTATGAAACTACCTTACCGTTCCTTGTATACAGTTAGGAAAAATGGTTATCCTTGGAGCGTCAAAAGGCCTTCTCCTTGAAGTGAAAAAAGTCATTATCCTTGACGTGAAAAGAAGCCTTATGCTTGAAATCTCAAAAGATCTAACTGTTCGAATGCAGTAAGACCACCATGACTGGCGTTTGAAGAAGATGCACAACTCTGAGGGTTTTTGCCTTTGTCGTCGATATTCTATTCCAGTAGGCTTCAAGTACATCCTTGCCGCCTTGTCTACGAAATCATGCTTCAAAGGAGGACGACTGTCTTCAAGGGTGGGCAGCACTTGTCCGATTTTAAGCGGTCTATACCGAAAAGACACGTCAGGTGGCATGATATCACGCAGACTTACGTATTCTGATTTGGGGTTGATCATTACTACTCGATCGCTTTGTATGACTATTCGCTCAAGTTTGACTCTTAGGTGTTCCTTGCACTCGCTGAGAAAGACATCAAACTTAGTTGCACTGCATCTGCAGAATCTGACATGCAGTTAAAATTAAAGATAAGTCATCATTTGTTGCTTGATTGAGTTATAGTAGTTGAACTGCTTAAGTACTAACAACTCTACAAGCATAATATTTACACAAAGATCACTGGGTTCAATCACTGCCAATGAGGATTCGTTATATGAATCTAAAAAAAGACTTTCAATCAGCCGCTTGAATGAATATCCTAATAAGAAAGGAGCAATTAATGACAACAGAAGTTGTGTATTAATGTGCTGAGAGCAGGATGGATATTTCTCAATGATCTCGAAATTACAATGAGATGCTAATCAACTGTGCCCAGGTGGCGAAGGAAGGAACTGTTCAACAACCTCTTTTCTAATCGGTTTTCCTTGGTGAGAAATTGCAGTTAATTCAGCCCACTGGGTATTACAAACGCGTTTGATCATACTATCCTTAATCTATTGCATATATGCTTGCGCTGTCTGTCTGTCCCCTCAAGCTTAGCTTACCATAGGTAGGTTAGAGTACTGTTCTGCACTTTCTACTGATCGATATTGTGTATAAGTCTGCGCGATTCTCTCTCGCCGAAGCGACAGTCTTCACTTTGTACTTCTGTTTTAATCTTTTTCACACTTCATGGTTGCTCACATAGTCTTCAATCTGCATGAGTATTTCTTTGTTTATGGACGAAACGATGATTGCCAATGCACGCTCATCCTTTTTGATCCATTCGGCTCTCCTTGGGTCTACCACTGGAGGCTATTCTTTTGTGAGTTCGGTCACTGACCAGATGTCTTCACCCTTTAGAAGCATTTTGATTTTGAACTTCCATATTTGGTAGTTGCGCCATCAAGATTTATTGTTATTCTTGTTTGGATCTTTGTAGCCATATTGTGTTGCCTTAGTGAACCCGCTCTGATACCATGTAAAAAAAAAAAAAATTTGTTGTAGAATTTTATGTTTTGCAAGATCCTAAGCAAATGACTACAGATCACATATTATGAGGCATTCAATCAACAAAAAAATGCGAACAATGGAAGAGGTGGATTGGAAGAGAGCAATTGTATTTGTATTATGTTTTGAGTGAGTTGATCAATGTCTCGCTCATTGGCGGCCTATCACTCCTCTCACAAATTCGCTATGTTCAGCTCGTTGGCAGACTTTCATGCATAGCTAGCATTAGAGGAAGTTTGAGTTCAAATAGGGCCGCATATGAATTTGTGCCAAGATCTCTTTTGCATTTTGTCACTATTTTCAACCAATATCTTTGACTCGCTATAAATTTTTAGTAGTAGCTCAGAAGTATGACATCTAACATATCATTGGAAAGAACTTGACCCGGGCTCACTAGCTAATATCATATTATTGCTATACTGATGTATCCCTAACTTCTTCCTGTCCATTGTGCAGTAGTTTTGGGACTTGATAGGGACTAGCTTTCTAAAAAGTGGTTGCTGCTATTTAGATTCCATTTGCTCCGGCTTCATTGTTATGCAGACATCCCTTCACCTGTTTCAGCTCGAATCCCCTCCTCTACGCAGTTCCAGCTACGCTCCAGCTCTCCTAATGTTGGTCAGAAATTATACAACTAGTATGATTAAAAAACCGCATGCATGTCGATGTGATTGCACGTGTAGTTTTTTTCCAACATTACAATCGTACCCTAGGGCCTAGGCCTGCATGTTCTCAATCTGGTGTTCCAAGACAATAGAAATTGCTGCTACCTACACTGTGCTCGTGCTCGTTTTGTTAGAACTCAAAAACTGATTGTTATTCTTCTAGTTCTCAGCCTGACTGGGTTTTTTCTTTTTCCGACCTCTATTTCTTCCTATACCATTTTCCTTGCTAAAGTTTGATATAATCTTTTCATTCACAAGTATCATTTCCTTGCTGCCTACGATATTAGCCCGTTGCAGTTGATTTTGAGCGATTGTTTGTTGCTAAGCACTTCGAAATCAACCAGCACTAGGTCGACGTTGCACTTTGGGCTTGTTCTTCGTGAACACCGCCGCCAAGAGATTATCTCTGATTTTTAACAGGACAATCCTCAGTGTACGGAATTGTAGCTAGCACATAGTTTACTTCAGCACGTATTTTGGTTGGAGGATCAGATGATGAGATTATGGAATTCAGTTCCATCGGCTCCACGTTACTGAAGCAGCTCACGCGGAAGTTCGTCAGCGTGCAATAACAACCAGCCGGAATCTAAAACTCAGCACCACTTCCCAAAGACCATGTTCAAACTATATTAGATCGGCCAAAAGATTTTATAGCTAGCACGGGAAACTAAAAATTAGGACTGCTTCAAATCAACGATCTGATCAAAAGTGTGTGTGTGTGTGTGTGTGTGTGTGTGTGTGTGTGTGTGTGTGAGAGAGAGAGAGAGAGAGAGAGAGAGAGAGAGAGAGAGAAGTTGACAAAAGCAATCACCTTAAAGTCTTAAACTACGCAATTAACCTTCTAGCGCAATCTTATATGTAGATTGCGGAGAGTATAATCAAAAGCTCGCAGTCGCCATTCCTCACGAAGAGAACAAAACAATATGAAAGATACAAGCCGGTGACAAAACTTAAACATAAAGTTAAGCTGAGATATCAGCACTGCGCCATATCAACGATCGGATCACAACAGTGAGCGAGAAAGAGGGAGACAAAAGCTTTCACAGCAAATTAGTTATGCTGACCTTGCTGCTATGAATCTTCATACGACACCTGATCATGATCGGCTTTCAGGTACATTTTATGCTTTCCCAACATGAATCTCAGCTGCTCTCTGTGATTGTGATGGTCTACATCGCTGTCTGAGAGCACACCTGGATCAACAACAACGCGCCCACAAACAAAAAGCAAAAGCAGCAAGAGCAGATTAAAACAATCATCAGCGTTGCTACATTTTGCTTTTTCTCTAATTAGGAAATAAAGCAAAAGCGAGTGAGTGAACGAGGAATTAGGAAATAAAAAGCAAAAGCGAGTGAGTGAATGAGGAATGGACTCCATTTCTAAAAGTAATGGAAGCTAGCGCTAGCCCTAGCCAGTGTCATAGGTGCAAGTCTTTCTTTTGGCTAGGCGGGGAGCTGGGTGGAAGATCGGCCTTTGAGGCTGTTGAGCGTGGGAAGGACCTTAGGCCAAGGGCTGTAGCCCTAGGCAGAAGGCCTCTCCAAGGCAGCAATTTAGGAGGTGGATCTTCCTTGATGTAAACTAACTTTCACTTTTTTACAAAGAAAATGGACCAGCCTCACATAACGTAATCTGTGGGCAAATTTTTTTTATGACAAATTTTTTTACAGGCACCGTCCGGACGCTGGAAGGTTCACGTTAAAGCAAAATTCATGCCAAGGAAGGGCCGGCTCCTCGACCCTTCTGCCCTTATTCTGACAAGCACCTTTCGAGCACAAGGTGCACATAAAAAAAGGTATATTTTTTTACATGCACATTTGACTCCGAGAAGGTGCAAGTAACAAAAGAAAATTAAAAAAAATAGAGGCACATGGATCTCATTGAGGGAGCCCGCACCATGCTCTTCATAAACTTGTAAAAACTAGTTTTACGTAAGCCTTGGAGTAGAATGGTGAATTAAGTAGGGGCTTTAGGCCCAAGAAGGAAAACACCCACAAGGAAGGCAAGTGCCAAAAATGTAGTAAAACTTGAAAATCAATGCTTTACCTAATGTAACGCTAATTTGAAAACAAGAATTGACAATAATTTTATAAAAAGATTTTAAGCATAATCTGTTTATTATAATTTGCCCTAGAGCATTCCTTAGGGCAAAATCCCTTAAAAGAAAACTATGCTCATATTGCACCGCCCTTCAATGACATAATGTCACATAAAGCATTACAAAAGTCAAACAAAAAAATTAGTAGATTTTTTAAAATCCTATATTAGCCACCAATTTAATAAAAATTTGAAAAAAAATTCATGTACATAAAGCTAAACTACTTAAAATAACAAAATTTCGAACAATAATAATGCAAGCAACCTCGTGTTGATCAAGTCATCATTCTAATCTTCCTCTAGCCAAGGAAAATAAATGAATAAAAGAAATTTTACACAAATTTATACCACACCATGGAAGTGGTTTGTTTTGCCAATTTCACATGGGATTCATTGAGCTTTCATGTCGCCCAACATTCTTATTTTATATTCAAAATCCTACAACAATATGAAACCAGTTGATTTTGCCAATTTGGCAAATAACTTGGCTTGCCCAACCAAGCTTGTTGGGGTCTTGGGTGAAATTAACTTCAGTCAACCAATTCCAAATTACAAAATTCCTCTCTTTGTCTCGGGCCTTATGGCTCTGTGTCGAGCCAATAATATGCATTGCTTCATTTCTTTAGCTGTATGTAGCTGTATTTCATATGGCTCGCATACACTTACAATGTGCACTCAAAGTTCACCTAAATCATCTTTTCCAACAAACTACCTATGCACATGTTCATAGTCCATTAATCAATCAATATTGAATTGATCAAAATAGATGTACTGATCTATCTGATCAAAAATATCACACCAGTATCACTCTTGGTATTTTAGCCTAGCTACTATCGTTCAATTCTAAGTTGTTCTTCTAGGCTTGTATATTGATAAGTAGATTTCTTTACAAGAATCCTATGTAGATTTGCGCATTTTTTAAATACTCTGTGTTCTTCAAATCGGTGTATAGTCAGTGTGATGGTTATTGATGTTTCTACTTTTTGATTGTGATTCGAATGCTCGTTATCCTCCTTGTGTGTCTTATCGACTAAGGCAAAGAGCATAATCATGGCTGTCCTTGACGCCTTTGAATTTTGTATCTATGGTTGTCTAGGACACCTACTGACTCATCGATTCATTGATTGGTTTTTTTGTGATAGATGATTTAAACACAATGCTCTTAACTCACTAAGTCTTCCATACCACTATCGAACGTGGTAGTCTGACCGTGTCTCTTGAAACTTCGAGTTGTCGCAATCTTTCGCACATTCCCTCATTTTTCCAACGGTGTCATCAGTTAATTTCTTTTCTAAGCACATGGAATAATCGTCTTCTGGAATTCAACTCGTCGAGCGATTCAATGGCGACAACTTTCACATGTGGAAGTATTACATGAAGATGATATTGTTAGAGAAAGACTTATGGGTTGTGGTCAATGGATTTTCAATACTCCCACAGACCCCCACAACAAGATGTTGATCTTATAGCCAAATGGAAATCCAAAGAATATGACAAAGCTATTGCATTAATATCCATGAATTTCAAGGATTCACAAATATCCCATATCAGTAGCAGAGAGACACCTAAGCAAGTTTGGCTAACTCTCATTAGTTTGTATGAGACCCAAGATGTTACCACTCGTCTATTTTTGGAAAAGAAATTCTTTTGTTGCAAAATGTTATAATCGACCTCCATCAGTGACCAAGTTCAAAATATTATGATGAGAATAACAATGAACTTTGAAGGATGGACCCCATTCCCACAAGCATGAATGGGGCCACAAGCCTAGCCAAAAAACTCTATTAATTTTAATTCTCTCATGGCACACTAGTGTATGCTTGATTGTATGATTGGTAGCTACATGTTGTTGATGTGATTCCTCTTCCCCTTATGATGAATTGATTCATAACTTGGGGGCTAGATCCATAAGATCATCTAGGTTCTGTTGGGTTTGTTTATCCACCATCTGATTCCCTTGTGTTGCTTGTTTGTGGCTTGCTTAGTTTCGAATCCTTGTGTGAGGGACTTTATATTTGTGGTGCCATAGGACCATCGCAAGTGTAGAGAGAGAGGGACCTGGCAAGTGTAGAGAGAGGGACCTAGCAATGAATTCACATAACTACAATGGGAGTAGGGCAAGTTTCCTCCTATGTAAATAGGCCCTACTTTATATGTGCATGCACCCATGCAAGCATATAGTATTCCCATACATGCAATTCATTACAATTGATACTCTACACCATGCGAATGTTGTCCTAACCCGTGCAATAGTTCCACAAGCTATAGGATGTGTGACTAGGTTCTCACAAGGCTATTAATAAAATTTCTGGACTAGTTCAAAGTAATGAGGCGTAACCAATAATGAGACTAAAGTACCGTGTATCCAAGTCTAAGATTATGCTGAATTCTAAATACAGGATGTGGACATAACAAGAACACTAAATGGAATGGATTCATTGGAGAGCTCAGATGCGTCCTTACATGTTGGCTCATGTGAATCTTTGGTATCAAATCCTCCTTAGCCTTCATGTTGTGTGAACCCAATCAAAATTCAAAAACTATTAGACTAGAACATCTTAATATTGACTATGCTTAGTAAGATTAAACCTCTATCTATTTTCTCTCTAGAATAGAATGTTAACGTCTCAACATCATCCATGGGGGGGTCAATACAAGATTTACCCATAAGAGATGCAATGGATTGGTATCTCGATTCTAGTGCCTCTCAGCACATGACTGCATGTAAGTCCTTATTCGAAGATCTCGCACCAGCAGATTTGAAGTATGTCTACTTTGGTGACTCAAGTGCACTACAGATTGAAGGCAAAAGATCTATTTGCCTTTATCTTCCTGATGGTAAATTGACCTTGCTCAAGGATGTACTATATGTACCCAAATTGACCAAGAATTTATTGTTAGTTAGCAAGTTCACTGAACAAGGCTGCAAGGCCACGTTCAATTCAAAACAATGTACCATTCTGGACCAGCACGATAAAGAAATCTTCTCTACAAAGAGAGAAGGTAATTTGTACGTTCTGGGTCACAAATATGCACTTTCAACTAATGTGAGTACTTCAAATGCCCAATTATGGCATCAAAGATTAGGACATCAAAACATGAGATCAATCTTGTATATGCATCACAATAGCATGGTCAAGGACTTCAACTTTAATGCTGCCTCCATCGACATTCGACATGTTTGTGAGATGTGCCTACTAGGCAAACAAGCTAGATCAAGGCCGGATGGTAAAACTAGCTATTGACAACACAAAGCTATGAGTGGAACTCACGAAGCTCCAGCAGGACCTGCAAATAGCTACTCGACATGAGCAAGCACAGAAGGAGGAGGTTAGAATGCTCAAACAACATGAAGATAGCCTCCAAAACTACATCTTGAGCCTCTCTAAGGTCGTGACGGATGCCTCTACCCAAGTCCGAGAACTCCAACAAGCAACAGAGCAACGACTAGCCCCTCTCTAGCCACAATTACAATCTACGAAATGGAGAACACCCATCTGGGAGGGGAAATGCAAGCCCTACAAATAGAAAAGATAGCCTGGATCGCACAACCTATACCTACAGATCAACCACTCACACAAGTCAAAATGAACTTGTAAAGGCAGCAAATGCAGGTATACAGTCAAATGCTCAACAATTACCAAACAGGAATTTGACCAATACCATGCAAGTGCAAACCACGAGCTCAGCCAAGCAAATAATGCCCTCAGAGCGTGCCAAAATCTCAGGGCACAAATACCACAATCGACCCCGGTGATGATTCCAACACCAACAACATATGATACTAGGCAGGCCAGCCAAAGCCACAATCAAGGACAAGCAGTGACAAGGGCGGACAACCAGGATCAAGGACAGGACGCCGGCCTTGATACCACACTACAAGCACGGATCTGAGCCAAGCACAAGTCTCCTCATCCCAAGGCTCGAGGTCAATGTCTGTCAGCCGCACATTTAGAAGACCAAAAATGGTAGAGGATGAAATCAATGTCTACCTAGTCCAGTATCCATACGAAAGCTCACGCGACGCCTAGTAGTTATCTGTGACAATAAAGGAGATCAAGGGAAACGAGTTGGCCTTCCTCCCAGCACTGGCCCCTCAACTGGAACGGTGCCAAAAGCTATTCAAAAGAGACCTTGCGGCCATCAAGGTATGACAATTACGGGTCAATGCCCATTATGTCCCCTACCCACGCAGATCAAAATGGGCGGAGTGCGGCACCCTGATGGACAAGATCACCATTGAGATGATGAATTGGCCATGCATTCATTCAGAGTGCGGATGGAAGATGGACATAGATGCCAAGCGGGCTTTAGTTTAGTTTTTTGAACAGTATGTCAATTGTCCGGATCCAACAGTCCGCGCGGCTGCACAATATGCTCTGGACTTAGAATACTTGATGGGCATTGCCACCAAATGGGAAAACTTCCTCCCATCTATCTGTTTTGACCCGAACACGGTCCTGACATTACAAAAAGTTGAAGACCACCAGCCAATGGCTTGATACTATAGAGTGGCCCTCCTCGGTGACCCCTGGCCGTCACACTTTCAAACATGGATTGAGTAGCATTGGCTTGTGGGTGTCCATAAGTCCTTCTACCCTACAAAGGACAAGAAGAGCACCGCATGACTGAACTTTATGGAAGAAGTGACCGGTTATCTCATCCAATAGATACTAAGCACCTTAGTGCCGAGGGACCAGAACTACTTCAGGCCGGAGGCCCTATTGAGGGTATCATAGTGTAAATAAATAAAATGTCAGAATTAATAGAAATAAGATGCGAGAGTCGTGACATCCTGTGTGCGCAAGCCCGTGGCCCAGTGAGCACTTGTAAATAATCTTTTTGGAATAAATTAGACTTTGGGCCATGTAATTACAAATAATATTAGAGGCCAAAGTTTAAGTCAAGTTTAAGTTACTAAGTTTTTTTAATTAGTCAAAAGTCAAATGGTGGTAGGTGGGGTGTGCTTCTTCCTACACCATAGATTAGTTTGTGTTTCTTATGGATGGTGTCGATTACAATCCCATCCAATAGGAAGCAAGGGACAAGGGCCACCCCAAATATAAAAAGGCACCATTTATAACCATTTTTCATGCTTAACGAGAAGGAGGAAACTCTATCATTTTGGAGAGATGCATCCTCATTTTCTATTCAATACTTGCTAATGCTATTGTGTGCTTGCTTTTTTTGATAAATTTTATAGTTTTTAGGACAATAATGATTTTACTTAACAATAATAGAGAGTTATTGGTTGCTTAATCAATGGATCTATCAAGTTCTACACATTAGATCTTGATCTAGATTCACTACACATGGATTTAAGCAAGAGCAATGGATCAACACATCATAAATTAGTGAGAGCGGCCTCACACGTGTGGAGTACTGTCCACAGTACGGCCTGCACCTGAAACAACAAGTACAATAGTCCTAGATAGCAATCATTCATAGAAATCACAAGACAAATGACTAGAAATCTCACAAAAGTGTAGAATGCAAAAGTCTCATCAATATTCTTAGCAAAATGATGATCCTTTTATAAATCAAGTACATCCACGAGTCTGGTACAGTCCATCAGGTCTTCACATGTTTGAAGAGTGCCACATCACTCAGATCTATCCATTTGATCCATCCTTGATCCTTATCCAAAAGTTGACCTTCTAGAATATGGCTAAAATCTAGTCTCCTAGAATATAAGAATATTCCCTACAAAATAGGATCTAAGGAAAATGGTCAACTCTTATCTTCTAGTACTCTATACACACATGTGAACATCCAATTGCCATGTGGGAGCATATTTACTCATGCACATGCAAGGAAAGGCTAATTTCTAGGTGACTAGTCAACTTGACTAAAAAACTAGTCATATCATGTTCACACTAACTAGATTGATACAAAATCAATTTAGATATATACAAGTATGAAAAGTACATCCTTTCAGACATGGGAACAGGCTCCACACGTGTGAAATCAATATTCTAATGTTCGATCAATATTTACAATAACCAATGTCAAGTGAGAAGTGACAATTTTCAACACTCCTCCTCACTTCTAACTTGGCAAATCTAATGTACATCTATCTACAATTCCAAGAACATATCTTAACTTAAAAAATGGATCTTTGGATAATGGTTTGGTTAAGATATCAGCTATGCATTCGGATGATGGTACATGATGTAGTTGCACCTCCTTAAATTGTACCTTCTCCCTCACAAAGTGGTGAGCTATCTCAATATGCTTTGTTCTAGCATGGAAGATAGGATTTGAAGAAATTTGTTGAGAAGCTTGATTGTCACAAAATATGTAAGGGATCTCCTCGGCCTCTAGCACATGTAGTTCCATCAAGAGTCTTCTTAGCCATAGGAGCTCTTTGGTTGTTGAAGTCAATGCCTTGTACCCGGCTTCACAAGAAGATAGTGAGATTGTATCTTGCTTCTTGGAAAGCCAAGATATTACTCTTCCACAAAGAAATGTTGCAAATGCACTAATGGACTTCCTATCCATCTTGTCACCTGCAAAATCTGAATCCAAGTAGGCTCTCAAGTGCAAGATCCTTCATAAAGTATGCCAAAAAAAGATCATGGATCACTAGGAGTGATTCCATTCTCACTTTCCAGATGGAATAATGTGTGGAAGTGAGTCTCTCACTTGATTCCATCAAATATCCACCCATGGATGACATTGTAGAATGAATGCTCTTCTTAAAATCACAAAGATTTCTGAATTTTAAAAGATCTATGAAGGGCCTAAAGCTTACAAGAATGCCTATAGGCTTGTCTCTATCAAACTAGCACACAAGCTTGGATGATACACAAAGATCTTGCCAAAAATTCCTAGCTTTCACTGTCACAAAAAAAAAATTGCTTTACACTTTTCTTAGAGATTTCACTTCACTAAGGATCTGAACAAATCAGCCTCTAAGATCTGATCTTAGACTCTAAAAAAAAATGCTTCAATGATCCAAAACTCTATTTGGTCATAGGCATTAGCTAGATTGAATCTAGATCAATACGCTTCAAAAAGCACAAAACATGAACTAGTATTGTGATTTTGGGACCAAAAAACACAAAGAAACTTGAAATGAAAGTTGTTGTACGGTTTCACACGTGTGACAAGTACGTACACAGCCTCCAAGTCGTTTTGATCCAAATAAATTCAAGCCATCACTCTACATGAACTCGCCCTCACTAGTATTGGCCAAAAACAAATTTTGCCAATGATCTTTACAAGATTTATGATCCAATGATCACTCTCTTACTTAGCGCTGATACCATGATAAATTTTACAGTTTTTAGGACAATAATGATTGTACTTAACAATCATAGAGATTTATTGGTTGCTTAATCAATGGATCTATCAAGTTCTACACATTAGATCTTGATCTAGATTCACTACACATGGATTTAAGCAAGAGAAATGGATCAACACATCATAAATTAGTGAGAGAGGCCTCACACGTGTGGAGTACTATCCACAGTATGGCCTGCACCTGAAACAACAAGTACAATAGTCCTAGATAGCAATCACTCATAGAAATCACAAGACAAATGACTAGAAATCTCACAAAAGTGTAGAATGCAAAAGTCTCATCAATCTTCTTAGCAAAATGATGATTCTTTTATGGATCAAGTACATCCACGAGTCTGGTACAGTCCAACAGGTCTTCACACCTGTGAAGAGTGCCACATCACTCAGATCTATCCATTTGATCCATCCTTGATCCTTATCCAAAAGTTGACCTTCTAAAATATGGCTAAAATCTAGTCTCCTAGAATATAGGAATATTCCCTACAAAATAGAATCTAAGGAAAATGGTCAACTCTTATCTTCTAGTACTCTATACACACGTGTGAACATCCACTTGCCATGTGGGAGCATTTACTCATGCACATGCAAGGAAAGGCTAATTTCTAGGTGACTAGTCAACTTGACTAGAAAAACTAGTCATATCATGTTCACACTAACTAGATTGATACAAAATCAATTTAGATATATACAAGTATGAAAAGTACATCCTTTCAGACATGGGAACAGGCTCCACACGTGTGAAATCAGATCATCAACATTATTCTAATGTTTGATCAATATTTACAATAACCAATGTCAAGTGAGAAGTGACAATTTTCAACACATTAGAGGAGTTCTAAATCCAAAAAAGACCCTTTGTAAAGATTCTTTTTATATTTTTTCTCTATTTTTTCTTACACATGGACCAATCAAAACACTCAAATTTGAAATCTACGTAATGTAACTTTTTGAGTCCACATTTTGATTCCACACTAAAAATGACATAACTTTTTAGTGGTAAGTCCGAATTTAGCGGAGTTGGGTGCATTGGAAAGCGCTCAACAAGGGCTTTCCAATGATATGTTACACGACATACTTCTAAACTACGATTAAAAAGTTATGGCAAGTCAAATGTATTAGTGCTATAATATTTTAATAATATAAACTACATCTTGCACGAATTCTTAAAGGGTCTTTTTGGAGCTCAAAACTCCTCTAATGTTTTTGCTTTCTAGTTTCTATGTTTTTGGTTTCATTAGTTAATGTTTCTCCATTAGCATCCACAATGAGCAAATGAGCTGATTTCTCTCTCTCTCTCTCTCTCTCTCTCTCTCTCTCTCTCTCTCTCTCTCTCTCTCTCTCTCTCTCTCTCTCTCTCTCTCTCTCTCTCTCTCTCTCTCTCTCTCTCTCTCACAGGTGTAGGTCGCGATGGCGCCCTCCCTTTTGCAGGTCACGATGGAGCCCTCTGATGGAGAGATGGCATGATGGAGCTCCTACCTGCGAGCTACCTGAGTTGAAGCAGATCGAGGATACCCGAGATCAGCTTTGGACATCATAGCTGGAGTTGCTTAATCAGCAACAAATGGAAAAACTCACCAATGAGTTTCAAAATACCTTGAAGTCTATCCAACGCAGTATGCCTCGTCAACCACACACTGCCCAAGTACCTAATAGACAAAAACCCATCTGGTGCCCACATTGCCGACGGGCTACGCATCCTGCTGATGCATGTCTTTCATATCAACCTAACTATACACATGCCATCCAACGATATGAAGAACAACCGTCACAATCTAGACATTCCTCACATTATCACGAATACCCACCAGAAAGTCCAAAACCACTAGCCATACAAGATGGTTATGCCGTTATACAAGGGCCCATGAACAACCGATGTTTCATCTGTGGTAAAACCAGCCACTTCATGGTTGATTGTCTAGTCAAGACCAAGTACCGTGCCGAGTGTCCCAACTGTGTCTGAAAGCACAGTTTCAAAGACTGCCCAAAACAACCCAACAAGATCCTACCTAACCGACATGTCAGTCATGAATCACGATAGGATACTCACGACAACACCACACGAGCACCATGACAACCAACAGTTAAACCTCTTGCTCAATTGAGAAGTTCCTTAAGAACTTCTACATTATCACGACATTTATTAGATCGATAATCGAACATAGACGTTATGTGAAATGAGTTATTGCAAGACGTAGAGGAAAATGATATTTTGTGCTTCTATGCCCAGACAAGGTACCCTCCCCAGGCAATTGACATTTTATCTCCACTCCTACAACCTCAAATCTATACGTCTTTCCATTTTCTGATGACATTTTCAATCACTGGATATAACCAGCTTTAGAAATCTAAAAGCGATTCATCAGAAATCTAAAAGCAATTCATTTCATTATCCAAGCATTTCAAGCCATATCTTATAATATCTACTATCAATGATAGTAGATCTAGTGTCACCAACGCTGTCTTGTTTTTGACAAGGGCATATCAAGTTTTTCTCATTACTCTACAAGACCAATGGGATATTGCAATTGTCAAGGTGAATTATCAATGCTGATGAATGGTTGTTTTGTTCGAACAGTTCTCACTCTGTATACCGTTTGTTTATTTCCTTGTTTCTCTTCATCCCTTTTGTGTGATTGATTTTTGCATGACAAATAGAAACTACACGAGAGTCTTCTATAGAATATCTCTAGAACACATTTTCATTCATCTATCTATTTTAAGATTACCTTGTACAGAGTTTAGGATCTTTGAGCATACTACAACTTTCAAAAATCCACGTCATTAAATAGTTGATTCTTGTCTTTCATAGAGATATTCATCTTCGAGTCAACTACAGCAAGATCGAAACAAATTTAGTTAAAATTTGTTCAATCTTTAGTCAAGTCGCATGTTCAACATGGTTCAACTACGTGTTCCAAACATTGATCCAACCTTGAGCATTTCAGATACCAGCAACAATTTCCCCACCAGTAGATCTTTTTTTTTTGGGGGGGCAGGGGGGCGGAGGGGGGAGAGTGGATCTGCATGGATCCACTAGGAGCAGTTACATTACCAGCAACAACATCAGTAAAATCGACAGACAAGGTCACGAATCAAAACGATAACGACAAGACTAAGAAGACAAAGGACTTAATCAGAAGAAGTACCCCAGTCATGATGACATCCTTCTTCAACCAGCGCTCTTGCCACAACATATGCATCTACTCTCATGCCTATCGTCCATGCCATCTACCGTTGTCACCACCACTACCACCCTATCTTCCATCTGTCTGTCTGCCATCATACCACTATTCATCTAAGAAATCCCCAGGTTTTCCAAATCCTAATAGTTTTACTGAGGCGGCTAAAGGATCATTGCAAATGTCCCGCGGAGACCAACTACCACCTACATTGGTTGGTTAGCCAAAAATGAAGATCTAAGAAAGCAGACGAAGCAGCAAAAAGAAGTCAAGCAAAGAAGCTGAGGAGGAAAGGACAAAACTTAAGCAACAAATGAGTCAGATCGATTTTGATCAAAAGAAACTCTCTAGAGCAATGATTATTGAATCCTCTCCTATGACACCCGAAGAGATCCAAAAGTAATGGATCAAAAGAAGGAGCTGTAGAAAAGCAAAATGCTGAAAACAACAATGAGCTTGCAGGACAAAGTGGGCACCTCACCAAGTAAGTGGTGGTCAAAGCTCGACATTGCAAGCATCCAAGGCTGCAACAATAGTACTATCAGTTCCTTCACCCTTCCACCAAGCCTTCATCATGTTTTCCTATCGTCACCAAACCATCTGTCCAAAATTGTTCCTACCACCAATGTGTTGATGAGTCTATTTTCTTGAATACTGTTAACCAATATTTGTGCAACCTATCAATCGAAGATTCTCCTCTTCCCATCAAGGAAAGAGCATCGACGAGACTGGAATTTCAAGTGAGAGAAGAATTGTGGAAATGCCTAAAAGCAAAATGGAGGATACAGACCTCTCAGAAGTTATTATCTGCCAAAAAACCAAAGATGAAACCATTGATGGCAGATACAAGTGATAAAAAAAGACACGCGGGATGCACTCAAGTGTGCAAGTTGTGAAGCTGCTGGGAGCTCTACAATTTTGAGAATGTCAACCATTTGCAAGAATAAGACATTCTGGTTAGATTGTGGCAAATTGCGGAAAGTAGTTTTTGATAAAGACTACCAACAATAAGCACTTGGTTTTATGCAAGCGAACGAGGTTCTACGCTTTTCCAAGTGACAATCGAAGATGCCAATGCCAATAGCGGAGCGATATCATCCAATATGGGTCGCAATGGGTCCTGCAACACATTAGGGGTGGGATGATGTTGGCTGAATCTGACGAATCCCCAAGATACTCGGCCAGAGCTACCCAAGAGCACCTCTCGCCTTAGACCAAGGAGGTCTCTGAGAAGACGAGATAAACGAAGAATGAGAGCCGAGTATGAGAGCTGAAGAATACTAGTTAATATTGTCAAGTAGAATCGGTGTAAGCCTCATGGTGAATCCCAAAAGATGGATTGACCATGTAGAAACTAGTATTTCTAAGCAAAGTAATAAATGTAAGTAGACCCCTCTTAAAGAAAGTAGATCACCTTTTGATGGTGACCTCTAGTAGAGAGCAAAATTCCACTTGTAATTTGTGTAATGTGGAAATGCCACTAGGATGCCACCTAAGGAGCTCTCTTGTTTATTAAAGAGACTCACCCTTTGTAGAAGGGAGCTTTTTGTGTAATGCATCTACTCCATGTCCAAATAAGAAGAGCCTCCATGAGTTTGGTGCATCCATTGAGCTCCTTGATCATGATTGTTTTCTTGAGTGATTCTTGGTAAACTAAATAGGCTGAATTTGTGGTGTAGATCTTGCATATTCTTGACATTCCAGTTCTTGATGTTCTTGGGGTGTAGATCTTGCATATTCTTGACATTCCAGTTCTTGATGTTCTTAATTTGCGCAAACTGCTTCCTGGATGCCACCACTGTGGAATCATATGCTTTCGCAATCCGAAACACATCCTCGAGGTTTTGAGCACGTTTCACTTGCATTCGTTCTGATAGTCGGCAGGCAAACCTAGGTTTTGAAGCACATTTTGCCTGCATTCGTTTTGATAGTCGGCTGGCAAACTGCCAAAGTGCCAACTTTGCATCAAATGATGAAACCCTATTCCATAGGTCCATGAATTCCTGGATATAAGAATCTAAACTCTTTGTACTCATCCTGCAGTTCACGAACTTCAGGTAGTAGTCAACGTCATCACCAATTACGAAAGCTTTCTTGAAAACTTCCACACATGCATCCCAAGTAGTTATTCGTGATTATGTTAAGGCGTCCAATGAAACAAAACGATGTGTAGGTAATATTAATGATATTAGCTTTCAGCACCAGTTTAAAATCAAATGTAACGAATTAGACATTATATTATTATGGGGCAAACTATTTTCAAATTCAATTTCATGGCTACTCCATCGACTCAAATCGAGCTTGTTGTGTTGTCTCCCTTAAAGTCCATGCTAGAAGAACAAAAGGCGCAAAGAGAACATCGTGAGATTGATCCATTTGCCTCATTAAATTTTTTAAAATCAAGTATTCAAGCAGCTTATCATTTTTTTGATGAGTTTGATAAGCATTGGTGGATGGACTTTTTCGAGGAACAAAAAATCAGTTTGCTCAATCTCGAACATACATCAACAACTGAAGAATTTCATTGGCCTCATAAACTAGAATCTTCAACTACAATTGTCGAACCTTCAGATCTTCCTCGAGATAATGATTTCTTGTAGCTCGTGCAAGGTGAGGAACGTGAAATTTATGTGGGCTCGAGGAAGAATAGGCAAAGTGTAAAAGCTGCAAAAATGAAATGGCGCGGTGATTTGAATGAAATCCAAATTGGAAGCCTTGTTGCACTTTTGGCTTCGGAAAACAATGAAAGACATCCATTTTGGATTGCCAAAGTACTTGGTTTTATTCAAAATAGCAATCAAACTAAAGTACTACGTGTTTATTGGTTGCGCATCACTTCAACAAATGTTTTTTTTGGAAGGTACGAACTCGAAATGTTGCAAGTAGATCCAAAAGGCAAGAGAAAGAGATCGCCAAAAAATCAACCAAGAGTCCACGATTTGAATCTACAGGATGTAGATGTTTTGGCATTTAATTTTGAGTTAATAATGACCAATCATCTACGAAAGTCAACTATATCTATATCGAAAGAACGACTTGGATTAATGAAAAAACCATCATCCTCCACTCATCATCAACAGAGAAAAGCTGATTTACAAGGCTTTTTGTCAACATTAGATGCAGATTCTGAAGAAGATATGTGATGGAGAAGACGGGTCTTCCACTTCATCAGTTGAAAACAAGAATTTTGAGAACATGTCAAGTTCTAAATTGAAAGACATCAGTGGAAATTCCTTAGAAAATGTACTTTAAAAAAGAGAATGCGCGAATATAATTTAAGTCGTTTTGTATTTCAATGGGATTTCGAGTTTCGAATCATTTGTTTTCTTGAATTATTATTTCATTTGTAATTATGATGGTTTTATGAAGTTTGCAACAAAAAACTTGTAGTTCTTTATTCAAAATATACATTTTTTGGGCTTTTTTTTTAACACAAGATTTAGAGATTTATTTAAAAAATCCATGATTTTGGCCTAAAACTAGGACCATTAAAAAACTCCAAAAAAGATTACTCTTTTTCAGGTCAAAGTCCCAAAAATCGTGTTCGAGAGAGAGCTAAAAAATGAATGACAATGTCTCCTACTTATATCCACAGAGAAGCCCTAAAAGAGAGCCCTCAATGAATAAGACTAACGAAAGCAATCTCTAAGAGAGATAATAGTGCGCCCTGCAGATAGGGTCTATGACCTCTAGATGAACCCCCTCATTAGTACATGACCAAATATCAAATAGAGTAATAAAATGGGCCCAAGGCCAATACATAACCAAAATATGAACTAGACTAATAAAAAGGGCCCCAAGGCTTGCGTGTGCATAAAGTAAAAAAAATGATGCAGCGAATGTAATGAGCTAAGTCCATAACTCTCCCTTGCAACTTTATGCATTGGCAATGTCTTTGTTATCTTGTCATTTGAAGGGCATCATAAAATGAAATTGATGCTCATGATCAATCTACATCAAACTGCATAATTAGTAAATATGGTCTCTTAGACAATCCATGAATACAATCAATGTGTCTCCATAGCCCATGTGATAAAAACAAAACTAATCAATGTATGTATGAGGCTATGTGAAAGCAGTCCAATGTTGGAAATAACATATCACATTTGTGGAGGCACTTGGTCACCACAAATATGGCTCCAAAAAAGCACTTGGGTAACATATATTGTTAGATTTTATGAAGACTTTCCTCTAATAGACTCAAAATAATGCCTTTTCATTATAAAGGTCTCGTGGCTTGGATGCACCAAGACCACCCTGTTGTTACATTATTAAGAGAGAGAGAGAGAGAGAGAGAGAGAGAGAGAGAGAGAGAGAGAGAGAGAGAGAGAGAGTTAAGATGTTTTGCTGGAATGAGGCACTTGGTTTTCTATTAAAAATCTGACAACTTGCATGATCCCTCACAGATCTTACTCGCTTTTCCATTTCAGACTGGCTGAGTTCCTGGATGCTCAGCCAGGAGAGCATCCAGGAAATGGCTCAAAACAGCCTCATGTGGGCAGGCTAAGAGAGAGATGGCATATATCTCATGTCCCTTCAGATGCCCCGGCCACAAACAATGAATATAGTGACATTCAGTTAGAGCCAAGACATGCAGCACCATATTCAGATGTGGTTGTAGGTTGGGCTAATTTCTTACTTGCAGCCATCCTACACCAAAGCGAATTTTTCTTTCTAAAGAGGTAAAAGCCTGTCAGGAGTAACTCATTTTTTATATTGTGGTTTGCCTTTTGAAACACTAATACACAGCTAAATCTGTAATGATGCAGCCTACTGAACCAATCATCGATCATCTCTACTACTACATCCTAAAGATTAAGTTTGCAAGATGGAGCCCAACTGCCATATACAGCTAGATTTGTAAGCACAGCTCATAGACATATAAGCCTTGTCACTTAACCTTTCTTGCTTCTGTCAGAAATACCAAGTCACATATCATCTCTACGACTGCATCCTCAAAGATCAAGCTTGCAAGATGAAGCCCAACTTCCACAGTATCTGCCTCCAAGTCAGACCACTGGGAAGGAATTTGTGCCAGATCGTGCTCCAGGAGGATGTGAAGCATGTCACATGCATCTTCCACAGGCACACAAGGAAGTTCACCCAGCTCTTTCCATGTCTGCTGAACCAGCTGCTTACATGGTGGACTTGGAAGAATCGGCCGAGAGAATGAAAGCCAGGGATGAGGGTCTACAAAACGCAGTAGTCTTTTCACAAAAATTTCATTCACACATTCGAAATGAAGCCGGCGCTCAGCTGTGTGCAGTGCGCTTTTCCCCATTTTATCTATTTTTGATGCATCATCTATCTTCCAATAACTGTGGATCTCCCCTTCATTCGTCAAGCCCTTCTGCTGGTTTTCCTCAGTGGCTGGAGTCTGGGCCTTTGTGAGAAGCTGACTCGTCTCCGCAACTCCCGAAATTTTTGAAATATCTTTTATGGATGCTATTTTATCATCTTGCCACTGGAAATTCTTCGAATTTATCACACTCAGGTTTTCTTGAAGCTGGTCTTTTTTATCAGTGGAGTTTAGATAGGAAGGAACATCAGTCTGGAATGTAGTATAAACAATGCCAGTCAATTTCTGCATGGCATCAACCTCTTGGAGGACATTATCCACATGCCTCTGAAAACTGAAGTCCAATGATCTCCTGCTGCGTGATGAGGCAAGAGGAATTTGTGGTGGGGACTCTGCAGAAATGTTCTACAAATTCAGAAGCAAAATAGGAACCAGATAACCATATCTTTTAAACAATATTTGAAAGTAAACCTCAAAGAAACCACATAAGACTCTAGTGAACTCTGTGTACCTTGAGACTTGGTGGCATATGAGCTTGTGGTGGCATGAACATGCTCATCTTCCTGGAAATGAATGTCCAAAACAGAAACAGGACTGTGTTTTTCGACATCTGCTGAAACGATTTGTGCCGGTTGCCACTGGGCTGCATGTTCATCTAGTAACTGTTTTGCGGGATCCCCTTTTGATGCATTTTTTATCTGCTGCAACTCAACATTAATGTTCATGTGTGAATATTATACTGCTTTGAACCTGTTAGTCTATAGCCATAGATAAACGTGACAGGACAAAAGACCATCAATCATTGTTCTACATTTATAATTATTTGCAAATGTTGCACAGGCAATTATATGTACATCACATAAGAGTCTTACATAAGGCACTAGATGTTACCAGCTTATCATCTAAGCTTCGGGTTCCAGACTTGTGTCCCTCTAGTGTTCCTTCTCTATCCATATTTGTTTTTTCCTCAACATCAGCTTTCATTGCCTTTGAGCTCTTCAACTTCTCAGCCTGGAGATAAGACAGTAGATCAGATTAGCAAGATCACCCATTTCACAACAGGAAAAGCTAAAACGCGAAGTTTTCAAGCTTCAAAGAGGCAAGATAAAGGTCTTCCTGCGACACACACACAACTTTGTTAGTTAAGCAGTGGCCCACAATTACCTCTTGTGATTTACATGTATAAAGATGTAGTAAGCAGTCCCTTGCCGAAGTATCTGATATTTTTTCAACGCTGGCATTCAAATGCAATTCACCTCTACAAATGTCTGCCTCAACAGGAGATTCTTTTGCTGTCTTTTGAGTTTTGATGTATTCTACTTTTTGCAGTTCAATTTTCAGTAGCTCCAGATTGGCATGAAGCTGTATATTGAGGTAAAAAACCCATGCATCCACGATGAAAAACAAGACTCAAACTCAAAACAGAACAATTGTAAAGAGGTGAATGAGTACCATGATCAGGCTCGTGGAAAACATAGTTTCACGTCTGAAACAAATTATAATTGCTTTTGCTCTTGAGTTGAAGGAATGGTAAAGAAAGCCATGGGAATTCATTCTAAATCTCAATGTCAGGGAGAACTACAAAAAAGCAAGGAGCTCACATCAGTAGAGCTATATATCAAGTAACAAACCTTGGCATCCATTAAGGTTTTTTGAGCATTTTTGTCTACTCTTTGCGAATTTCTGCATCTCGCAAGACCTCTGACTCCAGCAATGTCAACTTCCTCAAGCTTGTATGAGATTTCTGATATATCATTTAAGAAAAGCCTCGATACATCCAGCGTTTGGCAGTTAGATACATCCCTGCGATTTCTGGAATATTTTCCTTCTTTCTCTGGAAGTTGATCTCTTAAAGACTCCCAGTCCTCAGCCCTTTTGCCTAATGCAGCACCAGAGATATCTATCGCAATTTTCTCAGAAGAAAGGACTCCCCCAGAACATTGAACAGCACTTTGACAAGCAAGCTCTTTTCTGCTAAAAAAGGCTTCTGTTTGTGAATCCACACCAGTTATTGTAGAGCATTTGTCAACCTCTTTCATGAAGGGCAGATTTGTGGCATCATCAGGGATGAAATGAAGCCTACTGCTATCAATCGTGATTTTAGCTTTCCTTGCAGTAAGAGTCAACTGCATATCTAGGCCATGTTCCTCATCATAAGACTTCACACTTTTCACCTTATGACAGATTACTGGCAACTTAATAACACATGGAGTAACACCTTTATGTTGCACATTTATCTCTCGTAAAAACAGTTCTTCACAATCTGCACCTCGCTTCTTAGCTGAAAATTCGCCGTACAGCTTTCCTAGAAGTGGTGAATTTTGTAGTGCTTCTGGGATCGTTTTTTCAGCATTTCTGAAATCTCTCAATACAACGCAATCTGTTCCTCCAGTAGTTGAATCCTTGCTGGAAAATTGCCGCTTAGACATTGAAATTAGGAGGTCGAAGATAGGTGGTGCTGGTAACAGCTCCTCTGATGGCTTAAAATGAGATCCCTTCTCCATTTGCTGCTCGTACAATTGCAAACCCTCAAATTGCTGTCTGTGTGAGTTCTTAGGTTCAGTTATTTGACTACCATCTTTTCTTGGTGCAAATTTGTGGCTCTTGAAGATTCTACTGTTACTCTCAGCATTCTCATTTAGTTTCTTGTCGCTAATTTTCTTGCTTTCCACTATTCGTGCTGGAACTGTGCCACTTTTATGTGGCATCACCATTGAAGAACTTTGAGAATGTCCGATTAGTAAGGGACCACGTGCGGGGACTGTAAACGTGCTTTCTTCTATTCCTGATATGGGTTTTATGAGAACTATGGCAGCTTCTTTAAATTTTGTGGGAATCGCTTCTTTTTCAACGACAAGGTCCAAACTTCTGAAGTCATCGGTTTTTGATCCCACATTCTCGTCTGTTAGCTTCATTTGTGGAACCTCCTCTATTGGTTTTTGGTGCTGAATTTCTCGCATTTTCTCTGACAGTGGACTAGACAACAATCCTTTTAGCCGCATTTTCTCCACAATTTCCTTCAGAGACTTGTGTTTTTCAAGGACATTCTGGAGGCGCAACTGCCTGATCCGACCCTCTGTTTCTCCATCCAAGCCATGACTCGTAATTGAAACAGGGATCTGATATGGTTGCTTCTTATTCGCAAAGTGCTCTTGAAAGAGGTTGTGTTTCTCAAAAGCTCGCTGCAGAGTAGCATTGCCTACGCCATTCATTTCCTGTGAAGCCCGGACTATCTCGTCTGTGGAATGTCTTGCGGCGGGGACTGAGACATAACTGTGATACTTGGTATGTCTTCGGCCGTTGAGGATCTCAAGTTGAGAAGCAGCTTCCACTGATTGTTGCTTAGACAAAGCTTTGGTGTGGGTTTTTCCATTTTCCCTCAATTGGATATTGCTCTTATCCTGTTCAATTGTCTCACCAACTGAGCATTCATTCTTGGCCCAAGAACGCAGATTTTGAACAGCTTGCTGTCTTTGGTGCTGTAAAATTGTATCTATTCCCTGGTTTTTGGCTGTTTCTTTCTGATGTTTGTCGAACAATCTCCCTTTTCGGAGAGATGCGTCATCTGAATTGGGGCCCTTCTTCAATTTTGGTGGAATAGAACCTTTTCTTTCAGGCATGGCATCAAGACCCATGAGGCGTGCTATAACATTTGGTGTGCTCTTGTTTTTGTCACCATTGTTATTCTCAGACACCATGCGGTTACTGTGGCCTTGATTGCAAGAATCATAATCTCCTTTCAGATCAATTCTTCTTTCAGGAGCAATTTCTCCCTTATAGAATCTAGTTTGGTTAGAATTTTCAGGACTGAATATATGCTTAACAGGTTTTTTATCTTCCAGCAGGATCCTAGATGGCTCTTTCCCTTTTCGTGAGTCAGTGCCCAAGCCTCTGCAACCAACAAAAGATCCATTTTCCTCTCTTCGGCCCTGCACTGGTGGTGATCCCTTTGCTTTTTGCTCAGTTGTAGCATGCAGTATTTGCTGCAAGGTTTCCTTAACTGTATTTCTTGAATCATCTTTTTTGGCGAATTGAGATGCTTTCTTGGAATTTAGACAATGCTGACCTGCTGGTTTGGAGTTAACATTTTGCACTTCTTTTTCCTTGAGCTTAGCAAGTAATCTTATGGACTCCTTGAGTTCACCAATTGTTTTCATAGCTTCACAGTCTAACCAGGGTGATACCAAATTATTCGACTCTTGAATGTGCTTCTGAAAATCCTTGGAATCAAGTCGCGGTGTTGAAGAATTTTGGCACTCATCAGAGGTTTTTGACCGATTGACAAGGCGCACAGAGACTCCCTCTCTGGTCCCTTTGAAGTCAGGAAAATGTGTTTGTTTTCTTTTGCTACCAGTAGATTCGTTTGACTCCTCACCAAAGGGGACATTTAGTTCATCACAGTCAAATCCAGTTGTCTCTTTATAAGCTAGGTGTTTTTGCTGTTTTTGTGGATAGACTATGGGGCAGTTGTCGAAATAAAATGGAGAATCTAAGCTGTAGCCAGTACAGGGTTGTAATGCTTCTTCAAATTCCAATGACTCTGGCATGTGCAGTGGAGACCCATGACCTAACAAACAGGACCTTGGAGGATTACTCCCATCAAATAAATCGGTTGGATAAAGCTTTTCAAGTGGCAGAGATCCCTTTTGCGGGGAAAATGGTAGAATTTCATCACTTGGCTGCAAAGACACATACATGCTTCAGTAAATTTGATTTACACAGGAATATAATATATATCAAATAGGAATGATTAGATGTGAGGTCTGGACTGTTATTCCCAACATCAAATGCATTGCGGCAGATACAAAATGTGATATTCTTTGCTAATTCAATGCTGCTGACTAGACTCATAGCATTAAAGATGGCGGGAGACTTTTTTCTTATTAATTACAATAATTAATAGCCAAATCGGCAGCTGCAAACACTTACCACATGAAAGTATTCGTTCTTCAATTTTGGTTTCTTGCCTGAAAAACATAGGTAAAATAAATAGAAATACAGTTAGATTAAAGGAGAAGGCTAATACCTGTTGCAATAACGTGTCGTTACACTATCCCATATATACAAAATAGAAAGAATAGATAACTGCAAAAGCTGATACCTACAGCAATCAGTATGCAAATGCAACATCCCCACCTTCAATAAGGCATCAAAGAAGAGAGAGAGAGAGAGAGAGAGAGAGAGAGAGTAACTTAAGATGTTTTGCTGGAATGAGGCACTTGGTTTTCTATTAAAAATCTGACAACCTGCATGATCCCTCACAGACCTTACTCGCTTTTCCATTTCAGACTGATCAGAAAACAAATGCACGGCTTTCTTCGGCATCTTGGTAATTTCTGCAACCTTGAGGTTTGGCCTATGCTCTTTCGTATTCTATACCCAGAAATGGGTTTATCCCCTAGTAATAACGCTGAAAGGCTCTTTATGCTCTGACCTCAAAATTAAATACACCCAGAGCAAAAATTTCTGCTATTGTCCATGTTGAGGATTAACTAGACAGTGCGATCATCGTGTTTAAGTTCGCTCTTTATTCAAATTGTGAAGCTGATCATACCCAGAGATGATGCTTGCTCAGAATATACACGGGTGGAGCTAAATGCCACCTCAAACAGGTGCTCAGAGAGGTTTGCAGACCTCAGCTCCCAGCCCTTATGAGAGTGTTAGCATGAGGTGCTCCCTTGTCTTATTTCTGAGTTTTGAGGCGTGCACCATGCTCTGACAGGCAGATCAGGCTTGCATAGAACTCAACCCAGTTTGGAATACTTCTGGCTCTTGGAGCTGCTGGAACATGCATCTGTAGTCTGTACGTAAACAGATGCTCCAGAAGGCTGATGGTATATACATAAAATGAATGAACAAGAGAGAGGGAGAAAGAGAGGCCATGCTAGAGCCTAGGACTATTAAACCCAATTGTTCATTCCATATGAAGACAAAGCAGTGGTATCAGCTAATTGATAGACTTCTGCTTCAACATAATTACAGCTTAGAGTCTGAACTAGAGCTGAAAATCTAAGGCCTACTGCCCAACTCTGATCGCTGTCTGACCACCCAACCAACCTATCAGCAGCATCCACACTACAATCAAACTGGTTTATGCACACTCTCATCCAGAGCTGCATCCATGTCAGGGATATACATGCATCTATACATGCACACACACACAAACACATATATATATTATATAGATATATCAAACTCATATCAACTTGGTATCTGCTGCATCAATTCAGCAGCAGCAACAGCAACAGCACCAGCTCCCTATTGCTTCTTCCTCTGCTCTCAATCCCAGCTCTCATTAAAGAGTGCAGCACAGATGCACCTCCAGGGTGCCTCACCGTTGGAGTGGGTTGCACTGTTGGAGTGGGTTGCACTGACAGTGGTGGGGTTCCCTTTTATGTAAGGGTCAAGAAGAAATGATAGCATACAATGAGATGGTGATATCACTCACCTTCGGGCGTTACATCCTCGCGAGCTCATTGAGCCTGTTTTAGATCTTTGGGAGCCCACCATTGAGCTCGCATTAGATCGTTGGGAGCCCACCACTATCGATGTAATAGTGATGCACATCCCACATAGAGTGTCTCCTCAGCCGAGGCTCCACCCCATCAAGCGGTGAGACGTAATTTTTTCCCTTAGTCCCATCGATCCAGCCATTGGATTGAGTGGGTGCACATGCAATACACTACTTAAGTATTCCCCCCCATGCAACCTTCATCTTATGCTTCTTGGTTTCCAAGGGGAGGCTCGAACCTGGGACCAAAGAAACTTTGGATGCCAAGCCAACCAACTGAGCCAACCCCGTTGGGTAACCTTCATCTTATGAAGGGATAATCCTATATAAGAGTGCTCAAGTGCTAAAACCATACACTTTACCACGTAGTTTAAAGCTCATAAGATTTTCACTTGTAAAAACTTATCTATTAATAATAAATATGAAAGAAAAAGGTTTTATTCTAGGTTGTCACCAACAACAATAAAGTGTTGTGATCCTTTTTATGAGGCTCACGTGAAGCGTTGTTATCTACCATTTGTCCGTTGGGCATCCTGCTAGTGGCAATTAGTGAGGATGGTAGTCACCCCATGACAAAAGCCCATGTCGACAATTGTCAACCCTTTCCAGAATAAAATCTAATTAAATCACGCATCAAAAAAATTAAACTAGAATGAAAATCTAGTGGGAGCGTATATTTTACAATGAGGGATTCAGGGTGTCGAGCTCCACCCTCATCCAACAATGAGAGTTGGCATCATGATCTCTCTGTCATCGCCATCATTGGATGAGTGTGGGGTCCTACTTACACTCCTTGCCAATGACTGAAAGCACCCTTCGCCAAAAATCTATTGCAATTTTCAAAAGGATTCTACCATAAATACTTGCCAAGCATTGATCTCTCCAAAGAATTCTAAAGGATTCCATTATATATTCTTATTGAGCATTGAACTACACAAAGAATGCCAAGCCTAAGCCTTAAGCGACAAGCATTGAGTTCTCCGAAGAACGTTAAATGATTCCATTATACATGCTTATTGAGCACTAAACTACACAAAGAATGACAAGCCTAGGTATTAAGTTGCCATGATAGATGTGGTTAGATTCAATAGGCCACAATATACCCTAATTCCATCATCCTTTACTATAAGTTTTTCCAAAAAGAATTTCAAAAGCCCATAAATACTATTAGGGTATATTGTTTAAGAAGAGAGTGACAACCTACATGTTGTGAATGTAAAATTCATCCATGGGAGTGGGGTAACTTGAATAAAGTTGTAGTGGGGAGTTGTAGTCAAGAAGGGGCATTCTCAAACTATAAATGTTGTCCTAGGAAATGAAACTAAGGACCAAATATAGAAAAATGGTTTAGCCTTATTACATTGCATTGAACAACATTACCGAGCTCAAATAGAGCTCGAAATACCAGAGCATACATCAGAACGATTCTAGTTCACACATCATATCAAGTGCCAAAGATAAACATGAGATTAGGGCGTGGGATAAAATAATTTCAGTATGAGGGATAACAGGCGCCTGGCATTAGCGTTGGAGTCCGTGCAGACATAAAGGAGTGCAGTGTGGGCCTAAACCACGCCCCTAGTAGATGTTTGCATGATGGTCCACGCCTAAATCCTTAAAAGTATGGAATCAGGGCATGAAAATTGAAATTTTTGATAAAGACATAGACGGGTAGAACGAAGGTCATAGGAGTCTATGCAGACATGTGGAAATGCATTCTAGGCTCAGACATCACCTCACTCGGTTTTCAACAGGTCATTTCGTGAAAATGGCAAAAATACACAAGCATTTGGAATGTGGTGATCAAATATCGCTAGGCGTGCCATAACAGCTGAAACTGACGCTGTAGGAATCACTGTGGGCGTGAAAAAAGGTGGTCTAGAGCCAAACTATGCTCGATTTGGTTGCCTATAGCTCAATGTCAACAATTGCAAAAAGTCAAGCCTACACTTACCAAAAATTGGTCGTTTCACTCTCCACGAAGCTCAGACCCACCCGGCACCGTGCACACCACCTCCGTATCGTCGAGTAGATGCCTGCAAGCTATTCACTTGCGAAGATTGGACACCCACAGCTCTCAAAAAAACAATTTGCCTCCTCCACTGCTGGCGCGGTTCTGTCCGCAAGGAGGAGGCCCAAAATCAGGTAATGGATTTTTTTTTTTTGCACGATTCTTTATCATGATTCGCTGTAGCGAATCACGATTCCCGAATCGCGAAGCTAACGAATCGCGATTCACTGCATCTATGATATAAAGTAACATAGCTTAGACTTCACGTCTAATTACTTTTTGTAAACGATGTGTTTACAAAAAAAGACTAAACAATCTGCATTATGAACTACAGTCACAACAAGTGGACAATGATGAATAATTGCATACAATTGCATAATTGAATAGTGACATAATATGCATTGGATTTCCGCAAAGGAAATGCTCCATTTTGAGTGGTACCATTTGCAAACATGTCAATAGTCGATAGTGTCGACAATATGTTGACTCGGTGTCGAGTTGAGTCATGTGATTCGAATTCGAATATTTGAGTTGGAGTCAAGTAGACCTTTGCTCTGTTTCAAATACTTCTGTATTTATGCAGACTGTTCGAATGTGCATCTAAATCTAAACACATAAATTGTCTTAAATAACAGTTCATTTCTATAGACTTCTAATAAGAGCAAGTATGTATATGAGTTCTCAAAAGATATAATCAGGTGAGTATGAGTACGATTGAATTCCAACAGTGCCATCTCTGAGAGCTTGAGGTGCTTGAGCCATGGTGATTATGTTGTGACATGTATATTGCACTAGTTTCTCGTTAATTTAATAAAACAAATTGTACGTAGATCTGATATAGCTATGATAGTATGCAAGGCTAGAACTTGGGCTTTGATACAATGTTGAAAAAACATAGGATAAATTGTGATCAAAGAAAGATAACGATGTTAGGTTGAATGCTTGATAGCGGAATGGCACTAATCTACCCTTATCTTGGCTATGTGATTACCAATAGCTGAGAAAATAAATGAATCCAACAGTCACAAACAAAATTACATAGTAGAATCAACAACTCTGAAATATTGTTGCACTCAACTGAAATACCAAATTTTGAACTTTATATCTTTCAAAATAGAGATACATAATTTGAATTGAACTGCCTATGCTATAGTACTTTGTGATAGAGCTCAAGATCATGATCTAAATTTGAGGACTGATTTCTAGAAAATTATTCAAAAATAGTGTTATATTTGTTGAGCTACAGAGAGCGGGAAAATTAAAAAGCTCCAAGGAGTTTCAAGCCTACAATTTGAACGCTTATAGCTCTAGTTGCACTTAAAGACTACTATTGAATAGCTTAGATAGACAAGTTGCATTTGACGGTTGATTTTGGCTTCTATTTGTAGAAATACCACAATCTTACTATTCTAGGATAATATAGATCCAATAATTTAGATTGTAGCTAATGTGTGGCTCATTGAATCATAAATTAGAGATTTAATTGTCATATGTAAGATATTGTTTTCCATAAGGTATTAATTAGGATATGTCGCAAAATAGATCTATTTGGCCTCTCCATTTTGGCCTTTCCACTAGCTAAAATCTTGGCTAAAATATATTATTTCTAATATGAAGAGTGCATTTATTTTTGGCCTTAAGGGTGAAATTCCAAGGTTAGAATTTAGGTTCACTTGATAATTGGCTTTTTGTTTGATAGCTCCTTCCCTCATCTTATGGTATGGAGCTTGATTCCAACCAAACACGCACGGACAACAAAGGCCTTTGGCAAAACTTGTGAGTCTTGTGCCAATTAGTTAAACTTGTGGCCCTTGTGCCTGTCTATTGGAGATATTGTTGGTATCTTCTGTATTAAGTGTTTATCATTATAAATATTCTACCAATACTATAGTTGCTCTATCATAAAAGGCTAGACTTTATCATTCAAGTCTTTGTTCAACTAAGAAAAATCATGAGGGCATCTAATTCAAACTTTTTTGTTATGTCTCGATGTTTTGATATTACAAAATATTTTTTTTTCTATGAACTATTAGAGCATGATTCTTGCATAGATCTAGGACGCCCATGGTTACACTATAGAACAATTGCAAGTGACATTGCATCGGCGAAATTTTCTAGTTTATTGTCATTGGGATGCATGCCAAAATGGTCGTTAATATGTTGGGAGAGAAGTTGTTTTGAAATGCCCACAAAGTGTGGTTTTTGGTTGATAGCTCTTGTTATCTTTTGACGTTTGGATTAAAGCACAAGTCCTTTGGATGAACTTGAAATGCCTTTAGTGGGGCCATTATATTTCCCTTGGCAGCTCAACTTGTAGTGCAAAGAGGTTTATCCCAAAATTTAGTTTGCGGTTTTCCCTACATGTTAGAAAACTTTGGCCACTTCATCATGGTGACAATTGAGATCATTTTGACCAAGACTTTGCCGACTTCTAGCATCTTGTGCTTTTGTTGTTATTGAAGGGGTGGTTTTTAGTTAGTACATAAAACTTCAATGTATTTGTGAATTTTCTATTTTTATCGACTTCTCCACTAAGTTAAATGATTGTATAGTCATGGCGAGAATGTAAAGTTAAAAAATTGTTGAATCCAATTGAAGAGTTACTAGAAAATATTGTTCCATAGATCGAAAGTTACTAATGGCAAGAAACTTCTCTATGAAGTTTTTGTGGGTTGTAATATGCTTGTAAAGTCCTTAATGGACTTCTACATTTTTTTGTGTTTATAATAGTTTCAAGTGAAGTCCTTAATAAATACTTTTCATTTTGTAACAATGTTAAGCTACTGTTTTAACGGACTAGTGATTGATATATACAACATTTATCTACTGAGCATTTGCTTGATTATTTGTTGTTTGCAGGTTCAGGGTCGTGTTGATACGATGCTAGTGCGGGACCGAGGCCTTTGGGCCGAGATTGAGCTTACCGACGGGGATGTGGGCACACACCATGGCTCAGTTTTTTTAATGCACATTCCGCATCACAGAAGGTGCATGTAAACAAATTTTGAAAAAAAAAAAAGGTGATTACGTTCTATGATGCACCTCCCTTTTTTTCATGAAAAAACAAAAAATGATTTTACGGCACCCAAAGTTTCTTTGATCCCAAATTCAAGAACCCCTCAAAACCTGAAAGCATGCATAAAGAGATACTATTGTTCAACTTGTCCATCAATGACATTTAAAAAAGTTGATAACCCATGTAAAATCTATCTTCGTTATTTTATGATTTTATGTTTGTGAGCACATTTCACATGTGTGGAGCATGTTCCCACATGTGTAAAATAGCTAGAAATAGTTTATAATGTTGACTTTAGGGGTTCATAAAGATTGCTAGTCAAGCATCTTGGTGTCACTAGGTGATAGGGTCAATTTTGGCTTTAGAGGTCAAATGGTCAAGTACACATGTTTTGTCATGATTAGGCCAAAATTGAATTGTGATGTAACTCAAGCTAGTTAGGTTGCTTACACATGTCAAGTTTAGGTTTGATGAGTGATGCACCATATGTGGTGGAAAAAGTCAAAGGGTCCAATCATAAGAGAGATGTGTTGGAAGGGTCCAATCAAACGTGAGGGATGTTGTATCACACATCCAATAGGATTAGAGAGCCTATGTTTAAGGGGTCCAATAAGAATCAAGTATGGATCTCCATGAGTTTCTGTATGTACTTTCATTCCCTTCATTAATGTATGAGAGATCTATGAGTTTTTGAGTCAATTTGGAGATTTGCCAATTTTGCTTGTATTGTCTTCTCTCTCTAGATGAGCCCAAAAGTGGTATTTTCTCTCTCTACCCAAGGAGAGGAGCTTGTTGGGACTTAGTTTATTTCATGAAGTCTTCCACATGTGTGAAACACCTTTTGGTAATGAATGAATGCATGTAGAATGGTCTCTTTGCCTTAGATCTTATCATTGATCTTGGATTTCAGTCAATAGGTGATCTATAGTGCTTAAAAACTGAATTAGGGTTGTCCCACACATTGCCAAAGTCATTTCCTTAATATTTGAGACACTTTGGATAAAGCGAGAAATGCGACTCTGCATATTTAAATCCTGACATGCGAAAAATGCAACAATGTGATAACACTCTGTGTAATTCTGCAGACTGTGTAAAAACACTTGTAAAACTACAGACTGTGTAAAAACATGAGAAAATCTGTAGAACTGGATAAACAACGGATAAAGATTATAACCGATTATTCGATCAATAAGAAGGAGAATAATTTAACACTCCTCCTTAATCTGAATCCTTGAATGCCTTGACCTTCAAACTTAGTTCTACACAGAATCTTGTGTGTGATTCCAAACTTAATGCTTTGGTAAAAGTATCAGTTGTCATATCTTGCGTTCTTCAGAACTGCAATCTGACCTCTTCGTTGAGAACTTTGCTTCTGACAAAATAATACTTCAGTTCAATGTACTTACTCCTGGAATGAAATCTATGATTGGTTGATAAAACGATGGCACTTTGATTATCCAAAATAATGTCGTCGGAGCGTATTGATTCAGACCGATATCTGAGAGTAAGTTCCTCAACCAAATTGCTTCCTTTGTAGCTTGAGAGGCGACGATATACTCTGATTCAGTGGAAGATAGAGCTATTGAAGATTGCTTGCAACTGTTCCAAGAAATTGGACCATTGTTGAGGAAGAATGTAAATCCGGAAGTAGATTTACGAGTGTCTATATCTCTTGCCCAACTCGCATCTGTGTAACCATTGAGAAAATTGAGTTTGGCATTGCCAACTGCTCCATAACAAATGCAAAAGTCCATAGTAGCTCGAAGATATCTCATGACTCTAATAAGAGCCTTCCAATGTGTTATACCAGGATTAGTCATAAATAGACTGATAGAGCTGACTGCAAAAGCTATGTCTGGCCTAGTACAGATTATGGCATACATAAGAGATCCTATAATAGAATGGTAAGAATACTCACGCATCTGTTGCTTCTCATGAATTGTTTGGGGACAGTGGTCCTTTGACAATTTGAGTCATGGTTCCATTGGTGAGAGAGCTAACTTGCAATTGATCAGATTATATCTGACTAAAATGTTGTAGATGTACCTCTGTTGTGTAATGTAGATCAACTTCTGTTTTTTGTCTCTGTAAATTTGTATACCAAGGCAGAAATGAGCTTCGTCCAGATCGGTCATGTCAAATTTGGAAGATAGCATTGTCTTTTCCTCTTTTATTAGATCGGTACTATTGCTGAAAAGCAATGTATCGTCCACGTATAATGTGATAATGATAAAAGACTGCTGCACTGCTTTGAAATAAATGTTTGAATTTAAAGAGGTAGATGTGTAGTCATTGATGATAAGAGGGTCGTGATATGCTCTGATACCCCACTATTGGGGATGTGTGATGATTGATGAATTTGTCGGATTCGCAAAACTTTTGCGAAGGCGAATCAGTCACGACTCTTGTTAGCTCGGTTGGAGTTCAGATGCGATCGCTGGACACTACCAAGAATCACTCCTACAGTCCTCCAGAGTGTAGTCAGTCACTACTGATCTACGTTTATAAAATTAATACAGCATTCAACATAGTTTCAACCAAAGTGTGGAATTCAAAATGAACAAGAAGAAACTCTGACATGCGATTAACAGCAGAAACATTTAAATTGGAGATCAGATACAACATGAATTGATATGTGCGTGAAGGCTACAATATCGGCTATTGATTTCTTTTCTCTGATTCTTTGAGCACTGCGTGCATACCCACGCAGTGCATTGGCGTGAGAGAAATGCGGTTCTCTCACAAGTAATCATCTCGCTTTACTAGCAGACAGTTGGATCTTTTGATCCTAGACAGAATTGTCTTCACACGCAGGCGAACAAGTATTCTGTATTTTTCATCTTGATTGCTTACTAGCATCAGACTATTACATTACACTGTATGTGTATTCTGTTTTGATCTATATGTCAAGTATAATCCACTAAGTACGGTCTCTCTGTGTAAATATAAGATTAGACTGATTAAGCATCTACAACTAATCAGAGAATTACAAGAGTGGCAGATTAGCCACGACCTAGGGAGTATCTGCTGACGTCATGCCATCAGATCAGATTACTATACTTCTGGATACTACTCCTATGATTTTCTATTAAATGACCTAATTATTAAATCTTAAATCGTAAAAATTAAAATGTTTCATTTTGATATATTTTTTATTTGTGTGCATGATGAGAGAATATTAAAAAAAACCTAAGTCAAACATTAAAAATTGCAAAAACTAAATTCATGCAGTTTTTTATGATGAAAAATAATTGTCTAAACAAGTAAGTTTAAGATTTTGTAAAAGAAATGCAAAAATATGGGATTTGAAATAGGTCGACATTTTTCTAACAACTTGTTTGCATATTCATTTTACAATTTTAGCATTGGATAATATATTATAAAATATAAAATTTAATACTTCATTAACATACTATACCAATGATGTTAACTAACACAAAATATCCCCAAAAGTACTTGTTGCCAATACTTTCCAGCAAAGGAATCAGACTCATATAGTCTTTGAAGAGACTGAAACAACCCCGATTTTATAATAGTAAAGCACAACTGATTAATAACCGGTAACCGACTCAAAGCATCCACTAGAGTATTTAATTTCTTATAGTCAACGCAAAACCTTATAGTCCCATCCTTCTTGGCAACCAGAACCACTAGTGATGCCCAAGGAGACTTACTAGGTTGTACCCACCGCTTTTTCAAGTAATCATGTAAATGCCTGCCTACCTCAGCCTCTTCCGATGCACTCATCTTATAAGGACGCTGTGCGATTGGAATTGCTCCAAGTATTAGGTCAATTTTATGATCAACTGTCCTTTCTGGTGGTAAACCTATAGGAAGGTCTAAAAAGACATCATTGAATTCCTGTCTAAGTTCAAATGACATCATTATGAAAACATAAATAAACTTTAAAATCAAAATTCTTCATAATAGAATTAAGTTCTTGTTTAGAATAAGGGTTAACATTTTTAGTATCAACACTTAAACTAGCCTTGATCTTAATTAAAGAATTCTCATGCATAAAAGATAAAGAATTTTCAAAAATCGATTCTCAATGACTTGTTCTTATCAAAATGTCATTGTTGCCCGAGAACAATATCTAAATTAGCTAATGCAACAACATGGAATTCTAGTTTTTTAGAATAATCCTGAATGTGCAATTCTACATCAGAAACAACAAAATTTATCAAATCGGAATCACTTCCCGATGCCATTGTCACATAATATTTTCTCTCACCTTTTTTGGTAGGAAGGTTTAGCATCTGCACCAAATTTACATTAATAAAGTTATGAGTGAATTCCGTGTCAAAAAGAACATTAACAACTTGATCATTAACTTTACCTTTAATGCAAATAAGGTCATTAGGTCCAAAAACTAAAGAACTAAGGAAACAAACATCCATCTCATTACTTCGAGATAGATTACCTAAGGTTGAAGCTTGTGTTTTGACGCAATCACGTGCAAGGTGACCCTCGCCATTGCACTTGAAGCACATGTTCTTCTTACGAGCTTCAGCTTTATCAATGCCACCTTGATGGTTTTTAAAGTTTCTTGGTTTTCTTAGGATTATTGGAATTGGGATGTGTTTCACTAACAACTTCTCTATCCTTCCTCTTAAATTGAAAACGTTTTTTCTGCTCATCAGGTTGTTGACCCCTAGGTGGCTTAGGTGTGTCATCAAAGTATTTTGCAGCCCTAATAGCATCTTCTAGGGTTTTTGGATGGTTTCTACGAACATCCACTTGATAATCTTTTAGGAACCCATCAATGAACATTAAGATTTGTACCGTAGACAGAATGTCACTATAAAGTGGATTCAAGTACTCATGAAAATCTTGAATATATTGTTCCAAACCTTTATTCATGGTTAGATGACTCAACTTTTGGAAGTGTTCATAGTCATCTAAAAGTGGTAGAAAATAATCCCTAAAAAGCTTGCAAAAATCATCCCATGTACAAGCTTGATTGCTCTTTGCAACTAAGTCAGCCCACCAAACTAAGGCTCTTCGTTCAAGGAACATGGTGACAATGGATAACTTTTCAGATTCAGAGAATTGGTCCATGGTAAAGTATTTGTTCCAAACATTTAGCCAAGAACTTATTACTTGTAAGTTCCTATCTTTCTTCTCCCCCTTAAACACTTTTACGGGAGGTGGAACCACATGCTTGTTCTAATTGGCTAACCTAGGCTCTAAGTCTTGGTTTCTTAAGCTACTTATTAGTGGCTTGAATTTGTTGGTATAAAAGTTCAAGAGCTTGTGCCACATTGGATGGGTTTGATAGATCAAATGTTGGGTTTTCATTGGTTTGATCCATTGGGGTTGCTTGTGTGTTTTCCTATTATGCAAATACAACAACAAGTGCTTAAATTAGAATGATAGAAATGCTTCAAAGCATTTACTTCTACTCATTCGATCTTATGGTTTGTAAGCTCAATCCAAGCCTACTATTTGCAAGCTCAATCCGAGCTTAAGAGAAAAATAACAAGAAGCTAGATTTGCCTTAATCCAAAGCAAAAAAAAAAACCAAATCTTTATGTAAACTTCAATTAACTAATCCAAGCTAATGTTTACATAAAGTTCCCATTCCAATTCCATTTCCATTTGTCATTTCAAAAGAAACCAAAATTTTCACATTTCTCACTATTCTAGATCTCCAAATCCATGAAACTAGTGTCTAGAAATGGAAAACTACTGAAGCTCTATGAAAACTTCAATTTTCAGATCTGAACTTCAAAATGACCAAAAATAGAACTTCAAAACTGTTTTATGCACAAAGTTACACTACCATTCCCTTCTTACATTAACACGATGACATTTGTTTTGGGACTTTGACCTGAAAAAGAGTAATTTTTTTTGATGTTTTTTTAATGGTCCTAGTTTTAGGCCAAAATCATGGACTTTTTTAATAAATCTCTAAATTTTGTTTTTAAAAAAGGCAAAAAATACATATTTTAAATAAAGAACTACAAGTTTTTTGTTGCAAACTTCATAAAACCATCATAATTACAAATGAAATAATAATTCAAGAGATCAAATGATTTTTGAAACTCGAAATCCCATTAAAATACAAAATAACTTGATGCCTCTCAATTCAGAACTTGACATATTCTCAACACTCTCATTTTCAGCTGATGAAGTGGAAGACCCATCTTCGTCATCAGAGTCAACTGGCATGTCTTCCTCAAAATTCGCATCTAATGTTGACAAAAAACCTTGTAAATCAGCTTTTCTCTGTTGATGACGAGTGGAGGATGATGGTTTTTCAAGATCCAAGTCGTTCTTTCAATTTAGATACTGTTGACTTTCGTAGATGATTGGTCATTGTTAATTCAAAATTAAATGCCAAAACATCTACATCCTGTAGATTCAAATCGTCGACTCTTGATTGATTTTTTGGCAATCTCTTTCTCTTGCCCTTTGGATCTACTTGCAACATTTCGAACTCGTACCTTCTCAAAAAAGCATTCGTTGAAGTGGTGCGCAACCAAAGGACACGTAGTACTTTCGTTTGATTGCTATTTTGAATAAAAGCAAGTACTTTGGCAATCCAAAATGTATGTCCTTCATTGTTTTCTGAAGCTAGAAGTGCAACAAGGCTTCCAATTTGGATTTCATTCAAATCACATCACCATTTCATTTTTGCAGCTTTTACACTTTGCCTATTCTTCCTTGAGTCCACATAAATTTCACGTTCCTCACCTTGCACAAGCTGCAAGAAATCATTATCTCGAGGAAGATCTGAAGGTTCGACAGTTGTAGTTGATGTTCCTAATTTATGAGGCCAATGAAATTCATCAGTTGTTGATGTATGTTCGAGATTGAGCAAACTGATTTTTTGTTCCTCGAAAAAGTCCATCCACCAATGCTGATCAAACTCATCAAAAAAATGATAAGCTGCTTGAATACTTGATTCCAAAAAATTTAATGAGACAAGTGGATCAATCTCACGATGTTTTCTTTGCGCCTTTTGTTCTTCTAGCAAGGACTTCAAGAGAGACAACACAACAAGCTTGATTTGAGGCGATGGAATGTTAAGAAAAAATCAAACTCCTTCACGAGGTAGCCACGAAACTGAATTTGAAAATAGTTTGCCCCATAATAATATAATGCTTGATTCGTTACATTTGATTTTAAACTGGTACTGAAAGCTAATATCATTAATATTAGCTACGCATCGTTCTGTTTCGTTGGACGCCTTAACATAATCACGAAAATGATATGTGTGTCTGATTAATGACACGTTTGGCTTTGGCACATATGATTCCTCAACAATGCTTTGAAGCACTAGTAATGAAAATGCTTTCTTGCGTCTCAACCTCTTAGAAAAGCAACTAAACATTTGATCAATTTGACCGTGGGTATGTCCTACCAACAAAAATCCTATTTTTACTTTTTTGAATTTTTTTTTCTCCACTAGCATAGACAAGTATGCCAAAACAGTTTGGTTTTTATTTTCCATAGCAGTGTTGTCAAGTTGCAAATAACGTATTTTTGGAAGATTTTCACCAAATTCGCAAATTATCTTATGTACAATGATGATCATCAAATTTGGATCATTTCGAATATTGGGATAGTTAAAAAAGACCTTGGACTCCAAAGTGCCATTAAACACAAGTGCTCCAACAAGATGAACCTGAATAAAATCTGCCTCGTTCAAATTTTTGGACACTCTAACAAAATGAGGCAACATTGTTTTCTTCTGATCCATGCCATCAATAACAAGGCCCAGACATTTTTGTGGACATTCCAAACATTTCTTTCGATGCTTGGCCAACTTTTGTCTTTCAACTGTTTGTTGATCTCTGTGTAGTTGAAGAGCTTTTGTAGCATCCACTGAAAATACAATGATTCACTTATTTAATAGAATAAAGATCATACCATAATGGTGTTCAAAAAGACTGCAACATAATGGTGTTCAAAAAGACTGTAACATAAATCTTTTTAAAGTAGAAAGTATTAAAATGAATGACAAATTTGATTAATATTCACCTTTCTCGTCATTGGTCTTTGCAAGTTGTTTTGCAGACTTTCACAACTCGCAAGTGGAGCATACTGTCATTCGTGATTTTTTAGGAATCTTTACCAGTCCAAAATCTCTTTTCCAAATTCTAAGAAAATATGAGTAACTCAAATAGGGAACATTTTTTGCAAACTCTTTGTACATCAAAAATATTTCTAATTATGTAAAATTATCCGGCAAGTGAAAATATAAGAAATTAGGCACCATTGTCTTGGTATGCTTTTTGTGTACATGCAGTGGATTCACCACCCCCAATTACACTGAATTGACCACTCCGTGCACATCTATGAAATGCTTTAGCCAAGCAGTTGCATTTAAGCATCTGGAGAAACAGTTCGATCCTGTAAGGATCCCCGTAATGTTGGGTCTTTATGAAGTCGTGCATGCATTCGTTGAAGTCGTGAGTTTTCGATTGCATGAACTGCTTTGTAAGCTTTGCTACAAGCCTCCAAAGCATTTAAAAAATACGAAAATGAGTTTTTGTCCGGCCTCACTGTTGCACACAAATAGTAATATTCTGTACCTTTCGAATCTCAGATTTTGTAATCAACTGTTTTTGACGATTCGTTAAATTAGGTGAGGATCTCAAGTCTCTCTTGTATTTTTCTTTTTGTTTGGAGTTTGATCTATAAATTGAACCTGTGACACTAGTAGGTGCTTGAACTGGTTGAGAAGGTGTTGGAATTTCATGACTCGAAATTTTGGCTCCAACCTCAAGATGTTCTGGACCCTCAGAAGGCTCTAAAATTTCAACGAATATAGTCTTTTTAGATTTAACATGACGAACATCACTTTGAGAAGGTCTCTTACGAACATGAGAAAAGCTTGAATCTCGCGGATCAACAGACTTACGCGGATCTGTTGATTTACTAGAATTAGTAACTGAGTGAATTGAAGCTTTTGACTCATCACTCAATGATTCAACTTGTTCAAAAGAACAATTTTCTAATTGTGTCGAGCCTGTATCTGAAGAGGAGGACGAGGTCGAAAGATTTGATACAAGCTGAGTTACAGACGTCATTTCTTGAAAAGTACTTGCTTGAGGAATTTTAGAAGATGAATGGGTAAATGATGACGATGCCACATCATTTACGAAAACATGTTCAGATTCAGGAGTGGCTTTATAAAAAAAACTTTCATTGGGAATGTCAGATGAAGATGTTGCACTTGTTGCAACAAATTGAGTTACAACTACTGGAATAGAAGAGGTAGAACTACTTGACATCGTAACCTTAAAAGAAATTTTAACTATGTACTTTTGCTAAGCATAGGCCCGTTAAAATAGTTAACACCACACTAAATGTGCTCCTCAAACTTAACTGCAACCTATGCTGGTCATAGAACAAATAAAAAGCTATGCGAACCTCAATAGACGTATACAAAAAAAACAACTAAATGCAAATGAGCAACAAGCCTAGAAAGTAACTGGTTAATTAAAATTTTTAGCGGCTACCATGCCTTAAATACTGTTTGACAACATCCTTAGGGTTAGGGTTAAGTTTAGGTTTGGACGGTCCCGACTTAGGCTCAATCTGCTTGTTAACCTATGCTGAGCATGGGTTGGAAGAGGACCAGAGATTCAACCTATGCCCAGCATAGGTCGAAAGGTGGTAGAATTGAAAAATCCCGCCGGCTTCCTATGTTGAGCATAAGTTGTTACTAAGGACCCGAACACAACCTATGCTCAGCATAGGTCGATACTCGTATTTTCTTGTTTTACAAGGCTTTGTCTGAGAAAAGTGATCCTTTTGAGATGTTTTAGTAAGAAAATGTGTTGAATTTTTAGTTTTGTTTTTTAAAGATTTTTCACAAAAACGGCTTCTCTTATTAAAGTTTTAAGTATTTTCATTAAGGTAGTGTTTTAAATTTTCCTAATTTTTTTTTTTTGTTGCAGATCTCTCTCCATTTCTCTACTCTCTCTCCCTATCTCCCCCCTCTCCCTCTCTTTTTTTTCTTTCTCTCTCACCATTCTTTTTTCACACAAAAAAAACATCAGAATTTTTTACATTAGTGTGATTTCGTGTTAGTTTTGTCGTTTTTTCGAGATTTTGCCGTTTTTTTTGTGATTTTGTTTGCTTGTATGAAAAAAATAAAAACTAAAAAAATTAGAAAAAAACCTAAGCCTCGCTGATGAGCGACGTATATGGACTGATCCCAAGCGATTACCTAGTAGATCTTATTTTGTAGAATTGCCAAGTGTAATCCTTAAATTTGTTGACCTTGCCTTGCAAAGGCAATACTATGGGGTGAGATTGGTCAATGGAGTTTTGAAGAAAGTCAACATTAAGGGATAAATGGTGAAGGCAGTCTTAACTTTTGAGACTTAAACCTTAATAGAAGTCAGGAAGTACATTAGGGTTAGATTTCGAAATTTTGCAAAGCATTTCAGGGTTTTTTTAAAGATCAGCCGCAATATGGGACGTGGATGTCAGAAGGTGGGCCCAAACGTTTATTCTTTAATCCCCAATTTGATACGATGTTGATGGATTCTTGATTTTTTATGGAGCGCAAATCATAGAGACATGGCATGTTTGGCTCAGCTGGTTTATGATTTTGATTTATTAGATGGATGAGAAAATAGTATTGATGGGTAGCTACTAGCTAAATAATGGACTAAGGTCACAGGTTTGAGATCAAGCTTTAAGGTGGGTTGGAGAATAGATCACTGATGCACAAGAGTTTTTCCAGATTGCTCAAGTAACCATGGAGGAGTTTTGCAACATCAACATGCTTTTCCACATTGTGCTGATATTTTTGGTAATCAGCAATGCAGCATCTCAGGATGCGTCTTCTCCACAGCCGGATTCTACTCCAGCACCCACGTCTGATATGCCATCGATAAACTATTACATAGCACACGGCTTCCTGCTCTGGATTGCTTTTGGAGTACTGTTTCCCGACGGGATCATGGTGTCAAGGTATGGGCAAGGAAGGTTACCTCATTCGCACCATGTGCATGCACGTATACAAGTAAGGAAGCCAATGCAATGGTAAAAGATTGAACTATCTGTGTTGGTAGCTCACCTTGGAATAAAACATATGCACTTCTGTCATGCTTTCAACAGTCGCTGGTTTGCCTCTGACATGGATTTGCTTCAGGGTAGTATTACATCAATGATCACGGCTTGGACTTCGTTCACACAAATATGTTTCACGCAATCTGTGGCAGATTTTGCTGGATTCAGTGTCACCTCAACTCTTTATTAACGAGTTTTTAGAAGACTATTTGTTGAGCTTTGAATAGATTTTCATGTGACTGTACATAATGACTTTCAATGAACATAAGGTGACCAGAAACATAAGCATATGACCTTCTTCAGAAGCTCACAGGCTATTAAAAGCTTGCTCCAACAACACATGTTGCAATCAGAGGCTACAACAATCACTTGTCAATGGCTGTTGTCAACGTGGACGCAGAAAAGGGGCTGCTTGAAGCATTCAACACTGCTGTCACAGGATTTCTGTGTCCTTCCAGAAGCATTCAACAAGAAACTGCTGGGACACAAGGAAGAGAAATTCTCATAGGAGGAAGATTCCCGCTCTAATCATTGGCGCATATACATCATAGTGCGCATGGATTTAGCAAGCAGTATGTTTCTCTTTTCGTTACATAAAACAGATTCCTATCTTCTTACTGAATAAAGTACCGTTTGCTCTACAGTGCCGGAATTTTTCAGCGAAGAGATTGTTTCAATCTATGTTATCTTATCCTAGAGGTCTTTTGCAACCAACATTGACTCTTTCTCTCTATTTATGAGTGTTCATTCTATCCCCTAGAAATATACAAATTCTACATCCTGCTAACATTTTTCAGCAAAATAGAAAGATACATTGCTCTTGCCTAGTCATTGTGATTAGGTGTGCATGAGTTTCACATTTTTTCTTTTTGTCGATTATATTAAACATCTACACTCTTTCATTATCTTCAAGTTTTTTTATTGCTGTAAACCTCAAAAATGAACATGATGATTTTGTCTCAAACATGGAGAGTACAAGAGTGATTCTCTGCATGAGGACAAGATTGAAAGAGGGTCCGATATCTATAGTGATGATGAAACTCATCTAAGCCGAGATGAATTGAAAAATGTAATTGAATTGTAGTTCACATAATTCATGTGTATTATCTTTAATTTCTTGCAGCTGATCTATACATTGTTAGGTGTTTTGCAACATCAACATGCTTTTCCACATTGTGCTGATATTTTTGGTAATCAGCAGCGCAGCATCTCAAGATGCGTCTTCTCCACAGTCGGATTCTACTGCAGCACCCACTTCTGATATGCCATCAAGAAACTATTACAAAGCACATGGCTTCCTGCTCTGGATTGCTTTTGGAGTATTGTTTCCCATCGGGATCCTGGTGTCAAGATGGGCAAGGAAGGTTACCTCATTTGCACCATGTGCATGAAAATATACAAGGAAGCTAATGCAATGGTAAAAGATTGAACTATCTGTGTTGCTAGCTCACCTCGGAATACAGAATATGCAAATGCTTTCAGTTGGTTTTGTAATTTTTTTTGCCTAAGGTTGTCACTGATTGTCTTGACATGATGAATAACAAGGTTTTCAGAATTTGAATAGTTAATGTTGGATGTGAAACCAATGGAGTTTGAAAAAAAGTTAACATTAAAGATCAATTTGTGGAGTGGCCAAAGTTTTAATACCTAAACCTTAGTTGAGGGCCAAAGTAGAATGCATTTATGAATGCATGTGATGCTTTATTATACCTGATTATACATGGTAATTTTTTTGGTGCGGGATAATGGCATCAGTATTGCAGAGAAGAACTTGGTTTTCCCATGCAATCCAGGCAAGCTCATGACTTGGCGAGTTTTTTGCCAGACTAATTTCTCCTCCAACACATGAGATATAGGTCTTCTATTATCATGAAATTGTCATATTTTTCAAATAAGCTCCTAGTTGATCTCATTTTCTATGGTAACTCTTGTGCTAAGGTGGTGGCTATATACAACTTTGAGGTTGAATCTAACTCTTTGAGTCGTCCCCAATCATTGCATGATCTCGTTTTCTATGGTAACTCTTATGGCTTTTGGGCCTTGCCTTGCAAAGGCAATTCTATGTGTTGAGGTCCATTTTAAAGTCTCAAGTGTGTTCTTGCTGCTTCATGTGCCTTTTTTGTAGCATGGAATAAGTTGACGATTAATCTTCCTCATCAAAAACTACAAGTAAAGTCTCCTCTTCTTTCGTACATGCATCCAAGTAGCTAAGCTTTTGTTTTGCACGATAACTTAGCTTTTTGTCCTTGCCTTGCAAAGGCAATACTATGTGTTGAGGTCGGTCAATGGAGTTTGTAACAAAGTGAAAGTTAAAGCATATTATGTGGTAGTATCAAATATGGTCAAAGCTCAAATATTGTATTTTGTTTTGTTTTTTTGTTTACTTGAGCTATGAAATTGTACTTATTACACCTTTATAATTCATCAATAAGTTTTCACCAATAAGAACTGATCTCTATCAAATTATAATTTTGCGATTGTGTTTTGTTTTGCAGGACATATAGACAATGTCTTCCATATTGGATGAAGAAATGATCGAATTTTTAGAGATGCGTCCTGAAGATTACTTTATTGATACAACAACAACATTACTAGAGCTAGAACGGTCCCAGTTTAGCCTCGATTTCAACGGGAACGATGGATTATGTGATCGTTGAATTACGAATATTGTGAAACTTAGCAACTAAGAAACTGAGATTATGAGATTCTGAGAAACTGTTATTCTGATATATTGAGATTCTGAGAAACTGAAATTTTGAGAAACCGAGATTTTGAGAAATTGAGATTTTGAGAAACTGAGATTCTGAGATTTTCATCGTGAACATTGTGAATACAAATCGTGAATACTGATGTGATTAATGTGAATATTGAAAAACGTATATTATGAGATACATGAATATTGTGAATACGTGTTGTGAATATTGATTTTGAATATTCTTAAATATTAAAATATTCTACAATATAATTGTGATTAATATGAACTTTTGTAAATGCAAATTATGAATGTTAAAACATGATTATTCAAAATAAAGATTGCACTGGCTAATCTTCGTTACTTGTGGTAAAATTGTTCTATAGGTTTGAATGAAGACAATGATTATCTTCACAAATATACAGATTTGCAAGTTTTTGATTGTGTTGCAATTAGAGATTTTACCACATGCTAAAACAAAGGCGATGAGGTACTTTTAAGATTCTTCTTTTGTCGTAGTTAATATTGTTGTCTATCACACAAAGAATAAACAAATTGACTATTGGATTAAAATTTTAGGTTGAAAGAACAATAACTGTAATTATTATTGCAAAATTTTCAAATATTTATCGTAAATTCTGATTTGAATACTTTGTCTATGACAATTTTGTTTGGTTGGATATGTTGTCTACTACAATGAAATGATAATCATCAACAAATCTAATAAGCTTGTTGTAAGTTTCAAATGTCTATTTAAAACTTACAACAAACTGACATCAAATTTTTGGTTATAAAATACGAACTTATGAAGATCATGGTCATATTTCAAATTAAAATATCAATCCATTGCACAAAATAGTTTTGCACATAATTCTAAATTTAACGTATACATATAATCTTCACAAAACGTACAACTTCCGATAATGCTAATATTGTTGGCTTGACATTTAAAGTAAAAATACCATCAAGACTCACAACTATCAACAACAACATCATATATTCCTTGAGAAAGTACATAAAAACAAATGAATATCATCAACTATCAAACGAAGCAAATTCAGTGAGCAAGAAATATCTGTTGAAGATTTCATACAAAAACATGGAAGAAATTCCAAAAAAATTGCAAAAGTACAAAGAAAGAATCAACGATTCTCCTAAAACAAGAAAATTTATGGGCCAAAATGCTCAAAATATAACAAAGTCATATAACAAAAGTATTCTTTTTAATTAGGATTTTAATTGATTCAAACTTTGGGCCATTCTTTGAAAAAGCCAACAAGTACAAGAATTGAATCAACATGTTTCTCTAAAACAAAACTTATAATAAATTGACTTTTAAAATAAATAACAAATATTATAGATCTCATCTAACATTCAAATGTCTATTAAAAACTACTATCCAAATTTTGAAACTACAAAATAAAAAACTTTAAACAAATCCTAAAATTTTAGGATTCATGCTATTATGGCATGGCAAGGCCTTTGTGGTACAATACCACATCGTTCTTGTTTTCTATTCTAGTATCATTAAAATTTATAAAACCTACAGAAATTAGATAAGCAAAATACGGATTTTTGTACACTTTCCAACTAAAATAGAAAATTTGTTTTGTCAATGAGCGTGAAACACGGATGGTGGAAACTAAAGACTCATATGACCCAAAAGTAATGGTGCATATGTGACCCCAACGTAAGTAGAACGACAAAAAATTGCCAACAATTTATCAAGTAATTAATTGCCACGGGGAGGACATTTCTTCAAAATAATCAACCAACCTTGGTACACATTAGCCACGAGCGAAGGCCGTTTCTCAATTCATAAAATGGTCATTAAATAGTGTTTATGGCCTTTTGTACATGCTCAAAAAAGAATAAGAGACAAAGCTTAGCAAGGCAACCCTATAAGAGAGTAATGCCCTGCATGCTCATAAAGTAGGATTTTGTGTTGTATAAAGTGTTGCATAATACAAAGATAAAATGATACTACATTTTAAAAAATCGAGAGAAAAATTAGAACAAGAGGTTTAAGAAAAGGTACTTATGGTGGGTTTAGTTAGAAGGTCCTAGGGTCGTGTAGGATCCCCAAGTGAGCACATTTCAAATGATATACTTGCCCCCCACATTCATAGAAGTGCAAAGCATTTATCATTGCCCTTAAAAATTGCATGTCAAGGCAACCTTATAAGAAACATACGACAATTCAATGCAAGTGAGATAAATATAAGACTTCCAGCTTATAGATAGACAATTCAGTCCATTGTTTGTAGGCCAAAACATATAAACTTTGAAAATGGTGGTTTCAAACTACATTGCCTAGCAAGTCCTAAATTGAAAATGGAGTCCTCCCATCAGTCCAAGGAGGGAAAGTCCCCCCCCCCCCCCCACCCCCCACCCCACTTCCAAACTTATCTTGAGTTGCCATTATGTGGCAGATGAGGTGGCATGGGTCCCATGCCACATAGAGGCTACTCAAGCCCTTTTTTTGGGCATGGGGACATTGCCTAACATGTTGAGTTGCCAAGGGCAACTTAATAAAAATGGACCATTGAGATGTTAGGGATTCAAACTGGCAAATCCGATTGTAGCCCTTCATAAGCATTCGCCGACCAAGTTTGAAAGGGGGGTTTGGTCCATTACCTGTCAACTCAGCTTCCTAAGTTCAAAAAGTGGGCGGCAAGTCAAAGGCCTAGACAAAGAGATCTCTAGTCTAAACCATCCTCATAGGTAGAATTCAAATATGAAAGATTATCTTGTAGGACTTTATTCTTTTTTGTAAGTATGTGAGCCTTTCAGACAAAGCTAGTGCTTGGATGTGTGTGTATTTGGGGCCAAAATGTCAATATGAACAACAAGAGAAATAAGAAATTGTATCTAAATAATGTGGCAAGGACATTCATTAGATGGGGCCATGGTTCCACGACTTACCTAGGTAAGTGAACATGCATTGGCACCTCATCTTGATGTCAATTATTGATAAATAGTAAGCCACCTAGGGGAGTCGTCCCCTTGTCTGAGAGGGGAGGGGTAGCACTTTAAGTGCCATTAACCAATCATTGAAGAGTATTTTGGCCCCTCTCCACCTAGTAGTATGTATCTTAGAATGGTTGAAGAATCGTAGTTCCCGAAAAATTTCTTATCATAATGGACGTTCGCCATTGGTCCAAATGTGAGAAAACTGTACAATTCGATAATCACCACGTGTCTTGTGACTTTTTATAGCAGGCAACGATCTAACAAAGACGAGCCAAACAACACACTATATTTGCCCATTAACCACTCTCAGACGAGCATTGCAACTTTTTATTTTTCGCGAGTGGGGGCTTGTCTCTTACAATTATGCTATTGTGAATAGAGATAATGCCCAACGACTTGCTATAGCCAGCCAAAATTAAAAGAAGAAAGTCAATTAGCTACATAACATTGTGGGTTTGTGAAACCATTGTCTAATGTTTGTGATTAGCCAACCAAGATTCAAAAAAGGGAAGCCAAATAGCTACATAACATCGTGGCTTGGCTCCTCATTAACCCATGGTCTAATGTTTATGAATCACATGTGACCATATAAGCTCTCTGTGAAAGATTGATTATATCTCAACTGTGGCCAGGTGCACAAGAGAGCATGCAACCCAATCAAGTATTCAATTTAATGTGTTTGCATTCACAAATCAATGAGCTTAAACCCTTGACTCTAGGGTAACACACCTTTGAGTTGTCTTTCTTTACTTTGGAAAAAACTGGTGATTATTTTAGGAAACAAAAACAATTAAGATATTGCCACGTTCTACAGATCAACTATTGAGAAGTTTGCACGTGGCAGGCACCAATTGGGCCGACGTAACATAGACACTGCCATTAAAGGCATGTGGGGTCTGGGGCCCGCTCATTTTAATTTTGACGGGATTTGTTTCTTCGTTTGATTTTGCCACCTGCTCGTCAGATTAAATCTTGAAGGTCTTGTCCGCCCTTCAGAACAAGGGGTTTCTTTCACTACTGTTCCTTTAAATGAAAAAGCTTCAAGGCTTCAGAACCCTTGAAAGCACTTTTCACGAGCCTTTTGAAGTGTAATGTAGCTTTCAAACTTCAAACTGACATTCTCTGCAGGGAACTTGCGAATTCCTGCACGAATACCAGGGCGGCCGAGGTTTCTTCACGCAGTATATATTCCTGTTGCGAAAAGTAGCGCCTTTGATTTTGCCTCTCGCTATCTACTACGGTACTACCAATCTGTAGTAACCAGTCAGAAAATTTAGAGAGAATAAGAGAAAAGGGGCGAAATTCCAGCTTCCAAAAGGTAATGTTTGAGTTTTTACTGCTAAGATTGCTCTCCCATTCAAGTTTCATCTCATGAAGAGGTAAACAGAAGAACTTAGGTGAAATGGGATAATTTCCAGCTTGCACGTGGCAATAGAGATTGCAATCTTACTCCTAAAATTGCTAGTAGCTACCCACAGTCAAGTTTCAACTGATTAAAATCGGAGATTCGGAATTCAAGAGAACTTTCGTTCACGTTGTCTTTTCTCCATCATTTCTACTTCATCTGCAATTGATTATCCGTAATTGACCTGGTCTTGGATCATACAAGCTTCATTCTGATACACATCCAAGTTTGATGAGAAAGTGGCAGGTGGCTTTGCGTCCCTTACATTTCAGGCTCCAGATTTTACAACTACCCAGAGGCGTCAATTCATTGTAAGTTTGCCTGATGAGGCAAAAATCTGTTCTGCAGTAAACATAAGTCTCTAGTTAAACATTTCAACCTTGCTGCAATCCTTATCTTGTTTGCACTTTATATCATAAAAAACTTAGTCTGGAGACATAAGTTTAGGAAAATTAGCTGTAAAATAAAAATCCTGTATAGGAAATTAGATTTCAAGACACGGGCTGCTGGCTTTTCTCTGCAATACTTACTATCTTGTTTGCATTGTAATAAGGAAAAACCAAGTCTTAAGACATGCTTTCTACAGGAAAGTTAGTAGCTACATCGGCTGCTGCCGTTTTGCTGCGATACTTATCTTGCTTGATTGTTAATCAGGAAAAACTAAGTCGTGAGACATATTTTCTACAGGCGAATTAGATTTCGGGACATGGGCTGCTGCCTTTTTGCTGCAATATTTACGTCTTTTACATTTCGATAAGAAATAACCAAGTTTTGAGATATGGACTGCCACAGTTTGAGGCTATTCTGGGCAGAGGTAGTTCATTGAGACTAATACTCTCTTCAATGGCTTCAATGGCTTCAATGGCACATAGTATCCATGCTGGAGTCTCCTTTCAGATTCCAATGTCAAAAAGGACTAGGCAATATTCTTACTCACATGCGGCTTTTGTTGAGCTCTTTAAAGGTGCCACCTTTGGCCATCTCTTCCATGCTAAGAATCTGTTCATCAGCAGCTCTTCAGCAATACTGCGAAGAGGAGCTCGTCCAAGAAAAGGATCAGGACCTCGTCATTGCAAATTTTTCTTCAGACCACCAGCATGCACAGTTGAGGTAATCTCCCTCCTCCTGCATGTGATTATTTCCAGATGCCAATTTCTATGTATAGATCCCCTGAAAATCTCGGGACCTCTTATTCTGGATTTTAGTCATGTCAAAGCAAAATCTGATATCCGTGTGAGGCATTTGCTAACGTAGAATGTTTCTGGTTTGAGGCGAAGTCCTTTTGTGGGAAGAGGTAGTCAGCAGATCCTATCTCTAGTTAATTTGATATATTTGCAATTTTTGATGGGATATGTGCAGAGTTACTTCACATCGAAAACTTTTATTCCTATACTGAGATCTCTGCTAGCATTTTTCTGTTCTTCTTTCCATCTTATGCCCATAGTCACAATTTAGAATGTGTCTCTAATGTCAATGCTCTGGAAGGCATGCTATGTGTCATAGGGCTTTTTTGTCTCTTTTTTCTGTTTGGCCTTTAACAGATGGGGAGAGATGAAGTGTTATTCCTAATGAAGCTGATTTCTTTTATGGTACTTTCGTCCAGCATCGGCAACAGATCATTGAAGTCAGAAAGTATGCTCCGTTTCTTGAGAGTGCCTTCCTCCAAAGCCATGGTTTTCATCTATCAGCAGAATGGAAGGCTATTCCAGACATTTGGAGGACAGCTGCCGAGAAATTTGGAGATAGGGTCGCATTAGTTGATCCACATCATGATCCTTTTTCTCAGATTAGCTACAATGAGGTTGCACCATTTCTTTGCCCATTTCTTTTATAGTTGCTAGCTGTTATCAGAATTTTGAAAGCAATGCTGCAGCAGATCATGATCCACTGCAACCTGGATTGCAATTTTTTTTTTTTTTTTTGTGTGTGTGTGTTTTTGATAGTTTAGCTAGTATTAAATGAACTCGGAAATCATCAATGAATGCATTAGAAGAACAACATATTGATAAACTGGAAAGAGGAAAAAATAACATTGCATAGAGGCTAGAGCCATATTGATCCGGTTAATTATAGACAGAGATACTGTATCTTACATCTCTATCATGATAGCCCTAGTGCCGGTCATCTTGGTGTGTGGATAGGACCTTTTGGTGGTCTAAACTTTAGAAAGAAAGCAAACCACACACATTGTTTTAAGTGTTAGGTTAATAAGGCTGAAAGGATTAAAGTGCTTGGATTATTACGCTCGTTACCTATACCAAAAGGGAGATGGGAGAGTATCTCCATAGACTTTATTACATCTTTACCACGTATGCAGCAGCAACATAATGCCATCCTAGTTGTGGTTGACAGACTCACTAAATGGTTCATTTTATCCCAACTAGTAATGAGATTGACGCACCTAGTAGGGCTGACTTGTTTATGGAGCATGTATTCAGACTTCATGGATTACCTAGATCCATTATGTCTAACAGGGACTCTCATTTTACTGGCAGTTTTTGGACTGCCGTATTTGAGATGTTAGAGGTGTAGTTGGGAATGAGTAGTTCTAATCATCTTGAAACGGATGGATAGACTGAGAGAGTTAATCAAACTTTGGAAGACAAGCTTAGGGCGTATGTGAGTGAAAACCAAACGCAATGGGAACTTTATCTACCATTGTTGGAGTTTGCCTATAATGATAAAAAGGATGCATCTATGAGTCCTTTCGAGCTAAACTATGGTTTTGGACCATCCAGTCCAATCACTATAGGTATGCGTCATAAGACACCTAGTGATATGGAATTTCTAACTCACATGCAACAGATGTTGGAGTTAGCAAAGGAAAATGTAAGAGCGGTGATGGATCGAGCAAAGACTTATGCCGATTTGGATCATACGCCAAGAGAGTTCGAGGAAGGAGACATGGTGTTTCTTAGCATTCCAAAGGACTCAAAAACCTTGAAGATTGTTGGAAAGATTAATAGCGTTGCTTATGAATTGGATTTGCATGTTGATTGTAAGGTGCATCCTATTTTTCATATTTCATGCTTTAAAAACGTTTTACATGACAATGATAACTTGTTGGTTGATGGCCTTGAATTGTTTTAGGAGCATGGGGAGGTGATGCATGGACCAGTGAGAGTATTGGACCGGTGGCAGAGATGATTGCGGAATCGTTTGCTCCGTTAGTACTTGGTTGCCTGGCATGGACGACCTCTTAGTGATGCTACCTGGGAGACTGCACATGGGTCGCATGCACAGTATCCAAACTTTGCCATTGACTATGTCATTTGAGGAGGGAAGGGATGTCGAATACTTTGAATCCCTTTGCCTAATGTAAATTGTAAACTTTAACTATTAAATTGTGAATGGCTAAGTCATCGGCCTGTGGAGACAATTGTAAATTGCGATGTAAATATTAGTTAGAGTGGTTAATTTTGAGATGGCTAAGGGGATATTGGATTCCATGAGAGTCTATTGGACGGACCTCCAAGAAAGTAGGGAGGGTTGACCGGTCAACGTGGCACATGTCATATGCTCACTGGGACACTTGGTCTAGTGCATGGGTCAACAAGACATGTGTCATATGCTCATTGGACACTTGGTTCAATGTGTGGGTGACATGTCTACCTACTAGCTTGCTTATGTGTCAGGGTACTACGAGTGGCAAGTGTTGTCTGTGCATGGAGTTTGCCATGTGTCGATGTTAGGATGTGTCAGGGTTAAGGGTTGCTTGATGAGATATAGTGTGAGCCTTGCCAAACATTCCCTGTCTTATTCCTATGTAGCTATGGTTTTTGAGGAGACTTGCAGTAGACCTCTCATGTTTGCTTGTTGATCTATGTACATTTGCTTGAGATTAATAAAGTGATGAGTTTGCTGGGTACTTCGATGTATTTACTTCGGGTTTTGAGAGCTTGTGTGCAACGCTAAGTTAGTGCAAGTGGCCCGCTTGGCCAACTAGCTCACTCATATGGTTGACACCTATACATTCCATGCATGTTCATGAGGTGCTTGTCTTATAGGGGACTTGGAGGACCCATCCCCTCTTCTCTCTCTAGCAATTTCTTCTAACTTTTGGTGTTGTGAGTTTGTCACCCTTTACTATGAAGATGGAAAAAGGCCAAGGAGCCTGAAGCACTTTCGACGGGTGGCTTTCAACATTGGGAAAAAATGAAATTCAAGAATTGGAAAGGTCAATCTAGTCAAGAGCAAATTCTTACTGGCAAAAAGAGTAAAAGGTTGTGGTGCCTCAAAAGGTAAAGGGTAGTATGGGATGTTTGATATTCAAGGGGGATAGCACTTTTCTATGCTATTGCCGCAAGACTTGGAGCAAGCTAAGAAGAGAACCGTGCTTTAGATGCTTAGGGGGACTTAAGGTGGAAGGAGTGTTCAGGAAACTTGATGCGAAGCACCTACAATCTACAAGTTGAACAAGCAGCACCAATGCAAATTGAACAACTAGAGCAGGAGGAACCATAAGGTGCTCCACATTTGATGAATCTGTCATTGGGCAGAAGTTGGACTCAGTCCCTATGTCGCAGTTGTCGAAAGTGGTGTAGCACGGGTATCGATTTCCTTGTACTTCTGTAATTGTTATGTGTGGACAACTGTGGTAGAGTTGTATTAATTCTATTTGTTGACACTAGGTCCTCACGTAATGTAATTATTTCTACTTTGATCGTGCCGTTGAGAGTGAGCACACAATCATTCTTGTACCAAGAGTAGTGAATATCCGTATCAAGATTATTCCAAATCCTCTATACTAGATGTGGACGTAACATTCTTCCCCCTTAAATCGGTTCTGTTCTTAGAACGGGAAAGATAGTCATGCCACCATACATTGGAAATCAAAGTTCAAAAGTTAAAGAAACAAGCAATGATAGTCCAAAACTATCCACAATTTCTCATAGATTATTCATAATTCGTCTTGGTACGAATACCCTTAGAATGTCCAGAGTTCTAAGGCATAACAATTTAACCTACTAGAATCTCTAGGAGATCTATCAAGATCCAAATGACTTTAGCTTAGTTCTGAGTACTCGAGATATCCTCGAGTTAAATGCCCCCATTTCTAGCATCTCATGCAGGACGATCCTACTTGCTTGCCTATGTGTCGGCTGTGCATTGAGTTTGCCTGTGTCTATGATAGGATGTGCTGGGGTCAAGGGTTAGATTTCACCTGCAAAAACAAACAGGCATGGTTAACAAACTTATCCATTTGTCAGATAAGTATCCTTGAAACGCAAGGTGCTTATGAGAACTCTAGAAAGGCATTGCTTATTAGTTTGTATTCCGCAAAGGTTGGGAGGAGATGTAGAACCAAGTCATATGTGTGAAAAATGCAGCAAAATAAACCCATTTGATCCTAGAAATGATGGAGAAAGCACCTACACAAGATCCAAACAAGATCTAGAAGCTAGATTACAAATCAATGCATTGATTCCTAGCTTATCTTGGCTTGAACTCCATGAATTAGCTCCAAAACTCTTCACACGTGTGAATGCACGGCCTGCTGCTGCCTGTGTACTGTACCTGCAACTCTAATCTCATTCAATGATCATAAAAAATCATATGCCAATAGCATTCATCAATCAAATCATAGACTCAAACTAGTCAAAAGGAAAATCTCGATTTTGCTCATAATTGGATGGAAATCCCATCACATATTTATACATGTAGAACTCGGATCTGAGCATATTAGGGCTTCTATGTGTTCATCACAACCTAACCCTAACATCTAACCTAATGATTTACTTGATCCACCCTCTTTAGTACCTCGAGATCCAAAAACAATGAAAAAATTGCTATTTTAAGCTCCTATTTTTTCTCTACCCTATCTATGCACTCTTTGGCCACATTCCAAAGGTACTATTCCAAAGCTAGGTTAATGATTTGACTTAGAATAAGGTATCCTATGCTTTTGGCACGTGTGACATCCCACATCATGGCCTCAAAGTCATTTACAGGTGGATTTTATGCAAACTAGCTTGTGTAAATTTAACACTCCTCCTCACAACTAGTTTGAAGATAACATAGACTTGCTTATCAACCCTAGGGCTGATCTTAACTTCACAAGTGCAGCTCTTTGAAGTGGGTTAGTGAGGATATCAGCAACACATTCACTCCTTGCCACATGCTCCAAAGATATCTCCTTAGATTGCACCTTCTCTCTTACAAAATGATGAGAGATCTTGATATGTTTTGACCTTGCATGGAAGATTGGATTGGTTGCAAGGTGTTGGGCTGAAATGTTGTCATTGTAGAGAGTTAGAACATCATCTAAACTCATGACTTTTAGCTCCATAAGTAGCCTTTTGATCCATAGTAGCTCCTTTGTTGTAGTGGTGAGAGCTTTGTACTCGGCCTCGGTTGAAGAAAGTGAGATGGTTTCTTGTTTCTTTGACAACCAAGAAACTACTCCTCCACCAATGAATGTTGCATAGGCACTTGCGGACTTCCTATCCCTTTTGTCACCTGCAAAATCCGAGTCACTAAAGGCATGCAAATTAATGACATCTCCTCTATAGAGAATTTCATGATCTAGAGTACCCGAGATGTATCTCAAGATCCTTTTAGCATTTTCCAATGTATCACGAATGGATCTTGCATATATTGACTTAGCCTACACACACTAAAGCATAGATCAGGCCTAGTTATGTGGATCCACATTAAGGAGCTTATAAGTTGCCTATAAAGAGTGATGTCCATAAAGGATGCTTCATTACTTTTATTGAGCACTTTTACATCTTGCTCCATTGGTGTTTCTACATGCTTGTAATCTTGCATCTTGAATCTATTGAGCAAACTTTGAGCATACGCTCAGTTTTGATTAATAAAGGATTGATTTGGCATTATAGACTTGGGCACTTGAATAATGTCTCTATTGCAAATATGTCTAAACATTCTTTAGTTCTTGATTTTGATTATCGAACTATCGACCCTCCAGTTTGCCAGAGTTGTATCATAGGAAAGTAGACTAGAGGTTAAACATAATGTATCCCGATGCAGACACCATTATTACTTGGTGCTAGACTCTTTATTACATTTATTGATGATTTTCAGAAGAGTTTTTGTTTATTTTATGAAGCACAAATCTGAAGCCTTCCCTTTGTTCAAAATCTATAAAGAGCGTATTGAGCTATAGATAGGAAGAAAGATCATAGCTCTCAGAAGTGACAATGGCGATGAATACATGTCCAATGCATTCAAGTAGTATTGTTCGACAAATGAAATCGAACAACAATTCATTGGTTCCTATTCTCCTCAGTCGAATGGACTTGTAGAGAGAAAGAACAGAACCTTTGTCTAATTTGCCAAGGGCATGATCACTGATGCATCATTGCCTAAATCTGTTTGGCAACATGTTGTTTCGACAACAACTTACTTGCAGAATCGATGTATAACTAAAGGTTTATCGAACAACAAAACTCCTTATGAAGTTTGGACGGGATCCAAACCTTCATTAAAGCATTTAAAAGTTTTCGGATGCACTGCCTATGCTCATGTCTCTAAAGACTCCAGAAAGAAATAGAACGAGCACTTTCTTAAAACAATTTTTGCTAGCTATTATTCTTTGAATGGCATGTATAGACTATACAATCCTATTGGTACACACAAGCTCACAAACCTAAGTAAATACACAATTACCCAGCAAATCCGTCACTTTATTAATCTCAAGCAAATGTACATAGATTAACAAGCCAACATGAGAGCTCTGCTGCAAGTCTCCTCCCAACCATAGCTGCATAGGAATATGATAGGGAATGCCTGGCAAGGCTCACACTATACCCCTGAAGCACCTCTTAACCTTGACACATCCTAACGTCGACACATGGCAAACTCCATGCACAGTCGACACTTGCCACTTGGCAGTACCCTGAGACATAGGCAAGCTAGTAGGTGGACAGTTTGACACAGGTGGACAGTTTGACACGTGTCACTCATGCATTGGACCAAGTGTCCCAATGAGCATATGACACGTCCTGTTGACCCGTCCATTGACTGTCCGACAAGTATCATACATACATTGGACCAAGTCTCCCAGTGAGCATATGACACATGTCATGTTGACCAGTCAACCATTCCTACTTTTTAGGAGGTCAGTCTAGCAGACTCTCATGAGACCCTGTACCCCCTTGGCCATCTCGGAATAAGTCACTATAACAATTTTTACATTGCAATTTAGAATTGTCTCCATAGGCCGGTGACTTAGCCATTTACAATTTAATAATTACAATTTACAATTTACATTGGGCAAGGGTTTCAAAGTACATGTGACACCGATTATCTATAAAGTTTTTGCTAGCAGGGATGTTACATTTCTTGAAGATTAGTTTATCGGTTTGAAGGGCAAGAAGAACCAAATTCTACCTGTCGTTCCTATCCCGAATATGAATATCGAAATGCAATTTCAATTCCTTCAATTAGCCACCCTATACAATCAGACTCAAAAGAAGAACAAGAAGCTGCAACTTAGGAGCAGCTGACACAGTTGACACAACATCGAATTTTGCATCCAGAAGCACCTCCCAAAAGATTGACACGAATTCAAACTCAGCTTGTCCGATTCACTGATGAGTATGCTCACTATCTTTCACAGAAGCCAACCACAGTTGAAGCACTCACACAGGCTGATTTAGATCTTTGGAAGGAAGCTATGGATAAGGGATATAGCTTGTTGATCAAAAACAACACATGGACTGTCACTAAGTTGCATGCAGGCAGAAAGATTATCGACTGCAAATGGATCTTTACGATCAAGTACAAAGCAGATGGCAACATCGATAGAAGGAGGGCTCGTCGACTAGTGGCAAGGGGATTCTCCCTCTCCCAGATTCCCAATATTGACTACTTCAAAACATTCAGCCAAGTGGTCAAGCATTCCTCTATCATATTGCTTCCATCATTCGTTGCTGCAGCCAACCTTGAGGTACATCAATTAGATGTACAAACTACATTCCTCAATGGAGTTATCGAAGAGGACACCTATATGATCCACCCAGCCAGAGGGTTATGTACTCAATGGCAAAGAGGATTGTGTCTGTAAACTCCACAAGGCGTTGTGTGGCCTGAAACAATCTTCAAGAGCATGGTTTCATCGAATCAACTCATTCCTTATCGAACAGGGATTTGAACCAAGCTCTGCCGACTTGAATGTTTATTTTAAGGCCATTTGACAATCCTTTATCATCATCACATTGTATGTGGATGATACATTGCTTATTAGCAATAATATCGTATTGATAAAGGATACCAAGATGATGCTGTCTCAAGAATTTGAAATGACAGATCTTGGAGAAGCTCATTACTACCTCAAGATCAAAATCCACAGAGACAAACAAGAAGCTCCTCTACATTACTCAGTAGAGGTATATTTTTAATATGCTTACAAAATCCGATTTCATGAATTGCAAGCTTATACATTCTTCTAGGGATCCAGGTCTGAAACTATCTAAAGAGCAATGCCCTCAAACCAAAGAGGAGAAGGGTGAAATTGAAGGGATATCCATTCCAGTCTATTATCGGATCCCTCATGTATGCAATGATTTCCATCGGGCCCGATCCTTTAGAATAAACAGGGTAGCAACTTAAAAGGAAGAAGATGATAAGCCTAAAACTTGAAACTAATTTTTGCATATTCAATTACAAATTGTAAAAGTTAAATGTACTACCTACTCTAGGAAAGATGCTTGTGTACATGGACCTTCAAAAACATCATGAAAGAGGTGAAATGAGAACAAAATCGTACAATTCTGAATTTTGCTCTCCCGTACTTGTAGACATTAGATTAACCAACTTCAGAAAGAATATGAAGCGGTCACTTAGGAACATAATGATCTAATTTTCTTCCAAGAAGTACACAAAATTGTAAATTGAAGAATACAATGATATGTAAAGTGCATTTGAAGCACACAAGTTCCCTACCATAGGTAGAGCAATAATATGCTACAAAGTACTAGAAATATGAAAAATTGGAAATATCAATAACTACAGTTTTAGCAATATTAATGATGAGTAGTACAATGCATTAGTAGCACCACACTATTGGAAGGATGATGATATAAAGTTTTCCTAGAAAGTAAACAGAGGAGTAAATGAACGAAATTAGTCATTAGAAATAAGAAAATTTGTAATTGTGGGCCTCCTATTCTCTATAGATTGCCCTTTAGCAAGTTGAAGAGAGGAGTCCGATAAATATGAGAATTATGGAGAAAATTGGAGCCAAAACATTTAATTTTAAGGTCTCTTTTGTTCAATGTAGTAGGCATGTATGGTTGCTTTTGCTTGGTTTTCATCATTTGAAGAATCTAAAAATGTGAATATTCTTTTGTACATATATACAACTATTCAAAGTTTATCTTCTAGGATAAAGCCTTACTCTACTTAAAGATATGTCAAAGAAGGTGAGTGCTCTACAATCTGTGAGAGATTCGTTAGCTAAAAGATCTAGCTAATTAGAGCTTGTATCATGACTAAATTACCTCATCTTTGCTTGTAATCTTGAATGAATTACTGAATCTTCTGCTTTTGTTTGTAGTTGGAACAAGAAATTCTAAACTTTTCAGAGGGGCTCAGGGTTTTGGGAACTTGTCCAAATGAAAAGGTTGCACTTTATGCTGACAATTCTTGCCGGTGGCTTGTTGCTGACCAAGGTACATAATATTCCATACTTGTGTGATGCATAAATGAGGGTAATTGGAATTAGCTGTTATCACTTCTTGTTTTACAATCATAGTTGCCAACAATGTATAGTACTCATGGTCATCCTTCTGTATGTTTCCTATACTTGTTGTAGATTTGTCAAACATAAACTTGAATGAAGAATCTTGATTGTGCATTTTTTTTTCTCATTTTGTTGGGCCTAAGTCAAGAAGAACATCATGCAGTATTGTGAGTTGGAGCCTCATGATTTCTCGCTTGAATGTTTATTCACTAGGACATAATCAAGTTCTCTCGAGTACATACATAACGTTTTGGCAAGATGCAGGAGAGTGCATATGATTTCATAGCCTTTTCTCTTGCGTGTGTTACGTTGATGTTCAAGGTCTTCGAGTGGTACATTGGGGTAGAACGTCAATGGATTTTCAACTTGATAGCATGAGTTGCTATTATTATGTTCAAGAATCAACGTTAGGTTGTTGTTTGTTGCTCTATTGAATAATTTTATTGCAATAGGAAAGTTTTCTCATAGAACATTTCTCCAATATTAGAGAAGAGGTTGTTGGCTTAAACATGTTTTTGATAGGGTGAGATGAACTAGAGAATTTGAGCCCTAGACTTTTGAAGTATAGTTGTGATCCACATTGAAGATTTATTGTTGGTCCATTTAAGGATATTAATCCTAATATGGTGTCCATTTTTGACACTTTCATGTAGGAGCAAGGCTAGCCCCAATCAAGTGTCGTTTTCAATCAATTTCTTGTTTTTGTGTAGGAGACTTATTTAAGGAGATAGGCTAAGTCTTTGCAATATGGGTCATTGTAATTCAATAGTGATGCTTTAATAATGATAAAGGTTTATAAGAGGCTCGACTAGATGTGTTTAGGATCTATTTTTTCAACTCTCTATGGTTGAATTGATAAAGGTTATGTGTAGAAGTTCAAGCTTGTTGTTTTGTACTTATATGTGACATCAAGGGTTCCAACTTGAGGTTAAATACTAATCACTAGCATGAAGCTCAAGTGATGTGTTGTGTGCATGGACATATGTCAGGTTGCATGAATGACACGTGCATGGGAGTTCCCTACAAAAACTATATATAAGGAGTGAGAGTAGGTCTAATATTTGGGGAGGTGGATAGTATGGGCATTTGTTATGCTAAAATAGTCCTTTACCATAGAGCTATTAGTGCCAGTGATAGGCTTGTGCATCCCTAAATTGTATTGGTTGTTTTTAGTTGTGGACTATTGGGTTCATCGACTGCATGAATTACAAGGCCTATATTCTCATATGTTAACAATGAGCTCCTGTCATTTATGTGCATGCCTAAGAATTATGTACTTAAAATGTAGGACTGGCCAAAGGCTCAATTATTGCTACTTTTGTACTGGAGTGGGGTTCCTACTAGAAGGGCACAAACCCTCTTGGAGGATGCACTATTTCTCCTCCCGTGACCCTATTGTGGATTAGCTTAGGTTAAACTCCCATAAGCTTTTATTTCAAGGTTCCTATTGGGTATAAATAGACCCTATGTACTTGCATTCTTCAACTGATGATTAGGTATTGCTTGGGATCTTCGTGGGGGAATTCTTGCCTTTGCCATTGCTTGTAGGGCTTTAGCCACTTATTCTATTTGATTCTATTTGCCATTCTGGGGTGGGAGATTGTTAGATTGTTTCATGTATTGCCAATTTATGCTTTATTGCTACAATATGTGATTCGGTTCATAGCTTGGTATCAGACCACTTTCTTGAGCAATTGGGAAGGTGGTAATTTCTTTCAATTTTTTCCCTCAAGAGTCTTGCGTCAGCATGAGTGCCCTCATACATGCAATTATTTTCATCTTTTGTCGCAAAATGGGATGAAAACGACGAGTTTCCAAAAAAGTTGAAAATTAGGGTTTCTAAAAAAATGGCCACCAATAAATATCACTTTTTCATGGGCACCTTGCTATTAGAAAGCTAATAAAACTAATAGATCTTGATTTCACCAAGAAACACAAAAGTTACAGCAAAAAATGTTCGCTTAGGTCTATAGAGAGAAATCGCTAGAAACAAAAAATAGGAAGTGAGAAAATGGCCAACAAAGAAAAACGCTTCTCCAGGAGTGTCCAACTACTAGGAAACCAATGCAACTGGCAAAACTCAATTCTAATCACAAACAAAAATGTTATATTGATCCAAGTTTCACGTCAAAACAAGGCTCTACGTCAAAAGATCTTGCAAAGTTAAATTTTTGTTCAAAAGATGTATTCTATTTCACTTTCAAATTTTTTTGTTACTGTGATTGGATCTTGTTATTTCATATCGTTCCTTGATCTGTAAGATCCATTTACTTGTCCATTCTACGCCTCTAGGGAAGTACATGTCAAGTATGTGGTAACCATGGGAGCGCATAAAACGTCTCCAAAGCTATAATAAAGAAAACATCTAGTACAAATTATAATAGACACGTAAGCGAGAGTGTGTGCATAATAATCATATGTATCCATGTCAAGATGTCAGGACTGTGCTGATGCTGTTGTTGCTGCTGCCGTGCTGATGCTGTAGAAAGATGTAATGCTAGCTGCAACATGAGAAATCACTGGAGCATGTGTAGTAGCATGTCTCTATGTAGAATGTTTGGCGATCTTGGCAGTAACGTGATGGTGGGATTTACACTGTCTCTGATCTCTATGAGCATGTAAGTGGCTACCATCCTCGTCGTCGTCATAATCATCATCATCAGGCACTAAATCACGCGATCTCCGCCTAGTAAAGAAGGAAGTAATCGATGGTTGAGAGGTACAGTGCTGGGATGTCCCGTATAGATCTCTCCGCAATATGAACATCTCGCGTGTATCATCAGAGCGACACACTGTGGGTCCTCATAAGCTATGAGAGAGCGTAGAGTGGTAGGCATGTCTCAAAACAAGCAGTGATATCTCCCTTTGATCTCATAGTACAAAGGGCATCTAAAGATAAAATGCTCCTCAGACTCCACCTCACCTAGAGAGCATAACTAGCAAATTTGCTCCTATCTAGGAATACCATGGAACCTCCCAATCTCAATAGCTAGCTAATGAGAAGACAACCTGAGCTGTCCTAGTGTGAATTTGAGGCAATGTGAGCGTGCCTGAGGGAAGCTTTGTGATGGAGATACCAAATGACTCAAGTAGGAGGTGAGATGCCTGAGAACCATGATAATCTGTAGCCCTGATCATGAAGACACTGTGAGGGGGAATCAGGATAGTGCAATCTGTATGTAGCGTCTGTCTATCTTTGGTAATGCTTGTACCCTCTGTATATGGGTAGTGAGCTGAAGAGCTGCCTCGATCTGTATAGGTGGAATTGCAAACTCGGCCAGGAGAATCTCATGTGGAACAAAAGGCTTTGCTCGAATCAACCGAGCTAGCATGGTAGTCTGTAATCGCGAAAGACTGGGGGAGACCTGTACACCATGCCTCTGCCGCATATAGAGCCGTAGGGGTGACAATGATATCAAAGAGGCGACACTTACTGTGAGCATCCTGGATGGACTTCCGGAAGCAAAATCGCTCTAGCTGAACAAGGGAGGCATGTCCCTTCCCCAGTCGAGTGGTAGCGGCCTGTCTCATGCTAAAAGTAGGACCCGAGAAAAGGATCCCCAGGTATGTATAGGAAGGGACCACCTTTAGAACCTGTCCATCAAAAGCAAGCTCCTGTTGCTGCATGAATGCTCGAGAAGTGTTGAAGACCATAACCTTGGTCTTTCCAATGTTCACCCCTAGGCCCCATCTGTTGCAAAACTCTCTGGTCGGTGAGACCAATACCACATCATCGGCATAAAGGAGGATAGCCATCAAGATGTCCCCAAGCCTGCAACCAGCACCACCACACTGTGTAATTGTTATGACTCAGTCTAGTTCTGACATGACCTCGACACCACCGGTCACTCAGAGGGCCTGAGGCCAAGTTGGCATGGGTCAGTGACCAGGAAGGGCATCGCTTCCAAGTGGGAACCGATGTGTCACGAAATCCCGTGATTCGGTGAGACCGTCTGACAAGCTGTCAGAGATGAGGTCGCGTAACCGTCGGGGCCCTAGTCGTTAGTGCTAGTCGGCAAGCAGTCGGGGTGACCAGTTGGTGTCATCGGTAATGATGGGGCATGAGGGTGGTATCCCGTGAGTCACTCACTATTCATAGGTCGCATGCAGTGTGTACGCCAGGTGGCCTGATCAACCACTGGGGGGGTACCCCGTGTATGTTGACAGGAATTGTAGGTAGTGGACTCAAGAGGGGGGGTACCTATGGTTGGGAGGATCATTCCACACGCTGGCCTTCAGGAGTTGAGCAGCTTAGAGAGTTTTGGTTGTTCACAATTGGTATCAGAGCCTTTTCTAGCTCGTTCTACAGAGAGAACAGCCCGTTCTAGAGAGAGAAAGTGAGGAAAAGCTTGGTTTTTTTACCATAACTTGGTATATAGTGCTCAAATTTGAGGGAGATCTGGCTTATCTCAGACCTGTTTCTAGGAGCGGAACTGAGGCATACTTGTGGTAATCAAACGGTGGCCAGAAAGAAGGTTTTTTTAAAAGCCTGATCAGCACTGATCTGAGGACACGTTAATACTCCAATTTGTGGGGAACTGGAGCACCGATTTAGCACCCATTTCTGATTGTTCCAGCGCTGATTTCAGAATCTACAAACATCCAAAAGTTGTGGAAGCAGCAGACCAGAGCTGTTCTGAAGCTATTTGAAGGAAGCACTGTGGTCCAATCAGACAGCATCTGTTGTAGTCTACCGTTTTCCTGAAGGCATTCCTTTGCTTGGATTCCAGGGAGAACTCATCTTTTTCTCTTTTCTTTCTTTGCTGTCTTGTAGTTAAAGAAAATTCTGGTCAAATTTCCCTTCTCTTGTTGCTTTATTACGTGCAATTTCTAGTTTGATTTTGTTCTGTATCTGTTTTGTTACATAATGGAGGAAGATAGAGTAGATATTCCACTAAGTCCACCTGTTGCTCTTCCATCACCACCACCCGCAAGTTGTTGAAGTCTAATCAGGCTCCATCCACCTGGCTTGAGTTTAAGCGAGCTTTCAGAGCTCAGTTTATTCCTCCACATGAGCATGTGCGTGCGACGGGTGCTTGGCTTTTGCATCGTCAGAGGCAGTACATGGTGCAGGAATATGCTGATAGGTATCATGAGACGCTTATCAAGATCCGGAACTTATACACATACGCTTATCGTGAGACGGTTCGTTAGGAACTACTCCTGGTTAGCTGCTCCTTTGACAGACCAGTTACGGGGGTTTAACACTGTGGTTGTTTGGGATGCTGAAGCACAACATAGTTTTGACCACTTAAAGGAGGATGTGGCCACAGCTCCAGTGCTCAAGATTGTTGATCCCAACAAGCCCTTTGACCTAGAGACGGATGCAAGTGGCATTGACGTAGGTGCAGTGTAAGTCAAGAGGGTAGACCTATTGCCTTTGAAAGTAAGAAATTGACGCTAGCACAACAGAGATATCCCACGCACGAGCAGGAGCTGTATGCGATCATACATGCGCTCAAGGTGTGGCAACATTACCTGTATGGCGCCGAATTTTACGTGTATACTGACCATCATACTTTGAAGTATTTTTGCACTCAGCCAGATTTGAGAGGACGCCAAGCTGGGCTGAGCTGATGCAGGAATTTCATTTGAAAATTCGCTTCCGAAGAGGGAAGGAAAATGTGGTCGCCAATGCACTATCTCGAATACTGCATCAGATGAGCTTGTTGACAGTGATCTCATGGAGGAGATCAAGCAGGCTCAGTAGGACGATCCACATTGTCAGCGTGCGTGGCCTGAGGCGCGCCAGGTTATTGATCATGCAGAAGAGTCAATTGAGGCTGTCACTCCCGTAGAGACACACTGGGACATATTTAACATACACCGTGAAGGAAGATATGTTATTGAGAAATGGAAAAGTTTTCGTGCTAGACTTGAAGGATCTTCGTCGTAGGATTCTTCATGAATGCCATGATAGTCCCTGCGTAGGGCACCTGGGTATTGATACTGAGTTAGTCAGATGACATTATTTTTGGCCACGATTGCAGCGAGACGTCAGGGAGTACGTCCAGCGTTGCACGACTTGTCAAGTGAACAAGGCCGAGAGAGTAAGTCCTCCGGGCTTGCTCCACCCTTTAGAGATACCTACAGGAAGGTGGGAAAGCATTTCTATGTACTTTATTGTTGGTCTACCCAAGACGCAGAAGGGGTTTAATTCCATTATGGTAGTGGTAGACAAGTTCTCTAAGATGGCTCACTTCATCGCAACGATCACGAAGGTCATAGCTCTGCAAGTTGTTGAGTTGTTTATCCAGAATGTCGTAAGGTTACATGGTCTTCCTAGGTCCATTATCTCTGACAGGGATCCCAAGTTTACGGGAAATTTCTGGACTGAGGTGTTCGCCAAGCTGGGGACACAGTTGCGGATGAGTAGTACTGAGCATCCTCAGACGGATGGCCAGACGGAGAGAGTGAACTAGATCTTAGAAGATATGCTTAGAGCATATGTTAGTGGTACGCAAACAGACTGGGTAGATCATTTACCACTATTGGAGTTTGCGTATAATGATAAGAGACATGCGTCCACTGGACTGAGTCCATTTGAGCTCAATTATGGTTTTAGGCCATTGAGTCCTGCTACCATAGGCATTCCACAGAAGGTACCAAGCGCCGCAGAGTTTTTGACTCAGATGCAGCAGAGGCTAGAGATGGCACGTGATAACTTGTCCAGGGCTATGGCCAGGGCAAAGAGTTATGCTCTTGAGAACCGTACCTACAGGGAATTTGAGGTAGGAGATTGGGTATATTTACTAGTCCCTCCGAAGTAGAAGGTGCTACTCATAGGAGGTGTGCCAAGATATCTCCTAGGTTTTGTGGACCATGGTTGATTATCAAGAAGGTTAGTGGTGTGGCTTATAAGCTACAACTACGTGTAGGATGCTAGGTGCATCCAGTGTTTCATGTTAGCAAACTCAAGTGATGTTTGCACGATGCGATAATCTGGTAAAAGGTCTAGTTTTTCTGGAGGAGAAAGACACTATTGATTATGGGCCAGATAGAGTCCTAGATCGGAGAGAGTGACGATTGAGGAATCGTCTTCTCCGAGAGTATATAGTGGCTTGGAAAGGGCATCCTTTGTCTGATGCTGCCTGGGAGACGCAACAGTGTTTGCAGAAGTCTTACCCAGGATTTGTCATCGAGGACCGATGACTTGCCAGAAGAGGGAAGGATTGTTACGACTCAGTCTAGTTCTGACATGACCTCGACACGACCGGTCACTTAGAGGGCCTGAGGCCAAGTTGGCAAGGTTCAGTGACTGGGAAGGGCATCGCTCCCAAGTGGGAACCGATGTGTCACGAAATCCCGTGATCCGGTGAGACCGTCTGACAAGCTGTCAGAGATGCGGTCGTGTAACTGTCGGGGCTCTAGCCGTTAGTGCTAGACAGCAAGCATTCGACGTGACTAGTTGGTGTCATCGGTAATGACGGGGCATGGGAGTGGTATCCTGTGAGTCACTCACTATTTATAGGTCGCATGCAGTGTGTATGCCAGGTGGCCTAATCAACCACTAGGGGGGTACCTTGTGTATGTTGACAGGAATAGCAGGTAGTGGACTCAAGAGGGGGGGTACCTATGGTTGGGAGGATCATTCCACACACCGGCCTTCAAGAGTTGAGCAGCTTAGAGAGTTTTGGTTGTTCACAGTAATGACTCTCTCCAACTCATCCATATACAAGTCAAAGAGGACTGGTGAGAGGGAGCAACCTTGGTTCACCCCAATAGTGCTCCCAATCTGATCGGATATGCCACTGCTATGCCGGAAACATCCCAGGACACGCTCATAAAGTGCCATCACAGCAAGAATGATGTCGGTGGAGAATCCGAGGTCTTTGAGCCTCTGGATGAGCAATGAGCGAGGAACAAAATCAAAGGCTTTCCTGAGGTCCACAAAACAACAGTAAACCCTCTCTCTCCTGTGCTTAGCCTCCTCAATCAAGTCCCGTAATGTGAAGATGTGATCTGTAGTAGAATAATGGGCCCGAAAATCTGCCTCACCCATAGCATGTAGTCTCCTAGTCTCCGCCTCTGAGCTCACAACAGACTGAAGTATAGTACCATAGAGTTTTGACAGGACATGCCCAATCATGATGGTGCGGTAGTTACTCGGAATCATGGTCACCATTCTTATGGATGGGGGTGATAATGTTAGTGCACCAAGATGATGGGAAATCGGAAACAACTGTGGAATTAAGAAGGGTGGCTATGGTGGGAGCGAGTAAGTCAAATGCATGGGAAAGAAGTTCAGACTTAAGGTCTTCAATATCTCTGGTCTTGTGGGACTTCATCTTCTTAATGGCTGCAAGTTGCATGTCAGATGTGAAGAAGGAGAACTTAGATGGTCGTGTAGATATAGAGATAGGTGAGTCGGTAGGGACGGTATACAAGCTAGTAGCATAAGCAATCCAAATGCGGAGGTCCTCCAGGAGAGGTGGTGGAGAGCGAGGAATGAACTCACGCCAAAAAGCGCCCGAGGAAGAACTGAAAAGAAGGTCAATAAGAATTTTCCCTTCAGAATCATCATAGGAACGCTTCTTACGGCGGAGAACACGACGGTAGGAGCGTCAGGAAGATCGAAGTAGATGTGGAGCATGGATACGTAAATAGGTTACTGACTGATGAGGAGAACGACACTCGATATCGTACCATGGAGGGTGCAATAGTAGGGGTGTGCGCCGAGTCTTGTTGGGATGGGTTTGGTGGGGAAGGTTAGTGATGCAGCAGTGTGGAGAGAGGTGGTGAGAAAGGCGGCTTGGATGTCGATTGGACTGTCATGAGGAAAGGAGTGTAAAAGCGAAGTCAAGGACTGCTGATATAGTGGCACGTAATTGGGATCAAATGTGTACTTGGGTGCTCGGGTAAGTGTAGATAGTGAAGATGGATGAGTGGGTGGAAGGTGGCTGATATTGAAGGAGAGAAAGGAGTGATCAGAAAGGGTGGTGGGGGAAACAAGGAAGTCAGAGACTATGGGTACAAAGGATGGTGACCCCATGACATAGTCAATGACACTATGTCCTCCACTGTGAGGGTGGCATGTATAACTGTCCGAATGTGGCCAGCAGGGTAAGCCATTATAAATGGCTAGCTGATGTGCCTCTCCAAACTACAATAAGTGCTCACCATATGGAGTAGTAGGTCCCAAACTATTTGCGGAAGTTCTGGTAACTCCCAGCATATCATTGTCAAGGGCACGAACATGCAGCTGATCCGTGGTGTCAAAGAACTCTGTCTGTCGTGAACATGTCCGGGCATTTAAATCCCATGTGAGGAGAATATGCCCCCGCTCTGAGAATCTGATAATATCCGGTGAGAGGTCCTGATATGGATATCCAATACCCTCAGCAAAAGACGACGACTCTGGTGGAAAGTAACATGCTGCAAGAAAAAGATCTCTATCCAAACCAATATCTTGACCCACGATGCGAGTCCACATATAGCGGGCTTGCTCGTCATGTCTGATGAAGTCAAGACTCAAGTGGAGAGACTCACTGTATAAGCAGGTGACCCCACCTGAACCTCGGCCACTAGCAAATCTAGTCTCTTGTTGAAATACTGAGTCCCATCTATATCCAGGAAAAGAAGGAAGTCCTCGCTCTGGGCTCTTGTGTGTCTCCATAAAGAATAATATATCTCTGCTGGTAATAAAATCAACAAGGTTGCCTGTTGTAGAAGATGAATGTATGCCCGGACAATTCCACACTCCAAGCCGAAGGTGGTGTGGATGGGGTCCCAGGGTAATCCGAACCCCAGGCACCCCAAATCCCTAACTATGGGAACCATCACGACCGCCGTCCAAACGATGTACTCGTCCATCCATGTATATGACTCGTATGCACCTGACTCCCTAGCTTTTGAAAGGCCTTACGCCTCTCCTCCACCTGGATATAAGTAAGATCGTCATCCATAAAAATGGTGGACCACGAAGCTTAGCTCTACATTGTAAAGCGTCCTGTCTAGTAGCCAAGGAGGTGAAACCAATGATCAACATGGATGTATCTCTAGTGGTCCTCCATGCTGTGTCCAAACCGTCTATCCGATGTCCTAATGTGGTATCCAAGAAGTGCGTGACCTCTGCTACAACATCTTGTGTATCTGGAATCCCTCTGACCCTAATGTTAAGAGCCTTTTGCTCTCGAGATTTCTCTTCCTGGATCGTGGCTGAAATGACCGATGTAATGAGAGCACTAGGTTTAGTACCTTGCTTTAGTACCGATGCCCAGGAAAGGGTTTCCTCCTTTTGTCGTTCAATCTTTTGTTCCAACGCCTTGATCATAGTGGTAGTAGACTTGAAGGCTGTGATCTGTTTGTTGCCGATTGCTTGCTCTAAATGTGTAATCTTGGACTGCATCATATATTCGTTTCTGTAATCAGCATCGCCACCGTTTCTTTCAACTGCAAGAGTTCTATTTTCATATGCTGGAAATCAGCTTTAAATTGATCTTCTTGCCAAGAGGAGAACAGTTCGGTAGATTTTGATGGAGTATAGGGAATGGGTGCAACTTCTTGAGTGGACGAAGAGGAAGAGACAGTAGGTTTAGGAAGGAGGCCAGTTGCGGAAGGAGGTTTTGGAGCAAGCAATAGAAGCAGAAGCAGAAGGGGCGATGGCGGCAGCGGTAGCGGCAGAAGGGGATGGCGGCAGAGACAGCTTGCAGCGCTGCCTGCGTGGCAGCAACATTTGCCTGCCTGCGTGCCACAACATCAACAGCCATGCAGGCAGGCGCTGCCTGCGTGGCAGCAACATCAGCACCCACGCAGGTAGACGCTGCCTGCGTGGCAGGGGGAGCGGGGGTGGCCCCTACGGGGGGGCATGGCGGAGGAGGGTGGTGTGAGGGAGAAGGGAGGGTGGAGAGAGAGAGAGAGAGAGAGAGAGAGAGGAGAGAGAGGGGAGCAGTTATCTTGCTCCCACTCACTGACAGTTTGTAGTTCATAGTTATGAACAACATAACTATGAACTACAAACTGTTAATGAGTGGGAGCAAGATTATTGCTAAAAGTAAAATCATATCATTTGGCACTGCTGCCGAAAAAGGATGATACGAGTTGCAGCAGGAGGTAATAGTGATGGTCGCTGACGTCATCTAGGAGGCTGAGAACTGTGTGCCCTCATGATAGGACGGGTTGTGTAAGCAATCCAACTGTCTTTGTAATCCCTCTCTAGTGTGAGAGACTAGTACCACGTCATTTGCATAGAGGAGGATAGCAATCAGAATATCACCAAGTCTACAGCCGTCACCGCCACACTGAGAAATGACCTTCTCCAACTCATCAATGTATAGTCCAAGAGAACGGGTGAAAGAGAGCACCCCTGCTTAACCCCAATAGTACTCTCGATCTGCTCAGAAATGCCATTGCTATGTCAAAAGCAACCCAAGACCCTCTCGTAGAGAGCCATGATAGCTAGAATAATATCAGTCGAGAAGCCCAGGTCACGAAGTCTATGTATAAGTAGTGAGCGTGGGACAGAGTCAAAGGCTTTCCTGAAGTCCACAAAACAACAGTAAACCTTTTCCCTCCTATGCATAGCTTCCTCGATAAGAGCCCGAAGTGTGAAGATATGATCAGTGGTGGAGTAATGGGCGCGGAACCTTGCCTAACCCACTGCATGCAATCTCTTGGACTGTGCCTCCGTACTAACTGCAGATTGAAGGATGCTCCCACATGTTTCCTATTTCATTTCATTTCAGATTTGTTATCTTTGTTACTGTTTCAGAGACGTTTCATACACTCCCACTGTTACCACATACTTGACATGTACATTTACTAGTCTTATATCCCTTTTGGCATGGAAAAGACATTAATAAAGCTCTCTCTCTCTCTCTCTCTCTCTCTCTCTCGATCTCGACCTCGACTGCTAGATTGATGGGCTAGTACCTAATCAAAGCCGTAAGCAATATTTAGCTTGTAATTATTAGTTTGCATAATACAACCGCTTATGATACTTGTGTGGAGAGTTGCTCCTATGCTTTTTCTTCCTGTTATTTTGTTGATTTGTGGGAATTTATGGTTCTGCAATCTGTTTTCTTGACTTTTGGTCAAGTTACGGCCGCCTACAAGTATGTCCAAGTTAACTTGAAAAACCCTATGAGGAAAATTGAGCGTTGAATGAGTTTTGATCTTTGAATCTTGTCATGATATGCTACGCCTGTGATGAACTAATAAGACAAGCTTCGACCACAAGCTAAAAATTGTTTATTAGTACAAGGTCTACAGATAGGAATCCCCCATATAATGAACTAGTTTAGTATTATTAGTATGGCCGGAACTTTGACCCAGGTTGGTGGGTAAACTCTACTAGCCTACTTTAGTGTTGAAAATAAGCTCCAACATGCCCCATGCCCATCATGTATAATAGGAGTGGCATAGTTAAAGTCTACATGAAACTTAGATGCATTATCAATTGATAAACTATATTTAGGAAGTGAAATATGTGTTCCTTATGACCCTATCTCTGAGAGCCTAGTCTCTTCGGTCAGGCAGTATGGCGTAGACCCCTAGGACTAAAAACCCTTTCTTGTTGATGCCCTGCTGTTCTTGTACGACATGACTCTGCTAAGACGATTTAAATTTTGCATTGCACAACCTATAAAATTTGTTATTATATTGAATGGCCCTTGGAAACTTTAAGAAGAGCCTACCTTGAGCTAAACTCCAGCTCATTGGAGAATGAATGCTTGTGGTGTGTCGTGCCCCTTTGACACGTGTGAAAGATCGTTGTGCTTTTTCTCTCATAGAAAGTTATTTTTTGCTTGCATTGAGGTGGTTCGAAGGTTTATTAAGTGTTATATCCATTTCTTGTGCGTTTATGTAAACCTTGTGGACTGTGAAGACTTGTGACTATACTTGATTGTGATCTCCTCAACTAGGAATTGGGGCATGCAAATTTGAGATTTGATATTAGGGTATGCATTTTTTGTATGTGTGAAGTGTTTGTGAACGAGAAACTTTAGTTGTGTAACTATAGAATCGTGTTTTAAGTGTAGAGTAGGTGGGCTAGGTAGAGAGATTATGTGCTAAAACTACTCTTCAAAGGAGAACAATGCTATTAGTACAAATCTTGGATTAGAGGGTGTAGAAAGTTTCTAATAATTTGAAGAAGTCATGCATGTACCAAGAAGAGCCTTTTCTAGGACAACTTGCATGTGATGGTATTTGGTTTCCATACATCTAAGGTTGGGTGGAGTAATCATGATGTACCTTGTTATATTTTGTAGAAGAAAATTGGCATTTTTTGGGATAAATTTTCATTGTGGATTGTTAGTATAGAAGGCAATAAGCAATATTTCGTAGTAATCATAGTTGGATTTTTATTCGAGACATCATATGGAAGAGGAAAATTTGTCACTCTTGGACCCTTATTATGATATCTTAACAAGAGTCTACCAATCTAATTTCCAGGAGGCACATGATCGATTCAGATGAATTTAGTTGTCTACAAAACTTCCACCCCCTTATGGTTGTTAATGAGAAGAGTTCTGCTGTACTCGATTCTTCAATTATGCTATTTAATTGCATAGAGGTCTCTTCCACCCAACTTTTACCAAAAGCTACGTTTACTGCTTCTAGCTATGTTCATTTTTTTCCAATTGATGCAAGGCTCGAATATGTGGATTTGTTTAAGGCGGTATACCATCTCTTATTCCGAGGTCCATTCCGACCTCTGCTCATAGATTTTTACAATTCATAAACAGATTATATGCTAGATTGTTACCAGCTCATAAATGCTAGATTATATATCTCTGCTCATAAATTTTTACATAAATGTTTGTCTCCTATTTTTTGTTGTAAATGCACGTTTTGTAGTGTAGCTCTTGTGCAAGGGATTTTAGCCCATATTTTCATATGATTCTCGTTGTTTGTCCGATCAAGCTAGTTTAATGACAGTAGGCTAATGTCATCATCACAACTAGTTCAGATATCTCTTGTTGCAGTAAGGCAGGTCCAAGGATTAAAATGAAATAAAATCTTTCATAGAACAATAGTCATTTCATATTGGAATTGCTCATAGATGTTACTTAAGTTTGCAGTTTGCAATTGTTTGTTAGAGTTAGGATTTAAGGCTACAAAATCTGTATATTACTACTGCAGAATTTGTTAATTCTTGGTTTGTTTTCTTGATGTACTTTGGGTTTTTTGAATAACGTTAATTTATTTTTTGTTATCAGTATGCTGATTTCGAAAGTTTGGTAATTTTTTTGCTAGGTATAATGGCAGTAGGAGCTGCAGATGTAGTTCGAGGGTCAAGGTCATCTACTGAGGAACTGATTTACATATTTGATCACTCTGAAAGGTTTGATTATCTAATCATCGTATTGAAATTTTAAAATATAATGTAGTATAGGTTTATGTCTTTTTTATTTTCCACTTGTTTTGTATCCTATTAGTGATGGAAACGCTTCTTATTTAATCGTATGTTTTGATTTCATGTGTTTCTTTTTACCTATGATAATGGATACAACTTTATGCAAATATAAATCTTTTCTGGTAATTGAGATTATTTTTAGAAGCCTGTCATGCTAAAGGAGTTACATGTGACTTGATGATTTGGAAAGATTAGTTCCATTCTTCTTTTGGTTTCAAATCCATAAACGAATGATTGACTTGCATGTTTGTAATCATGCATTGGATCACAAGGCAAACAATTATCTTTGTAAGAATTAGGCTTCCAAAATATTCAGTTGCTTTGTAGTACAAAGTCCCTCCAATGGACTGGATTTTTGAACAAATTGGTTACAACGTATCTCTTGATAACTAACAAATTGCCATGTTTAAATTGCCAGCTACTACTCTTAATTCACATTAAGTGCAAGTTTGATTTCAAATTTATGGAAGCTTTGTGAAAACCTTAAAGCATGAAAATTGGGGATAAAATCACAACACCATGGAAGCATTTTTCAATTGAACTACATCAATTTAAAGTACAACATGGATGAATGGATTCTCCTTGCTTCAAAATCCAAAAGCTTGTTATGTCACTAAATGTTGAAGCTCCCCAGTAGTTCGTGCTACTAAAGAAAAAATTGTGTTTTAAGAGGCACAATTCCTTTTCAAATAGTTGTTATTTGGCTCCAAATTTTTCCAATTGTGGAGTTTTGAGAAGTTCAAGTCCCCATATGGAAATCTATGTATTACACTTAGGAAAGACTCGTGATACTCATCAGCTGACAACTACATTTCATGAGATCATTTTTGACTGAAAGAGTAGGCTAAGACAACTCATGGTAGTTGGCTTTACATGTGTCTTCCATGCTAAAGACAGCATGTGCTCTTGTTGTGGCTAAAAATAGCTTTTTTACTCCAAAAAAATCATACACTTTTTATTCTAGCATCTAAATGTGAGGCTTGTACATGCCAGTGATGCTAAAGGTGGCTCAAAACCTTGTATCAAGACAATTGTTTGCTTGGCTTAGTCCTTGCTTTTGGCTGAATTATCACACCTTTCTGAGTAAATGAGTGTCTTAAACATTCTAGAGAGAAGAACATAGAAGGTCACTCTGCTGCTTGCAAATCACCACTCTAAAGCAATGAGACATAATAATAGGAAGGTCTGCAACAAAGCTTCTTGGTGCATTAAGTTTAGATAGTTCTATTTTGAGCTTTCTCTTTTATTATTTTCTTGGGTTCAAAAACAACCAAAATCTCTTATAGATTGAAAAGAAACACCAACTAAAGACACATCTAAACAAAGGGATCAACAAATGAAGCCTTAAAACCCCCATCCGCGTTATTTATATTTGGAAGGTTCTTTTTTTTGTAACGTTTTGTCATGTAGATAACTTATAGGACAACATAGCCAACTTGATTCGGTCAAGTGTCAATAGCATCAAACCATAAAACCCTAAACATCTAATGGAAGGCAACATTGCTAACTTGGTTTGTCAAGGATCACCAACATGGAAACAAATGAACTAGGCAAAGTACAACAATACAACTTGTCAAATTGCGATAGAGGAAGTTTGCTCGTGTGTTCCCAAAGAAAATAGCCCATCTCTTTGTGCCATGCCACTTAAGAATTTTCTAGAAAGCATGTGGTTTTGTCACTTACCTTCCTGGATCCTTCCTAGATCCCAAATGCAAATGCAAAACCCTTTTTTTATTTTATGTGCCATAGAAAATCTAAACCCTTGACAATTATGTTTATTGGAAATTAAAAGTCAATGTTTATACGTTCATGTCATTTTCATTTATTGACGCCCTTGTATTATTTGTATTGTAGTGTGGCACTTGTGGTTGACAATCCAGAGTTGTATTCGAGATTTGCATCTAAACTCAATGCATCTCTTGATCTTAAATATGTTGTTCTCTTATGGGGAGAAAAGTCTTCTTTAAGGGGAGGAGGTTCCGAAGGGGAATCAATGGATAAAGTCCCTATTTATACCTTTGAGGAGCTTCTGGCATTGGGTCGCAAAAGTCGAATTTCTATTGGTGCTCGTAATTCGTCAAGTAAGATTTCACATGATGTGCACCATAGTATAGATGCCATACATGGACTCCATGCTTTCTTATGCGAACTCTCCATTTCAAGGGATTGGCATTCAACTCTTGTTGCAAGAACTCTAATTTTTACTAACAATGTCAAGAAATTTTAGTGCATCTTTTTGTATGCTATGTTGTAAATGTTTTAATGTCTATTGTTTGTCTCTAATCTCATTGAGTGTTTATGATGCCATTCTTGTTGCAAACTTCCCCATTTTGTTTGTAGTACCTTGCTTAGAATTTTTAATACCTGCTTTGTCAATCTTTCTACGTGTTTCTTCCTTTTATTTGTGATATTTTGCTTGAGCTTTGGGATTCTTATTAATCTTTTATTTAGTCATCATCCTGTTGCTCAATTTCTGGTAATTTATTTTTTATGAAAATTGAACATTGTACAGGAGGAGACATCAGGATAGTGTGCTATATATTCGAGGAAAACTTTCAAAGTTCTATTTTATAATAGACCCTCAGTAGTGTTTTTCTTAACTAAAGATCATTGCTGGTGAATTTGTCATTATTGAGCTTGGAGAAAGCTGGTGGAAAAATTTCACTATTTCAAGAATGTGGAGAAATGACACATCCGTTTTAACCTTTTCACAATACTAAAAGTTTAACTATAAATTTGTGGAAGGGGCCACACAACCTATCAATTTACTAACCTTAGATGTGGAAAATTTACAACCATGTTAATATGGAAGGCAATGTTCACAAGGAGGCAGGTAGCCCTTGTCATTCTAGTGGTTTCAACTCCTCCAATGTTCATGGCTATAAACATTAGGGAAGTGCACATTTTGTTTGTGTACAAGGCAACCCAAAAAAGATTCCTATGCTAATTAGAAGCTATTTTAAACCTATTGATGTTGTTCATGTTTCTACTTATATAGCTTCAATGGTAATTATCACAAAATTTACGTGCTTCCCTACATATAGAAGAAAACAAGGTACAATAACTAGGTTATATTGTCCAAGTTAAACAAAAAAAAAAAAGATCATGAGCCTCGTTCAAATATAGTCCTCATAACAATTGAATCTTGCTTGAAATTTGCAAAATAAATGAAGTGTGTTGGATTTCATTACATGTAACATGCCATCTCTAGATCATTTGGATTTGCAAGATACGTATTGATAATTGCTTGCCCAAAAACCTTATGTTTCTTGTATTTTATAGCATTGCCAAACTTTTGATACCATCATAAAGGGAGGACAATAGTAAGTTAGTGAATATTGACCAATATATGTAAACTCAATCTTTAATACATAAACGGTCTCCATGAATTCGGGGAGATGTTCCCGGAGCATCCAGCACACATGCAGAGGCAGGGCCTAGTCACGTGGGGGGGGATGTTCGTAGAGCATCCAGCACACATGCACCCTCTCGTCCAGTTGTCCCTTCAGCCGCAGGTCCATCTCGTCCAGCGTCGTCATCAGCTGCTGACGCACCATTTACAAAGTCAGATCATGCCACAGAGGGCCACAGCGATGCAGCAGGCGATGCTCCACAGTCCGACACACCTTCATCATGCCCGTCTATTGTTTCAGGTGGGCGTTCTAGACCAGGAGAGTCCTTTGTGCAGCAGAGAGCGGTTAGGGCTAGGCAGCAGACATTGGACCGAGGTGCGTGGCAGAGACATCATCATGCCCTGTGTACCCGACGGATTGGCCAGCTGTTCTATGAGTGTGGCATTCCTTTTGCTGTTGCAGACACTTGGATCTTTAGAGACACTTGCCTTCAGATAGCATCAGCTGATTCGTCATGGACGCCTCCGAGGAGAGAGGCATTGCGCACGACCATGCTACGACTGGAGGAGGAGACCATCACACGGGAGCTGAGCTCCATTCGCATAGCGTAGCAGACGTAAGAATTTTTTGCTACTCTTTACTACTTCATTTGTTTCAATCTAGAAATTGCCACAGTGTTTGCAAGTGCACATGCCTAAGAAATGTTGTATTTTTGCAGCTATGGATGCTCGATATTGAGCGATGGATGGACTGACACTCATGGGCGATTTTCTGTCGTCAATATCCTAGTGTCTTGCCCACTTGGCAGAGTCTTCCTACGAGGCGTGGATGCTACTCGAGCTGCCATCACGGCCGAGTTCATCTATGAGGCAGTGATCTCTATAGTGCAGGAGATTGGGGCAGAGCATGTGGTTCAAGTTGTTACAAACAATGGCTCGAACTGCAGATCGATGGGAGAGATGGTGATGAGGGAGCACTCGAGTATTGTGTGGACCCCGTGCGCTGCACATTGCATCGACCTTCTCATTCAGGACATGGTTGCACTTCCATGGATTCGTGAGGTACAATTTTTGTCACTTTGTAAAGCATTTTGCACTTGTCAATTATTCTAGGCCCCTAACCTCTTTTAGCTTCTAACAGTTTTTTGTTTAATGTTTGTCTTGCAGCTCACCTCTCAGGCCATGTGCATAGTGAAGTTCGTCACCAGAAAGAGGTGCGTGTTGGCATTGTTCCGTACATTCTCTCGGCTGGACCTGAAGAAGCCAGCACCCACTCGCTTTGCCGTCTTTTTCCTGGTTCTCGAGCGATTGTGCGTCTTGCGAGATCATTTGCGGAGGATGTTATCCAGTGAGGCATTTGATGAGTGCAGGAACTGCACGACAGAGGCAGTGTTCTTCCAGGCCATAGTCTTTGCAGAGGACTTCTGGACACGTGCGAGTGAGATTGTAGAGGTTCTTCGACCTGTCTTCTATGTGTTGCACCTAGTAGACCGAGAGGGGTGCACTCTCGGTCTCATATACGAGTTCATGGACCGCATCGACGAGGCGCTTCACAGATGTGGCTTGGAGGAGGATAGGTACGTCTCCTATCACTTTCTTATTTCAGTTTCACTCTACACGTGTTTTCGAAGATGCCTAATCATTTGCAATGTCACTTGCGCAGGAAGGATGAGCTCCTCACATGTTGGGAGGCGAGGTGGGACTACTTCCACAGACCCATCCATGCGGTGGCCCACATGCTGCACCCATTGTGGCGCTCTACCAGACGTCCTGGCGACACGGAGCTCCACCGAGGATGGGTGGAGTACACCGAGCGTGTATGGCCTGGCGCAGGTATTGTAAATATTCTAGCTAGTGTAGTTTGTATTAGCATATGCTTTGGCTTGTGTCCTGACACGTGTTCTATTTCCTTTGCCAACAGGCATGACTCTAGGGAACATAGAGCGAGACATGGTCAAGTTCGAGCGGGGCCTGTATCCTTTTGATTGAGAGCAGTGTAAGCTCATAGAGGACCAGTTGGCGCCTGTCACATGGTGGAGCCTTCATGGCCGCAGTACGCCTGACCTTCAGCGACTGGCAGAGAGGGTCCTTTCACAGGATTGTTCGGCTTCTGCTTGTGAGCGGAACTGGAGTGTATGGGCCAGCCATCACACGAAGAAGAGAAATAGACTCTCCATTGAGCAGTGCAGGCGGTTGGTGTTTGTGAACACCAACGGACGCATGTTGAAATGCACACGCATGCAGGGTGACCGCTTGATCGAGGTGAGTTAGTGACTTTACTAGTATTGCTTGATGTACTTGCGTTTCAAATGAATTTATTGACAAATGCATAGGTTTGCTAACCATGCCCGTTTGTTTTTGTAGGTGACTCCTGCAAGGTACATACGACAACTACTGATCCTCGGGTGCCACCTACGGAGGAGGAGGTCGAGGATGATATCTATCAGGAGCTACATAGGCAGGCAGATGCAGAGGCACGGTCTACACGACGCCACAGGAGAGCAGCTCGACGTCAGGAGATGGGAGAGGATGGAGATGATGAGATTTTGGGGCATGGAGAGGGATTTGGGCATGGGTACGAGGAGGAGTGGATGGATGAGGGTGATACAGAGGCAGAGGATGAGGGTGAGCATGAGGGGGGGGAGACATGCAGCACTTATTCGTAGACCCCGATGCCGAGACACAGGAGGAGCCAGCCGTTCCTGCACCTAGACGTAGAGGGCGACCTAGACATTCCAGGGGGGGGGGGGGTGGTCTGGGGGCCTTGTTTGTAGAGAGGACTGGAGTTTCACAGGCAGCTGAGGGCCAGGTCGGCTCTGAGTTTATAGGGCCTTCCAAGAGTACGAGATCACAGTTGAGAGGGCGACCTGGAGGGAGTAGCAGAGGAGCAGCAGTTGGAGCCAGCCAGGAGGGGGCAGGAGGGAGAGAGAGAGGGAGAGGGAGAGGTAGGGGACAGGGAAGAGGCAGAGGCGGACGCAGAGGCAGAGGCAGAGGCTCACCACGACGCATGATACCCTCAGCGTCGTCTACAGATTCCTTGTTTGGCAGTTCCACGGACACTGATGACTTTGAGTTAGAGGACGATTGTTAGTTGTTAGTGTTATGAGACATTATTTATCGGACTTCACCCAATTTTGTTTGGCCTTGAGCCCGACATTATATATTTTCACGTTTTTACATTGTGTCCTATCGGTTTGTGTTTCGATATGATTTTTTTCCAGCATGGTCTATTTTAGTAGGTAATTTGGTATGGTTTTTTTCCAGCATGGTCTACTTGAGAGAGAGAGAGAGAGAGAGAGAGAGAGAGAGAGAGAGAGAGAGAGAGAGAGAGAGAGAGAGAGAGAGAGAGAGAGAGAGAGAGAGATTCAATATGCTTTCAATGCTTTGCTATGCATGATTTCATTTCACACAATACTGGTAACTGTAGAAAATGATATAATAGTGAAAAATAAGTTAACGGACGACACTGGTCCTGAAATTGATGGCAAACTTGATAAATGAACTGCCCTTGAAAAAACCTTCCATTTGATACCCATATTGGTATTAAAAAATTTTCAAAAAAAAAAAAAAACGTTCCGGAAATGGGAATTTCCGGAACGCGGCCTGCAACCTTGCATTCAAATAGTCTTATTGAAAAGGGGGGTCTAGAATATTATTATGGAAACTTATAGCTAAAAGTGAGATTCTTTTGTAGGACTATGTATTGCTAATCATGCAAGCTACTCCCACAACCAGAGATGAAGATGATTTGTATTGTTTGATGATCTTGGTAAATTGTGTACTTCACTGGTATTTTGCAGGTATTGATAGTACATGTCAACGTGGCTCTTTTTATTATACTAGTGGCCTTGGTGTTTACAGTTCAACCCTCTAAAACCATTTCACTTGTTTCATCATAATATAAAAGATTCCAATTGAATAAACGTATTTGAAATATTTTAGATATTTGAATTAATGAAAGTATGAGCCCATTGCAAAGTTTCAAAAAATGTTGGGAACCATCAGGGTAAAAAGAGGATATGACGCTTTGAGAAAAAAATTCTAGCATTGATAAAATACTATTTCCATCTTTGAACGTTTTCAATCTTCCAATAAGATGTATTGAGTTTCTTTCTGGAGAGATAAAAGTAAGGTTCCACATTTAAGGCTACTAGTAGTAGCTCAATTCTAATTTAGAATCGATTTGTCCCTTTGAGTATTGATTTTCTGTTCTTACGACCTGTATTTGGTCTTTATTTGGCCATTTAGTCACAGAGTCCAAGACCTAATTGCCTTTCCAGGAAGGAACGTGAAGTCGGGAACTCTTTTCTAACGCAAGATTGGACAGTCTAACTGGAAAGCGTTAAATCCGTGGCCTTTTACTCATATAGTAATCTAAGATGCTAGAGATAGTGATTTTCATTGGGGAAGATCCGAGAGAGAGAGAGAGAGTGTGCTCCTTTGCAGGAGGGCCTGGAAGGCAGCTTTTTTATCAACTATTATTGATGCCTTTGTAGGAAAATAATTATCATTTGACATCGTTGTGACTGTTTTGATGTGCATGCTATTTGCAAATGTGTTCCGACCGTATTACAACGGTTTTCTTGTAAATAATTTGATCAAAAGCATGAAGAAATGTCATGGTTTCACAGAAAAAAAATTCCTGTGAAATTGAATTTACAAAAGCAAGAGACTTTACATATCAGATTCCACTTTTATTGATTGTTGAGGCACTTTATTTTACTGTATTCTTCATTTCGAGCATTTAGGACAATGTGCAACCATGTATATTAGTAGTTTTGTTACCTGGGTAAAGGAAGACAAGGTCAAGTTCTCATCATGTGATTAGAAAGGTTGGGAACGTAATGTCATTGCCTATCAGAAGATGGAATGTTACTTTTACTTAGTTGCCTAGCATGCTTATCTTTGTCCCAAAGGAAAGGTTGAAAGTCTAATGTGTGAGTTGTCTCATGTGTTGATCAGTCATTACCAAAGCAAAATGACTTGATATTTCTGCGCAGTTACAGAAATACTTCAATATTTCTGGCTTTGTTGATTGAACTAATTTTTTTTTGCGGATGATTTTGATGCTCTTAAAATTGTTGATGCATTCAGAAACATAGGAGGCAGAGAGCTCTACTTCAAATTATTCTCACAGCAACAGAATGTTATGAAATAGAGAAGTTTGCCAAGTTATGTCTTTATTTGTTTCAAATTAATGACATGGTCGAGCAATATCTATTCTAGAATCATGGAATGAAATCTTCTTGGTTTTTGAAAGGAATGCACTAACTTACGCTTTTGCCATTGCAGTAACAAAATTAAAGTTTGAAACTATTCATCCGGATGACATAGCAACAATTGTATATACAAGTGGTACCACGGGAAATCCCAAGGGTGTTGTTCTTACACATTCTAACATCCTCCATCAGGTTGAGTACTGGTCAACAATGTCTTTTAAATAATGACAACATAACTGAAACAAGTACTAAAAGTATTATGTATCTGGAATTAACCATTTTGATGTTTTGAATTGCACACACATATTCTTGAATGTGTACTTTATCCACCCTGTCAATGCAAGAATGTAATTGAATGCTGTATTTGTGTAGCAAGGATTGCAATGCTGTGTTGGTTTGAATTTGAATTTCGAGTATGTACTTTTCATATTGTGTTCTAATACTAAATTATACACTGTCACATGCTTGAGTCAAATAGGTTTTGCACTTAATCTCTGTGGTACAACCAGAGCCCGGAGACAGATTTTTAAGTGTACTTCCTCCATGGCACATGTATGAGCGCGCTGCTGAGTACTTCACTCTTACACTTGGAGTTGAGCAAGTATACACAAATGTGAAGAATTTGAAGGTATTGTCTGTCCCCTTTGGAAATTATTACCACTAGCTTTTCAAAGAATGTGAATTAAGTTTCTCATAGAATACATACAAATTATTACCACTAGTTTTTCAAAGAATGTGAATTAAGTTTCTCATACAAGTAGATGTTGTCTGAGATAATGTAGGGAATTCATGTGAGTTGGATAATGTTTTTTTCCAGCTACAAGTGTTTTTTTCTGATAATGTATTTACTATGTGTGGATGCTACTGTGAAAATAAAAACGATCACATTAATGGAATCTTAGAAGCCCGTTCCGACCAAAATGGGTCGGAACGTTCCGTACGTTCCGGAACGTACTAGGTCGGAACGTTTTTTTTAATGAAAAAAAAAACCAGATCAGAATGCCACCTGCTGGACGCGATATTCAGAACTGGCAATCTTCCTTCTTGATAATATATTGAGGGATGCTTTATAATGCATCGAGGGATGCTACAGATCAGAAATCGATTGGAAATCATTGTTTTGAAATCGATGATGTGTAAATTTAAAACAAAGAAATCGATTTTAACAAACACGTTGATCCTAGAATCGCTATCTTCTCTGACTGCTGCTCACGTTAATCTTAGAATCGCAATCTGCCACGTTACATATATCCGAGCTAGAATCGCTGTCTGAGCCACGTATGTATCTTTGGAATCGAATCAGAAATATGTTTGTAACCGCACATTTGCTTTGTCTTGGACAATCCTGAGTCAATCGGTCGTTTGAATTTTGAGGCCCGGCCCATGAGTTTCTGTATAATCCAAATGCAATCGAACCAATAGCCTAAATCCGCTAGATATTTGAAACGGGTTTGTTCCTTAATCTGATTACTACGTTTTCCCTCTTACTACGGTTTTCCGCTTACTATGTTTTTCCGCAGAATCCCAGCAAAATCCGTATTGACAACTGCCTCAATGCTCAGTCTTAAACTGATGACACACACTGATTGCCCGTATTTAGTTGCCCGTTGTCTATCAACTCTCAGGATATGGTTTTTTTTTTCTTTGTTTTTAAACAAAACGTATTTTGTTAATTTTGGGGGCCCCATTCCGGAACGGAACGCGTTCTGGAACGAAAACTAATAATGCTTCTTGGTTTCCAAGGGGAGGCTCGAACCTGGGACCAAAGAAACTTTGGATGCCAAGCCAACCAACTGAGCCAACCCCGTTGGGTGGCAACTAATAATGCTTCTTGGTTTCCAAGGGGAGGCTCGAACCTGGGACCAAAGAAACTTTGGATGCCAAGCTAACCAGTTGAGCCAACCCCGTTGGGTGGCAACTAATAATGGAATAACTAGATCCTACTACCATTTACAAAAGATACAACAAGAGTTAAACACACTTGACCTACATAAGGACCATATTTATAATGAAGCCAAGATCTCTTACATGTACAAAGTTGGAACCCTCATGCACTATTCTAGGAAACATGCTCTAACTTTTAGTTATGATCAAAATCTCAGGTGTTGAATCAATGAAGCATAAAAGACAGCAATAGACTAAAGCCCTACAAGCAATAGACAAGACAATAGGTTCTCCCACGAAGAGCCCAAGCAATACCAATCAATAATCTGAAAAATGAGTGTACAAATGCCCCTATAAATACCCTACCAATGAACCCTAAAATAGGAATTCAAAAGTAAAGGGAGGCAAAATGTGGAGGGAAAATAGTGCGCCCTCCTACGGGCCCCCACTCCACATATAACCATATAATAAGGGCCCAAGGCTAGTCAATGTCATAAAAAAGGACCCAGTGCAGGTCATAAGCATATAAAAAGGCTCTGGGGCCTGTACATGACTAATATAAAATGCGTAACTAGAAATATACATAACCAACAGTAAATGTAAAGAGGCCTGCGAAATATATGTAGGGTAGCCCAGTAGGCCTGTATCCTGTAGTCCGTAACTCTCCCTGGCTATAAAGAACATTGCCCCCAATGTAGGCAAAATAAGATAAGAACCAGTGCCAGAGAAAAATACTGCATCAAGATATCCCATCTGAGAAAGGAACATCAAGAGAAGCCGGAGCACCCCGAGAAGCAATGGTAGCTGCAACTGATTGAGCCTGATCAGCCAGGATAGGGGTATGATAAAAAACATCAATGGGCTCCCAAGTAGCCTCCTCAATAGGACGACCATCCCACTGGACCAAAAACTGAACTTGCCGATGACGACGACTATGCAATAAGCGCACCTGTAAAATAGCAGCTGGTAGGAATGGAAAAAGCTTTGGATCTGTAGGAAATGAGGAATCTTGAGGAGCGTCATCCTCAATAGCAGCACGTAATAAACTGACATGAAAGATATCACAAGCCCGAGTAGCAGCAGGTAACTCAAGACGATATGTAACTGGACTGAGGCGCTCAAGAATCTGAAAAGGCCCATAATAGCGCGGCCCAAGCTTCTCAGTAGAAGCAAGACCCTGTACAAAATGATGACGAGCAAAGCGTAACCGGAGAAAAACAGTATCTCCCTCTGCAAACTCAATATGGCGCCGATGACGATCAACAATGGTCCTGTACCGTTGCTGAATATGCTGTAAATGAGTAGCAGCTCTAGTAATAATCTCCTGAGCACTCGAAAGATAAGATGAAATAGTAACAGGTGCATCATTTGGAGGAGCAGGTATACCGGGTAGAACTGGTGAGTATCCATGAGCAAGCAGGAAAGGAGAAACACCTGTGCTGGAACTAACAGAACTGTTATAACTATACTCAGCCAAACATAAATGCTGATCCCAATCACGACCAGAAGGAGAAACATAATGTCGTAAATAATCCTCCAATACCCGGTTAATAACCTCAGACTGACCATCCGCAGAAGAATGATAAGCAATGCCCATAAGTATCCTAACATCCAAGATACACATAAGCTCTGTCCAAAAACCTGATGTAAACTTGGTATCCCGATCAGTAAGTATAGATTGTGGGAGACCATGTAAGCGGAAAATCTAAGAAAAAATATACGACCACACTGCTCTGCTGTAATAGTACGTCTGACTGGTATGAAATGAGCTTGTTTAGAAAACCTATCAACTACCACCAAACAAGAGCCATGACCACGCTGAGTACGGGGAAGACCTAAAATGAAGTCCATAGATATATCAGTCCACTGGCGGGAAGGAATAGGCCAACTTTGAAGGAGACCGCCAGGTTTTTCACGGGAATACTTGTGACGAAGGCAAAAATCACAAGTACGAATAAGGTGGGAAAGCTCACGCTTCATGGAAGGCCAATAAAAATGTTCTTTCAAACAAAACAAGGACTTCTGAAAACCAAAATGGCCACCAACAGGAGAGGAATGGGCATCAAGAAGGAGTTGTGGACGTGGTCGAGAGTGCTGGGAATACATAACGAACCATAGTGAAACAAACGATGATTAACAATGGAATAAGCCTGGTGAGGGTGAGAGGAAGGACGAGAGGCAGACGACATAACATCACGAAAGTCTGGACATGTGGCATAAGCCTGAGGAAGATCATCATACCAAGAGTGGGGAGACGTAACAAGACTGTAAGTAAGAGTAGGTAAACGAGACAAAGCATTAGCAGCAACGTTACTTTTACCAAACTTATAATGAATATCAAAATGAAAGGACTGTAAAAACTGAAGCCAACGGTACTGACGATCACTAAGATCCTTTTGTGTATACAAATAACGAAGTGACTGGTGATCAGTAAAAACATCAAACAGAACACGATACAGATAATGACGCCACTTCTTTAAAGCAAGAATGATAGCAAGCAACTCTTTTTCATGAGTGGAATAGCGCTTCTCGAACGAAGACGATGGGATTCATATGCAATAACACACTGACGCTAACGTAACAAAGCACCTAATCCTGTGGAACTAGCATCAGTCTCAACAGCAAAACGTTGGGAAAAATCTGGAAGACATAAAACAAGGGCAGTGGTAAGCTTAACCTTCAAAGTATCAAAAGCTGACTGACATGCGGGAGTCCAAGCAAACGAAGTTTCCTTTTTCAACAGAGCATGCAAAGGAGATGCAAGAGTGGAAAAATGAGCAACTGGTTTACGAAGATGGATAGCAAGACCAAGAAACATACGAACATCATGAACATCAGCAGGCACAGGCCATGAAAGAATAGAACGAACCTTACGAGGGTCGAGACTAACAGTACCATTAGTAGCAAAGAAGCCCAAAAACTCGATTTGTACAACAGCAAAAGAACATTTAGAACGTTTAGCATACAGATGATGAGTAACTAACAAAACAAAAACAGAACGAACGTGCTGAACATGAAGAGAGAGAGTGGTGCTATAAATGAGGATATCGTCAAAATAAACAATGACACACTTTCCAAGCAGAGGACGAAAGATGTTATTCATGACATTTCTAAAAAGTGGGCGGGCCATTGGTAACACCAAAAGGAAGGACACGAAACTCATACAGACCAAAGTGGGTACGGAAAGCTGTCTTGTGCTCATCAGGAGGATGCATACGAATCTGGTGATAACTGGAACGGAGGTCAAGTTTAGAAAAGATCTTGGCTTGGCCTAACTGGTCAAACAGGTCATCCATATGAGGGATAGGGTACTGATTACGGATAGTAAGTTTATTTAAAGCACGATAATCTATACATAAACGTTTAGTACCATCCTTCTTATCAACAAGTAAAACAGGAGCACCAAAAGGACTGTGGCTAGGAACAATAAGGCCTTGACGTAATAAATCAGACACTTGACGCTGGAATTCCTCGTGCTCAACAATAGACATACGAAAAGGAGGACGAGAAGGAGGTGATGCAGAGGAAACATGGTCTATATGGTGGTTGACATCTCGTAAAGGTGGTAACTGAGTCGGCTCTCTAAAAACATGCTCAAATTCATGCAACATTTCAAAAAATACCTATGGCAAAAGGTGGTGCATCCGCAATAGGCTGAATTGGAATAGCCGCACAGTGGGCCTTCGGGAGGCTCCGTATGAACTGCTTCCCGGAAATAAGCTGATAGTCCTGCCGAGAATCAATACTGGAAAATATATGCTGAGTACCATCATGAGAGAATGTCAATGGCTGCTGCTGGAGGTCTACTGTAACCGCACCAAGGGATGCAAACCAATCAGCACCGAGGATAAGATCGTACCGTGTAAGTGGAATAATATGAAAATCTGCCTGACAAAGGAGGTCTCCAATCCAATATGGAAGCTGCTGATACATCTGCGTGCTAGGAAAAGAGTGTGCGCTGGCAACCTCAACATGCAGGGGATGAGGCGTAGTGACTGGCATAGCACGAATGCGTGTAGTAATATGACTGCTGAGAAACGAGTGAGTGCTACCCGTGTCAACAAGGGCAATAAACTCACGACCAGTGATACGTACGCGAAGACGGATATGGCGTGGACCCGGCTTACCGGCCCAAGTAGCATAAGCAAGCTGAGCATGGCATACAGCTAGATTAGGGGGATCCGGAATAGGCTCAGTGGGTCTGGCAAACTGATCAACAGGTGGGTCATCATCAAGAATATGAAGGCATATGGCAGAATCAGGACTATCATCAGGTGTGTCAGCATCATGGAAATAGACGGCAGTAGCAGTGGTAGGCTGTCGGCAATCACGGGCGATATGATCAGGACTCTTACAGTTGAAACATAAGCGCTTCTCACGGATCTCAGACATCTCAGGCTGTGAGTAGCGACGAACAAAAACAGGACGAGGAGAAAAAGGAGGACGTGGTGCAGAAGGAAGAGTGGACGAAGGTGAATTGATTGATGTGGGACTAGCAGAGGATGGAGAGGAAAAAATAGGACGTGTGAAAGGACGCGAAGGACGAGAAACAGAGGAAGAGATGGGAGAGTACTTGTGCTGCAGTGCGGTAGCAAGGGAGATGGCGTGAGAAAGAGTGAGTGGAAAAAAAGAAGAAACATCATACTTGAGTGCGCCTCGTAGACGAGCAACGTAGCGAGAGATGAGCTCCAATGTAGAAATATCTGGGAATAGATAGGAAAGCTCTATAAACCGTGTAGTATAAGCAGCCAAGTTACCAGTGTGAGATTAACTGCGAAAGATGTCGCGCTGTCGAATAAGCCACTGAGGATCAATCATCGCTAGGCGGAGTGCTGTCATAAACTCTGTCCAACTAGCAAGGCTAGGGCGTGAAGCCGTCTGGCGAACCATGCGCCAAAAAAGCAGCATGGCCCTCCAAATGTAAAGCAGCCAAATGTATCCGCTGAATGTCAGTCTCAGGAAACATAAGGAAGTAGGTCTCAAGCTTAGAATACCAATTCTCGAGTTCATTCCCATTGGATGACCCAAAATACACAGTAAGCTGAACCTTATCCTTAAAGTCTCGTGGCAAAGGACCAGAAGATGAAGGAGTCTCGGGTGGTGTAAATGTACGCTGTGGTGGAACAGGTGGAGATAGTGGAGAAACACTAGACTGTAATGATGGTGTAGCAATCTGGGCAGAAAGAGCAATGAACGTCTCTCGTAACTCCTGGCGTAAATCAGTGTGTACATCACTCATGGCTTCCCTAAGATGATCTCGGAATTCATGCCGTACTTCGTCAAGGTAAGTGGAAGACGGTATGCGAGGCTCAGAAGATGTAGGGGAAGTATCCATGGTCAAGGAATGCAGGAAGTGAAGAGAGTGTAAGAAAAGCTTAATATCGGAGGGAGCGGACTTTTGTCGTCACCCCAAATACGCTTTAGGTACACAAACGACACTAAGAGCAAGAAAGGAAATGACAAATGAAAAGGTGTGGAAAGCAAGGAAAAACCAGCAAAGATACCTCTCGATAGAGCTCCAAGGGTGTGCGAAGAGCTGGCTGGAAAATGTGATCACAAGGAGAATGAAAGTGGGCGCTGGACAGCCTCCAATCAATGCTGAAAATATGGCTGGAAATCTGTGAAAAACGTGATGAAATAGGGCGATGGACAGCCTCCAATCAAAACTGAAATATGGCTGAAACTCTGCTGGAACAATGGCTGAAAAATGTGATGAAGTAGGGTGCTGGACAGCCTCCAATCAATGCTGAAAAGATGGCTGGGAATCCTTTTCCTGAATCAAATGGAGGATTCAAAAAAAAAAAAAAAAGAGGGAATAGGATTTGGAACTTGGGAAATCTGCCCGAAATTTTTTTCTTTTTTTCCGGCCGCCAAATTTAGCGGAAGTACTTCCGCTAACTATCTGGTAAAGCTCCGCCAAGGAAAATGCTCTGATGGGAGTTGGTCCTCCTCCAAACTGTGCTGAATGTTGCTGAAGCAAAGAGACGAAAGCCCTCAGCAACGAGAGAAAAATCAGCAAGGAAAATGGGCACCCAATCAGAAAATCAGATTTGAAATTCAGCAATCAGGAAAGTGCTTAGTTATGATCAAAATCTCAGGTGTTGAATCAATGAAGCATAAAAGACAACAATAGACTAAAGCCCTACAAGCAATAGACAAGACAATAGGTTCTCCCACGAAGAGCCCAAGCAATACCAATCAATAATCTGAAAAATAAGTGTACAAATGCCCCTATAAATACCCTACCAATGAACCCTAAAATAGGAATTCAAAAGTAAAGGGAGGCAAAATGTGGAGGGAAAATAGTGCGCCCTCCTACGGGCCCCCACTCCACATATAACCATATAATAAGGGCCCAAGGCCAGTCAATGTCATAAAAAAGGACCCAGTGCGGGTCATAAGCATATAAAAAGGCTCTGGGGCCTGTACATGACTAATATAAAATGCGTAACCAGAAATATACATAACCAACAGTAAATGTAAAGAGGCCTGCAAAATATATGCAGTGTAGCCCAGTAGGCCTGTATCCTGTAGTTCGTAACTCTTTTACTTTAGTGTGTAACTAGACTTGTAGCTACATCATTCTTAACTCATAGTAGAGTAGTATGAAGTTAAAAAAATAGACTAAACAATAAACTATGAGATCAGAGGGTGCTAATTAATCATTATTTCTAAAAGTTCCCCGTAATGTTTAATCGATTATCGACCACTCCAAGAGTTATGATCAACATCACAGATATTAGCATCAAGGAAGCAAAGAATGACAATATGCGCAACAAATCTAGCAATTTCCCATGAAGAATGACAAATTAGCAACACAAAGCATCATTAGTGTTACAAGCTTGTGACCAGTGCCGAACCCTAGAGAACACAGATAGGTCAGATACCACAGTCAGGGTCGTGTGCAGCGTACACGACCAACAGGGCAAGACAGTGTGAGTAGTGTGCCCCTGCACGGTCCATAGCCATGGCGGGCCTAACACTGTCTAAGGACCCTGTCAGCAGGATAGGGCCCCCAATTGGGTCCCGACGTGCAGTCGGCCACGTCAGTGACACGTGGCCAACACTTGGCAGTTGCATGCTACCAGTCCTCACACTGGGCTAGGAGGGGCTTACTCTATATCAGGGAGTGGGCAAGGTTGGGTGGATCAGTTAGTGTTTGCCCTACTGTGGTGTTAGGATCTATTACACTGGTATCAAAGCCATCTCCATCTTTGGGAGCTTAGTAGTAGCAGTAGAGAAAGCTAGCAGAAGATAGGAAAATTCTCTCAGATTCTCAAAAATTAGAGTAGCAGGGCCAGCGCTGTAGAAACAGCTTTCTATTGACCAAAAGTTTGTAGGGAAGCTTGCTTACCAGATAGAAATGAGTTAAAATTTCTGGAGCAGGTCCAGCGCTGCAAATCCAGACCTCATCTCTGATTTTTGCCATCGGATTCGGGAAATTAGAACGAAATTTCGAAGAAAAAGAGTGGTGCTGATCCAGCGCTGATAGTACCCACATCTATTCTGATTTTCAGAATCATTTTTGGTTTAAAATCAAAGGTTTTTGGAGCAATTAGATCGCTGTCCGGTCAGCAGAGAGACACCAAAATTAGAAATTGAAACACTTTTTGGGTCTCAAATCAGAAGAAAACAGGCCAGTTAGATTGCTGTCAGATCAGCAAGGGTAGGCAGCTATCAACCTCAGAAAGTTTGGCACTTTTTGGAGTTCTTTGCCTCGTTTTTTGGCGCCTCACATCTGCAATCAGATCAGTGAGCTACTCTTCTCAAGGAACCGGAAATTTTGACGCCGATTTGGAGCTTCAAGCTGGGATTTTCCAGGACAGCAAGTATGAAATCTTGGGTAAAAGAGCTGAGAGGGTTCCTCTTCGTATTTTCTTTGGAAGTACAGTCCTCAAAAACAACTAAGTCATCTTACTTTTCCCTTGTACAATTGTAAATTAGTCTTTTTGACTTCTTTTTCAGAAGTTAAGGTACCTCTCTTTCAATTCTGAAAATGACCACTCCTCAGGGACCTGATCAACCTCCGGAGAGAGGTATCGACGAGCTTGAAACAGAAGCCATGGCTTACATTAAAGGGAAAGAACCTATGGAAATGGAAGAACGGGAACAGTTCGCCGAAGAACTCGACGAATTGGTTACCAAGGAGCAGTTTCTCCACTTGGTAACAAAAGTGGATGAACTAAGGTTGGCATTAGCCAATTTCAAGTTTAGAGTGGATGACTCGTTCGCTGAACTCAAAGGCTTGATTTTGAGTTCTGCGAAAGGAAGCCTTCCCTCCACTTCTCAGTTATCCCCTTCTCCACTTCCATCAGTTTCGGGTGAGACTTTGCGGTCTCACCGCAGTGTCTTTAAAGATTTAAAGCCTCCTACTTTTATTGGGGAAGAGAAGGATAGAAATGCAGATATTCTACAAACCTTCCTCAGCAAATGGAAGAACATTCATGCTCTTAAACAGACCCCTGACCATTTGCAAGCAATTGGCCAATCTTTTCGTGGTTAAATCTCCAGGAGACTGGGCAGACTCCCCGGTCATGGAAAGCCTTTGAAGAAGCTTTCCTAAGAGAATTCCTACCAGAGAATGAACTTGATAGAGCCTGGGAAGCCTTGGAAAGAACAATAATGGACAAGTCCCTAATCCAATATATCTTGCAGTACCGAGAAGCAATTTTAAAAAATTAAAAATATGGATGATTATCAAAAAATCAGAGGGTTTGTCCGAGGCCTCAAAGATGAATATAAAGTAGAGGTCTAGAGAAACTCGCCTACTACCCTTGAGCAAGCTCTCAGATATGCTCAAATCTATGATGATCAGTGGGTAGGAAGAAGGCGAGACAACAGCCCCTTTCTGAGCAGCCTCCTCAGAAAGACTTTCAATTTAAAAAGAAATTTTTAAAAAGAAAGAAAGAAGATAAAATTAAAGGTGAAGCTCCTTAGAAATGCCCTTCACTCATACAGCCCTTTATACCAGATGATTTTGAAAAAGCCAAACAGGAACGTTTGTGCTTTGTGTGTATGGGCAAGGGACACACAGTCAGACAGTGTCCCAAGGGGCCTTTCACCAAGAAAGATAGAAAAGATAAGAAACAAGTTCATCTGGTTCAGACTGTATGTTTCCCCAGTGACTCGGCAGCTTCCGAGATCAAAGTGTATCATGAAGATCATGAACACTGTTGCCAGCTGACCTCTACAATGCTAGCGAGACCCTTCAGCTTTGGGCCGCATGACCTTGTACGTATGCATGGGAAAGTTGGTCACCAGTCAGTAAGAGTTATGGTTGATGATGGGGCAACCCATAATTTCATCAACTACACCTTGGAAAACTTAAACTTCTAGAAGTACCTAGTCAGCATAGGTACATAGCTTCATTAGCTAAGGGTGAAGGAAAATTTGGGAAACTATGGTAAGTAACTTAAATCTTGGTATTCAGGGGTACCAAGATGAAATAAACTTTCAGATAATGCACCTGGATTGCACAGAGATTGTTCTCGGGAGAGATTGGCTCTACAGTTTAGGACCTTCCCTCCACAGAAATTATCAGGAGAACACCCTCAGCATAAAGGCCAAGAGATCCAGTTGCATGGGGAGCATGATGTTCCCAACAGCCCTATGGTCTGCAGTTCAGAGCTCTGTCAACTAATCGGAGATGACGACCATCAGGTATTCTTATGTGACTTTCCTGAAGTTTCTATTTCTAGTTCTATACAGCAGAAAATCAGTAAATTAGAAACTTTATTGTCTAAATTTAAAGATGTTTTTCCTGAAGATTTGCCACATGGTTTGCCACCTAGCAGAGAGGTAGATCTTGTAATAAACCTAGTACCAGGTACAGCACCTGTTTCTAAACCTCCGTATCGGGTCAGCCGAACAGAGGATGAAGAAATAACTAGACAGTTAACAAATTATCTTGGGAAAGGCCAAATTCAGACCAGTAGTTCACCATGGGCCTCACCAGTCCTATTGGTGAAAAAGAAAGAGGGGTCTATGCGTCTTTGCGTAGATTACAGGGCCCTCAATAAAGTCACAATTAAGAATAAATATCCTATGCCTCGGGCAGACGAGTTGTTTGATCAACTCAACGGGGCTAAGTTTTTTAGTAAAATAGACCTCAGATCGGGATACCATCAGGTCTGTATAAAATCGGAAGATGTCCCAAAAACAGTCTTTAGGACTCGTCATGGTCATTATGAGTTTAAGGTGATGCCATTTGGGCTCACAAATGCTCCAGCTACCTTTGTGACCTTGATGAACAGTGTCCTCAGACCATACTTGGGTAAGTTTGTAGTCGTATTTTTAGATGACATCCTCGTCTACAGCAAAACGAGGAAGGAGCATCTAAAACACCTCAGAAAGTTTCAAATGCTCAGAAAGCATAAGCTTTATGCTAAACAATCCAAGTGTGAATTCGTCGTAGAAGAAGTAGCATATTTGGGTCACATTATCTCATCAGATGGAATTAAAATTGACCCGAATAAGGTTAAAGCCATACTCAGTTGGCTAAGACCTCAGAATATTTTGGAACTTCAGATCTTTCTTGGTTTGGCGGGATATTACAGACGATTTGTCAAGGAATATGCTCAGATAGCAGTTCCCATGACAAAGCTTCTTAAGGGGAAGGGAAAGGAGTTCGTTTGGGAGTCCGCATAGCAGGAGAGCTTTGATGCTCTCAAAACAGCCTTAGCTACAGCACCAGTTTTAAAGGTCGTCGACCCGAATCAGCCATTTGTGGTTGAAACAGATGCTAGCGACTTTGCAGTAGGTGCTGTGCTAACTCAGGGTGGACGACCAGTTGCGTTCGAGAGTAAAAAACTCGAGCCAGCTCAGACTAGGTACAGTGCCTATGAAAAGGAACTCTTTTCTATAGTCCATGCCCTTAAGACTTGGAGGCATTATTTGTATGGTTCCAACTTTGAGGTCCTGACAGACCATGAAAGTCTCAGATACCTTTGCAATCAACCTGAGCTTAGAGGTCGGAAAGCTCGTTGGGCAGAGTTGATGCAAGAGTTTGACATGTCTATCAGATATAGACGGAGGAAATTCAATACAGTAGCAGATGCCCTTAGCAGAATGCCTATGATAAACAAGCTGAGTTTTACTCAGATTCGTAATGAGTTACTCGAGTCCTTGAGAGGGAAGTGCCAGTATGATGCATTCTTCTCTACTATCTGGAACTCAGTCCAGAGCAGACAGTTACAGACTCCAGAACTAGTTCCCAGGGCTGGTGCCAGTTCATCCAAGAATACGGCAGCTTCCGTTGAGGATGATGATGAGTCCGAGTATACGTCAGATGACGTTGAGGATTCTGAGCTTGTATTACCCAAGCAAACCCCAGTGGTTGAGGGTCAGTTGACTCAAGGATTCAAATGGAAACAGTATTCCATTCAGGATGAGTACTTGCTCTATAGAGATAGAGTATGTGTCCCCAATTCAGAGGATTATAGGCAGCAGGTCCTATATGAATGTCATGACAATCCTAGCGTGGGACACCCAGGCATACAGAAGACCTATGAGCTTCTTCGTAGGCAATTTTTCTGGCCCAGTATGAAAAAGGACGTCCACCAATATGTAACCAGTTGCCAGAAATGTCAAGTAAACAAAGCAGGAGCGTTTAAAGGCAGGAGGGTTGTTGCAGCCCTTAGAAATACTAGCTGGTAAATGGGAGAGTATCTCCATGGATTTTATAGTAGGCCTGCCTAAAACCCAAAAGGGTAATGATGCTATATGGGTCACAGTTGACCGTCTGACCAAAATGGCTCATTTTATTTCGACCAAAACGACCGTTAGAGCTCCAGAGTTAGCGAGGTTGTTTGTAGACGGGCTATTTAGATTGTACGGTCTACCTTCCAGCATAGTCAGCGACCGAGACAGTAAGTTTAATGGAAAATTTTGAGGGCAGTATTCCATCATTTCATACAAAACTTAATATGAGTACCACTGACCATCCACAGAGGGACCGTCAAAGAGAGAGGGTAAAGAGGATATGCTTCGTGCATACGTCAACAAGAAGCAGACTAATTGGGAGGAGTATCTCTCGATATTAGAGTTTGCTTATAATAGTACCAAACATTCAGCTACGGGATACAACTGATTTATGCTGATGTACGGTTTTCAGCCACGCTCACCCACAACTGTAGGGTTTAAAGAAGAAAAAGTTAAAGCAGCCAGAAACTTTTAAGAGGACCTAAACCAGATGATAGAACATGCTAAGCGTAGCATTAGGCAGTCCCAGGATCGAGCCAGGCATTATGCAGATCCACACAGACGGGATGTGCAGTCCTCCGCTGGTGAGAAAGTTTACTTGAGAGTCCCAGTTGACTCTAAAACCCTCAAATCAGGAGTGTGTGCTAAGTTGTCTCCTAGGTATTGTGGTCCCTTTACCATCAGTAGGAGACTAGGTGAGGTCACCTATGAACTAGAACTCCCACGCAGTAGTAAGGTTTTCTAGTCTTTCATGTAAGTCTGTTACGAAAAGCCTTAACCAGATCAGAAAATCTGGTAGGGGACAGTGTTCTAGTTCTCCCATTGGATCCTCAGCAACCTCCACATGAACCAGAGGAGATTCTTGATAGTAGAGAGACGCAGACTCGTCATACTCTATACCGAGAATATCTGGTCAAGTGGAATGATCAGCCTGTTGAGAATGCCACTTGGGAAAGAGGCAATGTCCTTCGCAAGATTTTTCCAGACTTTGTCTTAGAGGACCAAGACGGTTCTTAAGGGGGAGGGAATGTTACAAGCTCATGACCAGTGCTGAACCCTAGAGAACACAGATAGGTCAGATACCACAGTCAGGGTCGTGTCCAGTGTACACGACCAATAGGGCAAGACAGTGTGAGTAGTGTGCCCCAGCACGGTCCATAGCCATGGCGGGCCTAACACAGTCTAGGGACCCTGTCAGCAGGACAGGGCCCCCAGTTGGGTCTCGACGTGCAGTCGGCCACGTCAGTGACACGTGGCCGACACTTGGCAGTTGCATGCTACCAGTCCTCACACTGGGCTAGGAGGGGCTTACTCTATATCAGAGAGTGGGCAAGTTTGGGTGGATCAGTTAGTGTTTGCCCTACTGTGGTGTTAGGATCTATTACAATTAGCTAGAGCCCTACAAGCAATATCAAAGATACGAGTTCTTTGTCAAAGAGCCCAAGCAATATCATATCAATAATCTGCCAAAATGAATGTACATAGGGCCAAATTATACTCCCTTGAGGAACCTTGAAAGCAAGGCTTTAAAAATTAAGTGAGGCAGGACTTTTGGAGGGAAAATAGCGCGCCCTCCTAAAGGACCCCCAATCCACATATTTAGTCAATAAAAGAAGGGCCCTTGCCCAATCCTAGTTATAAATGAATAAAAGAGAACTTCTAGGCTTGTACATGAGTAAAATAATCACGTGTCTAATGCGTGACTAGGAAAATAAATAGCCAATAAGTAACTGTAAATCATTAGAAGGCCTATAGTCTATGTCATATATGTGCCAACTATAGGCCTAGTTGGCTAGTAGTCCACAAGTCCCTGGGCTCGAAAAAACATTGCCTCCATTGTAGGCAAAATAGAAAAGGAACTAGTGCCAGTGAAAAACAACATCAATGGGAAATAGCTAGAATTTGAGCAAGAGCACCTTGAGAAGTTGTGGATACAAGCAAGCGTGCCTGATTTGCAAGGAGATTTGTAGGATAGAAAACATCAATAGGCTCCCATGTAGCCTTCTCAATAGGACGACCATCCCATTGGACCAAGAATTGAACTTGCCGCTAATACAACTATGTTGCAGCACATAGTAGACTGACATGAAAAATACACATGCACGAGTGGTAGGAGGTAACTCAAGGTGATATGTAACAAGATTGAGCCGGTCGAGAATCAGGAAAGGTCCATAACAGTGTGGTGCGAGCTTCTTGGTGGAAGCCTGGCCTTATAGAAAGCAAACTCTAGCAAAGCGGAGATAAACATAGTCGCTCACAAAAAACTCGACATGTTGACAATTGTAGTCTATAGTAGACTCATACCTTTGTTGAATGGACTATAAATGAGTAGTAGCATTACAAATGATCTTATGAGCAGTAGAAAAATAAGAGGAGATAGTAACAAATGCATCATCAAGTGAAACAAGTACACCTAGTAGAACTGGCAAATATCCATGAGCCAGCAGAAAAGGAGATAAACCTGTGATGGAGTTGACAGAACTATGATAACTATACTCATCCAAACATAAATGTTGTTTCCAATCTTAACTAGTAGGAGAAACATAATGATGTAAATAATTCTCCAATACTCGATTAATGATCTCAGACTGACCATCAGCAGACGAATGGGAACCGGTATCCATACGTATTTTGACGTCCAAGATACGCATCAACTTTAATCAACACTAGAAGTAAACTTGGAATCCCAATTAGTGAGAATCAATTGTGGAAGACCATGTAAATGGAATAGCTCAAAAATAAAGGGCAACGACTGGACTCTACAAAAATAGTACTCATGATGGGTATGAAATGAGCTTGCTCAAATAATCTATCAACTACCACCAAACAAGCAAGATTTCTCCCTTGAACAATAGCTATGGCATCACATACCATTACGTATCTCTAATCCAAAAGATTCCTTCTCCATAACCGGATGATCGTGAGGACTCAATTCTACTTCGACATAGAATGACCATTCAATAAAAAACTCTCACACTCGCTATAGCCCCTAGCTATCCACAAGTGCATGTATAGTCTTGCTTTTACTTTTGATGTCCACGCATTAGTGATTTGGTACTGGTCGATTGTGACACTAATCTACATGTGCATGCGTTAGAATTACCTCTAGCTAACTTATGCGGTCCTGGAAGGTTATTTACTCCCACTCCCCCTTATGTAGGATAAGAGGTTAATTAATGACAATTGAATTAGGGATGTAACAAGAATTGTCTTAGCGTAGGGGAAAAGGACGACTCTATCAAAATCATGGATTTTCTAACAGTGTATGTGGCTAGGAATGAAGTTATTGTTTCCTCAAGTTTAAATCTGTAATCTTGTGTTTTTTGAGACTTTTTGTATGTTTCAAATACAAGCTGAAATTTTTTTCCTATACCTAGAACGCCTCATAGTTCTAGGTACATATAGAGTCAATTTAACCACTTATGGAGGTATTTTTGGTATTTGGCTTGAAAAGCAATAATTGTTTCTGCATAAAAAAAGTGAGAATTTTGAGATACTGCCATTTTAGAATGTGAAATGTCAATTTATTTTGCAGGAGGACCTTAAACAATATCCTCCAACCTACCTCATTGCCGTACCTCTCATTTTTGATACTCTATATCGGTAAGCTATTCCTTAAGGTTCAGATTGGCCTGTGTATGAATATGTGAAAGTACGATCAACATGCAAGAAGAAGCATATAATGATTGTAGTTTTTCTCTTTTACCAAAAAGCTCAAACACGACCTCGTAAAAAGTATGTCTTTTTTTACATTATGTGATGGGTTGTATATGACATAATGTTTGTATGGTTGGATGGAAATAAGGCTCAAATGCCTCAATTCATGAAAGTTCAAATTTTGAACCCTGATTTGCTATTGGAACCAATGTCACTTGGCATTCTTGCAATTTGCTCCTTTTTTCTCGAAACCTTTTTGATAAATTAATTTTGTACTGGACACATCTTGCCAAACAAATTTGAAAAAAAAATTACTGGTAAATTTGTACTTCATTTGTTCTTTTCCATAGACACTCTAAAAAATCGTTTATATGAAAAATTGTGATTTTATTTGTCATATGAAGGCATCATAAGTAAAAGGTCATGTTGTTGATACAACACCTATCAAATTATAGGACTAAGTAGAAAAGGAGGATTGATAATGAAGAAAGAATTCATGTATTACCTATTGTCCTCTAATAGGGAAGCAAATGTACGTTCTCCATTGAATTGTCATTTGACAGTGGACACCAATATTGCCACCATATCCCCACCTCATACAAATATTTGTCGTACGCCAAAGTTTTCTATACCCATATGCTACCCAAATTGTGAGAGACCTTTGAGCAAATATTATGCTTTGACAAGCTGAGTTGATTAGTTCCAAATTCAATATCCCATGTTTCTAATGTGAAGACACTAGTTCGTCACCCATGGTGTTGCCAGCCATAGTATAGTATGCGAGGGGGACAAAGAAGCTTCTCAAAATTAACTATTTTTAGTATAAACAAATAAGGTGTTATGAACTCAATCATAGATTTAACATCAGATGAAGCGCAAAAGGCTACATGATGAGTGAATAGCAACTCTAACTAAGAATTCTAAATGAACAACACATAGAGCTAGAAATTGATACCCGACTAGGAAGAGCAAGAAGTTTTCCTACTCAAAACTTAAATAGATATCCAAAACATAAAGTAGGTGTCTTGAGTAGCAGGAGCTAAAGGTGTATGAGCTCCATCAAGTAGAAGTAATACAGTCGTCTTGATTAGCAAGGATAGAACAAGGCAGTTCATGTAGGTGAATAATTTTAATTAGAGAAAGATGGATGAATTGTCTCATGGTAATGGTCTTGCGAACAAGGATAAAGTGAGCTTGCTTAGAAATTCTATCAACTACCATTGTACAAGTGTCATGATTGTGGAGTATAGGGAAGGTCTACAGTGAAGTCCTTTTAGTGTTTCCACTTGGTTTGGAATCGACCTTTTCAGAATCGGAAGAATCAGCATGAATCATCGTTCTGATCGAGCCTCCCGAAAGAATCAGCAAATTTTTTGTTTTTGCATTCTTTTTGATGTAATGCTAGAAAATATGTCAAGTAATATCTTTAATGTCTACAATGTCTCTAAAATCTTATAAGTACTAGATTGCTATTGAATACATGCATTCGAAAGTTGATTGTTGCTTGTAAAAAGCTGAAGCTTGAAAGTTAAAACTAGATTAGTGTTCATAGAAATTAAAGTCATGATTCACAAGTGCACATGACAAAGTTGATGTACAATGGACAATGGACACAATTCAAACTTGTTAGTTGCATTTTATGTTCCAACTTCCAACTTCCACTTAACAATGAATATTGCAATTTATGATTTATCCATGTGGCATGATATATCATCATTGATCGAAGAGTCAAGACTGAAGTGACCAAACATGATACATCCATCAATGATCACATTAGTAGGTAGTAATTACTAAGCTAAGTACATTGGACAAACGTTTGAATCAAAATTTGAAAGTTACAGAAATCAAATAGCATTTGAGCGAACAATGAAGTTATGAACTATATAGTGAAAACCAAATAGTGGTTTCAAACTATACACATGTCACATATGATATCAAAATGAACAATTAATGGAAAATGCTGAATCCAAAGTCATGACTTGTGATTCAACTCATAATAATGTACTAGTAGTATCTAGGTGAAATATTGTACTAGTAGTATCTAGGTGAAATATTGAGTCCTGACCTAGATTTAGACTATGAACTGTATCTAGGTCATCCTCTTGGTCCTAGTGGGGGGTGGCCTAGTAGCCTCCTGCACATGCTCATCACAAATTACAAATGGTTCATGAATCATCAAACTAGTCAAATTTCAATTTTCAAGACTTCAAGTACCAAGATTCAAGTGATAAGTTTCAACATTGAGCACTCAAGTTCAAGTTCAAGAAGTTCAAGCTCAAGCATCAAATACAAAGTCTAAACGATTACCTGCATGGGTTCTTTGGCCTGCCTCATATAATATCGATGGCTTAGGTTTGAATGCACAAACACTAATTGCTCTGTGGAGAGACTGTTTCTCTTCTTGGTCTGTATGAGGGAGTAGATGCTCTAGTTCCTCTCACAAGCGGCTACGGTGCAATTTTTTTGTGAGAGGAATCTTAATGCATTGTGCTGTAGCCTAGGAGTGCACCCTCTATAACTGTCCCACCAAGACACTAGCCTCAAGTGGCCGACTCTATCCTGTGTCATGGCCCTTTGATATGTGAAGCAGTCTCTTTGAAAAATCATGAGCTAATCGTTGTAGGCCTGCTGCTCTGCAACATATGGTACAACCCCCTGGAGCTCCCATCCTCAAGCTTATGGTCATGGAAATGCTCTGGACCAGATTTCTTCCATAACGAATGTAGCACATGGGCAACTACATGTAAAGGCCTATGAAACTAGTTCCATCTACTCTCGCACTTGGTCTTATCTCTTGAATCCTGCAAATCAAAAAATGAATGTCATCGATTCAAATTGAGAAGGTTCCAACATGACTAGACATGTAAAATGGAAATGAAGGAAATTAGAAGGGCCAAGGGGTTATAGTGTATACCTGGCAAAACTCAACTCAGTGCATTGATCAAGCTGCTCACCCAATCTATCCATAAACTCGTAGAGAAGGCCCATGGTGGACCCCTCTCTATTTGTGAGTGGCTGCAACCCAACAACAATCGACCTTGCCTCTTCCCAAAAGGTCGATGATGAAACGATGGTCTCAAATCTTCTAGATCGAGACTCACTCGATTTGCTCCACTGTACCTATAGATTATAAACATCCATCTGTCTGAGGGTGGGGTTTACTTGTAGGAGCCACTCCAAGACTATAATCATGAATGCAAACCTAAACACATTGCACAATTTACAAATTTTGAACAATCATCAATCATCAATGCATCAAAGTTCAGTCTTCAAAGCAAGAGCTGAGATCCAAATAAGGCTTAAGCTAGCTGCCAGTTTCTAAACCTTAAAATCCAACCCCATATTCTAGCATTGAGAATGAGACATCTATCATCAAGAATCAAGATTCAAAGTTCAAAACCTCATGGGAGCAGGTCTAAGGATCTCCAAAATTTTTAACCTTCTATAAATTGCGAGGACCTTTGGTTTCTTGGTGACAAACCCCACCAAGAATCGTGCAGTATCAAGGACCTCTTTCACTCGAAACTTACTGGGTCGGAACGTACTAAATAGCTTATAATCGCTACCTAAAACAAATCAAATTGTAGCTAACAAACAAAAAATTTCTCTCATAGGTCCTTTTTTTGGAGTTCAATGTAGTCAAACTTTAGACCTCAAGGAGAATGAAACAGACATTCACCAGCACACCATTTATTGAGGATAACAGATTTTTGGTTGTTGATATTTTGATATTTCGTAAATAGTTGTAAAACTTTTACATGTAAGGTAAGGTTATCTAGACTCTAAAAGATATCGAATGCCAGGTTGATTGATTACGAAAATGTTCACACCTTGTAATCAAGAAAAGAAAACAAGGTAACTTCCAATATAAGAATACAAAATTATCATTTATTTTCTTTAAGATTATACATACAAAATGTTTAAAACTGCTCTAACAGCTCTTGGGCCTTCAAAAACTCAACGCTTTGCCTTGCATGACCAATTTTTTCTAGCCATCTCGATACCTTCTTATTTTTGGCCCTTGAGGTGCTTTCCTATTTAGAAAATGAAGACTTTCTTGAAGCCGTAGTAGCTAGCCAAATAAAATGTAGAAAAACCCAGACAGGTTAGACTTTGAAATCCAGCTAGCTTTTTGCCCCATCATTTTGCTTAGAGGTGAGCGAGGTAGAGAATGCTGGATTTGATGGTAGGAACAACGATATTAGAGTATTGCCCTTTTTCCTTTGTAAAAAACCACGTATTTTTTAGAAATTTTTTTGGTCAAGTTTCGGAACGGAACGTGTTCCATTCCTAAACGGCAACTATGCTTTCACCCAAGGAAGAACTGGACAAAAACAAGACATGTATGAGTTGTGACAAAAAGCAAAAACAAACTATTTACTAGGTTTAGGAGGTTTTTAGTTTTTTTGAAAATTGAGCAAAAGCAAGAGTCTCGACTCCTCTGTGACCAGTCAACACTCACGACGTGTAGAATCTTCAAACTTAAAGTTCAATCTAGATGCGGGAATTGTAGAATTTACTACTAAGCAGTAAGTTGTAACTAGCTTATAACTAAGATATACCTGCAATGTCCTCAATCAGTAGGTCGATGCTGTGTGCAACACACAAAGTCGAAAAGATAGTGGGGTAATTCTCCATCATCAAATCCCCCATGGCTTTGCAATTTGTGGCATTGTCAGTAATGACTTGCGCAACATTTTGGGGCCCCACCTCCTCGATCGCTTGCGAGATGTGTGAGTAGATGTGCTCACCTAAAATTAATTGTTACGAGCATTGAGCATCATATTTCAATTGAGCATACCAGCGACTCACGAGCATCAAAGTCTGCTTCACGTGGCAAGTATATGGTGTCGCATACGGAAACACATACATGAAAGGCCATACTTGAACGATAATTGAGCGTACATATTGGCCTCCACACTTGTATGGTTGCAATGATGGGTGATGACATGTTCCCAATATGCAATTTATTTTATGAATGGCCGACTAGATAAAATATTGACTTAATTCAGTCTACATGGAATATTAGTGTTCAACAGTTATTGGAAATCATTTTTTAACTGTTATCATTCTATGCACAATAATATTTGCATAAGACAATGATTACTAAGTTTCGTTGCTTACAGTATATATTCAATTCTCCAACTTTATTCAAGATATATCTTTGCTGCCAGCTCTTTTCCTTTCCATAGTTTCTTAGAAAGGAAGCAAAACAGAAACTTATTAGTGAGACGGCCTTATTAGCTTTTGCTGCCGTTTGATAGGTAAAAGCTGGTTTGTGGTACCTTTTCTCAACAGGATAGCTAGGATACATTCAGCATTGAGCTGGGTTATTGGTTTCGGTTATGCTGCAGTGGAGCTATGAGGCAGATTTCAGCAACTTCAAAAGCTAGGAGAACACTCGCTTTGGCTTTGATTAGCATCAGTTTGAAGCTCATGGAGTACAAGCGAATATATCAGGTTAGAATCTTAACCCCAAATATGATCAAAAGCTAGTGGTCTATGCTTGTTATGTTTTTGTATTTTGAGTGAAAGTTTCTTTCTATAGAGGACTTGTTCAAGATGCCCTCAACTATTAGAATTCAAGTAGATTATTGAACCTGTGCTTCATATTATATGGGTTCTAGTGTAAATAGACATATATTTAGCCTTTTGAATAAGGTGGACGATGTCAGAGCACCAAGATGTGTAAAGCTGGTCAAGTTGAAGAGTTATGCAAGGATGGGTTACTGAGGCATGGATGAGGATCTCGGCTGGGAGATCATGGACATCATGAGAGCTAATGAGTTGATAGCATTTGATAATGGAATGGGTGGTCTAGGAGAAAAGTTGATGGGTGTACGTCGGTTCGTGCAGAGTCAACAGGCACAGTTAGTCTAAGTGTATAGTTTGGCTAGATTGGGAGAGGCACATGTGAAGGAGCCTTTACTAAGTTACCTTAAAACTGCACTATGTCTCGGACTATGTCTCGTTCTGTGGGCACCATGTCTCGATCTGCTGGAAATATGACTCAGTCTGATGCATTGACGTCTAGTATGATGTCTGTCTTTGACTGGTATAGCTATCTTATCCTTTGATCTAGCATCTGTATCATTTGTAGGTCTTTGTTGGCGTTTGGAAAAGAAATTTGTGATAGTAGTCTGGGTATCCATACTGATTTGGTCTCTGGATAAGTCCCGTCTCAAAATCATCATCTCTCGTATCATCAATGCTACACAACAAGGACCCTCCTATGTGATTAGAGCTTGAAGTGACCTAGGGGAATCCTGATATATGTAGTTGTGGTCTTTGTTGGCGTTTGGAAAAGAAATTTGTGATAGTAGTCTGGGTATCCATACTGATTTGGTCTCTGGATAAGTCCCGTCTCAAAATCATCATCTCTCGTATCATCAATGCTACACAACAAGGACCCTCCTATGTGTAGAGCTTGAAGTGACCTAGGGGAATCCTGATATATGTAGTTGTGTTGTCCTCTAATCTCGTAACAGACAAGACATCTAAAAATGATATAATCCTCATCCTCAATCTCTCCTAGGGGAATCCCGATATATGTAGTAGTGTTGTCCTCTAATCTCATAACAGACAAGACATCTAAAAATGATATAATCCTCATCCTCAATCTCTCCAAGTGAGCAAAGTTGACATACATGGGCCTCCTTGGGTGTGCCTTGAAAGCGGCCCGTCTCACCCTGAATTGTCCTAAAACGAATCTCAATCCATGTGACAAACCCCCATCTAGGTATCTATGGCGAATAGGACAACCAGTACAGTCTATCTCCATAAATTCGGTTCTGTAGTAAAGGGATTTCACCCCAATCTGCCCATCCCAAACCTTATGAATATAGGATCTATAAATAAACTAGCAGATATGGTGATGTGTTCCCTCTGGAAGTGACGATAAAGAAATACGAATGGAGTACAGTAGCCATCCAACCTGAGAATACCATGAGAGATTATATCCCTGGCATCACGATGAGGTAAGAGCTGCATAAGAATATGTAGACTCTCTGCTATCCGTTTGCTATAGTCTCTGGAGAAAAGTAACGATCAAAAAGATAGCCTCAACATGTAGTGGATGAACTGCAAACTCTACAAGTATAATCTGATGAGGAATAGAGGCTTTCACTCGAATCATACATGAAAGCATAGTAATCTGCAGACGAGATATATTAGCCCACTGTGAGGAAGTGAGACATGTACACCAAGTCTTTCTTGCATACATAGCTGTCGGTGTGACCATGGTATCAAACAAGAGACACTTACTCAGAGCATTGTGTATGTAACGTTTGAAGCAAAACCTCTCAAGCTGGTTCAGAGATGCGTGCCCCTTTTCCAATCCGGCAAGAGCAGCTTGCATCATGCTGAAGATTGGGCCCGTGATGAGGACTTCCGAATATGTGTATGAAGACACTACCCTCTAAAGGTGGACCATGCCATAGAAGCTCTTGATGCTGCACGAATGCCCGAGAAGTGGTGAAGACCATAACTTTGGTCTTCGCAATGTTCACTGACAATCCCCAGAGTGAGCAAAAGGAGCATAATACATCTAGATGTCTCTGTAATCCCTCTTTGGAGCGTGACATGAGTACATCATTGGCATGGAGCAGAATCGAAATCAGTAAGTCGCATAGAGTACATCCCTCACCTCCATCCGACATAATCATTGGCTCCAACTCATCGATATAAAGTCCAAACAAGGTAGGGGATAGTGAGCATCCCTGCCTCACTCAAATGGTGCTATAAACCTATTGAGATATGCCCTCCTCAAAACAACCTATCACTCTCTCGTATAGACCCATATTTATTAATTGCCAAGATTGTATTTGAATGAAAGCCAAGATTCTGTAATCTTGGGATACTAAGTGTCTTGGAACAGAGTCAAAGGCCTTTCAGAAATCCACAAAACATCAGTATACTTGCTCTCGTTTGGACCTGGCCCCCTCAAAAAATGGTTCTCAAAGTGAAGATATGATCCGAGGTGGAGTAATGTGATTGAAAACCTGCCTGGCCCAAAGCATACAAGTGTTTGATCTTGGCTTCACTACTGACTGCCCTTTGAAGAACTGAGCCATATATTCTTGTCTTGATATGGCCAATCGTGATATTACGGTATTCTTCTGGCCTCATGGTAAAACGTCTCCCAAGATGTAGAAGAAAAAGAAAGAGAAGATATAGTATGCAAGGAATTGGTGAGGAAGGCGGATTAGTGTTCAATGGTGGAGTTATATGGAAAATGTTGTAGAAAGAAGGGAGGTTAATGAGTCTTGATAAATTGGAAATTATGGGTCCTCAAAACGATATCTTGGGGCACGAGTGGGGGGTGGATGGGAAGTAGAAGTATCTGTGATAGTGGGCTTTGTTCCTAATTGGAAGGAGAGAAATGAATGATCGGAAAGAGTAGTATGTGTGATGGTGAAGGTAGTGATATGAGGAAGAAGAGAGGGTGATCCCATGAGGTAGTCTACCACACAATGGCCACCACTGTGAGGATGACAAGTGAAATCATTTGATGAAGGACACCTGGAAATGCCATTAAAAATGGCAAGCTCGTGGGCTTCTCCTAGCTGTAAGAAATACTTCTTGTAATCTATGATAGGCCCGTCCTCATCTGCAGAATGTCTCAAGATACCAAGCTGTCACTGTCCAATCCCCTAATACATAGAGAATCTTGTTCCACATCATGTAATGGTGTATGGCGTGATCCAGTCCTTGCATTAAAATCCCCTACTAGTAGAATATGTCCTCTGTCAAAAAACCTGATAATGTCACCAGAAAAATACATATATGAAGAACCATCCATATGAGAAAGAAGATGTGTCCGGTGGGAAATAACATATTGCAATATAGATGTCTCTGTCTAGACCTGTAGGCTCCCCTATGCATATGATCCCTAAATATCTAGATTGAACATCTCTATGAACTGTCTTTAGTTATCTCTGGATAGCATCCTTGTATAAGCATGCCACACCACCAGAACCACTCCCACCTGCTGATTTGGTCTCTGCTCTGAAGGTAGACCTTGCTTTGCACTCATGTGTCTCTGTGAATAGGAGTATATCACCACTATCACCACTACCTATGAAGTGAATCAAGTCACCTGCCAAGGATGAGGTATGAATCCCATTACAATTCCACACACCAGAACGCAATGAAGATGGATGGGTCTTCGGGCTACTCCCACACCCGAAAGACCCCAATGTATTTCACCTAGCCATCTCGATAGATTACTCTTCTTCTGGATGTTTTAGCTTCTTCGGAGGTCTTTTTTCTTTTTGTCACTTGCAAGAAAGGGAGGTCATCATCCAAGAATATATTTGTACCCTTTAGTTTATTCTTTAGTCTCAAAACTGACCGTCTCTCTTCAAGAGTTTTAAAGTGAATGATTAATGTGGCCTTATCTTTATTGGTTCACCAGACTCTTTCCATCCCTTGATTGTTGTGCCCTAAAGTGGTTCCCAAAAATCTACTTGCTTTCTGGATGGCATCTTGTGTGTCTACAATACCTCTTACACTCACATTAAGGGCCTTTTGATGCCTCATTCACACTAAAGAAGAAGTGAATGCCAAGTTGAAGGGAAGGGGCCTATCCACTTGTCATGCCTCCTACCCGACAAGTTTTGTTTGATGCAGCAGCTTGTCATGCCACCTAAAAATCCGCCATATGGGAGATTGTGGAAAGAGAGGCCAAAGGTCTGACTTTTGCTTAGGACAAAGCAAAGAATCTAAATTCTTCTAAAGAACTAACATTTTCTGCCCAACGAACCTCTAAAAAGATGGCTTCTTGATTTAAACATCAATTTTTTATAGGTACAAATGGTATCTCTCCATTCTTTGTGGTCTTGACCACATTTCTGATTCCTATTTGCATTTCAATGGGTTGGTCGAGTATCAAGAATTTTTGAAAAGATTTGTCCATTTGTAAGGGGAATTGCATTGGTAGGAGTATAAGCAGACATGTCTACGTAATAGTTTCCCATCTTACAGCTCCTATTGGAACAATTTTGGAACTAAACGAGTAGGAAAAAATAATGTTCAAGAAAACTTGTGGTTGGGGGGGTCGTCTCTCATTCCCTCCAACCTTCCGTTCCCACCGCCCACATATAGAGTTATGGGGTATACAAGTTATGGACTCGGCTCATTACATTCGCCGCGTCCATTTACATTTACTTTACTTTATGCATAAGCAGGCCTTGGGCCCTTTTTTATTCATTAGTGACACTTAAACTATATGGTTGGCCTTTGGCCTTATTATTCATTATTAGGCCATTTGGACATATTACTGGAGAGTGGGGGCCTTCTTGGAGGGCGCACTATTTTCCCTCCCAGTTGGGCCCTAGCCACCGGAAGCTTCCTTTTAGGGCTTCCTCTTGGCTATAAGTAGGGAAACTGTGTCATTTGTTATTCAGCTGATGATATTGATCTCTCTCTTTAGCCTCCTTAATCTCTCTCTTTCCTGCTTTCTAGGGTTAAGTCTTGCTTATGTGCTGCTTTCATAGCTTAAGTCTTGCTTATGTGATGCTTTCATAGCTTAGCTCTAGATCAGCTGTGGCTCTATTCGTAACTTGGTATCAGAGCACTTTCCTGATTGCTGAATTTCAGATCTGATTTTCTGATTGGGTGCCCATTTGCCTTGCTGATTTTTCTCTCTTTGCTGAGGGCTTTCGTCTCTTTACTTCTGCAACATTCAGCACAGTTTGGAGGACCAACTCCCATTAGAGCATTTTCCTTGGTGGAGCTTTAGCAGATAATTAGCGGAAGTACTTACGCTAAATTTGGCGGCCGAAAAAAACAAATTTTTTTTTTTTTTTGGGCAGATTATTTCCGGCGCCCAAGTTCCAACCCTCCATCACCCATTTCCAGCTTGTTTGCAGGCTCTCCAGCGCCCAATTCCCTCATCTCTTTCGTCCGTTCCTCCCATTTTCAGCACTCTCTTCACTTTTGTTTGCAAGCTGTCCAGCCGCTTCATACTTGTCACTTTCATCCGTTTTTGTCTCCATTTGCAGCCATTCTTCACACCTTGTTTGCAGGCTGTCCATCGCCCATCCTCAACCGAATTTCATGAAATTCCGATTCTGTTTGATATTCCAATTTGTCACTTGCCTCCTGGCTGTCCAGTGCATTTTTACAGCCTTCATTTTCACTTTTTTTCATTTGCTGGTTGCTGTCTTTTCTTAGTTGTGATAATAGTGGTTTTAATAGACTAATTTGGGGTGACGACAAGAGTCCGCTCTCTCAAGTCTATCATTATACACCTACCCCGAGTGAGACTACTCAGGGCACCTTATTCGATCAGTTTCGTCGCATGGATGAGACCCTTTCTGGTTTCGTTCTTCGCTTCGATACAGTTATGACCGGCTTTCCTACTATGCGTCACATATTGATTCTTTACAGTCTCATTGTCCTGGAAAAGCTCCTGTCTTTCCTTCATTTGGGACTCCCCCTCCATTTGAATTTCCATCTTCTTCTGCTAGTCAGCCTGGTGGTGGACCGTTCATTCCACCTAACCCACCTCCTAGTTTTTTTCCACGTCCCCCAGTTCCTGAGCCACACTTTGCTCGAGACTTTCGTGATAGGGTACAACTTGCTACCTATTCCGGTTCTTTTGACAGGAACTTATTAGAGAATTGGTTTGCTAAGCTTGACACATATTTTCAGATCTACCCTAAGACTGATCCTCAGAAGATCCAGTTGGCTGCTTTACACTTAGATGGATGCGCCGCCACGTGGTGGCAAGTTTATCGAGCTGATCCTGATCGGGAAGGGCTCCATATATGGCATACCTTTCGCCATGACCTCCGTCATGCTATGATTGATCCTTAGTGGCTCGACCGCCAACGTGATACATTCCGTAGTCTCACTCAGACCAGTGACCTTGCTTTTTATACAGATCAGTTTATGGAGCTTTCTTATCTTTTCACAGATCTACCGCCCACTGAGCTTATTTCTTGTTACATTGCTGGGCTTCGTGGTGCCTTACGTTACGATGTTTCTTCCTTCCGTCCTCCCACACTTGTTGAGGTGATGTCTCTTGCTAGTACTTTACAGCACAAGTACTCTGACACCCTTCCTTCCTGCTTCTCCCGACCCCGCCCTTCTGCTTCATCTTTTCCCGCTATGTCCACCCCTACACCTGCCCCTTCAGTTCCAGTTCCTTGCATCGTGGACCCTTGACCTGCTTTTGTCCAACGTTACACGTCTGCAGAGTTTGCTGACCTGCAGGATCCTATATCACACAGTTTGAGCGAGTTGTCTGATTTACTTGAGATAGTTATTGATCTACCTGAGCTCGTCATTGTATCCCATAGTGAGTCAGAGTCACATATACAGGTTCCTACTGATGTTGATTCACATATACAGGTTGCAGCTGATATGGTCCTTGATACTGACATAGCATGCTATGATCCTACTGATGATGCTGTTCCATGCTTTGATATTGTTGTTGAGTACTTTGATGCTACTCGTGTTCCTGAGCGCCATGCTATAGATGTTGTTGCCTATGCTCCTTATTTTGATATTATTCATGGGTCTACGGTTTCAAATGCTTTGGCTACTCCAGTAGATCTCCATATGGCATACGGTTATACATTTCATGATGGTCCTATTGTATACTCACTAGCTGATTTTGTTGATACCCGTCTAGATGAGTATGCGGTTCTTCTAGATGCATATTTAGGCCAGAACTTATTAGTTGATGCTTCTGTTATTATGCCTACGTATGTTGTTCCATTTGTGGATCATATTATTCTAGATGCGGGGCAAGAGTATATTGCTTTAGTGGATACAGGCAGTACACATTCATTTATTAGCAGTTACATTTCCACCAGGATTCATGCTACACCTGTTCCTGCTTCCCAACCTCTCAGTGTTGAGGTTGCTCGTTCCCATTCTTTTCCTAGTTCTCAGATGATTCAGGGCTTGGATTCTCGCATTGGTGATTTTTCTGGTCAGGCAGATTTCTACATCATTTCTCTGAAGCACTATGACATTATTTTTGGTGCAGCCTGGTTCTCTCCACTTGGTACTGTTGCTGTGGATCTCTCTCAGCAGACACTTTCCTTTACTCATGCTGGTCCGCATCATTCACTTGCTGGTATTGATTTCCAGGGTGACTATCAGTTGGTTACCGGGAAGCAGTTTATGCGTAGCCTGCCAAAGGCTCAGGTTGCAGCTCTTCTTTCCATTCAGAGTACATCAGTTGCTGCTTCACTTTCACCATTCGTGGGTCCTCTTCCTCAGGTTGATGCTCCTTCGGATTTACAGGTTGTTGTTGTGTGCCTTCTGCCTATATGCCTTGATTCACAGATATTGTATTCAGTGGTCATTCCTGGTTTCATTGATATTCAGGCCGTATACCTTGGTGGTATTTCTACTATTGCTTTTGCGCATACCTCAGATAGCCCTCCTGGTTCGGTGGTTGGTGCAGTATCTTCTCCATTGGTCTCTATATCTCCATCTCGTGAGTCCGTTATGGCCGATGTTCCTGCTGATTTCTAGGGGGTTCTTCACGGGTCCACGTTTGATGGTTCCCTTGCTATTGGTGATCAGGTTGTATCTTCTTTCGCTTTATTCCATGGACCTCTGCTTGAGGTTTGTGAGCTGCCTCATGATATTTCTACGGTTCCTGACATGATTCATGAGCCTTTCGCCCTTACCGTTACACATTTTCCATCCGAGGATATTTGCGAGATGGTCACTATTACTTATCTAGGGTATTTATATGCTGGGATCTTTCTAGATGAGTATACGGGCATCCTTCAGTCTCCTTGTGTTTCTACATATAGGTTTCCTGCAGTCCATGCCGATGCTATGGCTATATGGCATTCCTGGTTATTACATATAGCTTGGTTTTCATTTGGACCTGTTGATTGGTGCTGGTTTTTCCATATTACTGATCACCTATGGTGCCGATATCTCTATGATTATGCATGTGGCTCACTCATTCCCAGATACATGTGGATATTGATCCGATGCTTGCTACTGATGTTGCGGATCCTGTTCCTCGTTCCAGTGCATTTCTTCTATTCCTCACTTGTGCGCCTGGTGTGTACTTTGGGATTACACTTGCGGCCGGTTCTGATGGGTCATCCGATTCTCCATCCGTTTTTGGTGTATCCTATGATGGATTGGTATGTCCATATGAGGTCTTTCTGGATGAGTTTTTCGGCTACAGTTTTTCAGTTGGGGCCTCTACTATTTCTAGATTTGTTGCTACTGTTTTCATGCATCATGTCTTTTTAGATGATGCATTGATTTCTTGGACCTTCTGGAGCTTTTGGCATGCTGCTCTTCTCGTGATATGGGCCTTGAAGGTACCGTGTGCCATTGCTACTTCTCATTCATGGGCCTTATGGATACCTTGGGCTTTTGACCATGCTAGTGCACATTTCTCCATTTTAGCTATCCTTTGTTAGGATGATCTCTTTATGATCCATGTTTCCTGGCATATCACTTGCTTTTCCATGCTACTACAACGTGCTTGTCATCCTGCTTATGTTCCTACTCCTTGATGCTGGTCTTCCGATGCTGCTATCTTTTCTTGGGGCACCTATATCATTGAGTTTGCACATATGGTTGATGGTTACATGTCTGATGCGACCATTCGCGATGAGTGTCCATCTCTTTTCCAGTTTCCTTATTGGCTTCCCGTTGCTGATGCAGTTCTACCTTCTCGGGCTTTTTGGATACCTTGGTATGATGTCCCTATCTTTTGGGCTGATCCTCTACTATCTTGGGCATTACGGATACCTTGGCATTCCTAGTTGCTGCTTGATCTTCTTCTGGTTCCTTGGCATTCCTGGTTGTTCCATAGTGCTTGGTTTCAGATGACGTGGCCGAGATGTTCCCTTCGTCGCCATGATGTTGATCCTGAGCTCTTCCCTTTCTTACCAGCTGCCATTCACCAGGTTCGCCTTCACCATAGTCGATGCTGCCGGCAGATTCAGTTTTTGGTCTAGTTCGATGGTTGTCATGTTGAGGAGGCCACATGGGAACCTGTTGATGTCTTTTATCATACACCATCACTTGCGCATCAGGATCATGCTCCTCCTGCACTTGCTGATTCCTCTACATCAGATGCTGCTCTAGTTGTTGATGCACCAGGGCTTGCTGTTGTTTGATCCAGTTTCTTTTCGGCAGTTGGGTCTTTTTTTTTGTGCCGGGGAGAGTTATGGACTCGGCTCATTACATTCGCCGCGTCCATTTACATTTACTTTAATTTATGCATAAGCAGGCCTTGGGCCCTTTTTTATTCATTAGTGACACTTAGACTATATGGTTGGCTTTTGGCCTTATTATTCCATTTGGACATATTACTGGAGAGTGGGGGCCTTCTAAATCTCTTGAGGTAAGATGGGTGAAAGCAATTAAGATCTTTATATTTAAGTACGTGTTGTCAAGTAGTTGAAAATGGAGAGCTTTATGATGACATTTAAACATGACGTTTTTGGGGGGTCGGTGCCCATTATGTGGCGTTGGGGTTACATCGCGAATTTTGGTTATAATAAGACCTGCTAGTTTAAACCACGTAGCGAATATTTCCTCTTTCCAATACCAAATCCTCCTTTTATTCTAAAAGTTTAAAAATCAGTGACCTGCCAGCAAAAAATAGGTGAAAAATACGCCTATAGTGAAGAAAAATCTGCATAATAATTCCATTTGCTGGCACCCATCTACCTACCTTCCAATATGCATAATAATCTTCAGGGTGAAGAGGCTATGAGTGTTAATCATGCAACCTATGAACACGCTCTGATACCATGTCGGAATTCAATATGAACTAGCCTGCGTGCTAATTAGTAAATGACTAGTTAGACAAGTTCAAGATTCTAGTGCTTGATTTAGTTTTGCTATAAATAGGTGTTAGTGCTTTACCTTAAATAGAGACATCAATTAGGCAATTGCTTTTAGGCTGCTTTTGCAAGCTTTTGCTTTTCGGCATAGACCAAAGTCTACAAGTATGTAGTGTGCCCTACGTCATTTGCAATAGGACACCCAACGGGGTTGGCTCAACTGGTTAGCTTGGCATCCAAAGTTTCTTTGGTCCCAGGTTCGAGCCTCCCCTTGGAAACCAAGAAGCATTTGCAATAGGACATAGTTGGAGTTTTTCATCATTTGTATTCTCTCTCATGTGTTTGGCTATCATTTCATCACAATAGGAATCTTGTCTTGGGTTACTTGTTTGAGCAAGTCAGTTTTCTAACATCATTTTGACGTAGGTTTGACTTTTTAAAAACTTCACTTCTAGAAGGGAAAAATGGATAGAAAACGGATCTTAAAGATCAAGGAACAATATGAACTAACAAGATCCGATCACACATGTAAAAAGAATTGAAAAATTGAATGTTAAGGAGAAAAAACAATTATTTTCAACTTCTGTTGTGAAAAAGCAAGAAAAAGATGAGTTCTCCCAAAAGTTTAGGATTTCCCAAAAATAGCCAGCCATGAAAATCGCTATTGCATGGGGCACCTTGCTACTTACTAGGAGGCCAACGAAATTGACAAAACTTGATTTTGGTGACATCAAAAAAGTCATGGCAATGTTTGTTGGGTCTAGAGATAGAAAATTGCTAGAGAAACAAAACAAGGGAGAAATGACTAGCAAAGAAAAACAATTCTTTGGGAGCGTTTAGCTGCTAGGAAACCAATGCAAGTGATAGAACTTAATTCTCATTACAAACAAAAAAGTTTTGGTGAAAAATGTCTATGTAGGTCTAGAGAGAGAAAATATCTAGAGAGTAGAATACTTAACATAAGCTTATCCACAATAGGGTCATATGGGGAAAATACTATGCCCTCTTGTAGGGTCTATGCCCTTCTAGTAGGAACCCCCACTCTAATACTAAAATTGTGATAGTTGGGCCGTAATTCTAAATATAAATGCAACAAGAAGGCTTTTAGGCTTGTACATGAATGAAAGGGTTTGTGTCCAACAGACAAATATAAAGGAATATAGGCCCTATAATCCTTGTAGTCTATGGACCCAATGTCCATAATTGGCTTCCTAACTCTACTTCCTTGCTAGAATGCCTATTTTATGATAGGATTCAAAATCTCAAGAGAAAGACAAGGCACAACAATCTAATCCTTTGCTTTAGTGCTACAGAAGGTAGATTCTCAATTGCATAAGATTGACTCTCAAACCATCTAATTTTTTGTAAACTAGGGTCTTTGTCTACACCATAGTTCCACGAAATGGAATGAAACCGTTCCTAGGAATGGTTCCCTACCGTTTCTATGAAAGGGTTCCGGTTGCCAGATGCGAATGCAAGAATGGTTTTGTTTACATATCTTAGATGCCAATTCAACGACTTTAAGTCAACGGGATCAATGGAATCGGATGCCAATGAATGAGAATTAGAATTATATTAATGTCAGAGAGAAAAACAAAGCTTAACCTCCAGCTATATCGAGGGTACAATATCAGTAGCTTAACCACCAGCTACACAGAGGGAAAGAGAAAACTAATATAAGTTAACTAACTGGCTAAGTGGATATAAAAAACTGTGTGATATGGCGAGAAGCAGGTGTTGGCCTCTGGTGAAGAGCCCTGGGCTTGGAGGAGCGAAGAGAAACCTGGAGCTTCGGTCGTCGTATTGGAATGTTTATCTCACTATCAGAAGTCTCATCTCTATCCCTCTTCTGAAAAAGTGCGTAATGTGGGACTGGCTATGAACCACATCAGAAGCATCCAATAAAAAAAAAGATCTCAGATTAAACATCTCTCGTAATAATAAACCAACACATCTTGCATCTGAGAAGGCAAGGAAAGAACCAAGTGTAAGTGGAGTATCTCTGTATAAGCAATGGTATCTGCCTCTGATCTCATAGTAGGCCGGACATCGGAAAATGAAATGGAACTCATCCTCAATCTCCTGTAAAGAGCAGCACTGACAAATCCATAGCGGTCGAGGTGTGTCTGTGTATCTGCCTGTCTCAATAGCAAGCTGGTCAGAAGAGACCCTAAGTTGACGAAGACGATAACGCAGGTCGAACGATAACGTCTGAGACAAATAACCCCGTCTTTGGACAAGCCAGGACACCACGTCTCTGCTGAATATAGAGCAACCGGAGAGACAGTGGCAGAAAAAAGGCGACAACACGTATCAGGATCATGTACATAGTAAATAGAGGAAAACCTCTCCATCTGGACAAGAGCAGAGTGCCCCTTCTAGAGCCTAGACAATGCAACTGGTCTAAAAGTGAGCAATGGACCAGTAAAAAGGACACCCAAGTATGTATAAGAGGTTACTATCTCCAGTGGCAGCCCATCAAAGTAGAACACTGTGTCTCTCATATGTTGTCGATTGGTGTTGAACACCATGACCTTAGTCTTACCAATGTTCACCATCAAACCCCATGTTTGGCAGTATATAAAGCATCAAGGTGCTGTTGAAGCCCAGATGCTGATCTCGATAGAAGAATCACGTCATCCACATATAGTAGAATAGGGATAGTCATATCTGCTAACAGACAACCATCTCCACACTCTTCCCTAATAATCCACTCAAGATCATCAATATATAGAGCAAAGAAAGTAGGGGACAAAGGACATCCCTTCTCCCACTGTACTATAAGAGGACCATCCATCACCAGTGTCTCGGAACAGAATCAAAGGCTTTGCGGTCCACAAAGCAACAATAAACCCTCTGCTTCCTGAACCTAGCCTCCTCAATAATGCATCTCAGGATCACTATCTGGTCAGTCGTGGAGTAGTTAGCTCGAAAACCTGCCTGTCCCATAGCATGTAACCCCTCTGTCTTTGCCTGTGAGCTGACAATAGATTGCAAAACGGATCCATATAGCTTGGCCATAGTTTGACTGATCATAATAGTGCGGTAGTTGTCTACAATCAAAGGATCCCCGGCTTTGAGGATAGGGTGTAAAAGGTTGGTGCACCACGATGTGGGGAGACCGAAGATGGCAGATTGGTTGAAGATATGGGAAATGTATGGGGCAATAATGTGAGCAACTGGTTTTAGGAAGTCCATACTTAGGAGGTCAACATCAGTGGCTTTTTGGGTTTGACCATTTTGGATGGCGTTTTCAACCATGGACAGGGTGAAGAGGGTGGAGCATAAGATAACTTTTTAGGATCTGTTTCTGATCTGTCCACCATCGATCTATGTCACATAAACCTTGTTGAATGCTCATTTAGGACAATGATGCATAAGCATGACTGTTGTCCAGCGATGGATAGTCCATTTACATACTTGATTATTTATTGATGAAACCGTTTATAAACCTGTTTAACAATCCGATAATGATGCTTTATAAGTTGTCCATTACTAAGGTTTTCGACATAATGATCTTAGACAACATGGATATGCATAAGATACTTGGTTCTTACATAAGGATTAGAACGACATGGATCTGCCCTAATACCTTGTAAAAACCGAGAAAACCGGAAAGAGAAAGGGAAAGAGAGTTAACTGTATAAAGCTTAGTAGCATAATTTATCCATGACTCAATAGTAATAGGAGCGGGTTTATAAGGGTTTTTAGAGAACATCCGCCAAAAGAAATGGGAGGATGGGGAGACAATAGCATCAACAGTTTTTGTCCCAAGGACTGGAGATAAGCTGTCTTTTTTTTCAGAGTCACTTTGTGATATTCTTTTTGTTTCAAGGCTAGAGAGAGAGAGAGAGAGAGAGAGAGAGAGAGAGAGAGAGAGAGAGAGTATGAGGAATCCATTGATCTTAGAAAAACAGGAATGGTTCCTATTCTGTTGATCTTAGAGAATCAGGAACGCCTCCTAAAATGGTGCCTTGGGAATGGAATGGCTGTCCCTAAGGAACTATATTGTACCCGAGCCCAAGGAAATTTTTAGGAATAAAAAATGCTTGTCCACTAATAATGGTCAAAAATGTGTCCATAACACCTGTTCCACCTTCTATTCTTTTGCATTCCTTATATGGGATGTTCTCCCTGTTCTGTGATGTTTAGCTTGTAATTGGGCACCCATAATGGAGTGAAATTTTTGTCATGTCACTTCTTGAATACATAGTGGAATTGGCAAGGGAAAATACATCACGTTGAAGTCATGGCGTAAAAGAATGGAATTGAGATGGATACCCAAGAGATAGAAAAGTGACCTTTGGCATGCTCTAAAAAATAGTCAATAGTCATGAGATGGTCAATGTTTATAGGTATTCCATGAACTTTTTTTGAAATCTTGCACCACTTCCAAACAACGATCAAGATCTGAATTGAAATCCACAACTAAAAGATGATCAATATTCATAAGTCTAGTAGTTCCAGGTTGTGTTAAATCTTTTGATTTCAAAAGTAACATTTTGGGTTTTGCCAATGGTAGGGTGCTTACAAAAGAGAGAAGACCAGTGAGTCAATAGCACATTTTAGTGAGAACCTGAGTTAAGATATATTTGGGGCATATGAGCATTGCAAGAATGTCTTACTAGTTGATTTAGAATATAGGAAGTGTATTTTTCATGGAGAGTACATCAATCGTAAATTTTTCCTTGATGATTAGAGAATGAGTGTGTCATAACATACTTCCGTTGAAATCTCAGTGAATATGCAATCTTTGTCTAATTGTTTCCTTCATACTGCATAACGTGTTGAATAGGGAAGAGCGTTATCAAAATCAAGGAATCCTCATAATGAAGTTGCTGCTGCTATTGAGTGGATATTTTCTTGGTTCATGGCTACAATACTGCTTCCTTTCCACTTGTTAGGAGAAAAGCTTGTCTTCAGTAAAATTCGTGCTGCCTTTGGAATCTCAAAGGTTAGTTGAACCAGTGCTGCCTTTGGAACTTCGATCGAAAACAAATTTATACTGTTTGACAAGAAAATCAAGCAGCAAAATTAATCCACAGATAAAATATGTCCCTTTTTAAAAAAAAATTCAGCTCTCCATGCTACATCATGTTTGATAGCTGGAAATTGCACACAGATTCTGGGCAAGGGATGCTTAGACTAGCAGTTGCTATTAAGCACATTATCTGTAATCATTGCATTGTTTTATCAGCGAAGTATATTTTTGTGTCTATTTAAGAATCTATCACGTATGTTTCTGTCACTATGCTGCAGGCTGCAATTAGTGGTGGTGGAAGTCTCCCGCCGCATGTTGATAGGTTTTTTGAGGTGAGCTTTTCCAGATTCGAGCATATACTCTGTTTTATCCCAAAACTAAAAGCCTGCAGGAAAGATAAACTTTCACAATAGTTTGTTCAAGGGAAGGAATGATGAGCTTTACCTTTCATAAGGTTTTGCCCGTTCAAGGATCTCAATATCTAACTTGAAAAATGCTGCAAAGGCAAATCACGGTAAATTTTGAAGGCATTGTATGTCCTGCAGTCATTAATGGTTTAGCATTAATCATCAATCAAGAGCATGCCATGACAGAGACATGACCACATAAAAAATAGTGGGTTTTTCCATAAGTATCTCCTACATTGACATTTTCTATTTACAGATGTGAAAAATGATACATGGAAACAAAAAAGGGTGTCCCCCCTTGTAAAATAAGCTAACCAAAGTAAAATGGGCCCTTAGATGCGTATTCAACAAATAGTTCTATAATAATCATTTACCTACAGATTCTCCCCTTAATGACACGTTTGGAAATCAGCTCCATTAGATTACTAAATTGGATCCTGAGTCCTCTACTATTTCAACCAACTTTGTTGCTTTGCACTTCTTTATTGCATTTTGCTGAAATAATTCTGCTATCTGAAAGGATTTTTCTTGACTATCACTCTCTTCTGTCATAGTTTCGCTTACGACATAAGAATTGTGCTCTATTTTGTTATGTTTATCACACCCTCCAAGCTCATTCTCATCTTCATGTACATCATAAGAAACACGATATGACTTTTGTTCTCATGCACGATCAAATGTTTTCACAAAGTCTTACTCTCATCACTGTATACACCATACTTAGGAAGTCGCATATCATAATCATTCTCAGCATTTATGGTCCACAGCAGTCTTTGTTGTCACACATTTCACTCTCAGACATATCTCAAATCCGAAAATTTTCAAATTCTCCTTTCATAGATTGAGGTACGTTCTTCAAAATAACTTATTTGTAAACTCAATAGGAATGTGATTACCTTCAACTTTTTCAGTCATGTCTCTAAGAAGCTACAAAACATCATGAATCAAAAATAAGATTTCTTCAATCTCACCACATGAACCTTGCCTCCATGTTTGGTGTGCTCTTCATCAGAGCAAATTGCCATGAGTAGATTTTCATGTTTTTGTTATCTTTCTTCCACAAAGTTTGTCAGCTGATCTTCTTCTCTATCTTGGGATTGTTCTTGAAACCTTCTTATATTTACTATTCTGCTCTTTCTCATGCTTTGTGCATATTGTTCAATGGGCCATTAAGTTTCTAAGTGACCAAGCTTTTCATGATAATAGGCAGTTCATCCTCTTTGAACTTGCACAAGAGAATGATCTTGACTTTACTAATGAGCTACACTTGGATCTACCTTTGGATTCAGAGTGACAAAACTTGGATCTTTTTTACCTTAATATCACCACCAATGCCACATTAACCACATTTGCATAAGAATTATGAACATCTTCCCTGAGCTTTTCTTGAAGTAGAATTCTGGAAACCTCATCAAAGGGAGGCGTTGTTTCTCTTACCATCATTAATGTCACCAAGTTTTGATACACTTAAGGAAGTCTATTCAATGCAATGCTCACCACATCCACATCTGCAACAATCTTGTCAATTGCAAATATTTCCTCGATTTTTGTCATAGTTTTTCATAGATTCAACTTCACTCATCTTTATTGCATAGAATTTTTGCTTCAAAACTTGTTGAGGAAATAGCTTCAAACATTCTTTAGAGTGTTCCCCATGCTTGAGACAATGAGGTTGCAGAACTTGTATGCAGTATCAAATTGGCTTGTACCAGTACCAACATATCAATTACGTAATAGGCACACAGATTTTTGTGCTCTCCAGTCAAATTGTACTTGCTTCTTGGGGTTTTGCATCCTCTTCATCATCAGGGCTTGTTTTTTGAGCTGTTGACAGGTCTCAACACTCAAATATCAAGTATCACCAATAAATATTTCCGTTTGAATTTCCATACTTGAGATTGAGAATTTTTGCCGTTCGAGTTGCTATTCTCTAGTAGCATGAACACATCAATGTTCACTCCCATTTCATTTAGTTAATCAATGGTATCAGCTTGTAATTGAAGGAAAGGACATAAGCTGTCGATCCAATTATGCTTACCCTTCGTTAATTAGTTGTACACCTCATACAATGGTGGAAAATTATTTTTTTTGGTTTGAAATTTCACTTTGTTTTCTGGTTTCTTTTCTTTTCACACATTGGGACAGCCTTAAAACAAAGGTCTCATTGGGCCAAGGGCTCTTTCAAAGACCAATATAAGATTTCTGAAAGAAAATGAATAGGGTGAAAATTTTATGAGAATCTCCACAGCTTTCCATGATGTACCTAGCTTCTGCACCATTCTTACCGGCGCTTGTACTCTTTGTTCAATAATACATGTTTTGCATTCATTTCTGAATACGGCCGGTATTCACCCTTCCTGACCTTCAACTTGTGTCAATTTCCTATTAAAATCTGCTATTAAAAGCTGAATCTTTTTCAACTTTAAATGGTAAACTTATTGCTACTTGCAAAATTGGCTAATTGAATCTGAAATAAACTGAATAGTTAGTGGACTTCATAGATTCTTAGTGGGCACTGCTCCCTAGTCCTCCCTTGTTGGATCGGTTTGAAGGTGTCTAAGATTTCCTCTTCAAAGACCCTAATGTCTCTGTACATACAGTAAGACCTGCCTTTCTGTGGCTGTATCTTCACAATCCAATGTTTTCCTACAGTGATGTGTGTGGCCAACTGGGTGCTCAATCCCTGTACTAACAATGTGAACCACGAATGACAAATGGGTTTCACAGATCTGCGTTAAGCAAATGTTTGCTGGTTTTTGGCAATAGATCAGACCCACATGTGGATTTTCTCCATGTTTCATCACTGCACTTTAGAACTTTTCTTCATGGTGGCTCTCCCCTCTTCCAACAATCTCCTTACGGCTGACAGTGGACAGATCTCGGCCCTCTTCACACCTTATTTCTCAAAGGTTTGAATGTTTGAATCAGGTGCTTAACTCTCAAAAAAAATTCTCTTCTACACCACTATAAGTTGTTAATCTTGAGCACTCAATTCACCACACTTTTCATCCAATTTATGCCTATCCACGCAGGTTGATCTCCGCAAAATCATTCTTTCATTGCTGATTTCTCATCGCTGCATTAGCAGCTGTCGTGGCTTCAAATTAGCACTTGTTTATCTCTCTTTGATACATGTTTCTTCAACGACTTCTTTTCAGCCTTCAATTGCTTCTCCTCACAATATTCAGATTTCATACAATGTTAATTTTTCACAGAAGCAATCTCTCTTATTTCACAAGTTACTCAGATTGTCTGTCTTCTTTGTACATGGTTCTGATACCTTTGTGGGTCCCATTACAATCGTTAAGTAATCATTAGTGCTCTAGCATTTGTTGTCAATCACAAGTATTCACCATAAGAAAGACATTTGTCACACATAAGAGAGTGGGCTTCTCCACGGTCTCTCCTAAATTGACATCCTCTTATGGTACATGTAATAGATAGGGCCTGTCCCCTTGGAACGTCCTACTTTAACAAAGGGGCTAACTCAACGGAAAACAACTTCAATGAAGTAAATGGGCCCTTGGCCGACACTCAACAAATATTGAATGAATATATCTGTGAGGCTCAAATATGTCATTATTCCAACAGGCCTCAGCACCTGATAGACAGTTTTTGATAAACTTTAAACAACCCTTAGTCTTAGTTTTTCAGATCACCAAGAATCTGATGGGCAGACAGGACGTATCAACCAAGACGTTGGAAGATCTGCTTAGAGCGTATGTCTCTCACTGACAATCTGATTAGGAGAAGTATCTCCCAATGGTTGAGTTCGCTCGCAATAGTGCGAAGCATTCTACCACCGGATTCAATCCTTTTATGCTAATGTATGGCTTTCAGCCATGTTCACCAGTTTCTGTCAGACTCAAAGGTCTCAAGGTGCAAGCTGCAGTGAATTTCCTACAAGATATGCAAGAAATGTTGCAAGCGGCCAAAGAAAGTATTAAAACTGCTCAAGATAGAGCTCAGTTTTATGCTAACTGCGTCATCTCGAAAATTTGAGGACGGAATAACGTGCCAAAGAAGGTCATTGACGTTTGTCAACACCAATTGAGAAACCATTTGGTTTCTGAATTTTTGGTACGGATGAAGAGGACACATGGGAGAGCAAAGACTACTTAAGGCTGAACTTCCTTGGCTTGCTCCCTTTAGGAGGAGGCGAATAAGTATCCTATATACTGATCTCTCCTTCCTTTTTCCTTTCTCAACCATGATCACTCTAGGTACTTAGATTTGTGTAGGCGATACATGTGTTGATTTAGGCTCCTATAATGACTCATCACACAAGATTGGAATTCCTCCATCTTGCTTCCTATCATAAGATATCATTGTATCTTTATGAGATCCATCCTCATCAAAGATCAAATCCTTGCTTATAATGACTTTCTTACCCTCCAAGTCATACAACCTGTATCTTTTCTCATGACTATCATATCCAAGGAATAAACACTTGGTCGCCTTAGAATTCAATTTGCTCTATGCTTGGTTTTGTGTGAGTGCTAGTAGGACTAGTAACTTCATCTAGAATTTGTATCAGAAATTCTGACATGGTATCAGAGCAGACTCTTTGGTGAGAGAGAGAGTTTGTGTTTGCAGGTGTGCAATTAGATTGGAGGAGTTGAAGCTGGATGTGGAGTCAACGTTGTTAGAAAGACAACGGGAATCTTCTAGGAGAAGATTGAAGGGAAGTTATTGGCTGTTTACAGACCTGAATCAGAATTTTTCAGGTTGTTTGTTGGTTTTCTGGTGTAGGTCACATCGGGAGCAGGCTTTACCTGAGGGCGGCAGATCTGTTGCAAGTCCTTCTGAGGGCGACAGTACCTAAACAGGTGGCTTTTGAGCGCGGCAGTACCTGAGCTGGTGGTTTCCAGGGCGGTGCAGGCAGTAACTGAGCAGGTTATAGCAGGTGCAGGCAACATTTGAGGGCAACAGCAGGTGCAGGAGCATTTGAGGAAGGCAAATTTAGTGCAGGTCCAGACAGGCATTACTTGAGGCAGCAACGACCAGGACAGGTGTTCCTGAGGGTGGCAACAGCTGGGGAAGGCAGTACTTGAGGTAGTAGTGATCAGAGAGCTGCAGGAGTATCAGAAACGTAGAAGAAAAGCTCATCATATCATCGACTTATCAGTTAGAGATACGATCATACCTCATATCAGAGATATTGCTGGTCCCAAGGAGGCTTGGGATATACTGAAGAACTTGTATGAGACGGTAAATCAGTCACGGTTTTTGTTCTTGACTAATATGCTTCATGCATTGAAGATGGGTACAGGTGAATTTGTAACGGACTACTTTACTCGGGTGAAAGATCTGAGAGGACAACTTATTGCAGTTGGAAAAAGTGTTCAAGATTCAGTGTTGGTATCCATTGTACTTAATAGTCTACCTTTGGCCTATCAAAACTTTGTAACGATGCTATCGTTAAGAGAAATGAGGCCTTCTTTCGATGAGCTAAATGCCATCTTACTACAAGAAATGAAACGACAAAATATTGTCAACAGGGATGATTTCAAGGAACAGGCATTTCTGGCAAAGAAGCAAGAGCAAAGTTCCAAGAAGGATGGCATAGGGAAGAAGAAGAAGAAGAAGCAACAAGATATGGAGGAGAATCAATCAAATCGATCAGAAGATGGAAAGAAAGTGGTTTGAAAAGGAAACTGCTTTATTTGTGGAACAAGTTTTGATAAAGCAGGACGGGAATTTTGCTGAAGAAGAAGAAACATCTAATGCAAAATTGAGTGCTTTGGATCTTGAAGACTATGAGTTGTTTTCGGCATCGACATCTTCTGGTGGTGGCTTCTCGAAGGAAGAAGACAATTGGTTTATTGATTCAGGAGCTTCGAAGCACATGACACCTAGGCAAGACTGGCTATCTAATTTTCAAAAATTAGGTGATGGGGTCAAATGTGAAGTTGGGAGACAGCTACACGTATGATTTAAAGGGAGCTAGAAAAGTACAAGTACAACTACCTTCAGGGAAGATTGGAAACATAAAGGATGTGCTTTATGTACCAAGAATCAAGAAAAACTTATTCTCAGTATCAGCTATTGCAAAGCAACACATGGTGGTGCAGTTTGATGAACAACGATGTCTCATCAAGAGGAAAAATAATGAAGTAGTAGCTGAGGGCATACTTGCAAGGGTGTTGTACAAACTTCAAGCTCAGATGGTGGATCATCATGCAAGTGTTGCGGATATTGGATCATTGAGTAAGTTATGACACGAGAGGTTTGGACATCTGAATTACAAAAGTCTACAAGTCTTGAGGAAATTTAAAATGGTTGCCGGTTTACCTCAAGTCGTTTTTGATCACAAGGTTTGTGAAGGCTGTCTTAGGCAAGCATCATATGAAGAAATTTTTGCCTAGTACATTCAGGGCAAAAAATGTTCTAGAACTTGTTCATACAGATTTGTGTGGTCCTATGAGGACTCAATCTTATGTGGGAGGAAGTTACTTTATGGTGTTTGTGGATGATTATTCTAGGAAGACATGGATTTATCTTCTGAAGAATAAGGGTGAAGCATTCAAATATTTCACATGGTTTAAGACACAGGTGGAGAAAGAAACAGATAGAAAAATTAAGATACTTCGCTCGGACAAAAGGGGAGATTATCTTTCTACGAATTTCAGGTGTTTTGCAAGGATCATGGTATAAAGAGACAATTTGCAAACACGGACACATTAGAAGCTAGAAGATTGCCTGGATGGTACTATGAAACTATCAAGGATAGTGTCATTATGGAACAGGGAGAGTCCAGTACGCATGGAACTAGGAGATCGGCTAGAGTTGAAAAGCAACATGAAGATCAAGATCGACAGGAGGTTTGACAGGAGGATCATCATGAAGATGGGGATGTACATTTTGCATATATGGCCACAGTGTTAGAAACCAAGGATCCATCTACTTTCAGAGAGGTTGAAAAAGACGATATTTGGAGGAAAGCTATGGATGAGGAGTATGACTCAATCATGAAGAACAAGACTTGGAGACTTGTTCATTTACCTACAGGTAAAAAGGCCATTGGATGCAAGTGGGCCTATAGAACTAAGTACAAATCAGATGGTCCTATGGATAAACATAAGGCAAGATTGGTGGCAAAAGGTTATGCTCAACAGGAAGGGATTGACTATGAGGAAACTTTTGCACCAGTTGCTAAGTCTACTATTACGAGGACTGTTTTATCATTGGCAGCTCAGCTTGGATGGGTAATTCAACAAATGGATGTAAAGAGTGCATTTCTAAATGGCTTTCTAGAGGAAGAAGTCTACATGGAGCAGCCAGAGGGATACATAGTAGTAGGACATGAAGACAAGGTTTGTAGGTTGGACAAGGCACTATATGGACTTAAGCAGGCACCATAGGACCACACAAATCCGTAAGAACAAGTTCTAGAACATTTCTCACCCTGAATGCACTAGACGGAAATTTCTTCATATGAAGTTTTCCTAAGACATAGCCTTCACAAACCTTGTGACCATAGACAACTTGAGGTGAACTTGTAACTATGCTGTATTTGCTCAAGACTTGTAAACCTTTGTAATTTAGATGCCCAAACCTCTCGTGCCATAACTTACTCACTAATCCAATATCCGCAACTCTCGCACGATGACTCACCACCTGAGCTTGAAGTTTGTACAACCTTGCTGCAAGTATGCCCTCATCTACTACTTCATAATCCTTCCTTTTGATAAGACACCACTCTTCATCAAACTGCACCACAATGTGTTGCTTCGCAATAGCTGATATTGAGAGTAAGTTCTTCTTGATTCCTGGTACATAAAGCACGTCCTTTATGTGAAGGTAGCTGAACCTGTACTTTTCCAACTCCCTTTATATCATATGTGTAGCTATATCCCAACTTCACATTTGATCCATCACCTAGGTTTTGAAAACTAGACAACCACTCTCGCCTAGGTGTCATATGCTTCGAAGCTCCTAAATCAATAAACCAATAATCCTCTTCCTTCAAGAAGCCACCATAAGATGTCGATGCTCATAGTCTTCAAGATCCTTAATTTTGTGTTAAGTCCTTCCTCTTCAGCAAAATTTCCATCCTGCTTCTTGAATTTGTTGTGCTAGCACTCCTTTGCATTATGTCCTAATTTTGCAAACAAAGCATTTCCCCTTTCAAACTATGTCCTTTCCATCTTCTGATCGATTTGATTGATTCTCCTTTGGATCCTGCTTCTTCTTCATCTTTTTTTTCCCTTTGCTAGCCCTCTTCGAACTTTGCTCATACTTCTTTGCTAGGAATGCCTGCTCCTTAAAGTCATACCTGTTGACAATATTTTGTCGTCTCATTTTGTCTTGTAGCAATATAGCATTCAGCTCATCGAAAAGTCTCATCTCCTGTAACAATAGCATCATCACAAAGTTATGGTAAGCCAAACATAGACTATTAAGCATACCAACATTGAATCCGGGACAGTTTCTCCAACTGCAGTAAGTTGCCCTCTCAGATCTTTTACCTGAGTAAAGGAGTCCGTTACTGATTCACCTGTACCCATCTTCAACATCTTTGATATGAGGTATGATCATATCTCTAATTGACAAGTTGATGATATGATGATCTTTTCTTTTCCGTCTCTGATACTCCCGCAACCGTTCCATCTAGCTTGCTAGACTCCGGCAACATAGCATTGTTCAATCCTGCCATTGTACTGATCCGTAACAACTATTAGCAACCTGAATTTTCAGCAAACAGTTTCTTGCTTCAACCAATGAACAGCTCTGCAGTCTGATTCAGCAGCCAGTGGACTGTCTCCAACAACAGTTCAGATCTGCTTTCAACTCAGCAGACTAGTCCTGTAGCACCAACAACGATCCAGCACCATCAATAGGTCTGATCCAGCAGCGATCAACCAGCAAATTCTGTTTCTAGTGATCTGATTCAGGCAGCAACTATCTATCTTGGCAATCTCTCCAGTGATCAGTAGGTAATAACCTGAGCTCAGCGTTCAGGTCTGATCTTATTCCAACCATTACCAGCGATCAAAGAAGCATACAATCAGCAAACAACCCCCGCAGCGATTGACCAGCAAAGAGTTCTGATTCTGCAGGCAGCGATCCAACAGAAACCCAGCGATCTGTTTCCAGCTCAGCGATCAACCAGAAAACAGTTCTGGTTAGGCAGCAATCTTGCAACCCTGCAAACAAACTCTCTCTCACAAGCCTGCTCTGATACCATGTCAGGATTTGATCTACAAATTCTAGATACGAGTTATCTAGTCATACACACACACCAAGATCAGCATAAGAGATGAAGAGAGCTCAAATTATGAAAGAATGAAGGCAAAAAGCTAATTGCTATTATTACTACCTATTTTGGGTAAAGACCCAAGACATAATTCTAAGTACTAAAATCAAGTCCTATTCTAGTAGTAGTGCGCCACCTACATGCATGACAAAAATAAAAGACTTACTATAAATAGAAATGGCCCCTATAATTGCACGTAGGCATGGCCAAACTAACGTTAAGAGGTACAAAATAAACATTCATTCCTAACACAAACAGCCAAGACAAACTCATGCTTTTGGCGGTCAAGTAGTGGAGGACAATAGTCTTGTTTCATCTTTCTGGACAGAACTTACTTCAGGCAACTGCTTTCTGAAGATTTCTTGCTTGATGGTTATTGAGATTTTTGAGCTTAGAGCTCATGTAACATAGCAACAAGCTTCATGTGGAAATCTGGCGTGTTGAACAGCTTCCCTTGACTATTTTCTTCGTCCCTTTCTCTGATGAAGATGGATGCATCATTTTTAAGCCTAGTTCACTATGTGAAAGCTGTCTTGATCAGTAACTAATTCTTTTATGTTGGCAGGCTATCGGCGTGACTCTCTTGAATGGCTATGGACTTACAGAGACCTCTCCCGTGATCTCTGCTCGGATTGCAGCTAACAATGTATGCAGTAATCTCAATTTTGTCACTTAATGTTCATCTTTCTCGAGCCAAGTCAAAGTCGTAGGTATTCTGAGGCACAGTTCCATGCAAAATGTGGGAAAATTCCCATGTTTCATAGAGAATGTGGTGTTTGGAAATCATTTCTCTAGTGACAAGTTGAAGACGTTCCCTACATAAGGAAAATGTTTTGTTTGATACGTAAAAAATGGAATATGGGATCCCCATTTCTGAAACCCCATACATCGGGTTGTTGCTGTGGCAGCAATTTGCTGAACAAGTAGAGGTATGCAATTGATTCCAAGGCTAACTACTTATGTTGGTATTCCTTTGTGTTCAGGTACTTGGAACTGTGGGTAAACCTCTCAAGTATACTGAAGTGAAAGTAGTAGATGCAAAAAGTGGAACAGACCTTGAACCAGGATCTAAAGGATTGGTTAAAGTTCGTGGCCCGCAAGTCATGAGAGAATATTTCAGAGTGAGCATTTTCTTTCCTTTTTTCCTTGGGCACTCAGCACACCAAAATAAACCTCTGTAAACTTGGTTGCTTGGCTATGGCAGTGATCTTGTCCCGTATGGCCTGATTCTATGGTTAGATAGAGGATTTAGAGACTACACTACACGATGCCTGAAGATATTTGAAAATTAAAATTGCAAGTTATTTCTCCTTTTTTCCTTAATAGTTACATGCCTACTAAGCTTGTTTTTCAGATTAAAGATAGATGAGAAAAATGCTCTAATCATTACTTTCTGATTGATATGGTCAGAACCCCGTTGCAACCAATAAAGCAATCGACAACGAGGGTTGGTTTGACACAGGTGACCTTGGCTGGGTGGCTCCTGAGACAAAAGGAGGCCCAGCACGTATGTGTGGAGGCACCATAGTGTTGGATGGGCGTGCAAAGGACACAATTGTCCTTTCTACAGGTGAATGGAGAATCATAAAACAAAATGCTTTTCTATCCAAAAGGGCTATTAGATATTCTTTGTATGCATTTGCAAAGTATGATGCATTGATTATTGCATATTGCTTTTGTAGGTGAAAATGTGGAACCAGCAGAAATTGAAGAGACTGCCCTACAAAGCAGATTCATTGACCAAATCATGCTGGTTGGCCAGGTATAGCCTAATGCAGTGGTATGACCCGATTAGCACTATAAGGTCTGCCAAAGTCAGCAAGTTAAAAATCTTCTTATCTGTCTCTGTTTCCATTTTGATATGTTGTATTTCAACAAAGTCTTGTATTCTGTCTACACGATTGCAAAAAGAAACATGCCACCAATCGGACTTGTTTTCTGGTTGAGTTCTCTGTACAGGTTCCTCATCATGATGATTTGATGCATGTTCTCATACTTTCTTTGTCTTGCCCATGCAATAAGTAAGGTTATGGAATGAATTACAAAATCGCACATAGAGTGAGATCACGTTCTGCATCATTGTTGCAAGAATACTTGTATGGACTCAGATCTTTGCGTAGCACTGTACGGATATCAATATGACTCTCCATATGCATATGGAAGGTGTACAGTCCAAGTAGCAGCTGATGCAGTTGGACTGGTGCATGTAAAAATTTGTTATTTAGCCTTATGAAAATCCAGAAAACTGACTGAATATGTGCAGCACTACAACAACACTCATAGTTCAAATTGTGAACAAAAAAATAAAGCAAAAAAGAAGGAACTATGAGCATATTATGTAAAGAGCATATTTGTTTTCTTGAGCTGTGCATATTGTGGCATGTGAATATGGCAAATTGTGGCACACTTCAAATGCTTGTATGGGCATGTGACACGTACAGGGACTGGGGAGTAAGGAAGTATTGTCGCAACATTGGTCTGCTTAATAGCTGAGGACCCAGATCATGCTAAAAGCCCATGTGAAACTTGAACCTAAGAATAGTTTGCTTTTCAGGCCATCTAATGAAGAGAAGAAGGCTTCAAATGAACCAAAAGTCCCCAGGGTCTACTCTCATTGCTGGTTGTGTCAGGGTAAATTGCACTAAATCTGCAATGGATTAGTTTTTGATGAATGCATCCAGCAATACAAGTAAAACTATTGCATTGCGAGCTTAATTTTATGCTTGATCAATCCTTGTGCATATTTATCTGTCCATCCATCCATCTATCCATGTCACTGGCTGTAACCATCATTGTGCTACATTCTCCGTGCTCAGGTAATATTCACTGCAGGGAAGTCATGATTGATGCACCATGTGCTTGTTTATTGTTGCCAATTTGTTGGCATTCTACTTAGAAGTGTTCTAGTTTTCTTGCTGGTAAACTAGTCTGAATTTTATATCTATGCCATCCACAAGTCCATAGCAAGCTTACTGTGCCTATGCAGAGTTATTGGTTCAAGCCTGCTCTTCAAGCAGGTCAGATTTAACCTGAATTCAAAGTTACTGCATTAATGAATGAGAGTATATCAGGTTTGAATGGGATTTTTTTATCTTATCCCATAGTTACTAAGGAATCAAACAGGGTCAGATCTACAGGAACCCGAATATAAAGTTACTGCATTAATGAATGAGAGAATATCAGGTCCTAATGGGATTTTTTTATCTTGTCCCATACTTTCTAAGGAATCATCTTGTTAACTCCAGTCAGGCACATAAATGGGGCATACACAAGAAAAAAAGGAATTGGCAACGATAAGGGCTGCCAACAAGCATTCTGTTATCTTATCCCATGCTTATGGAGAATAATGGATTGGTGATTTGCAAAGTTTTTTACTGTCTTCTATTAAGGCCTGAAATTTTTTATCATCATGGATATATAGTTATAGATGTCCATCACCTCAAAACATATAGATTTGTGAAGCGGAAACATCAGCCTTTTTTTTTTTAAAACAGTGATGATCTCTTGAAAGACTGGAGTCAAAATATTATCTAGAGGTGATGATTACATGTTTTATGTTTTAGTAGGCTGCAGTAGATGTTTTGTGATAGGCATTTGTTTTCAATTTTAATATGTATGATGTTTCATAGGATCAACGCCGGATTGGAGCATTGGTGGTGCTCAATAGGGATGAGCTCCACAGTATACTGCCAAGCTTGCATCAAGAGACGAGTAAGTCATTGGATGAAATAATGGAAGTCAAAGCTTTGGTTCGTGCAGAGCTCAATAAATTGTAAGTATTATACTAGTGCAATTCATTAAGCCACTATCAGTTGCATTTTCTGCTGAAGAAGCTTAAACATAAACATCTGTTTCTGAAAGGCTTGAAGGTATTCCCTTTTTCCTTCCAATAGAGAGTATTTCTTTAAAAAGCCTTATGACATACAAGAATACGTGCTCTTGATTTTGTGAACTTCTAGAGTTTAACGTTTTTAAACATGTGCAATATTCTGATCCTTAGTTGCCCGTTCCGGAACGGAACGTGTTCTGCGTTCCAGAATGCATTCCGTTTCGGAACGTGACCTTAAAAAAAAAAACGTATTTTCTTAACAAAGGAATTAATTTTTAAAACATGCTAAACTAACTTAAACTTAAACTTAAACTAACTCGTTCCGACCTAGTACGTTCCGGAACGTATGGAACGGAACGTTCCGACCCATTTTGGTCGGAACGGGCTTCTAAGTTCTGATCCAATGAAAGTCTTTTCTTCTCAAACCATAAGGGAGAAACACAAATCTTGGACCGACAATAGGAAGTTTGCTTTGTTGTCATCGCTCAGACGAAAAAATGGTCAGTAAATAAATATAAATATATCTTTTGAATAGCAGCTAAATGTTTGCAACGTGCCTAGGGTACCATTGTTCACATTCATACCAGTCCAAAATGAAGAGTTGCATGATGCGAAATTTGTATACTCATTATATTTTTTAATTCAAATGGTGGCACAAAGTGTTGGGATATATTCTTTTTATCATTACAACATAGACTTACATGATGAAGTTAGTTGTTATGAGAGATGGTTGTTATCATCTTCTAGAATGCTTTGGTCATTAGGACTTCATCCTTGCCATAAGGGGCACCATTTACATTATACCTTTGGGACTCTGGATGGGGTGATTTGTTTTCAAGTTTTCTCTCCTTTTGCAAAACACCTTAAAAAGGATAGTGCGATAAGCTTGAATAATGTGAATCTCTCTTAAAGTTGTTTTTAGAATTTTCTTGATTCAACGTCGTTGAACCACTATGGACAAAATTTTCCTCTTGTATTAAAAGACTAAAGATACGTAGTATTTCAAAAGTTGTAAAGAGTAAATAAACTTACAAAATCAAGCAAATTTAGTGTATTTTCCACATTTCCTTTGTTGATGTTGTAGATGTGTTGCTATCAAGCAAGGCTAGTCAAGATCAAACTCATGAGCTTCTCTAAAAGCCACACAGTTGTAGGACGTTGCTCATCACAATGAACATAGTCGTTTTAGGTTTCCACAATGTATATAAGACAATGATACTAAAAGCATGTCATTCCCTTCTAGAAGACAACACTAAGATAGTGCTACGAAATAAAAAAGCAGCTTATTTGAATCAAGCCATTTTACATATTTTGCATACCCATTCATGTGACATCAAGAAATATTATCAATTTTCCACATCACATCAAGTCAAGAGATGAGAAATGAATTTTTCTAGTGTTTAACAATAGAAACATGCATCATTGATCCTAATTACCTTTTGTAATATTTCTTTGGCTAATAAGCCTTTTTGTATTATCATCTATTGATTTAGAAGTATCCTAAGTTTATCAACTAGGATATTCTTGATTTTTTAAGATTTCTAACCTTGTCTTCTTATGTATAACACTTTACATTCACATAATAAAACCTAATAGATCATGACATTTTCCATTTACATTTTCCTTATAGTTACACATGGTAGAGTCCAATTAACCTCTTGATTTAGATAAGTTGTGCATCCATAATATATTCGTTGATATAATTTTTTGATCTTCGATTTAATGGTGGTGCACTTGATAATAACAAACTCTTGCTGAGCATTTTCTTGTTCCTAATGTGTCCCTCTTATTTAGTGTTCTCGCCAAAGTCTTTTCCTTAATACCCCCATATTTGCTATAACAATGAAGATATCTTTGTCTCCTACATAGTAATATCTTCCATGATCATCTAATGCATATGAGTATTTACTCATTTGCATTCCAAGCTTCATACATTACGTCCAAGCATACTAGATCATTAAATTGAAGTTTCAGATAGAAGCTAGAAGCTTATTGTGAGGACTAATGTGTTAAGAAGCATACTTCCAAAGTTGATCGAATTCAATAACCAAGAAGGCCATAGTCTTTATGATTGGTATGTGGGTGCCCTCGTCTAGGTTGAATTTGCACAAATTTTGCCATGCTTTCTAAATGAAATAAAAAAAATGGAAATGCCAATGGGAGATGAATAAGCTAGCATATTGTAACTGTTGTACAAGTCTATTGCTAGAATTTGAATCCACCAAGTATTAGTAATCAACTTCTAATCTTTTACTTTATTGTTTGATGTTTTCAAAATGTAGTGGCACAGATTGCTCATTTCAAATTGGGCCATTTTTGCTACTCGATGAACCGTTCACAGTAAGTTTTGAACATTTTTTGAAATGTAGTATGTTAATTTTTTCTATTGACGATCTAGTTTTCTTTGGTATTGGCTTATGTAGTTTGGAAGTTAGTGCAAATTATGAAGTGCCAAGTTGTAGTACTAAATAGTTGTGCATTGGAAAATATTTGGAGTATTGTGGTTGATGGTTTTAACTTAATTAGTAGAAGATGCAAACATGTGAATGGCGATAGTTGTTCCTTATCAACTTCTCAATAAAGGCTTGGATAGAAATGCAAGTATATCTACCATAGAACTTCTTGAAATGAATTTTTCTAGTGTTTTCATTGTTGGAAATGGATTTTACTTATTGCTTTGAACAAAAACTATGACAAATTTTCAATGAATCGAATTTCTAGGTGGAGATATTCAATTAGCTTTGCTTTTCTAGTTCTAATGATTGAAAAAGCTGTCAGTGTATTTTAAGAAGGTTAAAATCAATTGTGTTGAAACATGGATTTTGTTATTTAGGCATAAGCTTATGCTCTGAGTTTTTGTTTCAAATATGTGTAGATCGGAAGTGGGCTGCTAACACCAACAATGAAGCTTCGTAGAGATGCCATTTTGTCTATATATAAAGACAAAATTGATGCCCTTTTCATCCGAGCATCTCCATGAAAAAATCATCACTATTCTTCTCAAATTTTATAGTAAGCCTTGTTGATAGGCTGATCACACCTTAGGATCATTCATAATAAATGATGAGGCTAAGCATGTGCAGTTGTGTAATTCTAAATTTTTATTTTTTGGTTGGAAATATACCTGAAATATACCTTTTAACAAGACTTTACTGACAAGTTGCCATAAATTTGTTTATTTTGAACTCAAGGTGAAGAAGAATTTTGCAATAGCAAATTGTGAATTGAACCTCAATTTTTTTATCCTGGAAACTATTCAACTTACCAAATTATACATAGCAAATTTATTCCACCTTTTTTTTCTAGTGATCATTACGAAAGTCATGTTCCATCTAGAAACTAATCTTAGAAGGCATGGAGGAAAGGTAAGATTCTACCATTCAAAGTATGTCAAAGTGAGATTTCATTTAGCATTTCCATATTTCATTTCACTTCAGAGATTTGAAGTGCAAATCCAACATATGGAAAAGTGAAAAGACAAACCGAATAATGAACTATATCTGCCAAGTCTGGAAGCTCAAATACACTCTTTAAATCTCCAACAAATATCATGGAATTTGAATACTTGAGTACCATTTATCTTCTTCTCTAACTTTGCAATTACCTAGAAGCATACAAAAAGTATTTTGTTGCATAAGTATGGCCCATACTTAAAGAAACTTAGATTAAAGTTTCTAATCTTTGGAGTAAGATTTATATTGTTAAGTGATTTGTTGATTTAATCTATGGTTCGTATATACATTACTTTCAAAGACAATTTCAGATTGGATTTCAAAAAGTTAGACGAGTCTAAAACCAGATTTTGTTAGATTTCCAATTTGATGTGACTTTTCAACTTTGGCTTAGGAAAGTCAAATATGAAATTCAATATGGAATGAGAGTATTATTATTATTATTATTATTAGAGTCTCGACACCCATTGATTCTATTGAATTTGTTTTGTCCAATATATTGTTCTTTATTGATTCACTCAAATTAGAGACTAATTATAAAACAAAATTACAAAGGCGTGATTGGACATCTAATATTATTAAATGAACATTCTTGTTTGACCAAACAACTATTTTAATTAATCATTAATAAAATAATTTTTTAATTTATTATTGTCAAGTTTCATTGCAAACATATAATTCAACTCTCTTTTCGGAAAATTGACAACCTTGTATATCGAACTTCGTGTGAATATGGGCATGGCTCTCTTATGGATATGATAATGAATAATTTTATTTGAAAGTACACGTGGATAATTTTCTGAACTTCTCTCCCTCACCTTCTGGGCATTGGCTAGCTACGGGACAACTCCCATGGAACTTCCATCCATAAAAGTTCCATGTTGACTTTTTTCTTTAATATTTATTCTTCCTCATTGGTGACCTCAAGAAATACAAATTTGGAATTCATGTCGAAGATCCATGCATGGTTTACAAAGGTTCACCATGCTACTACAACATTGGTACCACGTGAAAATTTGTCATGTGGTAGCCACGTGTGGAAGTTCCATGATTTTCTAAAAAAAAATCTAAAATTGTGTAATCTTTTAAGAAGGGTAATTCTAAAATGAAATAACCATAGAGCAATTTAAATTGTTCTTCAAAAGCATGTTCTAAAATTTTTGAGAAATTCACAAAAGATTGATACATACATAATTATACATTTTGATCCGAAAAATAAATTCACAATGCTAGAGAAAATTGAATCTTTCAATAAAATCCAAAAACTTGAAGATGTTCGTGTGAAAAAAAAAAACATAAATATTTATGATATTTTGATAGTCTTAATTCACTTTTTTAAAATAACTTTCAATTACAATACATTCAGTGTTGGTTATGCTAGGCAAAACTTTCAAAACACTCAAAATGTTTTTTTTTTTCCAATTCAAATTCCATTAAGTTTTTACTAACTCCTCTCAACTCAATGCTTGTTATTTTGTCAAGGCTTTTTTTGAATTGGTGGAGTTGATGTTCCGTCTTTTTTATCAAAGTCTATTGGAAGGTTCTCAACTAAGTCAAAAATTATGCATTGTGGCTTTGCTTCATTGTTGATTTAGCTTGTCAACTGTAAAGCCAACTTTTCTTTGTAAATTCATTTGCAAGTCAGTCTGTCGATAATCGATAACTTACGAATGAAAGGTAGCATTTTATAATATCACGACACTAATATCATGCAATGCTCCAATTGAAAATCAATAGAAATAATTGATACTAGAAATCAACGTTTTGATATCATGCTGGAAGAAGGAAAGAAGACTCGATAGATGCTTCTATCGGGCTCTATGAAAGATTTTTTTTCAAATGCATGATTACACCTATCAAATTTGAACAAAACTATTGTGATAATTTCCGTGTTAAATTCTACTTGATTCTAATTTTGAAATCATCAGAATCAATGAGATTGATTTCATAGACAAATCTAACAGAGTATAAATATTGTTGTATCGAAGTATTCGATAGTTTAGACAAAATTATAAGAGAACATAATCAAATTATAATAGAATAGAGAAGTATTCATTCATTTTGACATAATACTAAATGCAAAAAAATTATATAATCGATTCAATAAGTAGCATGCACAAATAAGATTAATAATGAACACAAATCAATAGCAGATGCAATCGCGTGCTCGAATCTAACTTTGAGTAGCTGATCAATTTTGTTTGATGCACTTCAACTAATAAATAATAAGTGTTGCTAGCAATCAACTTAACCAACTAAGTAAAAGAGAAATGATCAACTATTGATACTAGTTAGGAATGCTCAATACTGCTCTAGAGTGCCAGTTAGGACAACAATTTATCTAGGTCACAATTGACAGTTAGTCACAATGAGTTGTAAATAGCAATTGGCACTTAGCTATATTGTGTTGTCACTTATCCAATTAGGTTACATTGTAATTACTTGCTAATAATGATTAGAGCAAGTCGTTAGTTTCAAAACAAGTGGTCACATATTCTGTTAACATTTGATAGTTTAATTTTTTTCGATAGTCTTTGTCGTTGTCGAACTTGACTGTTAGCCATTCGCGTGTATTTCTACAGACTATGGACTAACACGATAGATGAATGGATTCAGATTAAAGATCAGATTATGAGAATAATTGTTCAATAGTTACATGGGAATACAATTTTTTTTTTCGAAGTTGAGAATCACTAACGACGAGAGACAATGGCTTATCAAGTTTTTAAATGTGAATGATATAGATAAAGCACAACATAATCTTTGCTTCCTTTATATCTTTTTTGTACGAAAACTAGCTATTGAAAGACCGAGTAGTCCTGATTTTATCCCATTTTCGAATGGAGAACATAAATTGGTAACATAATCTATGCATTTCGAGCTTCTGCAGAGGCCTTTCCAATTTGCTTATTTCCTTCGGTTGCTGATGACACTCATATTGTTGGTCATGCTCCTACGGTGCTCCTCGCATTTCATCATTTCTCTGAGCAGCTGACTTCTCTTGGTTTGTCTATTTAACCTCGCAAGTGTTTAGTGTGGTTTTCCAGCAGGTCTTCCTTCGGACTTTGTTCCTCCTCAAGGTTTCCTTGCTCCTTCGGATGACATTCACATTTTGGGTGTTCCTTTTTGGTCTGTTTCCTTCAGCTTTGCCACTTCTTGGTGAGGCTCTCCAAGAGGATGTTGTTCATTCAGATCAGCTTCTCTGGTTGGGCGACACTTAGGTCGCGTTTCACATCTTGACATCTTGCTTTATCCAGCATCTTTTCTATCTGCTGCAGACTTTCCCCCCTAGTCAGGACTTTTTGCATCTTCTCTCTTCCTTTGACAGCTCTATTATTGATGTATTTGGCCGCCTTTTGGGCCTGGATTCTTTGGATGGTGTGGAGACCCTTTCAGCTCATAACCAGACTCGGTTACCCATTTCTTGTGGAAGTGTGAGTCTTCTCTCTACGGTTTCTTTTGCACCTGCAACTTTTCTTGGGAGCTGGGATCTTTGTCACACCTGCTTTGTCTTATCGATTCCTTTCTAGCTTTCGCCCTCTCTTGGCGGATTGCTTTGCTCATATGGATAGCGGGTCTCTGCCTTTCCAACACCTCCTCATCTCTACGCGAGAGCTGCTCCCCCTCTCTGCCCAAGCTTATCTTCCTCCTTTTGAGCAACTTCTCACTTTCAGCCTAAATAACCTGCAAGAGATCCTCTTGGAGCGCGGGCACAAGCAAACTCTTTCCAGTATGCTCTGTGAGGCTCCTTTGGCATTGCATCGAGCTTGGCTTCTTTCTTGTGTGGGTCCAAGTGCGGGGGCTTGGTTGTCAACTCGGCCTGTTATTCCTTCCTTTCGGTTGTCTTCAGCCATTTTCACCACTACTCTTCATCTTCGCCTGGGGCTACATCATCCTTCGGTCTTGGGTCTCTCCAGGTGTGATTGTGGTCACTCTATTGATGCTCTTGCTATCCACCTCCTCTATTGTTCTTCTGGGAGTGAGCACACAACTACGCATGATGTTGTCAGAGATGCAACAGTCGCTATAGCCAGAGATGGAGAATTTCATGTCCTCAGAGAGCAGTCTCATATCCTTCCTTCTACTGCGTCCCACTCTTCTCGCATATGTGTTGACAATGTCCTCTCTCGGGATGGGCTTCGTACTTTGGCAAATGTTGTTGTTGATGATCCCATACGTGGTGACCTATTACCTCACTCTGCCTTCACTCTAGGAGAAGTGGCAGGTGTGGCAACACAAGAGAAGGAAAAAAACTACTCCGACAGGTACCCTACTGATGCTTTCATTCCCCTGGCAATTGAGACTTATGGCACCTTGCATTGATGCTTTGAGGATTTTCTTCACATGTGTTCTCATCAAGCGATAGAGCGTCAAGGTATTCCTGGTTCTATTCTTGTGGCTTCTTTCAAACAACTTGTTTCAATTGTCATGCAACGTGCTTAGGCCCTATCAATTTCGCAATGGGTGAAGGTGGTTGGGTCTACTACATCTCATCTCCCTTCATTAGCCGACTCACCACCTCTTCACTTTTCTGATCTGCTACAGTCAGTTGGCAGACTCCCACTAACATCATCATAGTTTTTGCACTTTTATTTTTAATGCCAAGATCTGGATTAATCTGACCTTTACTGCAAGCTTCACTCTTGTTTGAGCTTACTTTTGCTTAAACTTCCCCTTCGGGGTGTATATATCTTTTTCATCAATGTACCTACTAGTTTTTTCGATGAATAAATGCATCAAGGTATTTCTTCTTCTTAAGGTATATAGTAACTAAGCTTAACAATCTTCTACGTAAGGAATGTATGGGTAATGATATGTTATCGTACTTACTTTTCATGTATAAACAATGAATCTTTTAGGTGGATTAGTAATGCTCAAGACTGCTGCTTTACCAGACTTGCTAAATTTCTCACGAGAGCTCTTAGTATGTTGTTGGTATGTTGTCACGATTCCTCGTGGAAGTGCAGGACTTAAGGCAAAAACATACAAGAGTATTTTTCAAGTGGTGACTACTTTATTCTGGCAATGCGAATCATCCATGGACTTCTACCTGAATCGTCCAATAATGGTCACCAATATGTGGGTCATAGATATATCTAAATGTTATGAGAATATACACTTAGAAGGTCATGCCAACTAAAAACTATCATAAATAAGTCAATCACTTATGCTTTTAAACATGCCAAATAGACTCAACTCAGATATAAATGGGTATTGGAAACCAAAATTTTTTAAATGGTCATGGTCTAGAAAACTTTCTAAAGTGTAAAATACTTTTGATAAGAATTTACTATGCCAATGGAATGCCTTTTTGATAGATAACTACATTGTCAGATTGGGTAATATAACTTGGCGACAAGTTCGTGGTATACCTATGGGTTTCTTCTATTCACCCATCTAGTGTAATTGGTATTTATCATTTTTTGAAGTATAGTTTATAAAGAGACTGGATAAATTAGGGCATGGTATGATATTCACTTGATAAGGTTGCCTTCTCTACACTCTTTACATTCAATGTAAATATTTTTGGTTGATTGCTGTCCCACCAATATTTGGGAGCTAGGAAGATGATGCTAATTTTTAGTTCAATGTGGATATTGCTATATGTTTTAATTTTATTTTGAGCCATAGACACCTGTATTGACATGAGTCAATACAGGTGGGATATTAGATCATGCTTTGGTGTACAAGCTAAACATGAATACATGAGGCTTTATCTTTGAATGATGGAATGTTACTTTAGGTTCAACCCTATAAGTGTTAGCAATATCTTATGCTCAATTATAGGGATTCGAAGTTAAGGTTTATAAAGTAACAATCAATAATGAGGACATAATGTTTTGACTTTTAAAAGAGAATACATAACATTGTGGGAATAGCATGGCATCATCGCAGGACAACACGTCGGGATATAAAGTCTTCTCAAACTTACTACGTTTAAGAAATGATTCTTCTCACCTCATGAGAATACGATATAGTATTCCTTATATGAGAACATATATCTTGCAATGAATCAACGTTTTCAAACTAGTAAACCAAAACAACAATATTTTTGCTCAAACCATATAACCTAAGGTCTATATGAAACTTGCCAATTGTCTAACACTCGTTTTTAAATTTAGGATTTGGGCTCAAACGCTCTTAGACAACACAGATCTGCATAAGAGCTATGAAATTAGACATAAGGATTAGCATGGCATGGATTGTTCCTAATACCTTAATGAATGTCCTAGCTAAATATGATAAGTAATAATGAAACTTATCCCCAATGTGATTCAACTTACCATGGCTAGGGGAGAAAGTTCCTAGAAAGCATGGATTTGCTCATGACGTATTATAACAATACATAACTAGTCTTGCATAAGCAGATGGCTATAAGAGTTAGTATGACACAGATGTGTCATAATTTCGTTATATTCGTACTTCTCAATCATGGTATCCACATACTATGGCCATGTAGGTGTCCAACCTGTGTCATTAGGTCTTTGGTGGATATACACCTAGAAAGCATGGATATGCTCAGGAGTATTGACAATAGTGTTTGAATCGCTGTCATACGCAATGTTCACAAGGGTTAGAATGGCATGGATTTGCCCTAACACTGGCATGTTTGTCCATACCAAACTTTTTAGCTATATTAAAATATATACGATTAAACTTTACATACGTCTTTAATTCTTAATTAAAGTAATATGGTCCAATAGCCACATACTAATCATCATGGCACAAGTTCTCATATGATGATATTAAAATTTGGCCTATCACTTAGAAACTTTGCACTAGTTGGGAAGATTGGACTATGAGTTACTAATGTTATTTATGCTGCTAAGTGGTATAGCTTTTTTTGGACATGGATAGCAACTGACATTCAGCTATGACACTTGTCTTCCTCACTATACTAGCTCATGTGGTTTTGTGTCATGGGATGGTGGCATGTATCAACGGGATGTCTTGAAATTGGTCATGTTGTATGGTGCTTTTTAAACTACTGTATGAGGTTTTTAGCTTTATTTCACCTTGTTGGATTATGAATAAAGGCTTCAAAGGGTTTAGTCTTGCTTTGTCAATATGAACTATTGTATGAACTTTTCAGCTTTATTTCACCTGTTGGATTATGAATAAAGGCTTCAAAGGGTTTTGTCTTGCTTTGTGAAGATGAACTATGTGATGTTTTGTTCTGTGTGTGTTACGTCCAAGTCCTACACATAGGATTCGACATAATTCTAGACTTGGATACATGGTACTCTAGTACTCAAGATTATTGGTTATGCCATGTTAGTCTGAACGAGACAAGTAATGTAGTTAATAACCTTGTGAGACCCATACACACCATGTGGAGTTAGCACATGGATTTAGGACTGTTAATGCATGTGTAGAGTATCAATAGCAATGAAACGCACTTTTGTGGAGTTTAGGCTTTGCATGGTCACAAGCATAGGAGGGTCTTGAGCCTATAAAGCTAGTGAAAACTCACTCTACCACCTTATTCATTTGGTGATTCATTGCCAGGTTCTCTCACTCTACTCTTGCTTCATAATAATTGGCTTGGGGGTGAAGCTGATGGAGATTGATCGGTTGCTTCTACTTGGTTGGGTGGTTTTGCTCCAAAGTGTGTTTTCTTTTGCCTTTCGAATTTTAATCAAGATATTGAGAAACTTTTTCTTACATTGGTATAAGAGCAAGGCCTACGAAGATCGGAGAACTTGGAAGTAGTGAAGCTTTTCATCGGATTTTTGGTGTCGATCAATTGGTATACTCATCCACGTGGAGAACAAGGTTCTAAATTGGTGAATTCTTCCAGTTTTCATTTTCATGTCGTTAAGATCTGTCTCTCTCGACTTTCTCTAGGGTTTAATGGAAGGATGTCCATGGAAGTCAATTTATGACGCTTTTTCGAAGTTTTGCTTATGTGGCTCAAAATTTTAGTAGATCTAAAAATTCCCGCAAGTGTACTTTTATTCTAAGGATAATTAATGATGGAATTAATGATGCATGCCAGTTGTTTTCACGATTTGTGATTCTAGGCTATGTTTTTGGTCAAAAATTGCTTGTCTATCATGATTTTCGATTAGAAATTGATAGTAAGAACTAAAATCCAGCCAGATCAAAATTATTAGATGGCTATAACTCTATAAATTGAGTTGCATGTGAGTGAAATGGGGTTGCATGTGGCTAAAATCAACCTTATGTAGTGAAACTGCCAAGAAAATTGCCAAAAATCATCATTTTTGCAGGCTTTTTCATGAAATTTGGTTGCATACTATTATGAAACACCTTGTAGACCTTGTAATTGGATTTATTACAATCTTTTGACACTTTCTCTGAAGTTAGAGCCAACGTTTCAAAGAATTGGGAGTGTAGGAGGCCGAAAAAAGTCCAAAAAGCCTTTTTCTTGGTGATTTTTTTGGGGTAGATTGCCATCAATCCACAAGGTAATCATGCTGGGAGGTGTCACAGCCTATTTTGTACTCCTCTTGACCTGTCCAGTAACTTCTCAGACCTTTAAATTGGTGGTCGGGGGCTTATGCTTCGGATCCTTCAAGTTTGTAGCTAAAGAGCCCTTCTACAAACCAAGAAATCTTCGTTCTCAGTCCATACTGCTTCTTAGAACCTGTATGAAAGCTTCACAAAAGTTTACCAGACTATTTAAGACTGTTGGTAATGTCACTTTTGGTGTTGGGAGGTGTTTGCATGATTTTGAAAATTTTGGCCTAGGAAAAGTGCGCCCTATTACAAATTATTGTGGCTTTGTTCTCACACATGCGGAGCTGAGGTGGCAGGCTGAGGTGCCAATCATCTCGATCATTTGGTCTCCCTCTATATTGTGCTTTACAACGCCTAATTTGGTGCATTGTAGCTCAAGATATGGTTGTTTGATTTTGGTAGTTTTGTGAGTAAAATTGTCGAAATATGTTCTGATTGCATGTTTGCTTTTTCCTAATTTGGTGTACTGTGCTTGTGTGTGATATTGAAATTGGAGCAGTTCTATTACAAAATGATAGGCCACTAGTGTCTGAAAGCAAAAAATTCACTAGTCCTCAGTTGCGTTATACTACGTAGGAAAATGAATTATTTGCAGTTATCCATGCACTAAAAACCTGATCACTATTGCCTTATCTATTAAATTTTTATGGTTTCATCAATAAAATAATATAAAATGTAGTGCAATCATTCTCAACATATCGTTTCATGTAGATATGCAAACAACGGGAAGAGATTATAAAATGCATTGACATAACTACTTGTAATAAAATCTTCACAAAACCATGAAATTGAGAAATAAATAAACATGCATGCAAATTTATCAAATCATATCTACTCAATATACATGCCATGAACTTGAAAAAAAAAAACATGTATGCAAATTTAGCAAATCATGTCTACTCAAATGGATGTGAACAAATGTATTTCAACAAATCGGAAAATCTCAAATGGAGTTATAGTACAGGTGTCCTTTCTTTGTATTTTTTTTTTTGTTATTCTTTTTTTGTTGCTTTACTGCTAAGTCAATTCATAAGGGCCCAACAATATTATGTACATTTTTGAATATTCGGCTCCTCTTTAGAGGCTTTTTTTTTTGGGTTTAGTAGCAGATAACTTCTTTTAAAATTATCTCCTCTATTGCATTATAATAGCCTTCATTTTCTCTATACAAATTTCTTTTAAAGTATTTTTTTCTATCATTTTTTTATTTCTTGTGTCTACATTGGGCTCAACCAATTAATGCCCATAAACATTTTCAATTCCATGTTTAGTATATGGCTCCTCTTTTTTAGGTGTTTTTTCTCTTTTCTTTTGTAGTAGTAACGGCTCAGCTTCTTTTGAAAGTATCTTTTCTACTAAATCAAAATCACATGTGTTTTCTATACAAGTATAACTCCTATCATTATTATTTCCACTGTAAATCCTTGTTGCTTCAATGTTGAGCTCAACCTATAATGGGCCAACAACATACTCAATCCACTTAAGAATATTTGAATCATCTTTTGAAGGTGCTTTTTGTTGTAGAGTAGTACTTTTCCGGCTCCAGGTGTCGGAGGTTTGCCCGGCTGCCGGTAGTCGGACTTGGCATGGATAATCCATGCGTGGATAATCCACGCATTTGAATTTCATGACATCCGGCTGATCTGCTGCGGGAAATGACATTTGCATGGATCCACGCGTGGATAATCCACGCGCCCGTATCCACGCGTATATCCACGCCTATCCACGGCTATATCCACGCAAAATATTTTTTGCCCATGCGTCCTCCTTTGTATTGTGCGTGGATATTTGCTACATGTGTTCTTGTGATTAACTCTCACCTTGACATCTGGTAAGGATCAAAAGAGATTTAAAGCTGCGTTTCTTTGAAAGATAGTTTTTAAAATGAGTCGCGCGGGGAGCAGAATGCTCGAGCCTAGGGTCCGGTATTTGGCCTCAGACTAAGCCTACCAAATTTGAACTTGGTTTTGAAACATTTATAGAGAGGGATATAGAGAGGGTTATAAATTCACTAGAGGGCCTCGGAACATACACGTTGGTATAAGCCTACCAAATTTGCACTTGTTTTTGAGACATTTATAGAGAGGGTTATAAAGAGGGTCCAGGTGGCTAGAGGCATTCCACGACACTATGCTAACCGAGGGGAATACTGAGACTGATGAAAAAAGGCCCCTCGGTATAAACCACGGTATAAAACAGAATGTAAACCAATCTCACTTTTGAAATTTGTTACCTATCAACACATTGAATTCCATTTTCTATCAACTTTAGTTGCCATATGCACAAGTGAATAAAGAAATTTATGTATCACAAAAAAATGATAGTTTCAAACTGTGTACTCACATGCATCGACTTCTTGTTCGATGTCAACTACTCAATCAATAAAGAATAATTGCATCTGTGAGCAATATGATTAATATAACAATGAATTGAAATACATCGTACTGTCTCACTCATTCATTTGGTGGTTCATCATTATCATTTGTGGCACCATCATGCGACAAATCCACCAAACCAAATGAGTCTATCTCTAATTCTACCCAGATATCTCCTATAGCTTCATCATTAATAAGCTGATCTTCATAAGCTAATGGCAACGGTGACGTATGAGTGAGATCGTGAAAGTGTGTCGTATGTCGTCGAACCATCCGACGATGATGCATCACGCTCAACGTCATCATTAGCTTGTGAAGCTTGCACATGATCATCCTCCGAAATTGTGTCATTGAATCTGTCATCACGATCTTGTTCATGAGGTGCATCAGTGTACGACCAGTGCCGAGCCCTAGAGAACACAGATAGGTCAGATACCACAGTCAGGGTCGTGTCCAGCGTACATGACCAACAAGGCAAGACAGTGTGAGTAGTGTGCCCCAGCACGGTCCATAGCCATGGCGGGCCTAACACAGCCTAGGGACCCTGTCAGCAGGATAGGGCCCCCAGTTGGGTCCCGACGTGCAGTCGGCCACGTCAGTGCCACGTGGCCGACACTTGGCAGTTGCATGCTACCAGTCCTCACACTGGGATAGGAGGGGCTTACTCTATATCAGGGAGTGGGCAAGGTTGGGTGGATCAGTTAGTGTTTGCCTTACTGTGGTGTTAGGATCTATTACACTGGTATCAGAGCCATCTCCATCCTGGGGAGTTCAGGAGCAACAGTAGAGAAAGCTATCAGAAGATAGGAAAGATCTTGGAGATTCTCAGGAAAGAATTGAGGAGGAAAATCGCTATGGGAACAGCTTTAAAATCCTTGAAACTTGCTGGGAATTTACAGTTGTTAGAGGCAATTTCCTTGTACAGTTCTAGCGCTGACACATCAGCTTGCATCCCTGATTTTTGAATGTTTTTATCTAGATTTCTGAGTAGATTATGGGGACAGATCTGAGGACAGGTCCAGCACTGCCAAATCAGAGTTGAGTTTCGACTTTGGAGTGAAGTTTCCGGATTTTGAAGTAGTTTCAGGGCAGAAATTTTGAGGCAGATTCAGTGCTGGACAGACAGGAGTTAAACTGTAGTTTGCTCCCCGATTTTTAGAAGTTTTTGCTCCAACTTTGGTGATCAGACAGAGGACAGATCAGCGACCAGTCTCCTATGTAAAATCTTGGATATTCAATTTGATTGGTGTCAAATTCAAAAATTATGGAGCAGAAACAGCCTTAATCAGACAGCGAGGGAAGGGGTCAAGACAATCAGAAGTTTGTTTCTTTTTCTTGGTACCCTGATCTCTGATTTTTCTGGACAGCAGATTTGAAAGCAGTGGAGGAAGAGCTGAAAGGGCTTTTCTTGATCCTCTCTGTGGAAGTACAGTCCTCAGAAACATCTAAGTCATCTTTCCTTTCCCTTGTACAGTTGTAAATTAGTCTTTTAGACTGTTTTTTCCTTCAGAAGTTAAGGTAGTTCTCTTTCAGTTCTGAAGATGACCACTCCTCAGGGACCTGATCAACCCCCGGAGAGAGGCTTCGACGAACTTGAAACAGAAGCCTTGGCTTACAGAAAAGGGAAGGAATCTATGGAAGTAGAAGAACAGGAACAATTTGCCGAAGAACTCGACGAATTGGTTACCAAGGAGCAATTCCTCCAATTGGTAACAAAAGTCGATGAACTGAAGTTGGCATTAGCCAATTTCAAGTCCAGTGTGGACGACTCGTTCGCTGAACTCAAAAACTTGATTTTGAGTTCCGCAAAAGGAAGCCTTCCCTCCAGTTCTCAGTTATCTCCTTCTCCACTTCCATCAGTTTTGGGTGAGACTTTACGGTCTCACCCCAGTGTTTTTAAAGACTTAAAACCTCCTACTATTAATGGGGAAGAGAAGGATAGAAATGCAGATATTCTACAAACCTTCCTCAGCAAATGGAAGAACATTCATGCTCTTAAACAGACCCCTGACCATTTGCAAGCTATTGAGGCCAGTCTTTCCTTAGGGCCTATGGCCTATAAGTGGTGGTTAAATCTCCAGGAGACTGGGCAGACTCCCCGGTCATGGAAAGCTTTTGAAGAAGCTTTCCTAAGAGAATTTCTACTAGAAAATGAACTGGATAGAGCCTGGGAAAGAACAGTAATGGACAAGTCCCTCATCCAATATATCTTGCAGTACCGAGAAGCAATTTTAAAGATTAAAAATATGGATGACTATCAGAAAATCAGGGGATTTGTCCATGGCCTCAAAGATGAATATAAAGTAGAGGTCCAGAGAAACTCGCCTACTACCCTTGAGCAAGCTCTCAGATATGCTCAAATCTATGATGATTCAGTGGGTAGGAATTAGGCGAGACAACAACCACTTTCTAAGCAGCCTTCTCAGAAAGACTTTCAATTTAAAAAGAGATTTTTAAAAAGAAAGAAAGAAGATAAATTTAAAAGTGAAGCTCCTCAAAAATGCCCTTCACTCATACAGATGCTAGCGACTTTGTAGTAGGTGCTGTGCTAACTCAGGGCGGACGACCAGTTGCGTTTGAGAGTAAAAAGCTCGAGCCAGCTCAGACTAGGTACAGTGCCTATGAAAAGGAACTCTTTTCTATAGTACATGCCCTTAAGACTTGGAGGAGGCATTATTTGTATGGTGCCAACTTTGAGGTCCTGACAGACCATGAGAGTCTCAGATACCTTTGCAATCAACCTGAGCTTAGAGGTCGGAAAGCTCGTTGGGCAGAGTTGATGCAAGAGTTTGACATGTCTATCAGATATAGGCGTGGAAAATTCAATACAATAGCAGATGCCCCTAGCAGAATTCCTATGATAAACGAGCTGAGTTTTACTCAGATTCATAATGAGTTACTCGAGTCCTTGAGAGGGAAATGCCAGCATGATGCATTCTTCTCTATTATCTGGAACTCAGTCCAGAACAGACAGTTACAGACTCTAGAACCAGTTCCCGGGGCTGGTGCCAGTTCATCCAAGAATACGGTAGCTTCCGTTGAGGATGATGATGAGTCCGAGTATACGTCATCAGATGACGTTGAGGATTCTGAGCCTGTATTACCCAAGCAAACCCCAGTGGTTGAGGGTCAGTTGACTCAAGGATTCAAATAGAAACAGTATTCCATTCAGGATGAGTACTTGCTCTATAGAGATAGAGTATGTGTCCCCAATTCAGAGGATTATAGGCAGCAGGTCCTATATGAATGTCATGACAATCCTAGCGCGGGACACCCAGGCATACAGAAGACCTATGAGCTTCTTCGTAGGCAATTTTTTTGGCCCAGTATGAAAAAGGACGTCCACCAGTATGTAACCAGTTGCCAGAAATGTCAAGTAAATAAAGCAGAGCGTTTAAAGGCAGGAGGGTTGTTGCATCCCTTAGAAATACCAGCTGGTGAATGGGAGAGTATCTCCATGGATTTTATAGTAGGCCTGCCTAAAACCCAAAAGGATAATGACGCTATATGGGTCACAGTTGACCATCTGACCAAAATGGCTCATTTCATTCCGACCAAAACAACCGTTAGAGGTCCGGAGTTAGCGAGGTTGTTTGTAGACGGGCTATTTAAATTGTACGGTCTACCTTCCGGCATAGTCAGCGACCGAGACAGTAAGTTTACTGGAAATTTTTGGAGGGCAGTATTCCATCATCTCTATACTAAACTTAATATGAGTACCACCGACCATCCACAGACGGACGGTCAAACAAAAAGGGTAAATCAAGTGCTGGAGGATATGCTTCGTGCATATGTCAGCAAGAAGCAGACTAATTGGGAGGAGTATCTCTCCATATTAGAGTTTGCTTATAACAGTACCAAACATTCAGCTACGGGATACAGCCCATTTATGTTGATGTACGGTTTTCAGGCACGCTCACCCACAAATGTAGGGTTTAAACAAGAAAAAGTTGAAGCAGCCAGAAACTTTTTAGAGGACCTAAACCAGATGATAGAACATGCTAAGCGTAGCATTAGGCAGTCCCAGGATCGAGCCAGGCATTATGCAGATCCACACAGACGGGATGTGCAGTTCTCCACTGGTGAGAAAGTCTATTTGAGAGTCCCAGTTGACTCTAAAACCCTCAAATCAGGAGTGTGTGCTAAGTTGTCTCCAAGGTATTGTGGTCCCTTTACCATCAGTAGGAGACTAGGCGAGGTCACCTATGAACTAGAACTCCCACACAGCAGTAAGGTTTTTCCTGTCTTTCATGTAAGTCAGTTACGAGAAGCCTTAACCAGATCAGACAATCTGGTAGGGGACAGTGTTCTAGTTCTCCCATTGGATCCTCAACAACCTCCACATGAACCAGAGGAGATTCTTGATAGTAGAGAGACGCAGACTTGTCCTACTCTATACCGAGCATATCTGATTAAGTGGGCCTGTTGAGAATGTCACTTGGGAAAGAGGCAACGTCTTTCGCAAGATTTTTCCAGACTTTTTCTTAGAGGACCAAGACGGTTCTTAAGGGGGAGGGAGTGTTATGAGCTCGTAACCAATGCCTAACCCTAGAGAACACAGATAGGTCAGATACCACAGTCAGGGTCGTGTCCAGCGTACATGAACAACAGGGCAAGACAGTGTGAGTAGTGTGCCCCAGCACGGTCCATAGCCATGGCGGGCCTAACACAGCCTAGGGACCCTGTCAGCAGAATAGGGCCCCCAGTTGGGTCCCGACGTGCAGTCGGCCACGTCAGTGCCACGTGGCCGACACTTGGCAGTAGCATGCTACCAGTCCTCACACTGGGCTAGGAGGGGCTTACTCTATATCAGGGAGTAGGCAAGGTTGGGTGGATCAGTTAGTGTTTGCCCTACTGTGGTGTTAGGATCTATTACAATCAGCTAGCAGTGCCATGTCCTCCACGACATCTCTATCTTCAAAAATTCTTTTACTTCAAGGAGTGACTTGAATCACGTACCACCATATGAGATCTGAACGATCGGGGTGAAAGACCACCTGCAATTGATTGATGTTACCATAAACGTTGACTCGTAGATAGTATGTATAGCTATGTTACAATTGCTTGCGTATTACTATACACAATATACATTTTTTGAAGTACATTGAAAATCGATTGAGTGACAACAAAAGAGCATAGACATCTTGAAGACATAGAAGAAATGTACCTGCTCACATTGTTGCCAAAAAACAAATGTGTCGCTTTGATCTATCCAAATCTTGGTGGAGTCAATGGCAAAATAACCACTCTCATCTTTCCTAACAGTTGCATTGGGACCATTGCAAATAACTTTGAACCATTTGACATCAAATATGAAAATTCTGAATTGCCTTAATCCAACTTCAAGGATGTCAATTTGACTGTTCCACAATAATGAAGGTGAGAAGAGAGTAAATTGGTGTCCGCCGTACTTGCTCGACTCTCTTGGGTAAAATTTGCCATGACTCCACAATCGTATGTGTTTCTATTTTTGTCAATGCGCTCCATACAAAAGTGTCGTCCATGTGTCCACAGTGCATTGCATTTTTTGTACTGAACAAAATGGAACTAAGTCTGTTAGGGATACAACAAACATGTACAAAATTGCACGTATTAATAAACATGTGAAGGTTGATCGTCATAGCTTACATGTAAATCGCACCCCCTTGCATATTCCTACTCTCTCTCTTTGTTACTTCCTGGTTGTTTGCCGAGGCTTCTCTGAGTGCATCACGCATCCAATCAAGCGTTATGTCCTTGGGTAGAAGGGTGAGGTCAAGTGGGTATGGTTGTCTTCTTTTCCCTCTCTTGAAAGTGGCTCGAGCGGTTTGTCTACGAGCCTTGGCCTCTTCGTATAGCGAAATCCACTTTGCATTTCCTGGCTAATAAGAATGCAAAACTTATTTACCTTCTCCCTAAAGGACTCACTCATTTTCATGATCACTCCTTTTCCTTGAAGAACTTCCCCAACAACACCCTCATCGTCCTTCTCATCCCAAAAATAGAAGGATCGCTATGAGCAAAGAACTCCGTGATGTAAACCATGGGCTCTTGCACTAGCCATCCTTCCGCCATACTGCCCTCAAGCATTGCTCTTTGTCTTACGAAGCCCTTCAATGTTTTCATGAATCGTTCCAAGAAAAATATCCAACGACTATGGACAGTGCCTGAATTAAAAAAAATGAATCAATGTTAGTAGTTTGGAGCCCTACATTGAGACAAAACAACCAACTTAATCGTGAGTCTAGTGTTCCAAAAAATTTGTGAATGCACATAAAATTTAATATAATACCATGAATCAAACCAATACCAAGGATATCTCACCTAAACATTCCCCATAGCCAAGAAAGTCGTGCATCGTCCACATCAAGATCCCCTTTACCACAAAATCTCTTTGTCTCAGTGGTCTTGATATATCGCTCACTTGAACTCCTTGCCATAGAATCTTTAGCTCATCTATCAAGGGAGCCATATACACGTCCATATTTTTTGCCTTGTATTTTCCAGGGATAAGAAGGGCAAGCATTAGGTGCCCCTTCTTTATACTTAGCCAAGGGGGGATATTGTAGTTTACAAGGACAACCGACCAAGTGGACCATGATGTGGAGCACAATTTGGGGGCAATATTTCCCTGAGCAAAATGCAACAAAATATAAATTTATGTAATTATAGTTTCTCGCAACGCATGAATTAAAAATAAAACGAGATTAGAGCAATTTGTCTATAACACACATCATGAAGCAAGCACGCTTACCCAAACAACTCTGTCACGCTCACATCTGACAACCCGTACTTAGTTTGCAAGTTCAAAAGTAACAAACAAGCTTGCAACTTTGACATTTGTGCACCCTCATACAAAGGAGTGGATGCCAAGCCACGCATCATCTCTTCTTCCCTTGTCAATGTGTCATCGGGTGGGTTTGTGAAAAATGCATCCATCATGTCATCCATGTCTCCCTTGTGATTATGTGATGTGAATGGCACATCCTCGTGTCCTGTGTCTTCTTGGGACATATCTTCGTGCAAGTCCATGGGTAGTGTATGCAAGGAAAGTGGTGCCTCTCGTGCACTTGCATATTTGAATCTTGCAGATTGCATGGCAACATCTGGTTGAATTCTTCGATAGTCAGTGTGAGTCATCATCCTACAGAATACAAGTGCAACAACAATCAAGAATAACAAAATATTCTTCCAATCAGAAAGGGTGCTAAACAACATACATGAAAAAGAAGTGTGCAATCATGTATTTAATTTTAGCAATACAAAGAGGTTTGCAAATTGGAACTCATCGAAGAACTGACCTCCGTCCACACAAATAATGACTCCCTCTCAATCTGACCATACATGCGAACATGTGATATAGTGGTACGCCGCTCTCGTCGTAGTGCATACTTACATCGTGCACATGGGCATGGTATTCTCTGGTGTAACTACGTCTTTGATCCTATATGTGATGGTCCTGCCTCATCATCTGAGAATGAGGAACATGAATTCACCATTTGCATCGGTGCACCTTGGTAGTTGACAATGGATGGAACACAAAATTAGAAATGATCATCAATACATAAAACAAACTAGATAAATGCATTGAGACGAACAAAAGACATGTTTATAATAACTAAATTTAAGTCTAGTGCAACTAGTCTCTCGAAATTAGCAATACAATTGCAAGATTGGATTATGCCTAGATATGCAAAGCATGCCTACGTGCATCATTACATGGCTAGCATCGCTCTTCAGTTCTCGCCAATTTTTTTACTATACTATATTGTCGCTTTTTCGATTTCCAAAAATAGGTTCGGACCGGGTTTCTATAAGAACCATCGGTTCCTATATTTGGTTCCCAATATATACTAATTTTATGAAAATTAATAAAATCATTTCAAAAATGATTATAGCTAAAATGGTCACTTGCTAAAAGCCATCAATGAATGTTAGGTTCTGTACAATAAATTGATACTCGGGTTATAACCCCCCTCCAAGGCTCAAAGGGACCTGACGGTTCTCAATCGTGGCCGGTTCTTACAAAGAAACATATTTGCTGGTTCTACACATAAGCCGGTTTAGGGTAACAAGTGTACCCACCGGTCAGGGTCTTAATTAAAACAGGGTTGATAAGCGGGTTGAGAACCAAAAATAAAAAATCATTACTTGGCCAACACTGGTCACCCAAGAATAGTGGTTGGATGCCAAATACGTCGATGTTTAAACACTTATGACATCCTTTAACCAGATGATCAATACAATTTAGCAGACAAAAAATTGTGCCATCAAGTGCACTATATATTCTTTGACAAGGCTTGGGAGGAGGAGTGGACAATCTTTGAAAATTGTGTGTTTTTAGAATGCATTAATTTTTAGTTGATTTAGAATGCACCTCAAAACAGACAAGGAATACTAATTTTAATTTAGTCAGGGTCTCGGAATTGCCCTCGGTATACTTGAAGCTAATGTGAGGTGTATACTGAGAGTCAAACATATTCTTGAAAATTTCAAAAAGACTAACATTTTCTACGACATTTTTGAAGAGGAAAGAGGAGTGGGTGATGGAATCAAGGGACGTATCTGTGCCTTTGTCCTCTCCCTTGTTTGTTGATCCTTGCTCACCCACTTTATTCTTCTTGCTCTCCTTATTCTCCTCACATTTGAGTGCTCCTCTTGCTTCTCTTGCTATTGCTCTTTGCTTTCTGCTTTTGCATTTTGCTTGTTCTTCTTGCTCTTCTTGCACTTTGCTTGTTACCCTTGCTCTTCCTCTTAGCTTACTCCTTGCAAAATCAAATGTGGGGAGGTCAAGAAAGAAAGGGAAAGTGGAGGATGGAGGCTTTTTGATTTGTTGGATGCAAGGTAATCTCTTCTTTCACTCTCTCTTTCTCTAGCATCACAGTATCCATCTCAATGTGACCTCGGTTTGGTTTTATTGACAGCATGTTTTCTATGCAGGCTTATTTTTTTTAGGCAAAGGAGTCAACAACTGCAATGTTTTAAAGATAGGTCACAACTGCAATGTAGATCCATAGTTGAGAGTGCTTTAGATGCAGACTTCCACATAGTCGAAATACCCATCGAAATATACAAATATGTTGGATTTGTTAAATTAGCACCTATTCTGATGGCTGTTCCAATGCCGGTGGTGGATATGCTGGATTGCATATGGATGTTTGTTGCTCTTTTTGTAAAATTAATTTGTTATAACTATTTTTTGTAATACTAAACTAAACAAACTGCAATACTGGTTTTTGTTTTGTAGATTTCATCATTGGATATTGGGCCGATATTCATCATAACATTTCAGACAAATCATTATAATAGCTTTCTGAGGTATTTTCAGGGTCAGAATGGAGTTCAAAATAGCTCATGCTAGTTCTAACAACATACCAGTGTCTATTCCGACGTCTGTTTCGACCTTCATTGACATTTTTTTTGAGCTTTCAAATGATAGATCTGTGAATTTTATAATACATTTGTAAAGCTTGGGTGTTTTTTTTAGAAGAATATTCAATTGTGATGACTAGTTCTATGATTTTCCCATGAGGATTTGTTATATGGATTCTTGATATGAAATTGTTTTGCAGTTTTTTATGCCGATTTTTGGGCTCTAACATCATCCAAACAACTGACTAACACAACTAGTAGCAGTTCCAGATACTTGTACAATATTGTAGCAGTTTGTCTCCTATTTTTTGTTGTAGGTCCACATTTTGTAGTGCAGAACTACATTCAATTTTATTTTCATTAGGATTTATGAAAACAGATCTGCACATCCTAGAAAAAAATCTGTACTTCTATTGATGAATCTATCGATAATGGGTACATCTATCAACTGGGATGGGAATCAATGGAGGTCGGAATAGACCTCGGAATATCTGTCTCTTTTTAAGGCAATATACCATCTATTATTCCAAGGTCCATTCTAACCTCTGCTCATACATTTTTTACACTTCATTAATAGATTATATGCTAGATTATTAAAAGCTCTTCAACCAAAACTATGCTGAATGTTAGTGTAGAGGAGTAGAGTTAAAGAGGATTAGTATAGTGGTGAGTAGAGTTAAGGGAGAAAGCATGAAATTAACTAAAAGTAGCATCTATGCATAGTTAGGCACCTATCCAGCGATCTAACCTCTGTTGACAGGCGGAAGGGCTATACTACGAGAGATCTTCGACCCCACATCTTCCCATTCTGATTCAGGTATAGGGGCTCTTTTTGACTGGGGGGCTTCTAGGTAGCCATCTACTACGACGCGTTCATGGCCTCGTCCAAAGATGAGCACTCCTACTGGGATGTCCACGATACAATTATTGAGTCTGAGCGATGGTCGGCCTAACAACATAGAATACCCCTTGTTTTCGACATACATTCGCATCACGTAGAAATATACCTGGATGGTTTTGTCGGCTACATTGATTGGTACACTTTTAAGTTCTCCTTGTGGTTTTATCACTGAATTATTGGCTAGTTGAGGGCGGTCAACGTGGCTGGTTCTAGTGTGAATCCCAATTTGTCAGCAAGCTCTAGACTAATAATGTTTATGGTAGATCCTGCATCGACTATGGCTCCCTTCACCACTAGGCCATCAATTAGTACATCTACCTTAGGACAATAGCAGTCTAGGATTCCTGCTTCGATGTGTCCGACTGTAGGGATTTCCAATGGCCTAGGTTTTATCATGCGTTGGATGGTGCATTTAATGGTAGGTGACAGTTGGACCAATTGCCATAGTCCTATTTCTAGCTTCTTATCCTCCAATGCCTGTGTTAGATTGATTTTTCCTATTCTCAAGTTCACATCAAGATTTCTACGAATTTTGTGTGTTGTATCCCTTGCTCTCTTTTCCCCCATTCCAATTTTTCCTTTCCCAGTCTTCCTCGGTCCTAAGGATCTGGGTTGTCATCTCCCTTCTAAGGCGGTCACCTCCACCTGTTTCCTAGGTGCTGCAGCTTCTATCCCTGACTTGATCTACCCTTGGTCAATGGCTGTTGGTTTGTCTATCTACAGGGGTGTAGTTTTGGGGGCCTCTCTTCAGAGGTTACTTCTCGTCACTACTAAGACTTCCTTCCTTGGTGTGGTCTGGTCCATTGTTTCTAACGCAATGAAATTTACGGGTGCTCGATCATCCTCTAAGCATGCTTTCCCCTTGTCTCATGAATCAATTTTGGGCCCATGTTTTAGAAATTGAGGGCTCCTCGATGGTCCAGCTATGTCTTGGAGTCTATGGTTCACGAGGCCTGACATTCTATCGCTTGTATTTAGAGCCTCTCTATGAGTCCAACATCTATCCTCCAAATGCCTTGGCTTTTTGCAGTATCCACAAATCAAGTTTGGACAATTTCGATTCAGGTGATTTCCTTTACAATGGCGGCACACTAATGGGTTAGGACCATCTATAGGGTGCCTCTGACCTATCATATTCTGTTGCCGTTTCAGAAAATTCACATCGGCTGCTAACTTGTGGATGTTCTCACTCATCACGTCCATGTACCCCTTCAGCATCGCTCGCATATCGCCCAATTCTGCATTGGAACCGGCACTCTCATACCCTCGCTCTGGTACTGTCTTTGGGACTCCACGATCATGCCATCTAATATCTCGTGTCTACGTCATCCTACCTGGGTGTGGTTCAAGAGCCTGTATGGGGTGAGGATTCACTGCATCTATGGTTTCTATAGTTGTGATCGGTCCCCCTCACCACGTCTCGGGTCTCAAATTTAGACTGTTCATTGCCTGTGATAAGTGGGATGCATGGGCAACCGCGAACTGCGCATCTTCTACCACAATTGCCTTGTCTACTGCCTCAACTAATGTCTGGGGGTTACTCTGACGTACAACCATCTGTATGTCATTTTTTAGCCCTTGCAGAAAGAAGGCCAATAGTAACAGGGGTGGTAGCTGTACAGTGGGTTCCACTTGTCGTGCCAATTCTGTCAATCAGCGCCAATACTGCCTAATACTCTCATTTCCTCCTTGCTGCAGGGTGGTTAGGGTGAACAATAAGTCATCGGCCATACGATGGGGGGCATACTCGATTAGGAAAAGTCTATGGAATTCATCAATGGTGTGGATCGTCCCTCGTTGCAAACTCTGATACCATCGTTTGGCGGCTCCGGTTAAGGTAGTTGCAAAAAACATCATCTCATGATGTGGGTCCATGATGTGGCTTATGAAGCATGCTGTCCAAAAGACATCTATGTGTTCCTCGACACTCTCAGAGGGGGTCCCATGGAATTCTGGGGTAGATCTGCTTAATTTGGGTAGTGCCCCCACGGTCGGGGGTGCTACAACTGGTTCGGTCGGACATCTTGCCATTCTTGCCACAGTGGGTGCGATATCGTCTACTGGTGTATTGATTTCTTCTATTGGCTCAAGTTCTGGTATCTCTGCAATGTTTTCTTGGTGAGTCATTAGGATTCATCATAGGTTGGCTTGGCTCGCCATCAGATTCTCCAAGCAGTGGGGATTGGGCCCCCCGACTGCTCCTCCTAACTCCTAGTCGTCTTTTCCTAGGTTCTGATGTCTCTCTGGGGGGTGTTCCCTCTGCTCTAGTTTTCCGTGGTAACACTATCTTGTCTTATTTAGGGGGTATCTTGTCTTTCGACGGATAGCTATCAATTGGTGTGGTACGTGGGTCTCATGACCCTCCCAAGTCATTCCATAAGTCATCCAACCTTCTACTATGTTTGTCCGAATTGGTTCCACTTGGTCACTAGTCGGCCTGATCCTAAATCCTTCATTCCCTTGCATGATCTTCATGGGGATTTTGGCTCCCGACAGATGCACCAATGATAGGTGTCTGGCGGGTCAAATAACATAAGCAACCCGCAAATGGCTAATCCGTACAGTTCACATCCCCACGTATAGATAGCCCATGATAATGTTCTACCTCTCGGCAGACGCACCAATGATAGGGGAAAAATTCCCGACGGGGGATTGGTCTCGCCAGGAAGCCCTACAGGGGAAGGGCCCACACTGCCCTTACGTGAGTGATTGGGGAATGCCGCTTCCAATCCTGAGGGCCATCCCAACCACCCCGTGCTCCCCAGCCGATGAGGGTTTTTCCAGGCCACCAGAGGCACGGCTGCAGGGAGGTGTAATTGTAATCTCAGTCCTATCGGTCTTGAGGCCTAGACTTCTCGTCCTCTAGATCGTCCATCCCTCTATGAGGAGGGGAGTTGTTCAGTGCACTCCCCATCCTAGGTCTTTCGAGGCACCTACTATTGTCAAGATGAGGTCATATCTATAACTCAAAATACGATTTTGGGTGGTATTGCCTATGCCAGTGTCTTTGGTACTTCACAATGGTCGAGATCCACGGCTAGAGGTCACATGAGTGTAACTACTTACAAATTCTATAGAGATTTCCGTAGGGGTACTCAATTAGCAATCAAATGAAATGCAGTCATCATCTGTTGCTTGTTACTTACTTGGAATGTGTCACTAGAGTGTCCAACCGGTCAGGGTGAGATAAGCACACAGTCACCAAATGATTATGCTATGATATATCATGATTAGTTCCGTGCAGTGTGAGGGTGCCAATTATACGCGCCACCTTGTTTGATAGGCAGTGGTATTTTGCCAAACGCTAGGCCTAGGTGTTTCGCTAGGCAGTTCCAATGATGGAGGTGACTATGATGACCCCTAACCGAGGTGGTGTGTTTCAACCACGTACGGTGGACGACCCACTCTTCTATTTCAAAGAGGTCGGGCCCATAACTCAAGTATGCATAAAACACTTCATCTTCAACTATGGCATCAACGACCTTTGAAATTAGAGGGGTAAAGCAAGAGTTAACTTATCACTCAAAACGCCAAAAGTCAACACAGTTCATACCATAAGCATTTAGCAAAGGCCACCACCATAGGCACCTAACATATAGCTCAATTCCATATACTAGAATGTAAATAAAGTATGCACGTGCATGGCGACACCGTTAACGATTTACAACATATGTGACTTAATCATATAGGAAATGTAGAGCAAGTACATTCATCGTACATTAACAACGAAGTTGAAAACAACTTCTTGAAAGTTACCTCATGTGTAATTGTTTAGATGCTTTCTCACTGTGTAACTCCTCGCAACTCCATACCTAGAATAATGGCCAAAAATATTGTCTCAAAAGCAGTCCAAGACTAGCGCCTCTCCAAGAATATGACTCCAAGAATAAACCGATAAAAATACACGCGTTGTTTTTTATGCACTTTTTAATTTATTTTTAACCTATTCCGGAATGTCGGATTCCGACACAAAAACCCATCAGCAGACACCCGTCGGACATTTTTAGAGGGCGTTCTATTAACAGACGTCGGAATCAAATGTCCCCTTTGGATGTCGAAATCTGGCGTCCATTTACACATTGGACATACATACGTTTTTGGCAAATGTCCTGAAACTTTTTGCAAAACAAACATCGGATTTCGACGTGCTTTATAAATGTCGGATTCCGACATCCACGTCGGATATGCCACGTACAACCTGGATGTCAAAATCCGACGTCGACATCACTCCCAGTGTCCAATTTTCCGATGCAGTCCCCGAGATGTTAGCAATCCATGACTGTTGAATTCCGACGTCTTTTATAGACGTCATATTCCAACATTTCCATTGCGACATGTTTTGCGACACCTGCGACGAACAAAAAAAAATCAAACTTGCGATTTGCATCGCAAAACACGTCGCAAATTGTGGTAGGTGTTGTAGTGATGATTTCATTTGCTAATGTAATAGAAATTCTTGATTGACAGTATGAAGCTTATTTGTTATTTGCCAAACCCATTTTAGATTTTTCTGAAATGCATCTAAGTAGTGGGAATTGTTAAAAATGCTTAACTCAGTAGACTTAGATCAAGAGCAAATTGAGAAGAATAAGATATTGTCTGAATTCAAGGATGTGTTTCTTGTTGAATTACCTCATGGAATATCAGCGTCTAGGTCGGTAGACCACAAGATTGAGTTAATTCCAAGTAGTCACCCTATCTATAGACCACTCTACCGATTTTCCCTTACTCTTCAAATAACTCATGCTTTATATAAAGAAATGATATTTTTCTAAAGAGTTTTATGGTGAGTTGAGTAAATTTTAAAGTTAATTAGGATTCAAATAACTCGTATTACAAATAAATGTCACCACATACCCATTCCTATAAATAATCTAGGCCTCTGTGAAAATTAGTATGTTCAAAAGTGAATAGACACTAAGTAGTCGGATGGAGGCAACTATGAGAAAATAGCAATGCCTACTTTTTGAGTGTCTGTTGCACGATTCTTCCCAGTCTCAGATGCTCTGCCAAGCAGCCTAACCTCTGAGCCTGAGAAGAATGTAGACTGGCCTTTCCTACAATTTTGTTTTGAACACGAGATCATGATGGCCAGTTTTGCAGGTATTCGTTGCAGTATATTCACCCTGCCTGTCAGAGGATGACTTCAAGGCTTTGAACACTTTGTTGTTTATGAATGAGCACTTGCCAATGGAACAATTAACTCCATTACGAGGCAAGCCATGGTGAACAAAGTCAAATTTGCAATGCAGCACAATTGCTCAGTTTTCAAGATCCTAAGGCTGTAACCGAGTTCAAGGAAGCTAATATACTTGCAAAACCAGAAACTACTCTAAATATGATTGAAAAGCATAGTCAAGAAACAAGAAACCAAACTAAATAGCATTTTAGAGGTTCAAGAATCAAGAAACCAACCAGTCTTTTGATTCTTGGACATCCCAAGAACATCAAAAACTAGAATGTTGGAGGATATGCAAGATTTATGCCACATTTCTAGCCTATTTAGTTTATTTGAATGCTAGTTCCTACGTTAATCCACAAACAAGAAAAAAAAGCTAATCCACTCTAGAAAAGCAACAAATCTAATCCACTATACAATCCACAACCACACACAATGAATGGAAGGGCATGATCATAGGGGCATCACTCAAGAAAACCATCATGATCAAGGAGCTCAATGGATGCATCTAACTTGTGGAGGCTCTTCTTATTTTAGCATGGAGTTGATACAATTCACAAAAAGCTCCTCTTCACAAAGAGGGAGTGTCTTAAATAAGCAAGAGAGCTCCTTAGGTGGCATCCTAGTGGAATTTCCACATTTCAAAAATTACAAGTGAAATAATGCTCTCCACTAGAGGTCACCATCAAAAGGTGGCTCACTCTACTTTCTTTAAGAGGACTTGCATCTATTACATTTGACTAGAAATACTAGTTCCTACATGGTCATTCCATCTTCCGGGATTCACCACGAGGCTTACACAATTCTTGCTTGTTATTCCTAACTAGCATTTCTCGGCTCTCATACTCAGCTCTCAGTCTTTGTTAGTCTCGTCCTTGAGACCTCCTCGGTCTAAGGTGAGAGGTGCTCTTGAGTTGCTCTGTCCGAGTATCTTGGAGATTCGTCAGAATCAGCCAACATCATCCCACCCCTAATGTGTTGTAGGACCACTGCAACCCATATTGGATGATATTTCTCTGCTATTGGCACCATCAATTGTCACGTGAAAAAGCGTAGATCCTCGATCGCTTGCATATAACCAAGTGCTTATTGTTGTCAGTCTTTATCAAAAAACTGTTTTTCAAAATTTACCGCAATTTGATCAGAATGTCTTATTGCTATAGGTGGTTGACATTCTCAAAATTTGGAGAGCTCCCGACAGCTTCCATGCTCGAATGCTTTTCTCGTGTCTCTTTCTTTCGTTGCATCTGCCATGGATGATTTCACTTCTAGTTTCTAGACAGATTCTAACTTCTGGGAGGTTTGTATCCTCTATTTGCTTTTGGGCGTTTCCGCAATTCTTTTCTCAGTTGAAGTTCCAATCTTGTTGATGCTCTTTTGTGATAGGTAGCACAAATCTTGGTTATCAATCTTCAAGGAAATGGGCTTATTCACAAATTGGTGGTAGAAACAGATTGGACAAATGGTTGGTGATGGCAAGGAAACATGATGAAGGCCTGGTGGAAGGGTGAAGGAACTGATAGTTCTACAGTTGCATCCTTGGACCCTTGCAATGTCGCACTTTGACCACCACTTGCTGGGTGACGAACTCGCTTTATTTTGCAGGTTCACGGTTGTCTTCATCTTTCTTTTTCTACAACTCTTTCTTTTGATCCGTTACTTTTGGATCTCTTTGGGCTTCATAGGAGGAGTTCAACTATCATTGCTCCAGAGAGTCTCTTTTGATCAAGATCGATTTGTCTCAACTGTCGCTTAAGTTTTGTCCTTTTCTCCTCAGTTTCTTTGCTTGATTTCTTATATTTTCTAGTTGCTTCGCCTGCTTCTTAGATCTTCATTTGGCTGATCATCCATTGTAGGTGGTAGTTGGTCTCTGCAAGACATTTGCAATGATTTATTAGCTACTTCGGTAAGACTATCAAAAATTGGAAATTTCTCAACAGAACAGTAAACTGATGATAAACAAACGGATGGAAGGAAGAGTGGTGGTGACAACGGTAGATGGTGTGGGCGATAGGCATGAGAATGGACGTAGAAGTAAGATAAGAGGCCGGCTGAAAGAGACTGATTTTCCAATGCTTGTGTTTCTTTTTCTGAAGGATCTTCATCGTGACTGGAATACTTCTTCTGATTGAGTCACTTTGGATTGCCCATTTGTCTTCTTAGCCTTGTCGTTTTCATATTTAACTTGTGACCTTGGCTATCAATCTTGTTGATGTTGTTGCTGGCAGTGTAACTGCTCTAGTGGATCCAAGCAAATCCACTCTCTCCCCCCCCCAAAATCTATTGGGGATGTTGTTGCTGGTAACTGTTCATGTTCAGGGTTGGATCGGCGTGTGGAACACGTAGGTGAAACACGTTGAACATGCGACTGGACTAAAGATTGAACAAATTTTAACTAAATTTGTTTCAATCTTGTTGTAGTTGACTCAAAAATTAATATGGCAATGAGATGCAGAAATCAACTCTAATATGACATGGATTTCTTATATTTCTCAAAAATCCTAAATTGCTGTACAAGGGGATCTGAAGATAGATAGATGAAAAATGTGTTCTGGAGATGCTCTATAGAAGACTCTCGTGCAATAGCTATTCCTCATGCAAAAATCAATCACACAAAATAGGTGAAGAGAAACAAGGAAATAAACAAACATTATAGAGAGTGAGAACTGTATAGCATGTGTCGAACAAAACTTGCATTCATCAACATGGATAATGTACCTTGATAGTTGCAATATTTCATTTTTTTGGTAGAGTAATGTGACTTACTCTGACATGCCCTTGTCAAAACAAGGCAGGGTGGGTGACACTAGATTCTACCATCATTGATAGCAGATGTTGTAAGATATAGCTTGAGATGCAGGTATGGTTGAGGTACTATGTCCTGAGGACCTCTCTAAATAAGAGATTCAGAACCGAATCTCTATTTGGATTTTTGAACCCTAGATTTATTGTATATTGGGAGATTGGAAATCTTATCAACATGTGGAAAGACACATAGATTTGAGGTTGTGGAAGGGGAGAAAAACTGTCAATTCCATGTGGAGGTTGCTCTTGGTTGGACACTGTAGCAGAGGACGGAATATCGGTTTCACTTTCTTTCGACAAGGACTCATTTCATATTAGTGTATTTTGCATTATGGGAGCTAGTGAATTGTGCGGTAATGTAGAAGTTTGCAACAAACTACTCGATTGAGCAGCAAGGTTAACTGTTGGTTGCTATGGTGCTCGTGTGGTTATTGTGAGGATCCTATTGTGATTCATAACTGACGTGACGGGCATGTAGGATTTTAGTTGGTTGTTTTGGATAGTCTTTGAAACTGTGTTTTCTGATACAATCGGGACACTCAGCATGGTACTTGGTCTTGACTGGACAATCAACCATGAAGTGGCTAGTTTCACCACAAATAGAACATCTTGTGTGCAATGGCTCTTGTATAACGGGATAGTCATCTTGTATGGCTAATGGTTCTCGACTTTCAGGTGGATATTCATGATAAGTCAAGGCATTTCCAGACTGTGATGGTTGTTGTTCATATTGTTGAACTATATGTGCTTGGATAGGCCGATATGAAGGACAAGCATCAGTAGGATGCGTAGCTCGGCAGTGTGGGCACCATATTGGTTTTCGTCTATAAGGTACCTGTGCAGTGTTTGGCTGACCAGACATACTGCTTTGGATAGACTTCAGGGTAGTTTGAAACTCATTGGTGAGTTTCTCCATTTGAAGTTGGTGTTGCTTATTAAGCAACTACAGTTGTGATTTCCAAAGCTGATCTCGGGTGTCCTCAATCGACTTTGATTCATGGACAGGAGCACGTGGCGCTCGTCTTTCTCTTGATTCGTCAACATATGATCCTTAATCTTCCTCCTTGATGGTATTAGACATAGCTAATTTGAGGCTCATATATTCATCATTGGATTTAAGCTCGCATCTAATCCATTTTGGAAGGTCGACTAAAAACCAGATGATGAGTATCTGTTCAAAGGGTTGTTCTTGTACTTGACTTTTGAGGCATTTGAAATGCTCGATATGGTCTCGTACACGTTCATCCTTTGCCATTTTGATGCTACTCAATTTGACAAAAGGACTCTCTATCAAGCGAAAGGGCTTAAAACGCTTGATAAAGAACTCTTTTAGAATTGACCAGTCTTCACGATCAAGGTTGAAAACCCAATCACGTGCTTTAGCGATCATGGTCATCAAAAATAGTTGGACCATAGCATCGAGAGATGTTTCGCCATACACATCACATACATGCATTCTCAAAGATTTGCAAAAATCCGAACTACCGTCAAACTTTGGTAGATCTAGCTTGGGTGTACATCTCTCATGATGAGCATTGTGGGTAGCAGAAACTCCGTTAAGGTTGGTTTTGGCCTGTGAGGGTTCAGCACCATAAAATTGGGGTTGTGCGCGTGAGGACTCAGCTCTATCAGGTTCTTGTCCCTCGAATGGGTTTGTGGATGGCTCGTGTGTTTGGGCCCGCATTCGGTAGAACCTATGACATCTGATTTGTTCAGCTGTAGGGGACCTTATCTCGTATGGATAATCATCTAGGATTTGAGGATCTATATGCTGGTCCATTGGGTATTGTTGTGTCTTTTTTATGTTGGGTATGAGTTTCTAGTGTTTCTGATATTTTTGGGTTTTTGATATTTTTTGACTTTTTAGGATATTTTTTTGTGTTTTTGGATTTTTCTGGGTTTTTTCAAGAAGTCAAGTAGAAACTCGATATGAAAAGAGATTTCTATTGGTATGGGTGTTATTTTTTGAATTTTTTTTTTTCAGTCTCAAAGGTGTTGGGAAGATGGTGGTTCAATCCAAATGCCAATCAGAGGTTTCGTTTGAAAGTTTTGTCGTCTATCGTGGATTGAGTCCGGTTGAGATGGTGAGGAACCCCTTCGGTTGAGATTGGACCTAGAACCCGTTGGTCGAGATTTGACCCAAAATCCGTCGATCAATATTTAATCAAAAACCCGTCGGTGGAGATTTCATCGAAATCGGTCGGTCGAGATTTCATCGAAATCCGTCGGTCGAGATTTCATCGAAACTCGTCGGTCGAGATTTGATCAAAATCCGTTGGTTGAGATTTGATCGAAATCCGTTGGTCGAGATTTGATTGAAACCCATTGGTCGAGATTCTAAAGAAAACCTGTTGGTCAAGATTCTAGAGAAAACCCGTCGGTCGAGATTCCAGTGAAAACCCGTCGGTCGAGATTCCAACAAAACCCATCGGTCGAGATTTGATCGAAATCCGTCGGTCAAGATTTGATCGAAATCCATCGGTCGAGATTTCAGCGAAATTCGTCGGTCGAGATTTCAGACAGGCCGTCGGTTGAGATTTGACGCAGGCCATCGGTTGAGATGTGACGCAGGCCGTCGGTTGAGATGTGACGCATGCTGTCAGTTAAGATTTTAGAGGAGCTTCAGAGGGGCTCTTGTTGAGATTTCAAAGGAGCTTCAGAGGGGCTCCGGTTGAGATTTCAGAGGAGCTTCAGAGGGGCTCCGGTTGAGATTTCAGAGGAGCTTCAAAGGGGCTCCGATTACAATGAATGTTCATGGTCTCAATGGGTGCATGCAACACATTGGACGTCAGGTTGTAAGCATCGCTGGTTTGGATTTTCTTGGTTTGTCTTATAGTTTTGGAATGTGGAACTTGAGATTCAGCATTCTTGGAGTTTGTGTAGTTTTGTGGTGTGCTGAATGTTTGAAGAACATGTGGTAATCTGATTTGTGGCTAAGTTTCATTGTAAAACGTTACAGATCAGAGCAGAGGAGCATCAAAAAGAATGCTCAGGTCAAATAGGACACTGGTTTGAAAAGGTTTTGCAAGAAAAACAAGCAAACAGAAAAAAAAAATAGAGACACTACCTACTGGTAAAACAACAATGGCAATGGGCACCAAATGTTGCACGATTCTTCCCAGTCTCATATGCTCTACCAAGCAGCATAACCTCTGAGCCTGAGAAGAACATAAACTGGCCTTTCCTACAATTTTGTTTAAACATGGGATCACAATGGCCAATTTTGCAGGTATCCTTTGTAGTATATTCACCCTGTCTGTCAAGGCTTCAAGGCTTCGAACACTTTGTTGTTTATGAATGAGCACTTGCCAACGGAACAATTAACTCCGTTACAAGGCAAGCCATGATGAACAAAGTCAGATTTGTAATGCAACACAGTTGCTCAGTTTTCAAGATCTTAAGGCTGTAACCGAGTTTAAGGAAGCTAATCTACTTGCAAAATCAGAAACTACTCTAAATATGATTGAAAAGCATAGTCAAGAAACAAGAAACCAAACTAATTAGCATTTTAGAGGTCCAAGAATCAAGAAACTAACCAGTCTTTTGATTCTTGGACATCCCAAGAACATCAAGAACTAGAATGTTGGAGGATATGCAAGATTTATGCTACATTTCTAGCCTTTTTAGTTTACTTGAATGCTAGTTCCTACATTAATCCACAAACAAGAAAAGAAAGCTAATCCACTCTAGAAAAGCAGCAAATCTAATCCACTCTACAATCCACAACCACACACAATGAATGGAAGGGCATGATCATAGGGGCATCACTCAAGAAAACCATCATGATCAAGGAGCTCAATGGATGCATCTAATTCGTGGAGGCTCTTCTTATTTCAGCATGGAGTTGATACAATTCACAAAAAGCTCCTCTTCACAAAGAGGGAGTGTCTTAAATAAGCAAGAGAGCTCCTTAGGTGGCATCCTAGTGGAATTTCCACATTTCACAAATTACAAGTGGAATAATGCTCTCCACTAGAGGTCACCATCAAAAGGTGGCTCACTCTACTTTCTTTCAGAGAGGTCTACTTGCAATTATTATATTTGCCTAGAAATACTAGTTCCTACATGGTCATTCCATCTTTCGGGATTCACCATGAGGCTTACACAGTTCTTGCTTGTCATTCCTAACTAGCATTTCTCGACTCTCATACTCGGCTCTCAGTCTTCATTAGTCTCATCTTCTCAAAGACCTCCTCGGTCTAAGGTGAGAGGTGCTCTTGAGTTGCTATGTCCGAGTACCTTGGGGATTCGTCAGAATCAGCCAACAGTGTCTCATAGTTGGGCCACATGATGAAGGTTGCCACTGGCAGCCTCCATAAATGTGGGGGCAACCACATGTTGGAGGTAGAGTGCTACCTGCAACCTATGTGTCTTAATCTGATTGGGCATATTTATGCCACTCTACCTCCGACCTATGTGTCATCATCAATTCCGGAGGCATCTGAAAGGCCAGGGCAGCATCAGACAGATTGAAAATTTGTTGAGTGGGAGAGATTTTTACAATACTTTCTAGTTGTTGTGGAAAGTGCTATTTGTGTGAGAGGTTTGCCAAGAAATTTCTCATTTGTCTGTTTGGAGTACCACAAGTCACACTAGACAGTGTCTAGTACTGCCATTCAAAGTTAGAAGGCTTCATACTTTTCACAATACTGATCTATGTCTTTTGAACGATCACACATTTTGAGATCTTTGCAAAGAGGAGGCGGTGTAGCCGCCATGCCGAAGTGGAGAATCTAGAATATTCTCTCTGAAAGTTCTTATATTCCCTCTATCTTTTAATCTTTTCTGTACCAATATTGGATTGACATGCCAGAGGTAGGAAAAATCTTGAGCAGTCGTACATCTGCGCGTCATACAGATATAGCATATCCGTACCAATATCGGATCGACGCACCAGAGGTAAAGAAAACCAAGAGCAGTCGTACATCCGTGCGTCATACCGATATCACATATTAGTACCAATATTGGAGCGACGTGTCAAAGGTAAAGAGAATCCCGAGCAGTCATGCACCCACGCGTCGTACCGATATCAGGTGTACAACCAAAAATTTACAGTTCTGTTGTGTGAATAAATTTTGTGATCCAGACTCATCTATCCAGTAATGGCAACTCTAAGCCAGAGTGTCCTTAATGAGTCAAGCAAATCGGAAGGTGCTGGCAACTATGCAGTTTGAAAATTCAAACTGAAGAACATTCTGATGGAAAAGGAGCTATGGAAAATCGTGACAGGTGAAGAGACAAGGCCAGTGATTGAAAAGATCAGCGAACATTTGATAGGAGAAGACAAAAAGCCCAAAATGTCATGAACTTATCAGTTAGAGATCCTATATTTCAGATTTAGAAGGACCAAAAGAAACGTGGGATACATTGAAGGCATTGTTTGAAATGACAAATACATCTCAAATACTATTTCTAAAGACAAAGTTGCATACATTGTAGATGGATGATGGTGCAACTATTGCCAATCACATACTGAAGATCAAAGAGATCCATGATCAATTAGCAGCAGTTGGAGAGCGAGTACAAGATCGTGAGATCGTGCAATTGACATTGAATATTCTGAGTGAGTCACATCAGATGTTTGTGACGAGTATAGCCACAAGAGAAAATCTTCCAACATATGAAGAACTGGGTGGATTGCTTTTGCAATAAGCTCAACATCAAGAGAACTTGAATCATCGTAACAGGAGCTATGGTCAAGCTCTTGCAGTTAGAGGACGAGGTGGAAGATTTGGCCGTGGAAAGTATCAATCGAGAGGAGGAAACTCAAGCTGAGGATCATTTCAAAAATTTCATGAGCAAATCAATGATAGTTCGAATCGAAGTAATTGGAATCAAGACCGAGGTCAAGGACACGACTATTCAAGACAAAATAAACCTAGAAATTATAGGTACTACAACAAACCTAGTCACTGGGAGTGTGAATGCTTCAAGAAATAGAAGGAGATGGAACAAAGAAAAGACAAATGGCAAGTGGGAAATTATGCTGATCAACATCAATTTGATGACTATTATTATGAAGACAATTATATTGATCAACATCAATACGATGATGATCAATATGAAGATGATACAGGTGAGAGTTCAAAATTGTTCATTACAGCATTAATGACAAGTGATGAAGCCAAGGATACCTGGTACATTGATAGTGGTGCATCCAAACACATGACTTCAAGGAAAGAGTGATTTTCAGAACTCAAGAAAACTGACAATGGTGATGAAGTTGGACAAGTTGATGGTAAATTGCTATCTGTTAAAGGAGTTGGAGTGGTACCAGTGAAGTTAGCTAATGGAAAGATAAAGCATATAAGCAATGTGCAATATGTACCTGGCTTAGCTAACAATCTACTATCTGTTGGGATGATGGCTGATCAACAACTCAAGGTTGAGTTTGACAGTGACAAATGTCTTGTCAAAGACATCAGGAATCACTACAAAGTGATTGCTACAGGAGCTAGAGTCAACGAGAATCGACTCTACAAATTGAATGCAAGATCTTTTACTCAAGCTATGGTAAGCACTGTTGATAGTCGACGTGATCTTTGGCATCAAAGGTTTGGTCATATCAGTGCTCAAAGTTTGAAAATCCTTAAAAGAGGTAATTTAGTTGTTGGATTGCCTGATATCTCTTTTGAAGAAAAAATTTGTGAGGGTTGCATTTTGGAAAAACAGCATAGAGAGAAATTTCCCAAAGATGAAGCAAGAAGAACCAGTGGCATTCTTGATCTTGTTCATAGTGATCTGTGTGGACCAATACAAACTAGGTCCATTAGTGGTTGTTACTATTTCATCACATTCATTGATGACTATAGTAGACATATCTGGATTTATTTCATAAGCAAGAAATTTGATGCTTTTGCCAAGTTTAGAGAGTTCAAGGCTCTAGTTGAAAAACAAACAGGTTGTTATCTTAAGACCCTCAGATCAGATGGTGGTGGTGAGTATTTTTCAACAAAGTTTATAAATTTCTGCAAGGATCAGGGGATCAAGAGACAAACCACTACACCCTATTCACCACAACAGATTGGAGTTGTAGAACGAAAAAACAGATCCATTGTGGAGATGGCTAAGGCAATGCTTAAGGGCAAGGGTTTGCCAAATACTTTTTGGGCATAAGCATGCAACACAGCTACTCATATCTTGAATTGGTGTCCTACGAAGTCCATGGAGGGTAAGACACCTTACAAAGCTTTTATTGGAAAGAAACCTAATGTTTTTCATTTACAAATATCTGGTTGTGATGCTTACGCTCATGTACCTGATGAAAAACGAAAGAAGCTGGATGCAAAAGCTGTTAAGTGTATTTTCCTTGGATATGATGAAAGAGCCCAAGGCATACATGATGTATGACATAGATTCACAAAAGATCGTGATTTCTAGAGATGCTACTTTTGATGAGATGGGTCAAAATGACCAAATAGTGTGCATGTGTGTTGCAGCTTCAAAAAGGTTTCACAGATTGAAAACTAGATTGCTCTTGTAGCCACTGTCGATGAGATGTTCCTAGCTTGAATCCAAAGAGTGTAAAATGATGATTTTTGTTTTTCATAGTGCATTATCCATTGGGCAAAGGAGTCACTCCCTTCCCCACTGCAATGTTTCCATTCCCAACTTTTCTCTCTAACCCTCCCATATGCTTCTATGTCAGTCAAACATATGCCCATTACAATAATGCACAATGCCCTATGCAGCTTAGAGTATATGCAGAGTGCATGGATATGGATGCATTCATTCAACCGTGCAATCAATTGGTCCAATCACACCGTGACTATATGATGCAAGAGCAAAGGTGGTGGGTGCAAATGCTTTTGACTCGTAGGTCATCTAGTTCCTGCACTTCAACAAGTGTTAGTACATACAACAATAATAGTTTTTTATTTTTTTTGCTACATATAGATAGGAAGAAATTCACCAAACAACAAGATTAGCAATCCTCCTCACTGCTTGATATCTCTTCTGTTGGGGGTATTCCCAACAAAGTGTAAATAAATAAAATCCTCCAATAAAATGTGTTGCGAGGGCATGGCATCCTGCGTGTATAAGCCCATGGCCCAATGAGCATGCAATTGAAGTTGTAAATAAAATAAACTTGACTTGGGCCTTGTAATTAAAATAAAACTAGAGGCCCAATGTCATTTTTAAACTTAGAGATCACTTTTTAGAGTTGGGTCCAAATTGGGACTCACATGAATCTTGTGATTTCTAATGTACTTTTTGTGGACCCTTGGATCAAGTTGGGTCCAAGATGAATGGTTAGGATCATTGTGAATATTAGCCAATAAGATTGAGGGGCAAGGGCCTTCCCCATTTTATAAAAAGACACCATTTGTACACTATTTCCATGCTTAATGAGAAGGAGGAAACTCTACCATTTTTGGAAGAGAAGCATCCTCATTTGCTATTCACTACTTGCTATTGCTCTTGGTTGTGTTTTCTATTGCTTTCCATTTCCATGTTTTATTGTTTGTCATAGTGAATGTTTTTCCATTAGCAAGCATAAGGAGCATTTGAGCTAACCTCCACCCTCACTCTCTTTCTCTCTCTTTCTCTTCTCTTCTCAATCTCTTCTTATCCATCCTTTCCCTTCAACCAAAACTATGCTGAATGTTAGTGTAGAGGAGTAGAGTTAAAGAGGAGTAGTATAGTGGTGAGTAGAGTTAAGGGAGAAAGTAGGAAATTAACTAAAAGTAGCATCTATGCATAGTTAGACACCTATCCAGCGATCTAACCTTTGTTGACAGGCGGAAGGGCTATACTATGAGAGATCTTCGACCCCACAGTGGCGCTGTTGCCGGGGATAGGTTTCCACTAACTAGTTTAGTTGCATTTTAGCTATTTTTTTGCTTTTTAGAGTAGTTTAGATAGATTTTTGAGAGTTTAGAGTTAGTTTTCTGTATTCTTTTGTGTTTGGACTGTTCACAGCTAGTGAAGGAGGTGTGAGAGGGTAGAGGAGACCCTGAACAAGCTCTAAGGGCTTGAAACCCAAAACAATTATCCAAAAAACTCAAAAAACACACCAATCTGTATTTTGGAGGGAAAAGAGCCAAAAAAAAACTCATCAAATTTTATATCTCCTAAAACAGTAGGAATTAACCCTTGCATGACTGGCAGCAGCTCCAAGGTACTGTCCCAGACCTGCATAGAAGTCTGCGAGAGTTAGTTCCAAGCAGATTGTAAAATTCAGAGAAAAATCATAAAAAAATTCAAAAAAACCCTTGAAAAAATCCAAAAAAATTCAAATCTTCATAAGAATTCTTGTGGAGCCCTCTAAAGTTTCATCTCAGTGAGACTAGGACATAGAAGAGCTTGCGAGAGTTAGTTTGATTCCAGTGAGCAGAAAATTGGATTTAAGTGCAAAAAAATAACTAAAAAGTGAAGATCCAACAAAATGTTCTAATAAGAACTCTTGCAGACCCTCTCAATCGATTCAGAATGTCAAATTACATCAGTGATGAAGCCTGCGAGAGTTAGTATGAAGATTTGGTGAAGATCAAGCACAAAAAGTGATTTTGAACCCTTGTAGACAGTGAAATTTTCACTTCTTGCGAGAGTTAACTCTTGCAGAAAATTCTATAGTGAGATCTGACCCAGATCCAGCTGTTGTGAAGCTTGCGAGAGATACTTCCCAGACATCTGAAATATATCAAGTTTGTTACCTACAAAAACATCTAAAGGACCCTTGCACAGCCAACTCTCCCATGAGATAACCCTCGCAAACCAGATCTATGAAAGATCTGCATCAGATCCAGCTATTGTCAAAATCTCAGGTCAATCAGTGCAAGGAGTAAAAAGTTATCAAGGAAAAACCATCGCAAAAGGCCTAAAATTCATTCCGGCCGATCAGATCGATCAAATCCTTGAAGATCCAGACTGCATCCTATTGTATAAACAAGATCCAATCACTTTGGAACCCACCATCGGATGAATCTGAAATCGGGACGATCAATAGCATGAAGGATAGCAAATCAGGCACCACACCTTCCCAGATTAGCAGCTGTGCAACAAGAGGCAGAATCGGAGAACCAGCACCAATGGATCCAATGGATTCATGCTTATACATAGTTCTCTTGGGTTCTACTATCCATTGGTGCACTATACTTGTGATATCTTGCAATTTTATGTGTAGAATGCTCAATAAATGTTATTTTCAGATCCAAACATGTGAGATATAGTAGCTTACTATTATTGTACAGACAAAAACATTATTTTATATTTTGGTTCATGTTTGATCAAGATTTATTAGAGTTTGCATCTCATTCTCTTGTTGATTTTTCTACATTGGCAAGATTGGTGATATGTTGTCTTTCTAACCCAAGATCATTTTATGGATTTGGATCTTAATTGATCTGAAATATTTCACAGAAACACTCAAAACCCACCATGCATCTATACCCACGATATCTAATCACAACTAGGCACTTCACTATGAAATATATGCATCCATGTCTTTTTCTTGATAAGTTTGCATTTGTATGCCAACGTAGGACACATGGTTGGGAAATTTATGCAGGTCTGAAGGTACCATACTCTAAAAGGAAGACCAATATAGATGGAGTGCTAGTTACATTCGAATCCACAAGCTGTTCTATGGAAAATATGGTTAGCATCACCCTATCAACAGATGTTGATCCCATATCTGAAGCTGCAACAACTCCTCGATAGAGTAGCTGGTGAAGAAGCCTACAGTTTTTTGGACGGCTTCAGCGGCTACAACCAGGTGAAAATAGCCCCCTAGGACCAGCACAAGACAAATTCGCCATAGAATGGGGAACTTATGCCTATAAAGTGATACCATTCAAACTTTGCAATGCCCCAAGCACTTTCCAGCGAGTCATGCAAGCAACATTCAAAGATTATTTGCAAAAATTTCTTGAAATTTTTTTGGACGATTTGTGTGTGCGTGGACCAGATTTAGAACACTTATCCAATTTGGAAAAGGTGCTACAAAAATGCCGCGAATACCAGATCTCCCTGAATCTAGAAAAATGTCAATTCTGGGTGACACATGGCTTGATACTCGGCCATATAGTGTCAAGACACGGAATCGCCACAGATCTATCAAAGATCAGGATCATTGTTGATCTACCACCACCGGAGACGATCCGCGAGGTCTACATTTTCATGGGTCATGCTAACTATTATAGGATCTTCATTCTTGATTTTGCGGAGTTAGCCAGACCAATTTACAAGCTCACACCGGATCCACATTGGAATGAGGAAGCTCTAAAGGCTTTCTAGAAGATTAAGGATGCATTGATCCCAGCACCAATCCTACGACCACCCAAATGGTCCATTGAGTTCCACGTGCATACGGACGCATCGAAATATGCAGTTGGAACAGTCTTAACCCAGCCAAGTGAACACAAAAAGGATTTTCCAATCCAATTTGCAAGCCGACAGCTCAGTGATACCGAAATAAATTATTCAACCACAGAGCGAGAAGCACTAGCAATGATCTATGCGGTTAAGAAGCTTCAACACTATTTGATGGCCACACATTTTCCTTTTTATACGGACCATCAACCCTTGCCATATCTCGTTAATAAAACTTGCAACACCAGGAGAATCACCAGATGGGTCTTGTTGTTGTTGGAATTCGATTTTCGGATAGTAGTTCGCAAGGGAAAACAACACTACATGGCAGATCATGTGTCATGAATCAAGGGAAAGGAGATTGCAACCCAACCCGACGATGAGCTGCCGACAAATGGGCTGCCGACATTGTTGAATATCTAATGCAGGGCCAACCAGACAAATCACTACCAAAGGCGGAACAATGGAAATTGATCTTGAAAGCTAGACCTTATCAGCTGATTGCCGGCCAGTTGTACCGAAGAGGTCCAGACGGAATTCTTTGGCGGTGTATTCTTTCTCATGAGACCACCCAGATCATTTCGCTTTCACATGAAGGCATGGGTGGAGGTCATTTTGCATCTGACATTACAGTTCGCAAGATCCTGCAATCAAGATGTTGGTGGCCAACGATTCATAAAGATACAGAGAAATACTTGAAAAAGTGCGATGTGTGCCAAAGGGCAAGAAGACCAACGAGATTGAACTATGATCTACTGCACCCAGTCTTAGCCCAAGCACCGTTCGAAAAATGGGGACTGCATTATATTGTTCCAATTCACTCTACAACAAGGAGTTCCCAGGCTCGATATATAATCGTAGCCACAAACTACCTCACCAAATGGGTCGAAGCCAAGGCAGTACGAGTAGCAGACGCTAGGACCACTGCCAAGTCCCTTTATGAAAATATCATTGTGTGCTTTGGGTGCCCGATGAAACTAGTTAGTGATCGTGGAAGCCATTTCATCAACGAGACCATCAAGGTCCTATTGGAGGAATTCTTCGTGATCCACAGAACCAGTACGCCTTATTATCCTCGTGGTAATGGGCAAGCAGAATCATCCAATAAAATTCTATGTAGTGTATTCACGAAAATAGTTGAAGCTAGCAAATCAGATTGGGAACACAAGTTGCATGCTGCACTGTGGGCATTCAGGACAACATATAAAGGGAGCACCGATCAAACACCCTTCCAATTGGTATATGGTCAGGATGCTGTGATGCCAGTAGAGTTTTTAGTTCCGTCATTAAGGATTGCCACCGCACAATGTCTTAATGAGTCCAAATCTCTTTAGCTATGCCACGAAGCTCTGCATAAACTCTGTGAAACACGCTTACTAGTTGTGCATGCACTGGTGGCTGAAAAGGAAAGACGCAAGGCTTGGCATGATCGCAGATTACAAAAGAAGGATCTTCGTTCAGGAGATCTGGTCCTGATGTATAAAACCAAGGCGATCAAGGGGAAGTTAAAATTCACGGGTGAAGGTCCTTATAGGATCAAGAAAATTCTTAATCATGGGGCCGTGAACTTAGAACAACTTGATGGGACGCCCTTTAACACACCCATCAATGGTAGCCGGTTGCAAAAGTACTGGCCACCACAGTAAGACAGATCCAGATTGGGGGTGGCACGTTACAAAAAGCTTATCTACTCAACCATTACCGCTAGATCTAAGGAGATCAAGCCAAATCAAGCTTAATCCATCAAGATTCAGCCAGATCTGGCAGGATCCGGAAAATCCATCAAGAAGGATCCAGCTCCTGATAGGGTCAAAAAGGAAGCATATCATCAGACTAACTGAGGGATCTACTACCAAGAATCCATCAGAACTTCCCTTTGACCTTCAGGAAATTTGCAAGAAAAATATAACATTTCGCTAGAATGTTGCATATTATTTTGTACATACATTCTTCGCCAATACATTTTTTCGCTCATACATTTTTTTGCCCATATATTTTAACAAAGAAAGCGACAGTCTTCGCTTCCAATATCACGCATTGTTTCATAGATTGTGTATATTATTATTTTCATAGTTCAATACTCACAAATACCGAACTGGACTTTTGCGAACTGAGTGAAGCATTTGTGTATTTTGTTTATTTTTTATTTATTTATTTATTTTTGTTTTTTTAATACTAGATACTTTATCGTTGAGTATGTACCTTCAAAAGTACGAAGGACACGCTTTCATTAAATATTGGTCTAATCCGCCGATATATCATCAATATACCAAAAATCTCAAACACTTCTGTTTTTTTGCCACGACTTTTTCATCACTCTTGCGTTCTGATGAATTTTTACGATCAAGCTCTCCTCCGCCATCACTAGTTACCATTACGAGCGTCATGGTAATTGTATTCAAAATGCACCCAAAGCCAGTTTTACCGGGATTACAACCATTAGCTATACGAGCACGAATTGAAGGACTTCTTCAATTCAATCCATCAGTAATCCTCACGGATGTGTGCCATGAGCTGATCCAAAATCTGAGTGAGACAGAGGAAGGACATATTTTTACCACTGTCCGGAATCAAGAGATAATTATTACAGAAGGATTTTACTGTCAGGCTAGGTTTGCCTATCATTAGAGGAGTTCTAAATCCAAAAAAGACCCTTTGTAAATATTCTTTTTATATTTTTTCTTAATTTTTTCTTAATTTTTTCTTACACGTGGACCAATCAAAACACTCAAATTTGAAATCTACGTATTGTAACTTTTTGAGTCCACATTTTGATTCCACACTAAAAATGGCATACCATTTTAGTGGTAAGTCCGAATTTGGCCGAGTTTCGTGCATTGGAAAGCGCTCGACAAGAGCTTTCCAATGATTTGTTACATGACATACTTCTGAGCTACGATTAAAAAGTTATGGCAAGTCAAATTTATTAATGTTATAATATTTTAATAATATAAACTACATCTTGCACGAATTCTTAAAGGATGTTTTTGGCACTCAAAACTCCTCTAATGGAACGGCAATATGCCTGTTACAAAGCCAAATTTCATCACTAAGGACGGAGTTTTTCAGGAAGAAGTTTATCTTGAGAAACGAGGATATAAACTCTCTTATATCAGAGACCCCAATCTCAAAAGCTTTGTGCGATTTGCTCTTGCTTCTATATTCTTACCGGAGCAAGAGTATACTATTTCTAAGCAATTTTGTAAGTTAGTAAAGATTAATCAGTTTTACAGGCTTGGTTTGTAGATTGGTATCATATTATGCATGTCGGTGTGTTAACTGTGCAGAAAGATATCAAAATTGCACCGGTACTGCTAGAGTTAGCCCCTTCAATTGAGGCTGAATCCCAAATGCAAGCATCAAAGGCAACCACCACAGAGGAGACATCATCATCATCAAGTCAGCACCAAGGGAGCTCGGTGAGGATGTCCTTTCCATCATCACAATATAAGCCGTCGTCCAGTACAGAAAAGAGCCGAGGAGGAGAAGAAAAAACTAAAGATGTTGTTGAGCAGGAGCAAAACCCAGAAGATCTTCCGCAGGAGCCAGCATAACAAGAAGAAGAACGAATTTCTGACATTCAGTAGGAAAGCGAAAGTGATGTCGAGACACCAATCCTTGATGAAGAATTATATAAGAAGATTTTTGGTACAATGCTATCAGACACACATGCAACTAGAGAAAGGCTCCAGGAAACTTGGCTCAAAGTATGATTCTCTCTGAGCAAACCTAATTCAGAAAAATACAGAACTGGAGGAAATCAAGACTGAGCTGTCACATAAGAGTGAAGAGCTTGAAGCAACCCAAGTAGAACTGAGCAGGAAAGACATAGCCCTCGAAGAAGCAAAAGGAAGACATGACGCTACGCTAAAGGTACTTGAAGTAATTCAAGAGCAGTCCAATGCTTTTGAAAATGAAATTTTATTGCTCAAGCACCAGATGCAGACCCTATAGTCTTCTTTGCAGGAGGAAAGACATGTACGAGCCACCTTGTAGAGTAGTAATGAGGAGCTTAGCGAAAAACTCAACAATGCCATTACCGACAAAGAGAGTGCCAAAGTAGATCAAAGGTAGCTCCAAGACTATGTTGCCCAGCTGCAGAATTCTACAGATATGCTGAGGAAAGGTAACCAAATTTATAAGAGTCAGGCCGGAGAGACAATTCTATGGCGGATAAGCATTGAAGTCACATTGGGAACCTATGTATCTCATGGCAGATACAGGATCGACCCAATAGCTTGGAAAGGTATCCAAGAAAGAATGATCTAAACCTTCTGCAATATCTGCAACCTCAGATGGTTGCATATCAGAAATTAAAAGAAGAATTGAAAGAGGCTAAGTTCCAATTGTGGAAAAGATGGATCTTGAATGGATCCAAACTCCCAAAATACTTGGCTAAGATCTTTGCACAACAAGCTACAAAAGCTAGAAATGGCAAAGCATCCTAATGCTACCTTTGATACACATGTACTTGACAAAGCATTCAAGAGACAAAAGAAGCTAATAAAAAGTAGTGATGGCAGCAAAAAACAATAGCATACCAGCCCTACAACAATAGCCTACCACTTTTGGAAATCTCTTAAGATCATACACAAAAGCTTGAAGACAATACACAAAGCAATGCTCTCAATGGAGGAAAAAACTATGACAATGATCTATTGATCTCTCTCAACAATACAATAAGTTTCTCCAACCTATTCTCCACAAATTTCAACCTAATATAGGTGAGAGAGATGACTCTCTCTCCTCTCTCTAGAACTTAGGACCCAATTTAGGACACCAGTAGTCTAAAATAGCCAATTTTGGCCTATATGTCCAAATAACATGATTTTGGTGTCATTTCAAATGTCCTGAAGTTTGAGATTTCTTCAATATGAAATATATACTAAAATAAAAGTATCTAGGCCTTTTTCACACATGTGAAAGGTTAGATCCAAAACTGTGTACCAAAATTGCCAATTTAGGCCTCAAACTAGCTAGGAAATGTTGACAATTTTCACACTCCCTCTTCAACTTAACTTGCTAGTTTTACAACACTACTTTGCTCCAACCTAAGAATGATCTCCATCATGATAATAGATCTCTTCTCAAGTGTTCTGATATGTACAATATGAAGTACAACATAATTGATATAGATAATAGTGTCCATATAGGATGCTTCACTATTTCGTACAAAAAATTTAACATAGAATGGTGAACAAGATACATGTAAAAGAGCATAGAATCATAATAAAAGGATTTCTCCATGTATCATTGCAAAAGAACAACTCATAAAATCAATTCTCTAAGTAATCCACGATCCTGCCATTAAGAAGATCTCATCATTGCTTGATTTTAGCCTTTCACTATAGTTAGTGAAAACAATGTCACCATCATAAACCAAAAGATAGATTTCTACAATTCTATCCAACATGAAGTAGAGTAGATGAAGTTGAGTATCAAACCTAATCAAACCAGCCCATTTGAGTTCAAACCAAACCTCAATGAGCTCACCAATGAGATCTTCCTTTCCTTGAAGAAATTGCCACTTGAGTTGCTCCATGTAGTCTTCTTCATCCAACCTTTTGCCATCTTGATCATGGATGAACACTCCACCACAATCATAACATCCTTTGAGTTGATTAATAGATATGCCTTGGATCTTCCCAAGAGTCACCCTTCATTTGCCCTTTCCTTCACAAGACTCACTCTTAATGATCACACCACAAAAGTTAGCAATCTCCCTCTTGATAGTTGCATCATAAGAAATGGAAGAATCTCGAACATTAGAAGCCATGAGAAGAATAAATAGTACCTTCAATATAAGAATGATTGAAGTACTTTTTCCTGTCAAACCTGGACTTCTAATCAATGATATAGGTAATGATAATGAACCCTCACTATCATTCACAAAATCATCATTCAAAGTACATCCTACTTTGAACACTTCACGTTCATCTCTCCCTTTTGACTGGAGATCTTCCTCACCAAGTCTCATGATAGAACCTTTTGATCTACTTTCTTTATGAATACATGTGACACAACTTGTTGCACAAATGACTTTCTTGGACTCATCACATAAAGATGCAAAAGAAACTTTTTCTTGAAACATGCTCAAATCATCATCTTTTTCCAAATGAGTAAATGAGTCAATAGCAACAACCATTTCCAAAGAAGAGTTTTCATCACCTCCATTGATGAAGTTAGATCTCTTCTTACCTTTTCCATTTTTGCACTTGCCATGTAGTTCCATTGGAGAGCCACCAAGACTTGGAAATCTATGAGTAGAAGAGTTCATACATGATACTAATTTAGCACCACATGACTCCATTTGACTAGTAGATAGCACTAGTCCATCTTTAAGATCCAATGGATCCAAAACATTGATCATAGATTCACCAAATGTTGCCAAGTTAGCACAACAATAACTATCTCCAAGAAGCTCATTAGATCTCAACTTAGATCTAGCATAAAGAAGCTCTTTAGACTTTGCATAAGATCTACCAATCTTATTGATGCTAGGAATTGACTTTTGAAAGTTGAGAGAACCACCAACATCCATTTCATTCCTCTTGTTGGACATAACAAATGCATCATGCTTGTAAAGTCTACCTTGTCTATTGCCCCTAGCAATCGAGACATCTCCCTTAGTAATGAAGCAAACATCTCCAACAAACTTTGTCTTGTACCCCTTCTTTAACATTTGACCAACACTTAGCAAATTCCTTGAAAGTGAAGGAATGTAAAGAACACCATCAAGCCTTGCAATCCTATTAGTAGAAAGACAAATAGGAATTGAGCCAATACCTTTGATCATACACTCACCACCATTTGGCATGTGAACCACTTTCTTGGTTCCAGCATAAGAATCAAAGAAGTACAGAACTCCTTGTGACTAGTCATGTGTGAACTGGATCCACTATCTACCCACCATGAATCCTTGTAACTTCCATTTGACATTAGACTTGAAGAACACATCGTGAGAGAATCACAAGAATCTAGATCCTCATTAGAAGTACAAAAGCTGTTTTGCTTGCTACCTTCATTACTTTGCTTCTTATGACATTCATTTCCAAAATGACCTTTTACCCCACAATAAAATCACTTGAACTTTGACTTATCTTTCTTTCTAAAAGAAGAAGAAGAGGAGGAGAAAGAGTGATCATCATGATCCGAGTTATCACCTTTAGACCATTTCCCTTTGCCTTTACCTTTGCCTTTGACTTTGCCTTTTGTGAAGAAAGCCTCTTCACCTTTGGCAAGACTCTTTGAATGACAAAACTTTGCACAAGGTTAGCATGTTCATCTAGCAAACCATTCAACATAACTTGGACTATTTCACCATCTTTTATGCTTTCATCAATGCATGCTAGATCATCACTTAAGGACTTAACCTTCAAGACAAATGCATGAGCACTTCTCCCTCTCTTTGTCTACTAGAAAATATTTGCCTCCTTAGGGTCAATACCCTAGATGTGGACTTTGATTCAAAGAGTTTCTTCAAGGCATTACATGCCTCACTTGCACTTTGACACTTACCAACTTCCTTGAGAAGTTCATTGGTAACATTCATTTTAATGATATGAAGAGCCCTTTTAGCCTTCTTATTGAACCTTTTTTGCTCTTGAACTGTGGGTGGTCTCTCTTCAGTTCCTGCAACTATGTCCATGAGTTCATTCAACTCAAGTAAGGACTCCATCCTCACTTTCCAAGTAGAGTAGTTTGATGAACTCAACCTATCATTAGTTTCTAACATGATCCCACCATTGGAAGCCATGAATATAATGATTCTTCAACTTTTAGGCTTTGTCCTAATGCACCTAGCACTCACTTTCCTCTCAACAAATGATGGATAAGGAGATCTCATAAGATCTAGGACCCTAAAACACTTCTATCTTGAACCTGGCTGGTTTCCAAGGAGAGATGACTCTCTCTCCTCTCTCTAGAACTTAGGACCCAATCTTAGGGAACCAATAAAATAGCCAATTTTGGCCTATATGTCCAAATAACATGATTTTGGTGTCATTTCGAAGGTCCTAAAGTTTGAGACTTCTTGAATATGAAATGTATACTAAAATAAAAGTATCTAGGCCTCTTTCACACGTGTGAAAGGTTAGATCCAAAACTATGTACAAAAGTTGCCAATTAAGGCCTCAAACTAGCTTGGAAATGTTAACAATTTTCACACCAATCGAGCCAAATCCAAAATTTTGAAGAGGAAGAACCCGTCCAGCGCCAGAACCAGTCTACGTAGACAGATGAGCCAGCCAAATCTACATCAGAGAAGGCCGTCCAGACAAATATTATTCTTAAGCAAATCCAAAAAGATCAAGAGGTGCAAATTGACCCTGAGGATGGTGACTTAGCCAATAGCAATCAGAGACACAGCTGCTGCAGACCAACCAACAACGCTAGCAATCATTCCACAGCAGACTGAAGTGTCACACAGTGGAGCTGTTGCGAGGAAGAACAAGGTAGTGTATTCACTACTAAAGATAGAATTACAGACATTCCAGCAAGAACTAACATGTTTTCTTCCACTTTTTTGTAGTCCAGAACTCCAATGGAGAATGGATTACATTTTTTTACCTAAACTTTTTGGTTATACAAAAGAACAATGGGAAAGCCCTTGGACTTTTTCTAACCTAAACACTTTTTGGGCCAAACTAACAATGCACCAAAAAGGTATCCTTGCTCAAGTTCAATGGAAAAACTAACTATATCCATGTTGTCATAGGATCTCTGTACATATATATATTTTAGAATATCTAAAAACATTTGAAAACAATATTTTTTCAGCTTTGGATGAGTATCGAAATAAGCTAGACTCAATTAACTTTTTTGATGTTAAAGAAGTCAGCTGTTATTCCCTGATCTGTGGGAAATCTACACAGATTGGGAAGCTAACTATTCTCATTATTTGGAAAAAGTCAAAGCAAATAATATACTTCGCTCCACTAATCCAATAACCATACCCTACCATACTTACAATTATGTAAATTTGCTTCTCTTATTTCATATGCCCTCTTGTCCATTCAACAATTGTACATTAAAGAAAATTTTTGAGAATATACATATGCAGCCCTCTCACTAATTGTTCCTTCTGCTGAGATGTCTGAAATCTTGTCCGAGAATAGTTGGTACACTCATCTTGAGAATAATACATTGATCGATAACCCTCTTGCACCATTGGAAAATCAAGGAATGGGAGATTATCCGAGTCTATTTTACATCAAAATTGTGCGGCCTTTTCAAGCCGATTTCTTTATATTATCAAGCTTAGTACAAAAATCAAGCTGATTTTTTATGTCAAAAATTTGACTAACATTGACAACTCTCAATGAGTCGCATGGTCCCCATGCGGCAGACCCAAAATTTCTAGTTTTCAGTTTGTATCCTTGTAATTTAAAAATATTTCAAGTAGCAAATAATATAAAAATATATAAATGAATTTAAAAACTTCATGTCAAAAAAGTTCGAAATTCATATATAAAAATGATAAAATAGTCATTGACGTCTTTGGATTTTCTAGAAGAACCTCAATAGAGAGAATGACAACCTCTTCAACAATTTCTTCTACAGTGACAACATTATAATCTTGAACTAGGACACTTGCAAAGTCCTCTATGTCACCCACTTTCCCACTAGCAGGAGGTTGTAGTTCTTTTGACAGAGGAATTACAGAATCTTCATCATCTGTCGACTTTTCTACCTCAGTTAATTCAGCTGACAAAACTGGGATGGATTTCATTCATATTTTTACAAATTCTACTAAGCTATAATCTAATTCTATAGCAGCAGCATGTCTGCCATTTTGCACATCGCATGCGCTTGTAGTGTCACTTCCGCTAAACAAATCAAAAACCGAATCTGTTGGGTGTGAAAAAATTTCAATATTAATTATTGTGGCTTTTGATAAGGACAAGCCACGGAACCTATCATCGAATATTCCAATTTTTTTGTGACTGTTGAAAATTGGAACAAGTTTCCAAAGCTAGTCAGGTTGGTGATGTTGTAATGCAGCATAGAACATTTGCCATCCAATGAATAATATATAACTGATGATTATGTATTCAATTTCATTGCACAGTCGTGCACCACCAACACTGCGAACATTGGGCTTGTACCTATAAAAAGAAAAGTAAATTATTATTTTAAACAATGATCTATGCTAAGCATAGAATATATAAAAATTAAAACAAATAAAGGTAAGTTTTAAAAAAGTTAAAAATGTATCAGATAGAATTTTCAATCCCAGCATGGGGGATGTCTGCAATGCAAAGAGTGTAGGGTCTTTTCTTTTAAAATTTTGAAATTTCCCTATAATCTCCTTCTTCCACAGTGTAAAAACATGGTTGATCATCGACACATTTTGGGAAGTATGTCTCTGTTGAATCCTCCTCGACAATAGTCTCACCTCGTGCCAATCTTTCTCTATCTCTTTTCTCTACCTTCGCTTTTAAAATATGTTGTCTAAACTAATCAGAAAGGACTTTATTTTTTTTGTTTCAGTAGACTGAAAGAAGAGAGAATGCAACTATGCTTAGCATAGGATGTTAAGCAAGGTAAAATGAAGAATGCAACTATGCTTAGCATAGAATGAACATAATAAATAATTAAAAAATTAAATATATGCTAAGCTTGAGATCCTAGCTTAAAGAACACAATTCTTTGCTTAGCATATGATATGAATGTTCGAAATAAAAAATTAATATACTTCTATGCTAAGCATGAGTAAAGTGAAAACCTGGAGGGCTTCAGTTTTACTTTTCAGAGGATAAAGCCTTTGGCACTCCTCAAAATCTATACAATTTAAGCCTGTTACCATGGCCTCTTGAACTTTCATGAATAATTTATGCATGTGATATGAAAAAAAATTAGTGATTAATATCACAAAAAAATATAAAAAATTGCAATTAGTATCAAGAAATGTTATTTAAAAACAAAACAAAAAATCTGACCTCTAAAATTTCTTGCCCATTTCAGCAAAGGAGAGTTGACCATCAGCAACCTTCGAGAGGACATTGATTACCAGCTCGGAGGAATTTATTTCCTGCATATTTTTCCACTCAGAAATACCCATCTCTGTTGGTATAGGTTTTAATGTGGGAGTTGTGGCAACAACCTTTTTTTTGGATTTTGAACCTCTTGGTTGGCCCTTTATTTTGAAATTTTTCCATTTGTCAAAAAATTTATCTACAAGAGCCCACACTTAAAAAAATAGCATTAAGAAGACAATATTTTTAAAAAATTTGGAAATTTCATTTATTAATTTTAAAAACCTTGGAGCCAAATATTTCATGCTAAACATTGTAAAGCAATTACCTAAATTAAAAACTTTTGAACCAAACATTCTCTGCTAAGCATAGTAAAGTAATTACTTGGCCAGTGCAAAATGCAAGATGATAAAAATTATCATATTTAATAAGCCTCTACGTCGGATTCTTAGAATCAAATGACAGGCCTGTTTCTTAGGCACAAAGTGCTTTCAGCTCCAATGATTAAAATTTTTAGCTTTGGAAACTCTGACAAATTCTTTGTGAAAAATCTAATCCTCTGGAAGATTGTCATTTTCATCCTATAGTCTTGGTCAATGTTATGGTCTCAGGCAAGAAGTTTAGCTTTTTGCAGTGTCAACCTAGCAAAAGCAATGGCACTAACAGTTCAGAAAGAAGCTACATGAGAGTACTCATGGGACAATTGATTTCTGGCTTATAAACTATGAATGCCTCCCAAAATAAAAAAAAAATGATAAGAATCTGAAAAAGAAAAATCAAAATTGGAAACAAATCTACATTCAGCCAGATCTACCAAAACAATAAAATGTGTAACAATTGCTTGCGTATGATCTTTAAATTTAATTTTTAAATTATGTACATGTGTGTCATTAGGCTCTCGAATCTCCATTGGTTGATCTCTAGTGGATGGATCAATAGGAAGTCGATCGCACTGGTCTATATCCAAAATTAATGTAGTTTCTCTATTTTTTTGCTGTAGCTAGGATAAGAAAACCATTGGCATTCACTCTATAGTGATATCTCTTGATTGGATCTCACGAACTGTGGTATCAAAGGCTATGATGTCTATGAGAGCGGGTCCTAGAATGTGTATAACTAGATAGTATCGGTGTGGACTGACCAGATGGTCCCTATCCATGTTTACATTGTAGATATCTTACGTACTTATCTTATAGACTGTCCGAAGGTGGCATGGTTACTTGTGGCATGCGCGCTTACTAAGGCTTTGTTTGAGCATTGTAAGCTGGGTTTCTCGTGGACCTTGAATGACACTCCTGATAATTGAAATTAAATAATCACTAAGTGTTGTTGGGATAGCCTCATTGGCGGGGTGCCACTAATGACAAAATTTCCAGAATTCACACGTGTGGGGAATGTCCTCAAGAGTGACTGATCTTAATTAAGCTTTGTGATTGGCACTATAACCTGATTCTAGATTGATTAACAAAATCTAGTTCAGAAGAAATGGCTAATCCACAATCTAGCATGCTAATCAACAAAACATAATAGCAATGATCAAAGAATGAAAAAATACAAGATTTCAATGTATGAGCATTAGCCTCAACACGAGTTAGAGAGAGAGAGCTAGAGAGATAACAAGCAATATTTGCTTAGATCCAAAATGACATGAGATAGCTACAAAACTTTGGTTCTTCATAATTGATTGTGTGGAGAGCTACACATATTTATGGAGATTGAGGTAGCTCGAGGTAGAACCATATCTATCCATTCCAAAATGACATCTAGAGTCTATGTGACATTTGTCACTTGTCATGCATGAAATTCTACCAACTTTTTACAAGTGTACTAGTTCTAACTAGAAATGTCCAAATCATCATGCATGTGTCCATTAAACTTTGTGCATGCCTTGCATGTCACTATGGATCACTTACAATTAATGCATGTGAGTTGCCACGAGTTTCTACAAGCATAATCATGCTAATTCTATGTCTACAAACTATATGCAAGTTGCATTTATCAAACTAGATAATACATAACCATGTAGCTCGAGTTCTATGTAGGCCAAACTTGGCATTTTGCATGAATGAGCTATATACTTGCATGGTACAACATTTGTAGCAAGCCAAGAAATCAATATGGATTGTTTTTCAATTTTAACCTCCTCCTAAAAATGATCTATATTGATTTGAACATGGATCTTGGTATAACTCCAAGGTTGGCTCTATGCTTGTTGAAGGAACTTTTGCCCAAAGGTTTGGTGAGCATATCTACAATGCAAGATGATGTGTCGATGTGCTCCAATTTGATTTTACCTCCAATGAGCTTCTCTCTCACGAAGTGATGTGCAACTTCGATATGTTTGGTCCTTGCATGGAATATTGGGTTGTTGGCAAGGGCTTGAGCTAAAATGTTATCACACATGATCATAGGTATATTTTCTTCCATAATTATCTTTAGCTCCACTAGTAACCTCTGGATCCAAAGCACTTCCTTTGTTGTTGTAGTGAGCGCCTTGTACTCAGCTTCACATGATGAGAGTGATACAGTATCTTGCTTTTTGGAAAGCCACGATATCAAGTTTCCTCCAAAATATATGACATAAGCACTTGTAGATTTCCGATCTGCTCTATCACTTGCAAAATTCGAGTCAGAATAACCAATAATAAAAAGATCTTCACTTTTATATAATAAACCAAAATCAAAAGTTGAAGATATATATCTAAGCACTCTCTTGGCCTTTTTCCCATGATAAATTGAAGGATTTTGCATAGCCTGGCTCAACTTATGAACACTAAAGCTTATGTCAGGTCTAGTTATTGTGAGCCAAATTAAGGAGCCTATAAGACTTCTAAAAAGTGTGATGTCCTCAAAGGATCTTTCATCACCTTTGTAAGAGTCCTTTACATTTTGCTCCATAGGTGTTTCTATACTCTTACAATTCAACATATTGAACTTTTTTAATATTGAAAGAGCATACTTAGACTGACATATGAAAGCTTTATCTTTAAGAAAGTCAATCTCTAGTCCTAGAATATAGTGTATTTTTCCAAGATCTTGCATCTTGAACTCTTTTCCAAGTGCAATCTTGGTTTCCTCAACTAACTTGATACAACTTCATGTCAGAATGATATCATCAACATAAATAAGAAGGATGACAATATCTTTATCAAAAAACTTGACATATAAGGAAGGATCATAGTTACTAAGATTAAATCCTAGTGACTCAAGAAAGGTGTTAAGTCGAGAATACCATGACCTTGGGGCTTGCTTTAATCCATATAAACTTTTGCAGAGCAAGCAAACTTTTCCCTCATCATGGATGAACCCAATAGGTTGGTCCATATAGATCTCTTCTTCTAGATAGCCATTTAGAAATGCATCAAAACATCTAGTTGAAGAATTTGCCAATTGAAAAAACAAGCAAGAGAAATTATGATTCTAATTGACACCATCTTTGCAACTGGGGCAAAGGTCTCCTCATAATCAAGTCCATATACTTGAGCAAAGCCTTTAGCACAAAGCCTAGCCTTGTACTTGTTGATTGTGCCATCTTGATTATACTTGACTCGAAAAACCCATTTGCAACCAATGGTATGCTTGTTGGATGGAAGATCCACAAGCTCCCATGTATTATTGGCCATCAAAGCATCATATTCTTCCTTCATGGCAAGATACCATTCTTTTGGGTTGATAGCATCATATACATCCTTTGGCTCCTCATGAGAAATAAAATAGGCACAATTAGTGGAGTTGATTTCCACTTGCTTTTCTCTATCTTCATAAGTAAGCCTTCTAGGCTCGGATCTTTCTCTTTGAGATCTCCTTGGTGCAAAAATTTGAGGTGACTCCTCCTCAAATATCGGCCCCATCTCTCCATGATGATCCTCAAGGGTGATGATTGGAGTATCTTTATGAGAATCTTTGAACTCGGCCTTCTCAAGAATGTATTTTTGATCTTCATGGAATATCACATCTTTACTCTCAATTGTAATTGAGGCAGAGGGAACATAGATCCTGTAAGCTTTCTTGTTGGATGCATATCCAACCATGTGTGAAAGTACTGTACTTTAGGACCATAAATGGATCTACAAAAGATCCACAAGAGTGATTGGATGCTTGCTTAACAATCTATCAAAAAACTAGACACAAAAAAGTTGATCTAGATTGGCAATTTGACAAACAACAATAACAATCAAAAGCATTGATAAACATTGAAATCCGAGCCCACACGTGTGTAATACAGGCTGTAGTACGGCCTTCAACCTGAGAAACAAGTACAAATTGATTTGGTTTCATTTGGATCACAAAAACTCAATGTACATAGTGAACTAGCTTGAGATTGCCAATGAGCTCCAAAAATTTTCTATCTTCTCACTATGGAGAGAGGGAATACATAGCAAATTCGACTTCCTTCTTGAAGTTAGGTGGATTTCCAGCATGTAATAATGAAGTTAACTCACTCTCCTTGACCTAAAATGAAACCCTAGTCTATTTCCTAGAGTTATGCTTGGTAGGTAGCTAGTTGGTCAAATTTTCACCTTAAACTTAGGTGTAGGTCCTATAAAGTAGGGATGACCACCAAATAGACATGACCAACTCTCTTGACTTGACCCAACCTACATTAGGATGGGTTTCCCATGTGGCATCATGGCCTCACATGTGTGGGACCCACTTGTGTACACAATTTACACTATTCTACATGGTTTTTCATCAAGCTAGATTTGCCAATTTTTGGCAATTCTTCACACTCCTCATCAAATTTAGCTTGATCTATTTACAACTCTCTTTATAGATCAATGAAAGCTTTTAGAAGTGTCTAAAAAATCCAGCTACAAAGAAGGAACTTTTGAGACTCCAATAGAGAATGATGTCCATGAAGGATCTTTCACCACCTCTTAGAGGATCCCTTACAAGATGTTCCATAAATGTGTCTATATACATGTAGCACACTTCAAAACTAAACATCATGCCAAGCCATGGATTCCAAGGCATTTTGTGCACTTGAAGATACATCAATTAAAATATTAAGTGCATAAATAATGTTGCCAAAGACAACTTGTCTTGCTTGATCCATATGATTGAGCCTAGATGGCTCCATCTTGATACTCAAGGTTCTTCTTGGAGTCCTCGGGTCTTGAGCTTGCTCCTCCACTTGACTTGACTCCAAACCATCAATGAATTGAATAAGGTGTTGATCCAAAGGTGCTTCTTCAAGTTTACAGATCTTCCACTCTTGAAAGATCACATTTCCACCATTGACAAATTCTTTGGCTGAAAACGAGTAGATTCTACAATCTCTACTTGAAGAGAAAAACACTACCATTATTCCTATCATTGAAATAGGATAACCTTTGGTCCTTACATTGGAATGATCATGCTCAAAGCATGTGGACCCAAAGATTTCCAATACAAATGATGTTTCATCTTTTATGACACTATTCAAACTATTACAAAAATAGTTATCCAATGAAATTGCTTTATTAACAACAAATGTAGATTTCAAAGCATCCCATTTCATTGTCTTGTCATACAAAGTAATAAACACCATGAATCTTAAAGGTAAGAAACAAGTCACCTCATGTCTACTAATACTTTCCAAAAAGTATTCAAAGATAGTAGACTCTCCAATGCTCACCACCCTTGCAAGATGCACACTTGAATGGACAATTTGCATGCAATTTGATGACTCGGACATTGTCATTAAGGACTCCTTTGGAACTCTCATGCTTTGAGGCTGATCCTCAAGATCTTCCTCCTTTTGATGCTCCTCCTCAATGTAAGCAAGATCACACTTTGCCAAGATCTCCTCTTGAGTGATCTCCTCTTTTGCCAAGCTCATTCTTTCAAAAGCAACACTAGCTTCCAACTTAAACAATCTTCCATGTTTAAATCCCTTTGCAATGCAAACATCATTCTTCAAGATGAAGCAAACACCATGCTTAAAGTGGACATCCAAACCACTTTCTAAGAGTAGACCAACACTAAGCATATTCTTGGTGATTGATGGTACATAAAGGACATTTTTTAGATCCATGCATTTTGAGGATTCTAGATACAAAGAGATGGTGCCAACACCATCTATCCTACACTCTTCATCATTTGCAGTAAAGACAAACTTTTTAGCATCATTGAAAGAGTGTAAGGTTGAGAAAAAGTCCTTTTCACAAAACATGTGGGAGCTAGCCCCACTGTCGATCCACCAATTGTCTCTTGAATTGCCATTGCTTGTTGGTGAGGATGTAGATGCCATCAATAATACATCTACTCCATCATCCTCCTCCTCCTTTGCAAGGTTTCCTTGTTTGTCTTCCTCCACTTGTGCTCTTAGCCTCTTGTACCATTCAGATGCATAATGCCCCTTCCTTCCACAAAAGAAGCATTTTTGCTTTGACTTGTCCTTTGAGCTTGATGCATCATCCTCTTCTTTGGCCTCCTTTGGATGCTTCTTCTTTCCATTGGTCTTCTTTTTGCCCTTGAATGAGAAATTGGCTTTCTCATCACCATCCTGCAACGACAAGGAACTCATCCTAGATTTTGCATGGAGCATCCTACACTCTTCAGCCACTAATACACTGTGAAGTTTTTTTATAGTTGGCAAAGTGTCTTGGATGGCAAAACTTTGGACCAAATTTGCAAAGTCATCTCCTAGACCATTAAGGACAATTTGTACAAGCTCTCCATCATGAATCTTCTCTCCAATGGAAGCCAACTCCCTATTTAGAGACTTGATTCTGGGTACATAATCTTGTGCACTCTCCTCACTTCTCTTCATGCTTTGCAAAATCTGATTTCTAAGCATGAGTACTCTTGAAGTGTTACTAGATTCATAGATTGATTTTAAAGACTCCCAAGCCTCTTTAGCACTAGTACATGCTGATACTTCTCTCAACAAATCATTGCTCACATTCATCTTCACACAATGAAGTGCAAGCCTAGATATCTTCTTGTATCTAACTAACTCCTGTGCACCTAGAGGTTCATCTTCATCTTCAATCAAGAACTCATGAAGGTCTTGGAGCACCAAGAGTGACTCCATCCTAACCTTCCAAATAGCATAATTTGTAGAATTCAATCTCTCACTAGCTTCTAGAAGGTATGCTCCAGCAGATCCCATTTTACTAGTGACTTCTACAACAAGAAATAGATTTGATTGACTTGAAACTCACAAAGGTCTCACACTTGCAGTGTTTCACTCAAATTTGATTTCTAATCCAACAAATGGACTTATAATCACAGTTCTATCACTCCCTCACAAAGCTGGAATGAAGATAAGATGAAGTGAAAACTACTTTCAAACAAATCTTGCCAAGAAATGGATTTGATTGTCTCTAGAAACTCACTAAGGTCTCTCTCTTGTAGTTTTTCACTCAAATTAAATTTCTAATCCAACAAATGGACTTATAATCTCAGTTCTAGCACTCCCTCACAAAGTTGAAATGAAGATAAGATGATGTAAAATCTACTTACAATCAAATCTTGCCAATTTTGGCTATTTTTGGACAAAAAAATGACTTAATCTCTTTCTTCCTTCTTGGTGTACTTTCAAGACCTGTTTTTAACCTTAATAGGACTTGAACTCAGCCTAGATTAATTAGATTCCATGAAACAAATCCAAATCTAATCAATGGCAAATGATCTTGGTAGATTATCCTAGGATCTCCACCAAAAATTACACCAATAGCTCACAAATTGAATTTTTTTGAATCAAATGAATATCATGCATTAAATGCAGGTTCAGAGGTGCCCACACATGTGGACAGTATGGATTTGGACCCCTACCAAGTTTGGGATCAAATCTCCTCACCAAAATCAAGATTCTAGCTTGCCCTCTCAATACTAGTTTTTAGCACCAAAACTTGCTAAAAATGGATTTGCATTAGATCAATGGCTTATGCTCTTGTACTTGGCTCTGATACCATGTGAAAGTACTGTACTTTAGGACCATAAATGGATCTACAAAAGATCCACAAGAGTGATTGGATGCTTGCTTAACAATCTATCAAAAAACTAGACACAAAAAAGTTGATCTAGATTGGCAATTTGACAAACAACAAGCATTAACAATCAAAAGCATTGATAAACATTGAAATCCGAGACCACACGTGTGTAATACAGGCTGTAGTACGGCCTTCAACCTGAGAAACAAGTACAAATTGATTTGGTTTCATTTGGATCACAAAAACTCAATGTACATAGTGAACTAGCTTGAGATTGCCAATGAGCTCCAAAAATTTTCTATCTTCTCACTATGGAGAGAGGGAATACATAGCAAATTCGACTTCCTTCTTGAAGTTAGGTGGATTTCCAGCATGTAATAAGGAAGTTAACTCACTCTCATTGACCTAAAATGAAACCCTAGTCTATTTCCTAGAGTTATGCTTGGTAGGTAGCTAGTTGGTCAAATTTTCACCTTAAACTTAGGTGTAGGTCCTATAAAGTAGGGATGACCACCAAATAGACATGACCAACTCTCTTGACTTGACCCAACCTACATTAGGATGGGTTTCCCATGTGGCATCATGGCCTCACATGTGTGGGACCCACTTGTGTACACAATTTACACTATTATACATGGTTTTTGATCAAGCTAGATTTGCCAATTTTTGGCAATTCTTCACACCATGATCCCTTTAACATAATTAGGATCATCTCTTTTCCTTGCTTCCAAGGGCATATTTACAAAGCAAGTACAACCAAAAACTCTAAGGTGATCTACCTTAGGTTTTTTCTGAAACAAGACTTCAGAAGGTGTTTTTCCAGCAAGAGCATTGTGAGGTAATCAGTTGCACAAATAGTTTGCACAATTTATAGCTTCACCCCAATATTCAATAGGCAAAGAAGCTGCTACTCGAATTGCTTTAGCACATTCACATAAAGATCTATTTTCCTCTCAGCTACTCCATTTTGGGATGGAGAATAGGCACAAGAAAATTCTCTCTTTATTCCTTCACCTTCACAATAATTATGAAACTTGTTGGAGATATATTCACCTCCTCCATCGCATCTTAAAGCTTTAACTTTGCAAGAAAACTGTTTTTCTACATAAGCTTTTAAGATAAGGAAGTGATAAAAAACCATAGCCTTTGAAGAAAGTAGATACAACCAAGTGTACCTAGTAAAGTCATCAATAAAGGTGACAAAACATGTTGCACCACCAATACTTTTAGAAGAGGAAAAATGTACATCTGAATGTATGAGTTCCAATGGATAAGTAGTCTTTATAAAAGACTTCTAATATGGCTTTCTGTGTGACTTTGCAATGGCACAAGTCTCACAAGGCTTGAAATCTTTAGAAAGAGATTTTGGAAGACCAATAGCCTTCTCCTTCTTAACCATAGAAGACATAGATGTAAAGTTAGAATGCCCCAACCTTCTATGCCACAGCTCCTCCTTAGATAACAAAACAACTTCACAAAGGTTTGCATTCTCATAAGAATTCAACTTAAAAATTCCACCACATCTAATTCCATCAGCAAGGATCTCATCTTTTCTCTTCATAAAACAAGTATTGGGGTTGAACTTTACATCACAACCATTATCAAGCAACTTTCCCACACTAATTAAGTTCTTTGTAAGTTTTGGAATGAAAAGAACATTAGAAAGTGCAAGAACTTTTGAAGAAGCAAGTTTCAATGGAATGTTGCCAATTCCTTCTATTGGACACTCATAATCATTAGCTATGTAAATAGATCTCTTGAGTCTTTTGAAAGGTAAGGCTGAGTCAAATGACTCCTTTGAACATCACATATGTGAAGAGGCTCCACTGTCTATGTACCAAGCTCCATCTTTCTTGAAAGGTGATGAAGAAAAACTGGACACCATAAGTGATCCTTCTCCATCACTTGCAATAGAATCTTCTTCAATCTCTTTGAAGAGATTAGCTTGCTTGAGTTGGTTTTTCTTCTTAAAGCAATTAGAGGCATAGTGCTCCTTTTGCCACAGAAGAAGCACTTCACTTTCGTCTTCTTGGTTTTTGAGTTAGAGGGATGAGATGTTTCATCCTCTTCACCATCTTGATCTCGATCTTTGGCTTTGTCTTTGTTGTATGCTTGAGAGAATTGGTTCTTACTCCTTCCTTTCTGCATGCCTTTGACAAAGAGGGCTTTGTCACTTCCACCATGTTCAAGTTTGTTCATCCTGGAGAGTTTATAGCTTTGTCTAGATTCTTCAGAAATAAGAATTCCTTGGAGAGTTTCTAGATTAGATAACTCCTCCTTAATAGCAAAAGACTGAACAAGATTATCATAGTTATCTGTCAAGCCATTCAGTATGACTTGAACTAGCTCAACTTGGTGAATGGTAACACCAACACAGGAAAGCTCTCTATGTAAATCTTTAACTCTCAAACATAGTTAGATGCACTCTCTTCACTTCTTTGGAAACTTTGGAAAATATGATTCCTAAGAGTGAGTATTCTAGAAGTATTCTTTGCCTCATAGATGGTCTTTAGTGCATCCCAAGCTTCTTTGGCTGTAGTGCAAGATCCTATCTCTCTCAAAATTTCATTAGATACATTCATCTTAATGAAATGTAGAGCCATTCTAGCTCTCTTCTTATATTTAGAAATTTCAACCTGTGCTTGAGGCTCCTCCTCAAAACCAAGCACAATATCCATAACATCCTGGAGAATCATAACAAACTCCATTCTTAACTTCCAAATTGAGTAATTAGAAGTGTTTAGTCTCTCACTGGCTTCTAGAAGATATCCTCCCTAAGATGCCATTATAATGAAAACTTCTTAGTTATTGGATTGAAATATGTTTGAGCTTGTTCCTATCAGACTTAGAGTTGTTGCTCTCTTTCACTATAGGTATTTGCAAGGTTGAACTACCTTCCTATGTGAAACACTTGCAACTATATATGAGATGAATCTCAAATATTCAACAAGACAAGTTATCTAGATCAGACACAAAAAGTGGTTTGAGACACTGTGGCTGGTTTGAATCCTACTTTTGGCACATGTGAAATGCTTCAAAAGAAAACACTATTGACACTCAAAAGGCTCAAAGGGTGTTCAAATACTTCAAATCAGTCTTGATCTACAATTTCTTGTGCTGGATGCTCAAAACAATGGATTCAGAACAAAGTATAATTGAATCAAATCAAAATGCTGTCACTCGGATTTTGGACCTATCCCTATCCTCTTTAAGAGCTTATAACTCTTGCTAGACACATCAAATTGATTTGATTTCAATTTATATGGAAAGTACAGATCAAATGCTTTCCATCAAGCTATAACACTACTATATTTGGATCTATAAGTAAGGAGAACAAAGGGACTGAAAAAATTTGATTTTCACACGTGCGGAATTCCAGAATTCCGTACTTCCTCAATTCAGGTCTAAAAATTCAGTTCAAGTCCGATTTGATCCAAATACACTTCAGAGAAGGGATAGAAAAAGTGCAAAACTGCTTTTTTGCTCGATTTAGCTCTCAGTTTCTTGTACAATCATAGTTGTTAGCATGCAAAGCTTAGTGTGGCTCTGATACCATGACAAAATTTCCAAAATTCGCACGTGTGGGGAATGTCCACAAGAGTGACTGATCTTAATTAAGCTTTGTGATTGGCACTATAACCTGATTCTAGATTGATTAACAAAATCTAGTTCAGAAGAAATGGCTAATCCACAATCTAGCATGCTAATCAACAAAATATAATAGCAATGATCAAAGAATGAAAAAATACAAGATTTCAATGTATGAGCATTAGCCTCAACACGAGTTAGAGAGAGAGAGAGAGCTAGAGAGATAACAAGCAATATTTGTTTAGATCCAAAATCACATGAGATAGCTACAAAACTTTGGTTCTTCATAATTGATTGTGTGGAGAGCTACACATATTTATGGAGATTGAGGTAGCTCGAGGTAGAACCATATCTATCCATTCAAAAATGACATCTAGAGTCTATGTGACATTTGTCACTTGTCATGCATGAAATTCTACCAACTGTTTACAAGTGTACTAGTTCTAACTAGGAATGTCCAAATCATCATGCATGTGTCCGTTAAACTTTGTGCATGCCTTGCATTTCACTATGGATCACTTACAATTAATGCATGTGAGTTGCCACGAGTTTCTACAAGCATAATCATGCTAATTCTATGTCTACAAACTATATGCAAGTTGCATTTATCAAACTAGATAATACATAACCATGTAGCTCGAGCTCTATGTAGGCCAAACTTGGCATTTTGCATTAATGAGCTACATACTTGCATGGCACAACATTTGTAGCAAGCCAAGAAATCAATATGGATTGTTTTTCAATTTTAACAACTAATTCGATGTATCGAACCATTGTTAGGACTGCATTAGCCCAAGTTAAGTTGGTTGTTAATTTGTATACATGGAGGGTACTCTTGTCTTCTCTATGCCTGATTTGGAACAATCGGTCTCCTGGGATAATAAGTCATTGGACGTATGGGCTATAAAAATGGTAATATGCCACATTCTGTCGCACTAGTTGGCATAGGTTTCCAAGTAATCGCATATCATTCAATGGCATGCTGGTCATGAAGGGCCCGTGGTTGTTAGTAATCACTCAATTATTTGTAGTTGTAGAGTATGTGTAGTTACTATTGACTGATCTTGATCTATAGAGATACTCACTCAAAATCTCTCATTATTGACTTCTATAGTTAAATCCCCTGTGTGGAGTCCACATATCATAGTGTCAAGTCCTACATGCCGTTGATTCATATGATAGGACAATATTGTTGCAGGTGGAATGTGTCGGCCATATTTTTGTCTTCATGAGTTCTATTGTATAAGTATTCTCTTAGGATGTCCTACTATACTAATGAGTGTTAACAAGGTCCTCAAAGAGTAGGTTGGGAGAGGGCATCTGCCATACTATCTCCATCGTAAGTGCTGGACCATTTCTTATAGATTGATATTTTGAACCCTACCGCTTATGTCCTCGTAAGGATGGTCTGAAAGCTGCGGGTGCTCTACGATTTTCAGTTCGAAGCTATCAATTGTACCTTGGAGCCCAATTCTCCAGGACCTAGTGTACTTGCGCCTTTAATAGTCATGGCAAGGTCTACTCCCTCTATAAGTCACCAGTTTTATATATGGTGGTTACCTTCTTGTTGTCAATAGTCTTGGAAAAATTAATGCGTCATAAAAGATCAATTTATTGAATTGATCAGGTAAGTAAACAGCAGGACATATTTACATTGAAAATAGGGCGAAAGATAAACAAGCTCACTTTTCCCACAAGGATTTCATTGGAAGTAATGAGGGCCATATACATCCGATGTATCTAGAAAAGTGACACCAAGCTTCTCAACAGCACACTCATGGATGAAATGAGTTGCTTCCACCTCTGATTTGGACGGACCATAGTAGCTCGTCAGGCCCACACATCCCAGGCCTTGCAACTTTAATCTACACAAAGATGTATAGTAGACTTGGCCTTACCACCGATTGTGATGAGATTGGCTGCAACGATTGCAGCATCGCAGCCTGCGAGTAGACAACAGGCAACATAGCCTGCGCCATCTCTCTCACTCACACTTGAAAATCGACAATCGACGAAAGCTTCAAAGAAATGGCAATGATCGGAGATGCAAAAGAAAACGCTCATGCTCTCATGCCTAGCCATGTCTATTCATAGATAAAAGAAAATGTTCATGCTGGCATGCTCAACGATAGATTAAAGCAAATGCTCAACGATAGATAAAAGCAAATGCTTATGCTCACATGCTCAGCCATGTCGATTCACATGCAACTTAAGTGAAATTTCTACATGCAAGGCCTCCAACAATGTCCATACCTTCAAAATTTGGACCACCTTAAAAATTCAAACCACCACACAATTTATCTTTAACGTTGACTTTTTGGGAACTCCAATAACCAACCTCATCACATAGTATTGCCTTTGCAAGGCAATTGCAAGGCAAGGCCAAAAGTGATCCTACTCTCAAAAAGAGGTTTATGCAATATTTTAACATCTTTCAATTGTTTATTAATCCCAAAATTTTCAACATTCGATTCCATATTCATGAATATTCTATCTATCAGTTATGAACATACTTCTCATGAATATCGTGAATATGGATCATGAATAATGTGAATTCCAATATTGAACATTGTTAAGAATAATCATGGACACCATATAGATTGTGAATGCTCTAAATGATGAACATGAATGCTCAAGATATAAACCATGAAGACTATGAATATATGGTCATGAGTACTCTATATATTAATTTGTCAAAATCAAATTTAAAATTGTGACTATTTTAATCATTAAAAAACAATATCATGATATTTGTGTGTATATTGATTTTGGGTGGAGATCTAAGTATTATTCTGATTTTGTAAATATCAATTTTTTGTTATGGTTCCAAGTGTGACACGTTGTCACTCATGTTGTTCCCTCCTAGCATGGTGCAATCCATGAATAAAAATCCTCATTGCAAGAAGATGAGATCCATCTCATGTTCATTCCCATGACAATATATACGTGAATTTTGAGATTATAAAAATATCAATTCTTAATTTGTGAATATTATTCCATGAAATTTTGGATACCAAATCATGAAAATTTAATAATTGTCACTTGAATTTTGAGCATTTTGAGAATTTAAAATTGTGAAATTGTGTGTCTAACCTTTCATAAAAAGAGGGATGTACAAGCAACGATAACAAAAAGTTTGAAATTCCAATTGCTAAAAACTTTAAATATATTAACTTTGCTAATGCGTTAGTTAAATCTCTGAAATATCTTCTCAAACAAATTCATCATCAGAAGATCATCAAACTCTAGATTAATTAGTCAATCTAGTGGGAAAGTCTATATCTATGTCAAAAATATAGGTGTAAATGTAGGAAATGATCATGCAGCAAGGCCCTCATGGTATATCACAATGTTCTTATTTTAAAATCTAGGGGAACCACAAAAGAACACGTAATTCAATCACCGGCTTGTTCAGTAGATGAAGCAGCAGTGCCCATGAATCCCTAAATTTTACTTCGCTTTTATATCTAGTGTGAATACAAGAGCAGAAATAAATTTCCTGCTTATGTAGTATGAATATTTGACCAGATGACTCAATCAATCTATAATCAGATGAACAAGTAGAGGATAGTAATTTATGTCTGCAAATCTGATGCTGATATAGTTTTGGTCGAAAAGTTGTCAGAATGTGAAGTAGGCAATGATTTGTTGACCCTCTACTTTATTGATATGCTAATAATGTTCACACTCCCACTCACGATCTCTCACTTTTTTCGCTTATTATTTGCGATTGACGTATTCTATTATTAATGATTGCTCAAGTCTCGTAGCATCAGTATCGCCAAGTTCATGCATCCTATATCTGGGATTCCCTGACCTGCTACTGTGGTTTAGAATAATCTCATGCTTACTATATCTGAACTTCCTGATCAGATGATGTTGCTTAGAATGGACGTTGCCCAATGTAGTTTCCTGGTGGATCGTAGTTACAAATGATCAAGGTATTGCCGTTATCACAGGTGACGCTTGTGCAGCCCAGCTTGCGTGTATTCCTCCACACCACCTGTGTATAATGCCCACACATGCCTGCACAGGCGTTGGCGGAGTAGCTATAATGCTGCTTCTCATCCACCCAAGAGCTTACGGCATCCCCCGGCGTCCATGCCTTGCCGCTGCCCCAGAACAGATTCTCACCATAGGGTCCATTCGAATGACGCATTGCACAGTTCTCGAAATTGCGCTGGTGATTCGCCCACCATCGGGAATAGGAAGCCACTCCGTCATCCCACAACAGGTCTGGCACGCCCGTCCTTTGCCTCTCCTCGTTGTGGGGGATGAGATAGTGTGCTATGTCCTGCCCATTGCAAAAGCCGGCTGAAAACAAAGTGTAGATTGAGAGAATCGCCATGACTACCACGCCCTGAGCCAACATTCCAGATCCGTATGCAGCCATAGCTGCTGCCCAATTCCTGCAGCAAGCACCACAGGAAATCGATCTCGAAGCAAGCAAGCTATCAATCTGCTAATTTTGCTTCAGTGTAGCAACAGAACTGCTCTAATATCTATATCCATGAAAGACACGAGCGAGAGTGAGAAAGAGAAACGGAAAGTGTCTATGTCGCTTCAGTTCTCGGTATAGTATCACTTTATCAGTTAGTCATATTACAACGTATAGGTGTTAGTTATTCTTCGCTTGCTTTGCTACATCGGAGCTGAGGTGTTTGTTATTCTTTGCTTGCTTTGGTACATCGTATGCGTGACGCTGAGGGCCTGAGGATGAAAAAAGCGCAGACATTTAATGCCCCGGCTGAGGTACCTGATTGAAGAAGAAGAGTACTTTTACAGGTGATAGTTTTTGGCCTTCCCAATAAAATCATTTCATTCTAGCCTATTGTGTCTCCTAGGCGTCATGAGGGAAACAACATTACCAAACCAAAGTCATGTTACCTCCATGGCCACTAGGAGACACTTAGAGACTCTTCATTGCCACTATGAGACAACTTGAAGGCAGGGCCTCATGGAGGAGGTAGGAGCATTGCCACTATGAGACATCATGGAGGAGGTAGGAGCATTGCCACTATGAGACACTTGAAGGCAGGGCCTTGTGGAAGAGGTAGGAGGGAATATCATACTTCCTCCATGGCCACTTATAGGAGACACTTAGAGGACCTCGTGGAAGAGGTAGGAGGGAATATCATATTACCTCCATGGCCACTTATAGGAGACATTTAGAGGCTCTTCATTGCCACTATGAGACATTGAAGGCAGGGCCTCATGGAGGAGGTAGAAGGGAGGTAAGAATATTCCCTCCTACCTCCCTCGAAAGCTTGTCATTTTGCACCATTCCCCAATAATGCAACTAACTACATTTCAAATTCCATAGAATATGTAAATGCGATGATGGGCAAGATATTACAAGAGGACCTTATCTATTCGAATGAACTTTCTTATCTATTGTGCACATTCAAGGCTCATAAGAACTCTTTTAGATGGATTACAAATGCACACTGCTTTTTCGAACTCGCAAAATTCCTGACAGGTGCTCTTGGTCTGTTGCATCCATTACTTGTGGAAGGTGTTGGAAAGAGGTGTGAAAAGATAGGTTGAATAGAATCGAATAAAAGAAATTCGAACAACAAGAATTAAAACTTATCGTGCATAGCAGAATAAATGATATGCATGACTACGCCTATCAAATTTGAACAAAACAATAGTGATAGAAATCACGTTTGATCTTATACTAACTAACTTTGGAATCAATAACTCATAAATTACTTGTTGGTAAATTAAGTCGGTAGCTTTGGTCGTAGTCTGTCTGTAGATTTGAACGTAAATTGTCACTCTGCATAAATGAACGTAAACTGTCATGCAAAAAATGCAAATAATGCAAAGGTATTCGCCAGAGTTATTTTCTTAACATTTGAGGCATCTGGCATTTTGCAAAAAAGCTGAAGTGAGAGAAAAATCCCGAAAGACGAAAATCTTGAAAATGCCGACATTGTGAGCCATTTCAGAGTAGTTATGCAAACTGTGTAAAAACACGAAGAAATCTACAAGTTTGGATAAAAGTTGGATGAAGATTAAAATGTCAATTAGCCGATTAGTAGGAGAATAATCCAACACTCTCCCTTAATCTGAATCCATGAATGCCTTGACCTTTACACTTAGTTCTGCACAGAACTTTTTGTGTGTATCCAAGCTTAATGCATTGGTAAAAATATCTGCTGTCATATCTTGCGTTCGACAGTACTGCAATCTGACCTCTTTGTCAAGAACTTTGCTTCTAACATAGTGATATTTGAGTTCAATGTGCTTACTCCTAGAATGAAATCTAGGGTTCGTTGACAAGGCGATGGCACTTTAATTATCACAAAATAATAAATTCGGAGCATATTGATTCAGACTGATATCTGAAAGTAAGTTTCTCAACCAAATTGCTTCCTTTGTAGCTTGTGAGGCTACGATATACTCTAATTCTATAGAAGATAGAGCTATCGAACATTGCTTGCGACTGTTCCAGGAAATGGGATCATTGTTGAGAAAGAATGTAAATCCAGAAGTGGATTTACGAGTGTCTATATCTCCTGCCCAACTTGCATCTATGTAAGCACTGAGTAAATTGAGTTTGTCGTTGTCGATTGCTCCATAACAAATGCAAAAGTCCATAGTAGTTCGCAGATATCTCATGACTCTGATAAGAGTCTTCCAATGTGTTATACCAGGGTTAGTCATAAACTGATTTAGCGAGCTAACTGGAAAAGCTATGTCTGGCCTGGTACAAATCATTGCATACATAAGATATTATATTACCGAATGATAAGAATACTCATGCATCTGCTCCTTCTCTTGCCATTGTTTGAGGACACTGGTCCTTTGACAATTTGAGACCTGCTCGAGCAGATTGCTTCAAGCCATAAAGTGCTTTATGGAGTTTACACACATGATTGTGTTTACTTTTGATAATATAACCTTCGGGTTGTACCATGTAAATGTCTTCTTCAATCACTCCATTGAGGTATGTTATCTGTATATCCATTTGATGTATTTCCAAATCTGCTACAGTAGCAAACGATAATAAAAGTTGAATAGAAGAATGCTTGACTACTGGACTAAAGATCTCAGTGTAATCGACATTGTTTACCTAAGAAAATCCTCTGGCTACAAGTCAGGCTTTTCTTCTATCAATGCTTCCGTCCGCTTTGTACTTGACTTTCAAAATCCATTTGCAATCAACTACGTTTCTGTTAGTACGTAATTCGACAATCGTCCATGTCTAGTTCTTGATAAGAGATGAATACTCTTCATCCATAGCTTCTTTCCAGAGATCAAAATTGGGCTGACTGAGTGTCTCTTCGATAGTCATTGGCTCCTGAACAAGGTAGGCTGCAGACTCGTCGATATACCTGATAGGTGGTCTACTAGTTTTTGATGATCTTCTGGAAAATAGAGGTAGTTGATCATTTTCATCATACTGTCGTTGCTGAACTGCAACATCATCATCTTCAAATTTGCTACTAATATGTTGTTCATCAAAAGTAGATGAGCTTGGACCTTCAATGGGAATAGTCGACTGAGGAATCTCAAAGTTCAATATGTCGGACGAGTCAGACAACGGTACTCCTTGAATTTGGTGGAGATGTATTATCCCCCGTTGTTGGACCTCAGTGCTTTGTTTTGTTTACCAGTCTGATTTTCTGCATGCTTTTTGAATTTTCAAAACTTGATGAAAGTCTTTAATTTCTGTTTAATGAAGTAAACAACTGTTCTTTGAGAGAATCCATCAATAAAAGTAATAAAGTCCACATATATCTAAATGAACAACATCTAACGGATCTTTTGCTGCATGCCTATGACTCGATCTAAAAGAAATCCTAGTTTTTTTCCAAGGATGTAGTTATGGCAAACAAGGAGATCGACTTTACCAGAAGGATAGTCGAGATCAAGTGCTAGGGATTGTCTGAACATGTTTGAAACAAATGCATAATTCAAGTGTCCTAAGCGATGATGTCATAGTAATGCTTTATTGACAATAACAAAGGCTTTCAAGGCTTGACTATAATCAAAATAACAATGTGCCAATATATATAAGTATCCATGCCTCTTGCCGAGTGCAAGGATCTTATTACTCCTATTGATAATTCTGCATTGATCAGACTCAAACTCCACTTTATGACATAAATCTGTGATTCTATTTACTGATAACAGATTTGTAGAGAGTTTAGGAACATACAAGACTTTTGATAGTAGTTTGAACCTTAATCTTATAGTGTTTTCACCTTAATCTTATAGTACCTTCACCTTCGATAGTGTGAGTGCTATCATCACCAAGAGAACATACTTCTTTGTGCTGTAAGGCATATAGGAATGGAAAATCTCACAATGATTGGTCATGTGTTGAGTAGCTCCGAAATCCAAAAACCACGAATCATCCGAATTCACATTTTTGTCTGTGACCATAAAAGCGCCTTAATCCATTTCAACTTGAGGAGATGTTTCATTCATATAAGATACCGATGTTGTCATGACTCTATTATCGAGTCTTCCTAGGCCTAAGAAAATTGGGTCCTAGCAATTTCGATCCAAGAGAAGATCACCCTTTCAAGAGTGATTTCATTACTTCAACAAGAGAAGGCCAGAAGATCTGCAACCTCCCCAGGCACAGGGTCGGATCCTCAAGCTATATATTCCAAAAATCAGAAGTTCAGATCCAAAAAGAAGAGCAATATGCAGTCAGGATTAAATTTTGACTCAGGCTCAAATTTTGGCTTTGAGTCGAATTCTGGCTCAAGGTCAAATTCGAACTCTTCATCTTTCCAACCAAAGCAGAAACTATTTTATAGATACTGCAAGAAAACTGGACATGAAATCAAGGACTGCAGAACTTTGAAATTCAACAATGAGAAAAAGAAGCAGTCTCAACAACAAGCACATAGTGCTTCAACCAGTTTTTTGGCCCAGCAGCAAGAGGAAGATGAAGCAGCCTTTATGACCAAGGTCGGAGAACAACATGATATCGATTCTTGGTATTTCGATTTTGGAGCAACTCAACACATGACTCACCATCAAGACTGGTTCAAAAATTATAAATCTTTCACCCACTCTCAAGTTGTGCAACTTGGAGACAACTCATCACATTTGATTCAAGGTGAAGGAACAATCATAATCGAATTTCAAAAAGGTGAAGTCAAACTACTATCCAACGTTCTCCACATTCCAAATTTGACCAAGAACCTGCCCTAAGTTAGCAGAATCACTGATTCAGGTCAAAGGGTCAAATTTGATACAAACGGTTGCACCATCCTTGACAAATCTCAAAAAGTTTTAGCTTTCGGGAGAAGAAGTGGCAATCTCTACAAACTCAGCCACTGTTATTCTTCCAATAGTCAAGCTCTTCACACCTCAACTTCCAAATCATCTGATATGCTTTGGCATTTCAGATTAGGCCATTTGAACTTCAATAGTATTCAACAAATGTCGACTAAGAAACTAGTACAAGATCTGCCTTCTGTCAACAAGCCAACTTATCCATGTGAGAGCTGTATAATCAACAAGCATGCTAGAAGTCCTTTCATTTTTTACTCAGTTCATACTTCCAAAGGCCTGCTAGATCTTGTACATAGCAGCATTTGTGGCCCGATGTAGACTGCTTCCAAAGGGGGAGCTCTATACCTCCTAACCTTCATCGATGACTTCTCTCGAAGGACTGCAACATATTTTCTGAAGAACAAATCAAAGGCATTCAAGTTCTTCATGCAGTTCAAGGTGTCTGCAAAAAATCAGACCCAAAAGAAGATCAAAGCTCTATGTATAGATGGAGGGGGTGAATTTATTTCCATCGGATTTAAGGAGTTCTGCAAGGCCAATGGAATACAACAACAATTCACAACGAGCTACTCACCTCAGTCCAATGGTTTACTTGAACGGAAGAATTGGACGCTCATCGAAAGTGCCAAGCCCATGTCTCTCTTCCAAAGAAATTTTGGGCAGAAGTTGTTACTATAGCCACCTATCTACAAAATCAATCCATCACCAAAGCCCTGAATGGCAAGACACCTTATGAGGTGTAAACAAGATCGAAACCATCACTCAAGAATATTAGAGTGTTTGGTTGCATTGCTTATGTTCAGATCCCTGAAGATCTCAAGAAGAAACTGGATGACAAAAGCACAAAATCGATTTTAATTGGCTAATCTTCAGATCACAAGGCATACATGCTCTACAATTTGGAAACAGAAAAATCATTCACGAGCAGAGATGTCGTTTTTGTGGAAGATTGATTTATCAACCACAAGGGAAAAGCTCAAGAAATTTTTGATCCAAATATCGAAATTTCCAATCCATGTATAAAAAAAGACTCCAGGATCGAAAATTAGGAAATCAATACAAACTTGAAAAATGAGCTTGAACAACAGGAGGTCGAAATTTAGCCAAAAAAATTGAATCGACCCATACAGCCTCCATCCAGATTTATGGACGATGCAGTCTCTACTTCGTGTAGGAACCAAATACGATTTTGGAGGAGATGTCTACACTTGATGTTAATCAATGGAAAGCAACGATGGACACTGAATTTGATTCTCTAATAGAGAATCAAACGTGGATAGTCACTGTGCTGTCAAAGAGAAGAAATCTGATTCCATGCAAATGGATATCCAAGACAAAGTCTGATGCTGAAGGAAGGCTAAATCATTACAAAGCCAAGCTGCTCACCAAAGGCTATTCCCATATTCCAAATCTAGATTATTCCTAGACCTTCAACCCAGTCATCAAACATGCTTCGATCTTTTTTCTACTCTCCTTTGCAGCTGCAGTAGATCTCGAAGCATCGGAAGAAAAATTGAATTGATCGATTTCTCTTCTCAGTGCGTGCACTACTGGTGACTTAGTAGGCGAGCACAAGAATATGATAATTTTAAGTTTTAAAGCACGGTCGTAGTGGAAACGAAGAGCAGACAACCAGACAAATTAAATAGACAGCCAGACAGACTGAAGAACAACATTACAGTATTGACATGAATCTGAACGCAGAAATAGACAGAGTTGTCTGAAAAGAAAGAAAGAATCAATGCACGAAGGCATCTACAATGTTTGTCTCACATGTTACAGAATTAAACTGCTAATGCATATCTGTAACGCTTATTGCGCTTATGTGAATATCGAGATGGTATCACTATATACATAAATTTTACAGGTGTGCATATGAAAAAGTTACAAAAGTGGTTGTGTCGTCTGTAGGAGATCGTGTATTGTTGTTGTTGTCAAATCTGATAGCACAGTGCATAGAAAGAGCGCGAAGAGGTTGCGATGTCAGACTTTGCCAGAAAATAACGTTGGTGAAAATGCAAAGTTGCAACACCCTTTGGCCTTTGACCTTGACCTTTCCTAAAGGCAACCTGCACCCTTTTAAAGGCAAGTGTCACCTGTGATAAATTGCATGTAAAAATGCAAGTCACATTCTAGGTAAGTGTTTCTAGTCATAAAATGCATGTAAAAATGCAGTGTCGCATTTTCGCCTATCATAAAATGCATGTAAAAATGCAGGTTGCATTTTATGCGAGGTAGATAGTCTCTCACTAGATTCTAATAGAAAGGAACCCATAGATGTCATGTAATAGTGAAGACTCCTTGTGAAATAGACAAGAAAGTGTTGCTTCTCTCTCACTATAGGATTCTTGAAAGGTGTACTACCAACTCCTATGCAAGATCTTGCAACAAAATGTGAGATGGATCTCACTAGCTCTACCAATCTCTCTAAAACTAGATCAACCTCTCATCAATTGATGGAGTATAGGCAAAGTTTGGGTCAAACTATCTTTGGAATGTGTGAAACACTCCAAAAATTCACAAATCACTCAAATACAAGCCAATTGTATGAAAGAAAGTGGCTATGACCTCAAAATTTTGACTAGATCTCAAATAGATGACATTGGCAAGCCTCTTTTTGAATTGTTTTGTCAAACTAGCAGGATATGATCAAACCAAATGCGTCCACACAGGTCTAGGTGCCCTACCTAACTCTCTTCAAAAGCTTATAACTTTTGATTGGCTCTACCAAATGGATTGAAACAAATTGCTACAAAAACTAGACAAAAGTAGCTTCCAAACAAGCTATCTAGCACCAAATTTGGATCTAGCTTGGAAGAGAATTTTTCAAATGAATTTGGTTGTACTTCATATGTGCCTGAACACTGAATTCCATACAGTACCTGAAATTATTCAATCATTATGATAATGAACGCTTTTGATCCAAATTTGCTTGAGATAGCAACAATCAACACTCTCTAGATCTTGGTTTTCATGAAATTTTCGAAACTATGGATGGTAGATACATCAAAAGCTTAGGTAGGGTCTGATACCATGTCAAATTTCACACATGTGGGAATGCCCTATCTTGTGTGAATGATCTAAGCAAGCTTATGCACTTGTTGATGGATGCTAGATTGAATTCCAAGATCTAGATAAAAAACTAAGGCATAGAGGCAAAGATGGATGCATATGTTGATAACCAAAGTACATACACTTGAGAGAAAGTGATTCTTGAAAAAACTAAGTAAAATTAAGATCCTCTCCTCGGGTAGAGACAGAATAGAGCTAATTCAAAAATCGGGCAGAGAGAGAATGTTAAACAAGCAAATCTCACAATACAAAGGTTTGACTCAAAAACTCAACATAAATTATGATTCCAAAGTGAAGTACATATAAAACTTGTGGAGAATCCTCCTTGCATGCTGTTGGACCCCTAATTCTAGCCTCTCTAATGCTATTGGATGAGTGATGCATCCATCCTACCATTTCTATTGGACTCTTCTTCAAGATTACTCAATTCCTTTTGGACCCCTTTACGAAAGCCAACACTTTGACTTCATCACTCATCAAACTACATTAATACAAGTGTCACGATCCTATTTACTAGCCTACATAGCTGAAGTTTGCATCACAAATGACTTTTGGCTCGATAGTGGCATTACATGTGGATTTGACCAATTTGCCATCTATGCCAATTTTTGGCCCCATATCAAATCTACATAAAAGTGCTTGACATAAAAACTTAAGAGACCCCTAAAGTAAACATCATAAACTATTCTGACTTTTTTTACATGTGGGAACATGCTCCATACACGTGATTTTTTCCTCACAAACTAAAAAACACAAAAAAAGCCAAGATAGATTTTGACCATTTTTCACAACAGTCACCCAGAGCCTGGTTCCAGAAAATAAATGCATTCCTTATTGATAATGGTTTTATTTAGCCCACTATTGTCTCGGAATCGAAATTTTCCGAATTCGATTCAGCGGACTTATTTTCATCAATCAACAAAGATATCTCACCAACGTGCTAGAAAAGTATGGAATGGCCAATTGCAAACCTAGTCTCTTTCCACTCGACCCCGGATTGAAGCTGTCAAAGGAACAATCTCCTCAAACTGAGGTAGAAAAGGAGGAGATAAAGCAATATTTGTTTCACTCCATCATCGGCTCACTGATGTATGCAATGATCTGCACTCGACCCGACATTGCATCATATGCTAATTGAGATCTGCTTTTGGCTGTTCCAAGAAATTGGGCCTTGATTGTATAAAAATACAAATCCAGAAGTATACCTTCTGGTATCGATATCTCCTGCCCAATCCGCATTTGTGTATCCTTCAAGTATGTTGGTAGGTTGGCTGCCTCCATAACAGATGCTAAGATGTTTGGTTGTCTAGATGTACTTCATGATTAGTGCATGCTCGCCACACGACTGTAGTGACACTTGAAAGATTCTCAACAGGTGGTGTTAATACGTGGCAACATCTGAATGCTTTTCAAAAACTCAATAATTGTTCACCCTTTTGAATAACACTTAAAGGCACAAATTTTGTTTTTCCCCAAACCCCTAGTTGATTGTTGCCTGTCAAATTTCAAAACTTACAAGATCTAGTAAACACGTGTCACCTTTGAATGCTTGATTAAACATTAGTGAGCAAGTGTCACGACATCGAGACCTCTTGTGCGATCCAACGAGGAATGGGCTTAATGTGAGTCATTGTCCCTTGGTTTGACGGTCGCACGTAGTAACATGAGTATAAGTTAGCCCACCCAATTAGATGTCAGCCACGCTAGCCTTAATCGGTCTAGTGGTAGTTCAAAAACGCGTGTCGATATCTCAAAACCATATGAGATAATCCAATGGAAATGGCAAAGGCTGATTTGTGCTAGTTGGAAAAGGGGCTTGATTCCATGACTGTGAAAAAAATGACAAAGACACATCAACTTAGAGAGGACAATTACAAAGTGAACGACACAGACACGTAAACTTAAAGAAAAACATGACAATACTTTATTGCTTCACGACAAACTAAAAATCCAAAACACCTGATCTAAAAACCCTTAAGAAATCCTACAACATGCAGGTCTAGCTAGAGCACACTTCAATGAAGGGTAGGGAGGTGAAGGTCCTAGATAGAGCACTCTTCAAGTTTTAATTCCTAGATAGAGCACTCTCCAACGCAGCAGAATCTCTCTCCTCCTCCATTTCTTTCAAGCTTTTGCGTCCATCGCTCAAAAATTGTGCTGCCTCCATCGCTCTCTTTAGAACTTCTTCTTGCCTCCAATGCATAGTTCAATTCCAGGGGGTGCAGGTCTAGCTTGAGCACACTTCAATGAAGGGTAGGGGGTTCATGTCCTAGATAGAGCACTCTTCAAGTTTTAATTCAAATTTTTTGAATCTATCTCCAGCGCAGCAGAGTCTCCCTCCTCCTCCATCGCTTTCAAGCTTCTGCCTCCATCGCTCAAAAAATGGTGCTGCCTCCATCGCTCCCTTTAGAACTTATGCCTGCCTCCAATGCATAGTTCATGCTGCCTCCAGCCAACAAGGTTCTAGTGTTCAGCTCCCTCCAGCGCACAAGGACTCACAACGTTCAAGTCCCTCCAGCGCACAAGCACTCATAGGTTTTTACCTTCCATTGTTGTTGATGAGAATGCGGAGAATCGATGAATAGAAACTATACTTTTGAGTTATTGCTACTAATCCATATCTTTTGCAATGTACTTATACATCACAGTATTTTTCTAGATCAATTTGTGAACACCAATAGTTAGAGTCAGTGATTAGATACTTCAGAACATGATGATTGCATCAATTTTTAGTTTTTGCTGCTAATCCAAAACTTATGCTTTGTATTTTTACATCAGAGGACTTTACTAGATGAATCTAGATCAATTTGTGAATAATAGTAGTTTTTTTCCTTTGAGGCTGCTATGCATTATCTTATTGTTTTATGGGAATATCTAGTTTCAAGGCTTACTTTAGTAATGTGTATTATCCAATTTAAATTACCTCATATTAGTGATTTGCTCTAAGGTTTGGATGACTAGATGCATTGCAATCAAGACTTCGATATAGAATAATTGCTATTGGTCAGTTATATACAGAAAACCACCCTAAGAAGATTGTGATTTTGATATTGGAAAATGTTCCGAATGTTTGCTTAATTTCAAAGCGTTTGAAACACGTTTGGACCATTTCATATTTGGACATGTCAAATATATGGTTGCAATTCATTGCAGCTATACTCCAAGCATGTGTTTATCTGAAGCATTAAATGTCGGATGGCAAAGTTACTGATGAGAGTACACAAAAGACTAAGAATGTCTTTTACGGAGATCCTCACAATCGAGACTGATGAGTTTTGCCTCCTTATCATCCCAAACATCATAAACATCCACATTAGATTCTATCATTTCTATGCTAGAACTTAAGAGTCGAACACACATCATCATAAGGCCATATTCACTCGTCTTTTCTCCTACTTCCATATGTTATATAATAATTGAAGTCCCTTTTGATTCCATGTTCTCCATAATGATTTTCCATGGACTTTAACGGGAATTCCTCTTTTTTTGTTCCCAAGAGGTACTAGAATGTCCTTATGCTCAAACTTTAGTTTATGATATGTGCTGCTCAGACAACTAAGGATGCATGGGACATCCTAGCAACTCTCAACGACATTAGAGACGTTACATCCAAACTCCATATGAGGAAGAAATTATTCAACCTTAGAATGTCTGAAGTAAATAGTGTTTCGAGTCACCTCAACACTTTCAAAAATCTTATGGAGCAGATGACTGCAACTGGCTTAGTCATAGAAAATTCCGATGCACTCATGACTCTATTATCGAGTCTACCTGAAGCCTACAAAAATTGGGTAATGGCAATTTCTACCCAAGAGCACCTCACTCTATCAAGAGTAATCTCGCTGCTCCTACAAGAGGAGATAAGAAGATCAGCATCCTCCTCAGGCTCAAGATCGGATCCTCAAGTTCTGTATTCAAAAAATCAGAAGTTTAGATTCAAGAGATCCACAAAGTTAGGCTCTATTGACAAAAAGAGCAACATATAATTTGGACCAAATTTCGGTTCAAAATTGAATTCAAGCTCTTCATTATTCCAACCTGTGCAAAAACTATTCTGTAGATATTGTAAGAGGACTGGTCATGAAATCAAGGACTGTCGAACTTTGAAGTACAACAATGAAAAGAAGAACCATTCTAACAACAAGCACATAGTGCTACAGCCAGTCACTCAAATCAGCAACAAGAAAAAGAAGAAGATGAAACAGCTTTCATGACCAAAGTCGGAGAACAACATGATATTGATTCTTGGTATCTAGACTCTGGAGCAACTCAACACATAACTCACCATCGGGACTAGTTCAAAGACTACAAGTCGTTCACCCACTCTCGAGTTGTGCAATTTGGAGACAACTCATCGCATTCAATCGAAGGTGAAGGAACAATCAGGGTTGAAATCAAAAGGGGTGAAGTCAAGTTGTTGTCCAACGTTCTCCACGTTCCAAATCTGACCAAGAATCTGCTCTTAGTTAGCAGAATCACCGATTCAGGTCGAAGGGGTGAATTCGATACAGAAGGCTGCACAATCCTTGACAAATCCCGGAAGGTTTTAGCCTACAGAAGAATAAGCGACTATCTTTACAAAATCAACGATTGCTATTCTTCTAACATTCAAGCTCTTCACACAGCCACTTCTGAATTTAACTAATATGTTGTGGCATTTCAGACTTGGCCATCTTAACTACAACAATATTCAGCAAATGTCAGCTCAAAATCTAGTACAAGACCTGCCTTCAGTCAGCAACACAACTTCTCCATGCAAAAGCTGTATTATCAGCAAGAAGCATGCTAGAAGTTCCTTCAGTTTAGACTCAGTTTATATATCCAAAGGCTTACTTCACCTTGTACACAATGACATTTGTGGCCTGATGCAAACTGCTTCCACAGGGGGAGCTCTATATTTCCTAACTTTCATCGACGACTTCTCTCGAAGGACTGCAACCTACTATATGAAGAACAAATTCAAAGCATTCAAGTTCTTCAAGCAGTTCAAGGCGTCTGCAGAAAACTAGACCCAAAGGAAGATCAAGACTCTACGCACATATGGAGGGGGAGAGTCATCTCCACAGAATTCAAGGAGTTCTGCAAGGACAATGGGATACTTCAACAATACACAACCAGCTACACACCTCAGTTTAATGGTGTAGCTGAGCGGAAAAATCGGACACTCATCAAAAGTGCCAAGAGCATGTTGGCCCATGTCTCTCTTCCAAAAAAGTTCTGGACATAAGCTATTACTACAGTTGCTGTTAGTCGATATTATTGCACGAAAAATCGGGCTATTTTTAAAGCAATTTCACAATTTTTGTATAAAAACTGGCATGTAAAACTCGTCTATTAAAGGAAAAATCGGCACACAGTTGCCCATAGAAATGGGTCCCAGCCCATCCAAAATGTGGCTAGAGCAAATTTTGGGGCCTTAGAAATGGCCCATAGACTAGTTTATGGCCTTAGAATTGGCCCGATTATACTAGCCGGCAAGACCAAGCAAATTTTCAATGTACTTCATTACTTTTATTAATGAAAAATTGTCTACTGTGTTTTTTAGGAAACTAGTTGCCTTGAAGGAAACCCCAAGCCATGAGTGCTCGCCAGTAACAACACACGGGAAAAACCGGCAAAATCACAACGAATGGTCGGAAATAATGGGACAGGGTCAAGGAAACTACATAGAAAATATTGGCAAATTCTAGTGCAAGTCGAAGAGGCACCCCGACAGACAAATCACCTCGACAATTTAAGCCATGGGCCACAAACACGCAAATGGAAAATACAAGTGGAGGCCAAAAAGTGCTTAACAAAAACATCCTACCTACAAATGGTAGAGGTTGACCACAAGTAGCAAAGAGGACTACCCAATTAAGAAAGACAAGCAAGTGAAGTACTTGCCATTTACACCACCAACAAGTGCAAAAGAGGAAAGTGGCTCACACAAGTGGTACCCCAGTACAGTGAACCAAAACATCTTTTCAAGACAAAGGGATAACCACTTCAAGTCCAATCACAACTAAGAGCCCATGTACAAAGCGGTACACTTTTCATGAAAGGCTTGAAGAGTGAAAATTTGGCATTGTGAAGGGAAAGCTTGGAGGGATGCCTATAAAGAGGAGAGGCTCCCTTTGCATTAAGTGAGAGAATGCATGAATGGGAGAGAATGAAAAACATGGGAGAATGGAAGAATGTTGAGTGGAAGGGCGAGATGATGAAGGAGAACTTTTGTTTGTATGTTATTGGTAGAGTGAGTGAGGTTAGTCTTTGGCAATGTTACGTGAGAGAAGATGGCTGTGAGAGAACCACCATTATGTGGATTATGCAAAACAGTGAGTTGATTGAGTTGATTTCAGAATGAGGTGTTCTTTGAGAGAGAGAAAGAGAGAGGGAGTTTATGTCATGATTAAAGCTCGTGAGGATCCAGTTTGTAAGGGAGAGAGAGTTCTTCTTTCCATGTTTTAGGAGCCAGCTTCATGAGAGGTTGAGGCCATGATTTTTTGGGGTCCACGAGGCCATGATTTTTTGGGGTCCACCGTAGAGGGAGGGAGATGGCTCAATCCACAAGAGAGGAAAGTAATAGTCCCTTATGAGAGAGAAAGATATGGTTTTACAAATTTTGTGCATGAACACCCGAGAGCCATGGGCAGCTAATGCCTCTTGATCGTCGTTTCAAATATGTAAGTTCTACTGTGAAAGCACCCTCCCGGAGCTACGATCAGATCACTCACTCTAAAACCTTCTAAACAAGATTGAAGACCTTGCTTTATGGTCCAGTGACACAGGCAACACAGAGAGTGGCCAGAGCAATGTCGCTGGCGTTCTATCCATAAGAATACATACTCGAATTAGTACGTGGCTCTAGAAAACACAGCGTCGTTGCACGCGCTTGCTAAAGATCATCCAAAATATTTATGAGGCTATTGTTGTCTATGCTCATTGGCTGAAGCTCCACGCACATTTGATGAAGCGGAGTATATCCCTTGTCTACATTTGAAACTAGCGTAATTTCTGCCCTTTGGGAAGACCATCATGTTTCCCCCTCTGATCTCAAGTTGTCGTCTCTTCTTAAACAACTGCCGCCTCACGTTCGTCATCCATCACGTTCATCATCCATCAAAGTACCTGACTACTGCCTGACTACTGATGTTGAAGTCTCATTCCAGAGCGGCGTTGTGATGAGGCAACTTACCTTTATCTCTATGATGCATTGAATGCTTGATGATCGCGAGTATCCGGGCTACTGTTAGCGGAACCTCAATCCAGAGATTCGTTGTCACTCAGATAACTTATCTTTGCTTTCAAATGTCTGCATAGCATCTGAATGCTACTGGGAAAGCCCATTCTGAGCTACAATTGAACATATCAACCATTCATTAGGGTGTGTATTGGATGTTCATGGCCGCTTATATCTAAACTCTGTGGCGCGAGGCTGGCCAGAAAATTCTCACGTTCGAGCCACGTGATCTCTCTTCAAAACGTCGGGCCAACTATTGAAGAATGCCAGGTGGCTCTTTAATTCCAATTCCTTACACGATTATAAGGACCCCCGCCCCCAAGTTGAGGAAAGCCAACTCAAGCCTCAAAGGACTTCATACACTCATACTCGATGGTTTTCTTGAATTAGGTGTATAAATATTGAAGATATTAAAGATGTTAAAGGTAAATCCACATTTGAAAATGGTATAAATATCAACACGTCCGCGAGGAAGAAAAAATGAGAGGTGAGTTTCCAATCTTTGAAAACAAGAGTCACCAAACCACCATATTTACCATTGGTACGGGTGCACAGTTACCATTGGTACGGGTGCAAGAGCATCTAAAGTTCCGGGCAAAAGATTTAGTGAGCACGTCAAGAAAAAAGCGACTCAGTTTGGTTTCTTGGAGGTACTACAAGGTTGGAGTGTGACGGAGAGATAACAAGTAATTAAAAAGAAAAGTACGACGGATAGGAGAATCAAGTCCTTTGAAATTCCAAGTGATCACATTCATAATAGTAACAAACTAAATAAGGATAGTAGAGCATGTCTTCAAGAAATACTAAACATAAGAGGAAGAGCCACTTATATATTCGGATTATGAGAAAGTCGCATCTTTGTTCGAGCCAAAGCTTTAAGAGAGCTTCATGTGGAGACTTTACTATGTTGTTTATACCCCATTGCAGTAGGAGAACTCTGTACTTGAGAAGAATGAGCCGGAGTATCGATAAGGAGACTTTCATAAGAAATCTCATCAAAAGAAGCTATCTTGTCGTTGTTTCTCCTATTTTTCTTTTCATCATCAGTACAACTCCTATCTTTCTACGGATCAGAATATGCACTTTCTGACGGACTAGAGGATAGTAGTATTTCCTTGAAAGTCCTATTTCTGGAGTTAGAATTTCTCTCCATGGCTGTTTCTACTTGGTCATCAGAAGTTCAAAAGATAGTCGAAACCAGTTGTAAATTGGCTGTTGTAACAACATTGAACATTCTAGTTGCAATAAGGTTGTCTTTCTCGTTGGTCAATAATGGTGGCTCTATAATCTCAGGGCTCCGTTTCTGATGGTTCCGTTTCTTTGTGTTAGGTGTTGTTGTCTTCACAATAATCTGGTTGTGTTCTGAGCGCGGGTTCTGTCCGAACAGTTCTGCTGACCGCAGGTCCTGTGGTTCGCTATTCAGAGAGTGCTCATGGCTAGAAAGTCGAGTAGAATCGATTTCAGACGTTACATTTGTTTTCCCATTCTGGTCCATCGCTGCTGCAGATGCATCTGCAATAAATCATTATTACCTTTCTGTTGATTCAGGTCTAAACTTTTCATGCTTGTTTCTCTAGTAATTTGTCTACCATCATGATCATTTTCTTTGTCGTCAAAAAGCATGCTAGGTAGCTCCGAGTCCATATAAGTATACGGCATGAAAGTTTCCGATTCATTCTCAGGAATATCTTCAACATGATTCTCTACTGTCCTTCCAAGAAAAAGTGCTTTCTCTGCATTGATGAGATTAGATATCAGTGTATAATCTTCGTTGGAATTAGAGTCTCCAGCAGCTATAAATCCTGTATGAACTATGTAGATTCGAGACAAATAAAAATCAATCTCTTGAGGTACCGTAATTGGGTGTAGCACTTTGGATTTGCAGTTCGATCCATGCTGCATGCACTAACTGGCAATTGCAGAAATGCATTTTGTGTAGGGTAGATTGTCTGCCAGAAGAGTTATCAACCAATTTGACTGAATCCGAATCCTCATAAGTCTTGTTATCACTATTTTTCGAACTAGGAGAGGAAACTGTTATGCATCATGAGTATTACCCAAACCTTCTAAGTTGCATAGTAGAAGGGCTGTCAAAATCAGAAAACGAATCCTTGATGCTGCGAATTCTTTCACTGGGATCACTCCGGCAAAAGTCGCTAATACATTTCCACAATGAGAGCTAGGATGGGAGATGGCTTCTTGAGAGGAGCTTATTAACCAACTCGTGCTTCGAGATCTCCCTTAAAAAAGGAATACCAAACCAGAGGGAGATTTGACCACAACCATAAAAGAAGAACGAGGAGATTTTTTCTTTTTAACAACCATTTGAAACTCAACAATAGACGGAGAGCAGGAGACCCCGCACACAAGCAACTAGAAATACTGAGCGTGGGATAATAAGTTGGCTGATAAAGTCCTTGACTGTAGAAGGCTCAAGAATAAGATCACTGATAACGTCCTTGACTGTAGAAGGCTCAAGAATAAGATCACCTAAAAAAAGAGCCACATAATAATCAAGAAGCAAAGCTTGGGACGCATTGAGGGCTTTGAGGTCAGGATGAAGGGACAACGTAAGGTTACCATCACGAATGTTCCTATTCCACGGTTAAATTAACGCACTTCAAACTGGCCCATTTATCCTATGTGGAAGGAATAGGAGCACGGGTAGAGGGCTTATTCTTGAGAGCTTCTACATAACTAATTGTACGCTTGAGAGTAGAAGGAAGAGGGAGAATCCCCCTAAGGTTAATGGGAATATTATTAGGGGAACTAATGTATCATGGAAGGGGGCCGGGCAGAGGCCATTCTGCTCGGTAAGGATTTCCAAAAAAATTTTAGGCAAAAATTTTGGAAATCCTTACCGGGCAGAATGGCCTCTGCCCGGCCCCTTCCATTGCGTAATGGATTTTTGGACCCTTTTTAAACCAATCCTTAGCTGCCACATGACAAGTGCAAGCAGAATCAGCACTAAAAAAATTTGAGACCAATCTGATGCTGCCACGTGGCAGACGTAGGTAGAATCTGCACTAATTTTTTTTTTTAATAAGCAGGTGACTATTCTGCTTTTTTATATGTTCAGAAATGGGCATAATTGTCACCAAAAATCCATTACGTAAGGAGGAACAAAAGTAACTTTGTTAAGAAGAGGGGCTGAGCATAGGGGTTTGTTCCAGAGAGAGTTTCAGAGTAGCTTTATTATGCCTGAAAAAGTCACGCTTATGGAACTGGCCAACATTAGAAACTAAAATGGGACAGAGAAAACGAATTAAGAAAGGCAGAAACACAATGATATAAATTATAATAATACCCTTTCTTGATCAAACCGCTTCCATTGTCCCAACGCAGCTGGAAGAGACTGTGGGGGGGGGGGGGGGGGGGGGGAACCAGATCCATCTTCATACACAGGGTTTTATTTCTTGGCTCTCGTATTTCTAGGATCACAAACCCAAGTTGAACTAAGAGCTCACGCTTTCCAAACCTATCAAACCTCAATAAGTTCTCAATCTCCTAATCTCTAAGTTTTTCATTGACATTGCTATCTCAGAAACTCTGACCTGATACTTTAGTTTTTCAAAATCACTCCGTTGTTCACTTGCTAAGTTGTTCTAGAGTCACTAAAGAGGTTTAAGTAGGAACATCAATCTTGGGGTATGTGCCTTTATTGATAGTAGCCCTTTCCCAAGAGGAACCTCTATTCTCAGGGTTCAAGACCTTTCTATCTGCAGTTGCTAGGTTTTCACCTTTTTTTGTCTTGTTGACTCAAAACCCTTTTAACTAAGTTGGAGTGTCCAACAGGTCTGAAAATTTCTAAAGATCTTATGTGTTCCAGGCGCTCCTTTGATTCTTCGCGGGCATCGTCTATCACCTTCATCAACGAGAATGCTTAAGGAGTGCAGAAATTCTTAATTGTAGAGTGCCAATCGCTTGATCAAGGTCTCTTTTTCCAAAGTTTAGAATTTGACTGATATCAAGTGATAAAATTTTTACAAGTCAGATCAAAAAATAGGAAAAAAGATCTAGATCCAATCTCATTGTCCATTACCTATTTCTTGTTCTGAAGCAATTCGTCAGTTGCAGATTCAGATTTAAAGCATGAAGTTTAGTTAACCCAACATCCGATCGTTAGAATAACTTCTCGTTAGATTTCTTAAAATCTTTTCAGAATCATGAGAAGTCTATGGTGAAGTTAATCTAGAGGATAAACTTAAATTATTTCCTATGTCTTTGACTGGTGCTGCTCAAGATTAGTTTTACAATCAAGATTTGACGGAACGATCAGACTGGAAAGTAGTTAAAGCTGCACTCATTACAAGATTTAAGCCCAAAAATTTCTTGGAAGATCCTTTTCTGCTATTAAGTAAAATCAAAATGGAAAGAAGGAGAGGGTGCGAGATTATATTTAGCGAATCACACATCTCAAATCAGAGTGTGAACCAGATCTCATAAAAAATGAAGCTATGATCATGTGGTTCTTAGCAGGTTTACCGAAGAGGATTAGACATGAAATCAAACACTGGGAAGATTACATGTCATTGCAATATGCAATGGATGATGCAATACGGGAAGAGGATGATGATTCAGATGATGAACCAAATGTCGGAATGCTGCCATATATAGTGGGGCAAACAACCACAACATCCACAATTATTGCATTTACGAACATCAATGCAACAACCGAGTCGATGATGGATGAGTCCTTAAAACCTGGCCAGAAAAAGCAAAGTTGAAAGCGTTGGAAGAGTAGCATGCTAAGATCGACAAAGCAGGTGAAAAGATGTAGAAAACTTTTCCTATTAGAAAAAATGTTTGGTGTGCAATCTATAATGGGAATCATACTATGAATGAATGTCCCACAATGAAAAGGCGTGTGATGGATACCTATTGTCATTTGTGCAATTCAAGCGAACATGAGAAAGCTTTTTGTTCATTTAATCCACAGATTATTCAGCCATGATACTCCAAGTTTGGATATCAAGAGAGTCCAAGATGGAAAGCACCAAATGGGAAGGTTCATGGTCTTGGATTTCCGGAATGATTAGCCTTACTACCAGTGATGGTTGTCACAAGAGCTTAGAAATAGAAAGAAGTTGTTGCTAAACCAACACCTATAGAACTTGTTCTAGTTACTGATTTACCTACCGCATCAGAGGTGTATCCAAATATCAACTCTAAGAAGAAGAAAAAGCATAACATGAGGTAGTGGATCAAAGATTTATAAGAAGAAGAATCCATGGACTAAATCAGATGTCGATTGAAAGCGACGTGCAACAACAAGTAGTCCTTAATCCTAATTTGTAAAGTTAACCATTATTTTAATCAGTTAGCCATGTATACATATTCATCTAAGATCGATAAATCAATAGATCAATGATTTTGATTCAGAGCGCAATTTTATCATCCTTCTGTTCTGCAATCACATTGTATCTCTATACGACTAATCCATCATTGTTCCAGCAATTTAGTTTGTGTAAGGTGATTGCATGACTCAAACTGATTCATACTTGTAGAGTCATTGTTCCATAGATTAAATCGTTTTCTTGCTCTAATCACTGCCTTTTGATACAACACTTCCGCAAAGCCAAATCTCTGTAATCAAGGTAATATGTGCATGGTTAGGGAATCAGATTAGCTCCTCCAACGACTTCGAAGCTATGATCAGTAGGACAGACTTTGAATGCTTTGAAGTCGGTCTGATTACTAAATTGATAGACTTAGTTTCATACACCGAGGATTCCCTATTGCTACATGTTGTTGCAATAGGAATTGAAGGTTGATCCACCTATCGAATACATGCATGGTATCAAAGCAAGTTCTTTGATTTCTAAAGGCAGATCTAGAGCACATAAAATCAGAACAATTGTTTTGATATAGTGTAGGCAGTTGTTATTATTGTTTTCAATCATATTTATCTACTATCTGCATATACTCATCTTGAAATTCCAAATGAATTCACAATCACTGTCTACTCTAATGGTAGAGAAACTGGATGGTCCGAATTACCATTTATGAAACTTCAAAATGAAAGTAGTACTAATGGCCAAAGAACTATGGAAAATAGTCACTAGATGTAAAAATTACAGCAAATAAGGATCCTAAAACACTTGAAATGATGAGGGAAACAATAGATTATGATTTCATAAGATTAGCACAAGTTGAACCATCAAAATCCATCAAAAATCTATGCTTGAACCTCACTAAATGGCCCAAATCCTTGAAGAAGGCTTCACACGTGTGAAAGTACGGCCTCCCACAGTCTGAGTACTGTACACCAGACCTACATTGAATCATATAATCATTAGTAATCACAAGTACTCAAACAATTATGAACATAGAGAGCAATTGCACCATTATGAGAGAAAAATCATGAAATTGCTTGATTGATTTTGGTGAGATATCATCACCTATATATACATGATCCATCACGGTTTTGGGTAGGTATGAGTAGCCCTAAACCTATCCCTAATGCTAATTTTGGTGGATCTTTCATCCCTACCAAGTTAGGGTTGGAATCTTGGAGATCCTCAACAATGCAAAAATTACCAAAAATAGCTCCTATTTTTTCTCCCTTGTATCTAAGCATAATTTGGCCTCATTCCAAAGGTTCTAACACTTAGGTCTACTTGAGAACATCCTTATGAATGGAATCCTATGCTATTTGGCACGTGTGACAAGCCACATCATGACCACCTAACTATTTACAAGTCATATGACCAAAACTAGTCAAGCTAGAATTGTGAATTTTTAACACTCCTCCTCACTATCTAGCTTGGTTCAATCATTGCTTTACTAATCACTCCAAGTGATGATCTGAACTTCATAAAAGGTGTCTTTTGAAGTGGTTTAGTAAGTAGATCAGCTACACATTCATTGCTTGGAACATGCTCCAAAGCAATCTCCTTGGCTTGCACCATTTCTCTCACAAAGTGATGGCATATCTCAATGTGCTTAGATCTTGCATGGAAGATTGGGTTAGATGCAAGGTGTTGGGATGATATATTGTCATTTTAGATGATTGGTGCCTCCTCTGAATCCATGATCTTTAGTTCCACCAATAATCTCTTGATCCAAAGTACCTCCTTTGTAGTGGTCATCAAAGCTTTGTACTCGGCCTCGGTTGAAGATAGAGATATAGTTTCTTTCTTTTTTGAAAGCCATGAAACCACACCTTCTCCTATGAAAGTTGAATAGGCACTTGTTGATTTCCTATCCCTCTTGTCCCCTGAAAAATCTGAATCACTAAATGCATGAAGGTTAATCACATCTCCTCTATATAGAATCCCAAAATCCAATGTACCCGAGATGTATCTTAGAATCCTCTTAGCCTTTTTCCAATGGATATTCAATGGCTTTTGCATGGATTGGCTCAACCTACATACACTAAAGCTAAGATCTGGTCTAGTTGTAGTGATCCACATTAAGGAACCTATAAGTTGCCTAAACAAAGTGATGTCCATGAAGGATCTTTCATCATCTTCATTTGGCACTTTTACATCTTGCTCCATTGGTGTGTCAACACTTTTGCATACTTCCATCTTAAACTTCTTCAAAAGACTTTGAGCATAGTTTACTTGAATTATAAAGATAAAATCAGACCCTCTAAGTACTTCTATGCCTAAGATGAAGTGAAGACATCCTAGATCTACCATCTTGAACTCTAAGGATAGATCTATCTTGATTTTTTCAATACCATCAACACTATTTCCACTAATGATGATGTCATCTACATAAATGAGTAAAAGTACAATACCAACATCATCAAACTTAATGTAAAGAGTAGGATCATATTCACTTTGAACAAAAGAAAGTGAAATAAGATAGCAATGTAGTCTTGAATTCCAAGATCTCGAGGCTTGCTTCAAGCCATAGATGCTTTTTTGGAGATGGCATACTTTGTTCTCCATTCCATGCTTGATGAACCCTTGTGGCTGCTCCATATAGATATCTTCTTCCAAAAAACCATTCAAGAAAGCATTAGAGACATCCATTTGACATAGAATCCATCCAAAATGTGATGCAAGTGCAATGATTAGTCTTATTGTGACCATCTTGGCCACGGGTGCAAAAGTTTCCTCATAGTCTATCCCTCTCTCTTGAGCATAACCTTTTGCAACTAATCTTGCTTTATGTTTGTTAACACTCCCATTTGCATTCAACTTAAGCTTGAAGACCCACTTGCATCCTATTACATTCCTTTGAGGTCTCTCAACAAGCAACCAAGTTTCATTCTCAATCAAGGCATCATACTCATCCAACATAGCTTTATACCATTCTTTGGAGTTCAATGCATCTTCAATATTAGACGGTTCTTCAAAACTAGATAAAGCATAAGAAGTGGATGAGATACCCTCAACTTGCTGTCCTTTGCCTTGATATGTGAGCCTTGATGGCTCCACTTTTGCCCTTGAAGATCTCCTTGGTGTGATAGGTGGGTTTGGTGCTTGCTCCTCCATGAGCTCCTCCTCAAAACCAAGATCTTGCTCCTCGGCCATCTTCTTCTTGATTGTTGGAGCACTTGAGCCTTCTTCAAGCATATGCATATGATGTTCATCAAAGATGACATCCCTTGAAACAACAAATTTGTTCAAGGATGGGAGATAGACTTTGTAGCCCTTGCTTGAGCTTGCATATCCAAGCATGATCCCTCTTGTGGAAGATGGATCCTCCTTGGTTCTTGTTTCCAATGGCACATGCACATAACATATACACCCAAAAACTTTCAAGTGATTAAGATTGGGTTTCTTTCCATACAACATCTCATAAGGAGTTTTGCCTTCAATTGCTTTGCAAGACACCCTATTCATCAAGTAGTTTGCACATACAAGAGACTCACCCCAAAGGATTTGGGCAAACAAGCATCTAATCTTAAAGCCTTAGAACATTCACATAATGTTCTATTCCTTCTTTCAGCAACTCCATTTTGTTGAGGAGTGTAAGGACAAGAAGTCTCTTTCTTGATCCCTTCCTCCTCACAAAAGGCCTTGAACTCATTGGAGATGAATTCTCCACCATTGTCACTTCTAAGAATCTTGATGCTACGATTATGATGCTTTTCCACAAACAGCTTGAACTTTACAAAAGTATCAAATACTTGAGACTTGAAGGAAAGTAAGAACACCCAACAATATCTTGAGTAGTCATCAATGAAGGTTAAAAACATGGATGAACCTCCATTAGATTTGGTGCTAGCAATGTGCACATCCGAGTGTATGAGTTCAAGAGGATGAGATGACTTTGTGATGGAGTTAAGAAACACCTTCTTATGTGCCTTGGATAAGGCACAAGCTTCACAAACCTTGTCTTCCTTCCCAATAGACCTTGGTAGGCCTAAAGCATACTCCTCCTTGATCATAGCCTCCATGGAACCCGAGTTGACATGTCCAAGTCTTTTGTGCCATAAAGTAAAGGTAGATATCTTGCTCTTCTCGGCCAACATGACAACATTAGTATCCACAAATGCATCCAGCTTATAAAGTTTGCCAAGTCTAGTGCCCTTAGCCACTATCTTACCCTTCTTCTTGATGAAACATTCATTTGAAGCAAAGTCAACATTGAAACCATTGTCTACCATTTGGCCAACACTTAGTAGATTCTTTGTTATTGTAGGAATGTACAAAACACCTTCTATGTTGATCTTTTTGGAAGATCCTAAGCAAAGGGGAATTCTACCAACTCCTTCAATCTTACAAGCTTCATCATTTGCTGTATAGATAGACTTTATAGGTCCATCATAAGATAAGAGAGAAGAGAAAAACTCCCTTTTACTAGTCATGTGTGAACTAGCACCCGAGTCAATCCACCAAGGATCTTCTCCTTTGAAGCTTGTTGAAGAAAATATGGACATCATGAGAGAGTCCTCATGTGAACTCTCCTCCTCCTCCTCTTTGCTCATGTTGGCTTGGCTTTGATCTTGCTTCCTCTTGAAGCATTCCGAGGCATAATGCCCCATCTTGCTACAATAGTAGCACTTCACCTTTGATTTGTCCTTCTTGACTTTGGTGGTTGATGGAGATGCCTTTGAGGGTCCTTCTTGATCCTCAAGCTTTGTAGACTTCTTGAATGTTGATACTTTGCCTTTGGACTTGCCTTTGCCTTTGGTGAAGAGAGCTTGGTCATCTCCACCTTGGATGGAAAGCCTATCCATCCTCTCTTGCATTTGGCTCCTTCTTGATTCCTCGGCCATGAGTGTGCCTTGGAGTTCTTCAAGTATGGGTAGCTTACCCATAATTGCATATCCCTGAACCAAATTGTCAAATTCAAAGCTTAGTCCATTCAATATGAGTTGAACAAGCTCTTCATCCTTGATAGGATCACCTATAAAGGCTAGCTCTTTGTTCAATTCCTTTACTCTTAGGACAAAAGTATGTGCACTCTCTCCTTTCTTTTGATAGCTTCTATAGATTTGATTCTTCAAAGCTAACATTCTAGTTTGGTTCTTGGATTCATAGACCTTTTTCAAAGTCTCCCAAGCATCTTGAGCTGAAGTGCAATCTCCTACCTCTCTTAAGAGTTCATTTGCAACATTCATTTTTATGCAATGTAGTGCAACATTGCACCTCTTGATGTATTTGGCTTTTTCTTGAGGATGAATAGGTTCACCCTCCTTACCATTTACAATTTCCATCAGATCTTGCATGATCATGATAGATTCCATTCTAACTTTCCATATGGAATAGTTAGTTTTGTTGAGCCTTTCATTAGTATCCAAAAGATATGCATTTATAGATGCCATCTAGTCTCCTAATCAAGGACTTGACACAAATGAAGGTTACTTCTATTGATTTGATTGAAGGTCTACCTTATCCCACTTCTTAGGGACCTGAAAAGATCAGTAATAGACTTCCTATAAAGATCTAAGAATGATCTCTAACAAAATCAAATTATAGAATACTAGAAACAATGCACTTGCTTGATTGAAGTAGACAATACTAGTAGAATTGCCCCTCTTTCTATAAAGAACATTAAAGCTTCCAAATGATCTGATCAAGAGTGAATTTCAGCAACCTAATATACTTCCAAAATCACTTGTAAAAGATCTAAATGGAACTTAATGAGGATGCAACACAATCTACTATCCAATCACAAGCAAAAAATGATCAAAATTGATGAAAAATTGATCTAATTTGGTGCATAAGTCAAGCAATGGTTGGACTGAACCTAAACCACTTTAGGAGGTGTCTACTACACCTTAGAACAGCCTTGAAGAGTCCCCAAAACTCTGATCTTCCCTCTCCTTGAATGCTAGAAAGCCTCCTCTATGAAATCACCTCCAAAACTTGCTTAGAAATCAATGCTTGGAGCAAGCAAAACTTGCTATCTTGGTAATGTGAATTGAATTCAACTTTGCCTCTGGTTTTAGACACCTAAACACCTGCAAATGAAGTCACACAACACCAATCTCCAATGTATTTGACTCACTTTGAGTTCTAGAATCAATACTAGATGCTAAGATCCAATCTACACAAGATTTAGATCAAAAATTGTGATCAAATTGAATGAAAACCAAGGATTTAGCTCATTTCAACCTTTCGGATCTGATACCATGTAAAAATTACAGCAAATAAGGATCCTAAAACACTTGAAATGATGAGGGAAACAATAGATTATGATTTCATAAGATTAGCACAAGTTGAACCATCAAAATCCATCAAAAATCTATGCTTGAACCTCACTAAATGGCCCAAATCCTTGAAGAAGGCTTCACACGTGTGAAAGTACGGCCTCCCACAGTCTGAGTACTGTACACCAGACCTACATTCAATCCTATAATCATTAGTAATCACAAGTACTCAAACAATTATGAACATAGAGAGCAATTGCACCATTATGAGAGAAAAAACATGAAATTGCTTGATTGATTTTGGTGAGATATCATCACCTATATATACATGATCCATCACGGTTTTGGGCAGGTATGAGTAGCCCTAAACCTATCCCTAATTCTAATTTTGGTGGATCTTTCATCCCTACCAAGTTAGGGTTGGAATCTTGGAGATCCCTCAACAATGCAAAAATTACCAGAAATAGCTCCTATCTTTTCTCCCTTGTATCTAAGCATAATTTGGACTCATTACAAAGGTTCTAACACTTAGGTCTACTTGAGAACATCCTTATGAATGGAATCCTATGCTATTTGGCACGTGTGACAAGCCACATCATGACCATCTAACTATTTACAAGTCATATGACCAAAACTAGTCAAGCTAGAATTGTGAAATTTTAACACTAGAATCGAACTACTTCACAATGTCGATGAGCAAGCCAGAGTCCAAATGGAAGCTCAACGATGGCAAGGCTTTTGCCTTGATCACCCCTAACATCTCTGACACACAAATTGGTCATATCAGAAAATCCCAATCATCAAAAGAAGCTTGGGATATGAGTACATTATATGAAGTGAGGGATGTCACTTCAAAGCTGCATCTTGGAGAAAAAATTCTCTCTCAGAATGTCACGTTAGAGGAGTTTCAACCACCAAAAGGGCCTTTTGTCAAGATGCTATTTTTGACTTTTCAACTATTCGACGTACACTTGGCCCAGTTATATATTTGCACCTATGAAAGGTCGTAACGTTGTTTGCCAGTCGATTTCTTTTTTGGAACTTTCCGGTCATATTTTTATACAATTCAAAACTCCCGCCGGGCAGGGACCTGACTTGTGATTGGACCATAATTGTTGCCCGTGAGTTTCCTGAGTGCTTGGGACCTAACACTTGTGGTTAAAGTAGGTCTACTTTGATATAACCATAGTTAGAGTAACATATATGATTTACGAAAGACCGCCAACATTTATTACAAATTTGGTTATTTATTTTCATACTGATTCAACTACATTATGTTTCAGACTCTGTTGTTCATCTTCTTTTAGCTTTGCAATGGTTTCCGGAAGCTGTAGACCACAAAGCAATATTGTCTCAGTTTATGTTTGTAATGAAAAAGACTCTGATGGCTCTTGGATACCACGTATCTATAGAAAATTTCACTGGGTTCTCATGCATCCTTCATCAAGAGGTGTTTTTGGTAAAAAGAGAAAATCAAATATGGATAATAGGAATTTTTGGAAAGGTAGAATTTTAGACTTCAAAGTTTCACCCGGTGGTCGATCCATTTCAGAGGTCTTGATTCAACATGTCTACATGCATAAGGAAATTAGAGTGGAAGGCGTAAGTTCAAATGACAGACTCAAATGCAATTGTAAGTTTTGGAGAATTTTTTGCTTTGAGCTTTGCATTAATCATTTAGACGTGTATCTGAGTATTTAAATGACATATGATTTTATGGATTTGTGTAGATTTGTGTCCATCAAGCATAATCGAATGGCAACCTATACGATCCCTTGTAGGCATCATGGACATTATTCATTCTGATATTGGTCTTCTGCATTACAAGAACCACTCCACGAGCTCACTTTTGGATTCTTGTATTTTCTTCTATGATTCATTTTACACACCATCCAGTTTAGGTGAAAAATTAGAGGCGATATCATTACCCTCTTTCTCAAGCGAAGAATGGATTCCTCCATATTCCACCATAGCAGAGAGCTTTCGATCAAGGTTTTTTATGGACATTCAAAACTGTATGAAATGTAGCACAGGTTCAAAAAACAATAGATTGCACTGGTTTTTGCCTATGCAATATTTGTTGATTTTTTTGTTGAATGTAATATTCATAGAACAGTGACAATGTTTATTTGTAGTGATTTAATAGACAATATGATATCAAGCCTCCTTGATGATCATTGGGATAAAAAGAGTAATGGCAATATCGAGTGCATAGTTAATAGATCGTCAATGAAATTTAGATATCTTATAGAAAAACAAGTGCTTTCTTTAACATTTTATTATAGAAGATGGTCCAAAGTTGGCAATGGATGGAAAGCATTGGATCAGAATTTTACAATGAATCATCAAGATCAAATAGAAATCCAAGTGAGGCAAAATAATTCTACTCTTATAACAATTGAGGTGGAAGAAGATTGGACACTCGATCACATTCAATCAGAGCTTACATTGCTGCAATATGATATTCCTAACCACTTCTGTTTTTGAGACAACAAGAGATTGGTAGGTGTATGTGTACTTATTTCAATACAAATTTGAAATGACTTTCAATGATTTTATTTAAACATGTTTCAATGTTTTCGGTATTGCAATATTTCATTTAACATAAACTCAATGTTGATATTGTTTAACAAGTTTCTTTGATGTACATGTAGGACCAAGACAAGAAAGTCGCATAGAGTGCAAGGACTTAACTAGAAGCGTAGAAATTGTTGAAATCGCATAAACATTGGGATGATAGACGAGCAACAACAATGTACTTTTTCAAAAAAAAAGGAATACAAAGAAGTCTCAAATGACTTCAAGATCTCATTGAACAATTTGTATTTAGTATTTTGAAAAATGTACATTGTTTTTAAAATCAATATAATATATTTGTGGCATTCAGTAATAGCCTACTTTCTATTTTGGCTATCTATTGTTCTATGCATCATCATGTGATGATATATTTCTATGTGTATGTTGGAACTTATGTGACAATATTTAATTTCAATCAAAGGTGCCTGAGGCATATCCTCGAGCACTGTAACCTCATCCACGGATCCCCTGGCAGGTTCATCTGAGGCACCTTCATGCTTGTAGGGCCTTGCACACGATAGTAAAATTTCCAACATTTCATGCCGATACTGATGAATCGCATTTGTTGATACCTCAGGATATTGGAACTGCAAGATAAAATATCAAGTGTATGTATGTATTAACCAATGTTTTAAAAAATATAAATTCACAAAGTTAACGATATATCATCAGGATACCGGAACATTGAAAAAAATACCTCACGGATACTAGCATCTGGAGGTTGCACCATATACCAATCCAAGAACGATTTAACATTCCAGATTGAATACCATCCGTAGCTGAAAGCATCGTCTTGTTGCGAAAATTGAGAAATCACAGCGAAAAATTGTTAAATTTTAATTCAATATAATTCTAAACTCCATGTCATCATGCAAATAAAATACATAAAAAGATTCTTTTTACGTTCGCATCAACAACCTCGATGTTGGTATTTACAATCAGCCCATCCAGCCTGGGCAATAGCTCCACCATCCTTTTGTACATGGATTTAACCATGGAATGGGTGGCATGCAAAGAATTCATTGTCATGCACACAGGTGTGCAGCTTCCAGTCGAATCCACTTTCATGGATATGATGTGCACATTCCAATGTTTGCTGCCTGAAAATGACAAACAATGAATTACTAGAATCTATAAGAGTTTCCAAAAGACAAATCTTACAGAAAACAAATATTACAAGAAGAAATTATCTTACTTTGAACAGTATGGGATGATGAACATTGATGCCTCCTTGCTAGTGTGCCTGAAGAGCCTTGTGGCTTTCTTCTCTTTATTCAACAGATGCCCAAAAACTGGAGATACAACAAAAATTTCCTTTGTGACTGTATATGTATATTTATGTACATAGTATGCACAAGCAAATTCAACTACTGTGTCTGAGATATATGAGGTCTTCTCTTTTAGCTCCCTACAATGCGGGTCTTGGATATGCATTGCAAAATTAATATCGTCTATACAAAACATAAACTCCCCTCCGAGATCATCTATTTTCCTGGCTATATACAAGTCAAAATCAATGTACCTCTCAAAATCAAACAATGTGTCTTTGGGTTCATTCGGAAGTCTGATGTGCAACTCTTTGTCAGTTGCATCAACATTAGAAACAATCATGTCCACCACTGTATTTAGGTCATCCTCACGTATAGAAGGAGAATCGTACAGTTGAAGATCAGGGATTACGGGAGGACTCTCAACCAGTGGAATTGCGGACGTACTAGCCAGATCTTTTCTAATGGGAGGAGGTGAGGGTGAAGAGCTAGGAGACCTGGGCTTGGGTTGCGAACGCTTGGGTTGTGCTTGCTTCCTCTTTTTGTGGGTTGAGACCGGCCCCCTTTCAAGAGGAACTTGCCTATGTGTGAATCCAGACTTAAAAATGTTGTCATAGGTGTTTCGAAGCCTCATGACAAGAAGCATGTCCTTGGGCATCAGTGTCACTCTCTTGCCATGAATGGAGCACAACATCAAATCCTCAAACAATTTTGTTTGGAAGTCCTCATATGCAGTATGGAGGGCCTCCAATGCAGTGATATTCCACCTCACTGCATAGGGCAGATGGGTGGTCATGTCTTGTGTAACCTCCCTCCAGTAGAAGGCTGCTTTCGGGATCAGAAGTTTGGTGCTCCTTTGAAAGGCCCTGATGTCTCTCAACCATGGACGGTGAGGTCTTTCGCATCTTTGTGGACATACAAGTTCCAATGTAAGCCTAGCAATTTGTTTCGCCTGAGCCATTGAGGCCGGATATCTATACCACACGAGGACAGAGACACATCAGAAGAGACACTGAGAACTCTAAAAAATCCTTTGTGGCATTGAGTACATCTATCCAAATTGAGTACTGGATTTTAGTTGGTTTTCCGGAATGATTTGATAAGAAACGACGAGCTTTGGATCCTCCTATACTTGGTTTGCATGCCATATGTTTCTCGTTTTCCCTTAAAGCTTCTCGTCCTTTTGTATTTTAACATGTCCTTTATGAAGTCCCGCTTTTTATAAAACTTCTTCCAATCGAGCTATTGCCTTTTTGGCTAATGACTCTGGCTTAGTATTCCAAGCAAACCAAATATGAAGGTATATCAATTTTTCGATAATTCTAACCTCTCCATGTAGTGTACAAATGTGAACATTTTTAAGTGGAGTCGGTAATACTGGTTTCCAAGTTGGATCTTCTATATCCCTTGAAACTCTCGTGCTCTTCGACATGTCATGTGTAGTTTTCATGCAATAGACGCATGGCTGTTTTGAATTTGTTCCATGTGAGACGTTGAACATGCACTTCAACGACTTCAGGTCTCCAGCCAAATGCCATTCCACCTTAAAATCACCTATTCCAGGAACATTGAGTGGTGTGTCGTGCATATGATTCTTAATTATCTTTGGATATTCTGTTTTACTAAAAATCCAAAATAGAATGTCATGATCTTCTTTTAAAACCTATTTGAAACACAAAATCATGAACTATTTTAGGAGAATTGAACTCAGACCTATAATAACAAAACAATATTAGCTTAAAACACAAAACCATTAATTCTCGAAATGAATTAGTTGCTAGTACCAAATAGAATAGATTTAAACCTAGAAAACTGCCAACAACCAGATATTATTTTCAGACTGCACATTGAAATCAAGACTCTTCGAGTTTATCGTATGGCTTAATGCTCCATTCATAAGTGTAACACTAACCCTTTCCAGCTTTTGTCCCTTTATTACCTCTAATTCATCTAACTTGAGAACTAATATCAATTTTTCAACACTTTCATTTGTGAATCCATAAAACTTTACAATAAATTTCAGTAAATGATTCAGATCTACAAACATATTGTTGGTAGAATCATATGACAAAGTGCCATATTTTGAGCTATAAATTTCATTTATATGGTAAGAAATACCAATGATGTTTTGCAAACCCCTGTTTAACACATCCCTCTCTAATTTGATTTAAAAGGGCGGGGAATAGGAAATTTTTTTATATGTACTTGTCCAAATGCCTCTTTGATAATTTTAAACATTGTGTCATATGCATCCCTGCTCATACCAGAATAATCACATGCTCCTTGTATCAATTTTTGGTCAATGATCTTGCCGACTTCGCCCATAAGGGCCTCTGCAATCTTGGACTTGATTCAAGATTATCGTTGATTTCCAAGTAGACTCGTCGTTGACTTGGCTGTAAGTATTACACTCAAAGACTTACCTATCATGTCCTTGTCTTTCAAATTTTCATTGGTGACTAAAGCTGATCTGCAAAATAAAAATAAGATTTAGAAAAAAAAACAATTCACAACCATTGAGTGCTAGATGAAACAAAACACATGAATAGTTTAAAACATAATCTTACTTGAAAGCATATATTCTATTTTTTCGTTGACCCCCACTTGTTGAAAGCTCGTCAATACTTTTTAAAATAACTCTTTTTCGTTTATTGTTCAGTATTTTCTTCCGTAATGTGTTTACTTCTACATTTATTTGACAATATGAAGTACGCAATGTGTGTATAATTAGTTTCATATTGTCAGTTTCTTGGTTAAGGTTCAATATAATATCTTGCAAACGAGAATTATCTATCTTCAAGATTTCATTCTCTTCTTTTCTTTGCAAAAAAAGAGTTTCTTTTTCTCGATAGTCAGTAAGCAAACCATTCAACATATTTTTCAAACAATGGATTTTTTTCATTGAATTACTAATGCCATAACTTTTCAATCTTTCACAATAACCCAATAGACCATTGTGTCCTTCACACAAAAACAGTATGAATTGTGTGACCGATCTAAAATTTGGATGTTGCATTGAGTTTGGATCGATTCGACACAAACTTCCATCAACCCATAGATCACAATGTTTCCTGTCTTCCGTCCTTTGGTGAGCTGGTAAGGTGGATCCTTTCAGATTTTTTCTTGACAATGGAGCATATTTTGTGGGAAGATCAATATGGAGATGATATTTAGACATCTTAATAATCGATAGATTAATCTAGTAGAAAACCAACTTGTTATATATCTTGTAAGTTATTAAAACTCGTCTTAATTAAAAAAATAATAATTGGAAAAGTTTGAAATGACCTTGGCGCTCTTTTTAATCCATCACAGTCCATGTTTCTTGCCTTATATGCAAAATCAAAGCTTTGTAGTTATGAGCAAAATAAGCAAAATATTTTTTCAATAGATGTGCGTTGAAATTGTGAATTTTTGAATTGCAAAAGTTTGAAATAACCTTGCTGCTCCATTTGATCCAACACACTCCATATTTTCTGAATTGCAAAAATTTAGATTCACGTTGGCCCTCATTGTGATCCAAAATATTCAAAGTTTCTTGCCATGATTTTCAGATCGATAAGACTGTTTTCCTTTGATGTGAACACTTTGAGTAGATCGAAAGAAAACTTTGATGTGCAATACGATTTGCATTTACATGAGAAGTTATGTTAGTTAATGCTAGAAAAAAGAATCTTGAAGTATGGACCCCACGTGTTGTGGCTACCCAACTTCTAGTTAACGACATACGTTACTAGTGAGGTCAAGTCATTGGAGTTGTGTGGGCAGACCAAAAACTCGGTCGGAGTTTTAAAATCCGATGATTTTCTCTCTCTTACGTGGCATTTCTTAGACAGCCCTTTTGGGCCTTGGAACTCCTCTAATGAATGGTGATTCTGTTCAAAATCACATAAATGAATTTAAGACTCTAATGGATCAGATGGCAGCAATAGGTTCAGAAATTGAAGACTCTAATGCTGTTATGAACTTATTGTCAAGCTTACCATCTTTCTATGAAAAGTGGGTGATGATTGTTTCCACACACTCAGACATCACATTATCCAGAGTCATAACTATGTTGCTGTAGGAGGAAACAAGAAGAGGTGGAACATCTTCATCCTCCATCAACGACTCACAAGCATTGTTCTCCAAGAAGGGCTCAAGAAAGCAACAAAAGAAGAAAGTTGTTCGACAAACTGACAACAATTAAAAATAGTCACAAAAGTCTCAAAATCAGCCACCTACTCACAACAACAAGAAAGGGCTCTTCTACAGATACTGCAAAAGACCAAATCATGAGATCCAGGACTGTCGAGTCTTGAAGTTCAACAACAACAAGAAGAAAAAACAGTCGGATCAGCAAGTTTATACAGCCGACACCAAGTAGAAGATTGAAGATGATGATGAGCAGAAAGTCTTCATGGTGAGCCATCACCATGTTGAACAGTCAGAGGAGTGGTTCCTCGATTTGGAGCTACACAACACATGACAAGCCATCAAGAATAGTTCATCGACTATTCACCCTACAACACAAAGAAATTTGTTCATCTTAGAGACAACAATTTCCACATAATTGAAGGTGAAGGTACTGTTAGGATGAATTTTCAGAATGGAATGTCAAAGCTTATACCAAATGTATTGTATGTCCCAAATCTGACAACTAATCTACTATCAGTCAGTCAAATCACAGATTTAGGACATAGGGTAGAGTTTCTGACAGATTATTGTTAAATTCTTAATAGGAGCAGGAGAGCTCTTGCACTCTGAAATAGACAAGAATATCTCTATAAGCTTAGTCATTGTAATACTGTAACTGATCGTGCTTTAAGAAGTTCGACATCTATGAATAAAGAAGTGATTTGGCATTATAGACTTGGTCACCTTAACTATACATCAATAGGTAACATGTCTAAACACTCTTTAGTTCCTGATCTAGACTGTAAAATTGTCGATCCCCTTATTAGCTCAAGTTGTATCAAAGGAAAGCAGGAAAGGAAGCCATTCAAGTCAAATGTAGAACACATTTCTATAGATCTGTTAGACATTGTGCATACTGATATATGTGGCCCAATACAAACACCATCATTACTTGGTACAAAGTTCTTATTACTTTCATAGATGATTATTCCAAGAGAGGACTGATGTCTATTTCTTAAAGCACAAATCTGAAGCTTTCCAGTTCTTCAAGAAATCTAAGGAGAATGCTGAGTTGCAGACATATAAAAGAATCAAAGCTCTCAGGAGCGACAATGGTGGAAAATACATTTCAAATAAACTCAAGAATTACTGCTCAGCCAATGGCATCAAGCAACAGTTTGCTGCTTCCTATTCTCCTCAGTCAAATGGACTGGCTGAAAGGAATAACATCTTAGTCGAGTTTGCTAAATGCATGATCACACATGCTTATTTGTCCAAATCATTTTGGCAACATGTTGTTTCAACAGAAACTTATTTGTAGAATCGATGCATAACTAAGGGTGTTCCTAATAGCAAAACTCCTTCTGAGGTTTGGATTGGGTTCAGACCCTCAATCAAATACTTGAAAGTATTTGGATGCATAGCTTATGCTCATGTCCCAAAGGACTAGTCTTGCAACAGATGGTGTGAACCCCTTTGGTGTACGAGCAACTACGTGGTCCATTCGGCCTGTTTGCTTGATAAATTATAATATTCCTCCTTGGTTGAGTACAAAAAAGAGACACATTATGTTGGCACTTTTAATTCTTGGCCAACGCAAGGTTAAAAACATGGATGTGTATCTTGATCCACTTATTGACGAGTTGGAAGATTTGTGGAAGGGGATAAAAGCATATGACATTTCGCGCCCCTTACATAAGAGGGAGTTTACACTACATGCCATTGTAATGTGGACAATGCATGACTATCCAGGATTAGGTGAATGCTCAAGTAATTATTCAAACAATGTCTATCTTATGTACATAGGAGTTTGTTTACAGTTACATACAACTAGTAATTCTTGACATTTACATGATATACTACAATGGCTATAATTATTCTTTGACATATACTTTTTTTAATAGTGATTACTAGTATCCATTTGTTGGACAGGCTTTCAAACGGCTGGAAAAAATGCTTGTTTTTTGTGCGGGCCAAATCTTGTGGGAAGATACTCTTATAGTCTCAAAAAAGTGGTTTATGAAAATCATTGTAAATAGTTGCATGAAGGCCATCCATTCAGAGACACTCATAGAAGAGGTTTTGGAGGAAGAGTTGAGAGAGAGATGCCTCCAAAGAGGATGTTCGTGAAAGATTGGCGAAAACTATGGGAGGAATCTCAAGCAAAGCCAATCGATGGTATGAAAAGATTATCTATATTTCATCGTGTGGAATATTGGAATAACCTTTTGATTAATCACCTACTTGATCCCATGCACACATTTAAAAATGTGGGTGAGTCTACTTGGAAACACTTGATTGGTGGAAAGATACCATTGCTGCAAAACACGATCTAAAAGAATCAAACACCAAAAAAGAATATTGGATAAAGGATGGTGAAGATCATGCTCCAAAAGTACCTTGGACATTCACTAAGGAGGAGCTTAACCACGGGTGCTCCATTATTCATGACATTAGAACACCAACTGGTTTTGCCCATTCTCTACAGTCATCATTCACAGTGGATGGAAAGTTGCAAGGTCTCAAATCTCATGATTGGCTAAAGATGATTCAATTCATCTATCCATTGTCAATTTGTGGGTGCTTGTCAAAAGATATTTTTGAGACCATATACAAACTATCAATCATTGTCAGATATTTACATGTACTTGGTGCATTTTTTTATTTAGTATTTATTGATTGGAAATTCAAATAGACATATTGCAGATGGATGTGTTCAAAAGAAATCCGTGAGCTGGATCTTCGTAAGAGACATGAGGATATGGTGGAGATTGTGGGCATGTTTGAGAGATATTTTCCAACTTCCATCATGGACTCACAAGTGCATTTATTGGTGCACTTGGTTGAAGAAGTTTCTATTGCTGGTCTAAGTGCATAAATTATCTTTTGCATGTGTATTTAAACTAAATCAATTGATACATGAACTCATTAAATAAAACACTTATTTTTAACCATTTGTGAATTTTTAGGTGGATGTTCTTTATGGAAAGGTACATGAAAGTCTTAAAAGATTTTGTGCATCAAAAGGCAAGGCCTGAAGGTAGCATGTCAGAGGGATGGTTAGTAGACGAAAGATTTCTTTAAGCAGGGAGGTCATTTTTCTAGAAGACTAATTTCTTAATCCTAAAAGATGGGCCTATATGTATGTTAGACGCAAGTCCAGCTCTGACATATTCCCGACACGACCAGGTACTAGGGGCCAAGGGGCAGGGTATTGGCGAGGCCAGAAACTGGGATGGACACCAAGGGACCAGTTGGGTTCGGTGCGTCACAGGTCGTGACCCGGTGTGACTGTCTGACAGGATGTCAGTAGGCGGAGTTATGACCGTATGGATCCTAGTCGTCAGCAGTGGATAGGCCTGCAGTTTTGTGCCCAAGAGTGGTGTCAAGAGACCGCCTAGCTTCCTGCAATGCATCTTGTTTATTTGATGCCACATTGTAGGATTTTAAGGGCTTAACTTTCCCATAATTTGTCCTCAAAAAGTGTGATTGAGATCCTATTTGACAATGGAGCTTTCCCCCTCTCTGGATTACTCTTGACTACCTTTGTTATGTTGTTCAAGTTTACTTTCAAGGTCCTGGATTTTTGTTGAAATAGTCTTAGAAAGCTCCAACCTTTCTGTCCTCCTCAATTGAGAGAGAGAGAGAGAGAGAGAGAGAGAGAGAGAGAGAGAGAGAGAGAGAGAGAGAGAGAGAGAGAGAGAGAGAGAGAGAGAGCATTTCACCTTCCTGTTTGTTTTGGCCTTAGCCTTCCACATTTCATTTTGTGATAACATCATGAAGCCTTATTGTTGTCAAAGATATTGTGGCCAGAAATAGTTCTGGTTTTTTCTATTTTGGGCATCTTCATTTTTTGATATATCTTCATTCAGTATCAGTGACATCTGTTGCTCGTTTTTGTGCGAAACATGATGGTGAAACAAGATTTGAACTCAAGAGGAAATTTCAGGTTACTGAAATTTTGCACCAACTACATCCATCTGCTCCACTATTGTGGCGTGATGAGGAAGCCGAAGAGGTAACTAGTGAAAAACCTCAAGGGATGGGAAAGGTCCATAGGTTGGCACCCTTCCAACGAGAAAAAATTTCTACATTCATGCTTTATAATTGTGGAGTTATGGATAAATGGTTAGACCTATACGAAGAAGAAAATAAAGAGTGGGCCTTGTCTAGAAAGCGCCAACGACAAAATAGAGGTAGACACATGGCCTCAAGTTCACATGATCTTGAGCCATTTCCCAAGCAATGCACTATAGAGTGGATGCATAACACACTACAAAAAGCAACAAAAGAGGGACAAAAAATATCAAACACAAAATGGGACTTTGCAAGAGGATGTGAATGGAAGGTATTATTCTTTAGATACTTTATTATTAGAACATTTTTGTTTATAACAATATTTGTTTAATCATTTTGAAACACCACGTTCATTCATAGTGATTAATTATGAGATTCATGTTTGTCATGTGGCAGTGCAAAATGTATAATTCTATATGGGCTTTTGGTTTCCACTTTCGTGTTGAAAGGATTGATAACAAGAGATGCACACACGATTGTGGTGTAATAGCATCTTTCCAACAAGAAAGTCAAAGCAGTGCACGAGATTGGATCCCATCTCAGGAGATATAGAATACATAGGAACTATACAAAATATTTATGATGTGTCATCTGGTGAAAGTGGACACTATTTTTTATTTGATGTGAAATGGTTCAAGGTAGTTTGTAGAGGGCCAAATGCAACCGTAAAATTTGATCCAAGTGGATTTTTTGCAAATGATTCATCAAAAACATTGAGCATGAGTCCTCTGACACGTTGGTGTTGCCTCGTCACTGTGAGCAGGTGCACATGCTATGCTATAATGTTTTTCATTTTATTACAAGTTTTCGATATGTTCTAAAATACTGATTTTTTCAGGTGTTTTTTCAACCAGATCGACTAAACAAGATATGGTGGTTTGTAGCTCAAGTTGAACCACGTTCACGACGAGTATTTGAGCATGCAAATGTTGAGAATGAAATGGAAAACCTTCATTTTAACTATGAGATTGAGCTACCTAGAGATGTAGTAAATCGTCAAACCATACTTGAAGCACCCACTTCCATAGATGTTGAGAATAGAAATTGTAATAGTCAAGATGATGAAATAATTTTTGAAAGTGAGAGTGATGATGAAAATCATCTAAGAGTAGATGAATTGCAAGATGATGTCATTGATGAAATTGATTCTTGTAATTCTGAATAAAAATTGATTATTGCAATTCTAAATGAAATTGATTCTTGCAATGCTTTCAAAGGATTGTTATTTAGCCAAAATAGAGTCTAATTTATGGTCAAGTAAATGAAAATAATTGACATAGTTTGACTTCAATCCCATTTTTTTGAAGATAATGTTGGTGAAGATAGATGTACGGCTTCATGTTCCAAGAAAATTCTCATTTTTTAACAAATGTTACAAAGGCAGTAAATTACTAAAAGCATGTGAGTTAATGAAATCACCACCACAAACTATGACAAAATCAAATGTTTTATCATAGTCAATCCCCTTGAATTGAGCATATCCCTTGGCAACTAGTCTTGTTTTATAATTGTTCACACTACCATCTTGATTAAGCTTGATCTTAAGGACCCATTTGCAAACAATAACACTTTGTATCTTTGATGGAGAATCAATAATTTTACAAGTACCTCAAACAATGCATCATATATTCACTTTTCATTACATCAAATCACTCTTTTGTTGCTACAGTTTCATTCACACTTGCAGGAACATCATCAAACTCAAGGTAGTAATAAGGGCAATAAAAATTAAACAATCATCAACTTGTAATTGCTTCTCTCTCCCTTGTATTTGAGCCTTGATGGTTGCATTTGCGCTCTGATAGTATGTTAAAATCAAAGGTTATGAACCTCATTTGGATACTAAAACCTTGAAAAAGCATCAAAGGTTTCACTTATATATAATAGATAGAAACTTAGCACACAATTCAACCTATTTTGCATCTAATTGGCAAGAGCTTTTGAACACCACAATAAAACTAGAAATAATTGATCTTCACATCTTGTCACACACGTGAAGAGTATAATACTTTGTTCAGAGTCACCTCTATTCATTAGACACAAAAAATATCACATTCATCATTCATCAATTCCTCATTAAAGAGCAAACTTGCCAAAATCACCATCTCTTGATAATCTCTCGAAGTATGTACAAAATGAGCTCTCAATCCATATTAAATGATCTTGGATATGAGATTAGGTAGAGTGCCATTAGGGTGAACCCTAAACCCCTAGCTATCAAAGCCTTAGATTATACATAATTAACCTCTTGGTAGCTCGAGTCAACTGTCATATAAAAGTAGGTGGCCGACCTCATCAAAAATCCCAATCATTTAGGAACATCATGATATAATTCACTTTGGAAAAATATTTATTTAACTAATTCCATTTTATTATGAACATGCAAAAAAAAAAAACCTACGCCTCATCATAATATAATTCACTCTAGCAAAAAAAAAATATAACCTAATCATAATATAATTCACTTTAGAAATATATTTATTTAACTAATTTCATGTCATTATCAACATGCAAAAAACAAAAAAAAAAATGTGTGGATAATCCATGCAGATATCTCCAACTTCCGGTTCGGTTCGATGAATAAACTGAAATTTGCGTGGATTCGCGTGGATTATCCATGCAAAAACTGCTTTCCGGTGCTGCCAACCTTCCCTCCCAAACAATTGTCGGAATTTTCAAAATTCAATTTCGCGTGGATAATCCACGCGCATAAATTTTTCGGAGCTGTGTCAAAAAAACATCGGTGGAATGGCCGGAGGCATGTTCAAAATTTTCTTGGCATCGATAATCCACGCGTGGATGTTCCACGCAAACAAAATTTTGAAAAATCGACTAAGTGTCGGGTCTCGCATGAATACTCTGTGTGGATAAACACATAGTTTTCTAGTTGTGAATTAGACCTAACTGAGTCTAGAAGTAGTGTTTGGACCTGAGAAAGTTGATTTTTAGCTCAAGCTTAAGTGCTCTATTCTTGGTGAATTAGGCAAGACTAATTTTTCCAATCATTATTGACATTGGTGAGGAGAGTGAAATAGATAGTGATCAAGACCTTTGTGGATCTTGATATAACTTTGTGTAAATCACTATAAGGTTGCAAACACTTTGATTTTCAACTCTAATCACAACTCACATGTGTGTACTTTGTGTACCACAATATTTTTTCCATGGAAGCTAGTGGAAGGAAGAATGAGTCAAGATTCAAGTGCTACTTGTGTGGCAAGAAGGGCCACTTTGCATCCAAATGCTACAAGAGGAAAAATGCACTAGAGGAGAGCAAACAAGGAAACCTTTCACATGAAGAGGAGGATGAATGAGAATCATTCTTGATGGCATCTACAACCTCACCAACAAGCAATGGCAATTCAAGAGACACTTGGTGGATTGATAGTGGGGCAAGTCTCCACATGACTTATGAAAAGGACTTTTTCTCAACTTTACACCCTTTCCATGATGCTAAAAGGTTTGTCTTTACTGCAAGTGATGAAGAGTGTAGGATAGATGGTGTTAGTACCATCTCTTTGTGTCTAGAATCCTTCAAAAGTATGGATCTAGAAAATGTTCTTTAGGTAGGATGAATCAATCGTTCCATTTTGAAGAATGATAATTGCATAGCAAAAGGATTTAAAAAAGGGAGATTATTTAAATTGGAGGCTTATGTTGTTATTGAGAATGCAACTAAGAGTTTTGGTGACAATAAGCTTGCAAGTATTGAGGAGCATCAAAGAGAAGATGATTTTGAGGATCAGCCTCAAAATCCAAGAGCTCCAAGGAGTACTTAAAAGAAAAAGGCCAAGTCATCAAATTACATGCAATTTTTCCATTCAAGTGTGCATCTTGCAAGGGTGAAGAGCATTGGAGAGTCTACTATCTTTGAATCCTTCTTGGATAGTTTAGTAGACATGAAGTGACTTGTCTCTTATCTTTAAGATTAATGCTTAGTACTTTATATGACAAGACAATGAAATTGAATGCTTTCCAATCTATATTTGTTGTTGATAAAGCAATTTCATTGGATAACTAATCTGTAATAAAGTTGATTAGTGTCATAAAAGACGAAACATCAATTTTTTTGGAAATCTTTGTGTCCACATGCTTTGTGCATGATCATTCCAATGTAAGGACCAAAGAAAATTCTACTTCAATATAAATGATAGGATTAATGGTAGTGTTTTGCTCTTCAAGTAGAGATTATAGAATCTACATGTTTTCCACCAAAGAAGTTGTCAATGGTGGAAATATGATCTTTCAAGAGTGAAAGATTTGCAAACTTGAAAAAGCACCTTTGGATCAACACCTTATTTAAATCATTGAAGGCTTGGAGTCAAGTCAAGAGGAGGAGCAAGCTCAAGACACAAGGACTCCAAGAAAATTCTTGAGTAACAATTTGGAGCCATCAAGGCTCAATCATATGAATCAAGCAAGTCAAGTTGTCTTTGGCAATACTATTTATGCACTTAATAGCTTAATTGATGTATCATCAAACGTGATTCAAACATGCATGATATGAGAAAGTGATGCAGGTCATTTGTGTTATTCGTTATGCGAGGATCAAGCATTTGTAAAGTTCGTACAAAAAGAACTCAATCTTGCTTTCTGCCCTGATCTCACTACTTCCATCCATTGTTTTACCCGTAGACGTTTTGAAGCTAGCCGCAAGTCCTTGAAATTTGACGTAAGATTTCTATTTATTGGCAGGCATGGTTTGGTTGAAGTTCATACTTCATCTTAGATACGGAATAGAAAAGTGATGAGCATGAACATGTATGTGAATGCCTACTTCCGATTCTTCCCCAACTATATACTTGCAATACACCTTTGTCCCGGAGTACCTGGGTCTAAACAGGCTAGGCACATCAGTACTCATGGCAACCCCATAGTGGTAGTAGGTCAAGGACTGCTTGCGTTTATGACCAGGAACACGCTTTACAGGCGGCAGCAGTGGCCCATATGTTTGCTTGCGAATTGCTGTCCTGATGCTCACCGACAGTGGCCTATCTGATCGCATGCTTTGTGGGGATGCGCTATATATGCAAACGCTGTGATTGTGGAGGTTAACTATGAGCTCATTCTCGGTTAAGATATGCCTCATATCATGAGGTCTGGCAATCTGATATTGTTCCTCTCCGCCTGGTCTGAACCGTGATGTCGCTTCATAGTGCACGTGGTTCTGAAGAGCATAGAAATCCATTTGAATTTTGTTCTGCCAATTTGTAGTCTGCTAACAGGACAACGACGACCAGACTGTAGATGCATCTTCCAGTGTGAAAGCCATCTCGGCTAGTGTTGTGAATAAAATCTCAATCTCTGCATTTCCTCATGAGGAAGACGATCCCCTCAGATACGCCACAATTCTATACACTCTGCTAATTGTGATCAAACACGTAGAAAAGCTTCAAAATAAGAGCATACAACCAGTTTCTACGGACACACACTTATATACATACATCATATAAGGCTGCTATGATAGCGATTGTTGCGAAGCTGTGATTGCAGATTGATTTGTATAGTTGATGCAGATGATGACTGGTTCTGGGTGGGTAGTGAAGAGGTGAGCAAGCGAGCAGGCAGGCATGAGCGATGGATTGTATTTTTGAATGAAACGGCACATCGTGCTTTATATCTTTCCGACTTCTTCTTCTTCTTCTTCTTACAATGGGCAAATGCCCATTAAATGCTGACGTGATCATACGCCAGTTCCATTTGCTCTTGTGGCACTCTCATTTGTTAAGAGCACAACCGTACACAAGGTAAGAAGATATTTTAGTTCAAATAGATGATGTGTAGCTCTACCATTTGTATACTATGGACTAGGTATCATTCATCCTGAGGTGGGCTATTGCGTGTTACAGGCTGAGCCGTGAGAGCGGCGAATACTGCTACAAGTTGTAGCCCATCGTCGGATGAACGATACTTGACGTAGCAGGAGAGAGATAGACGATCAAGATCTAAATATGTTTGAAGCATGTGCTATGGCTCATAATCTACATGTTCTTAACTAATGAAGTAATGCCACATGTCCACATGTCCACTATCATTGCTCACGATTGCTATGTGTGGTAGGCATTGGAAATGGGGATAATATACCTTGTAATAGCCTCGCCACAACAAGGTGTATATGGATTGGTCCCAATCGGATACCTACTAGATATTATTTTCCAAAATTGACAAGTGTAATTCTTAAAAAAAATTTCTATTCTATTATCATTGAAATCTATAAAACTTACAAAATTTAGATAAGCAAAATACAGATTTCATACAATTTCCAACTAAAATTAGAAAATTTGTTTTGTCTATGATCGCGAAAGACGAATGGTGGAAACTAAAGACTCATATGACCCCAAAAGTAGTGGTGCATATGTGACCCCAAACGTAAGTAGAACAACCATAAATTGCCACCAATTCATCAAGTTATTAATGGCCATGGAGAGTACATTTCTTCAAAATACTCGACCAACTTAGTGCCGCTAGCCAAGGTCGGTAGATCATTTTTGAAGATGGGTCCACTAACCCATGTCCATTAGCTATAACTTAAAAAGAAATGTTGAAATATTGTGCCAAATTAAGAATTTATAATATTTCTCATAATTTGTCAAATTATAATATTTGAAATAATTGAAATCCATGTTTTTAGCTACTCAAAGTTAGAAAAATAAATGGATACAATGGAAATTTCAAGTGAAAGAGCATAAACAAAACTTTCAATTAGCATGAATGATGAATGGTGGAAACAAATTAAGGCCGAAGATAAATGGTGCATATGTGTGAAAAAAAAAAAAAGGGACCTAACATCTATTGCCAACAATCCATTATGTTAGGTAATGGAATGGGGTGGATCGACAAGGCCCTGGAGGCATAAAATCCTTTGGGCCCATCCCAGCTACCCATTCTCGTCCTCTTTATCTCCCCACTATTTTTTTTTCTCTACCCCATTAACGAGAATGGGCCAGAGTTTTTTATTTGGGCCACTATTCAATTTTTGGCTATATTTTGGCTTTTCTTCAAGAAAAGTTTAGTATTTGGAATTCAAATCCCACAAATGTATCGCCCACCTTTGATATGAATATGGCACATTTCATAATGATTTTTTTTTAATTTTTGATGATTTAACATTATATATAAAGAAATAGTATAATAATACAATTTTTTTTTGCCTAACTTTGATGTATATATAAATATCAAGAAGGAAAAAATGGCCCTAAGGCCCGACATTCCTCTACAATGTGACCGGATCAGATCACTAGTCCTTTATGTGGCCATTTACTACTACATTATTCAACTGATATATTGTCGAGGCATTTAATCTTTGGAATGGGGAAGAAATGAGTGGTAGTACAGTTTTTAAATCTACTTGAGAATGAGAAGGTCTCTATGCTTGATAGTAAATGGGAGAGGAAGGACTCATTAAGTAGCACAAATATTTTTGTGACGGGTATCATACTATGCCATTTAAGTTGTGTAAAACTTCAACATCCATAAGTATGTATGAAGTTTTTGGTAAACTTATTTCTAAGAACATAAGCATTTCATGATGATATATACATTGCTAGTAATATCATTCGCATTTGACTATGAATAAAGAATATTTCAAGGTAAAGTAAACTTTAAATACATAGTAAATCATAGCTTATTTGCATCAAAGTCTACAAACTTTAAGTACAAAAAGCTTTGATCTAAATCTATCCAATTTTTTTTTTATGAGTGGCTTTGTGAAAATATCCACTAGTTGTTCATCTATACTACAATGAACAACATTAATTTTCCTATTCAACAATCTCTCACGTATAAAGTGATAGTGAATCTTGATATTCTAAGTCTTGTATGAAATATCAAATTTTTAATCAGATGAATGCCACTCTAACTATCGCTATATATGGTTGTATGATTCTCCTGTGTGTTCTTGCATTGCATTGCACATTGCTTTGTATTCGACTTTTGTTGTGGATAGAGTAACTGTACTTTGCTTCTTACTAGACCAAGAAAATGTCTTTTGAAACATCAACAGTGCGTAGTAATTTGCAATTATCTTTCAAACTAGTCATAATACGTCCAAGACATGTTCTCTTTTTTAAAGGAGTGGTCAAGTTTGTAGAATCCCCGTGGAGTATCGTGGAGGACTCATGTGCAACATCTAGAATAGGTGTGGTTGGGTGGTAAGAACGTTCTAGAGATTTGGAGACATGGATTGAATCACAAGGCATTGATGAACTAATTATATCATGCAAGAGGTTATCATCAACAAGAGCATCATCTAGGGCCAATGATAATCGAAAATCAATATTCATGTAATTTATCCTATCAATAATATTCTCGATCTCTCTTGCAACTCTTTTTCTTGAAACCAACTTATGGTCCTTCTTCTGCAAAAGTTGAAAATGTTAGATGTATTAGTCTCTCTCTCTCTCTCTCTCTCTCTCTCTCTCTCTCTCTCTCTCTCTCTCTCTCTCTCTCTCTCTCTCTCTCTCTCTCTCTCTCTCTCAAGCATGAAACATAAATTAATATATAACACAAACCGTAAATCAGTAGCATGAAACACACACAAACACACACAAACACACGCATGCACACACACACCCACCCACACCGACCCTAAACACAGATGAAGAGAAAAACAGAGAGAACATTATAGAGTGCTAATCAAAACTCCCGAACCACACGATTATATCCCACTCCAGAATGTCACCACATGCTCCTTCCCTACGGCGTTTGGGCTTTTTTGTGGAACTCATCTTCCAACAAAAAACATTTGGACCACATATTTAACGGAGGAAAACAAGGGCTACACACCTTCCTAGAATTGGGAGTTTTGGTTACCTTTAACTCTCTCTCTCTCTCTCTCTCTCTCTCTCTCTCTCTCTCTCTCTCTCTCTCTCTCGGACGTGAATGAGTCTATTATGGGTGATTGAATATGGAAATCAAGATTAACTACATCTAATCATTCTATTTGGATTTTTTCTTTTAGAAGCAAGTGAGAGATTTTCATCGAATCATTCTATTTGGATTTTTCCTTTTAGAAAGAAGTGAGAGATTAACCTCATCTAAATATTGAAGTGTCATAAGGGTCAAAGATTAAAGCATTTCTGAAAAACACTTTAAAGAGTTTACCTCTTGTACTCTTGGATTCTCTGTGTGCACTCCATTGGCCCAAATATGATTGTTGACAATCCTCCTTGTCCGAATCCTAAGGCCTTTGCATTGTGTGCATGTACATGGTATCTTCTCATCATATTCTGGTTGAAACTGGTCCAATAATCCAATTGCAAATTGCACAAAATCTTTCGGTGTCATTCAAGTGAAAATTGACAAATTTTAACATGTGACGAATTGTAACATGTACAAAAATTGACAAAATAGTCTTTGTACATTTAGTACATTTTCAACCTTCATTTGTGATGGAGTAGTGTCTTGGCTTTCCAAAGAGCAATATACTCTATCCAAAGAGCAAATTGGAGTACATCACTATTACAAATAAAAAAATTATGACATAAATCAATATACATACATGTGATGGATCAATAGGCGGTCTATGTCGACTGATGGAAGAGCTTGAAGATGAACCAGTCAATAGTTGTTCATTGTACTTTAGTCTTGTTTGCTCCTTTTTTCTGTGATAGAGCTCAATTCTTTTTTCTTTCTCTAAATCACGTGGAGGTACGATAATTTTCCTAAAATTCATAATTCCAATCAAATGTCATTGTAAGAATAATTATGCAAGAAAAATTATACACTCATATTCAAATAACAAATAAAGTTCAATTGATGTCAATATCAATAACAATATATACCTGCTGTTGCAATCATGAGATGAATCGCTATCTGGTGATGATGACATCGTCGATGACATATACACATTGTAACCAGCTACTCTATACCACATCATAAATAATCATTATGAGACCATATGTATTGAACAAATATAATAAAATTTGTTAAAGACATGCCAACATCTAATCCATGTATATTCTACTTATGCTTGATGTAAATCTAATATTCTAGTAACATTGCTATCAAGAAAATTGCTTGGGTGCGGCAACACATGAGGAGCAATCAAAATGGGGTTCATATTGACAAATGTTAGACATCAGTAGATAGTGCGCGCAGGCCTATCTCAACTAATTTAAAGACTACATAGCATTCAATGTTCAAAGCTCTCAGTTTGAACTCTTGTCTAAGATGAGTGATGATCTCACTCGATCTTTCTTTCAAGATGGAATGATCAAAATCAAACAATCAGTCATATACTCAATTGATTCATTGCCCACTCAATCACTCATTTGATTAATTAATACTTGGCTCGAGTTAGTTAAAGACAAATCTCTTTGGATTGGCCTAGTGTGCCAGGGTATCTTATGACGAGCAATATGCATTCGCCCTTTCTATCTATGGTTGTTTTGTATGCAAGATATACTAGATAGCACGCCATTGATCAACATCTTTATTACAATGCTAAATGATACTTTAACTAATTACTATGATTTCATATAAGATTATATAGGTCACACACCAATAATTAAAAAGATTTATCATATAGGTCACATATCACTAAGGTCTTCAATATAACATAAATGCTTTTGATCATGAATCTAAATGACCCCATGCAACCATTTAAGAGGCCACATGACAAAAGCAAAAATTTTCTATTTGGCCATATAATTATGTCATCAAATTATATCAAATCTATGACACCTAGATTATTAATAAACTAAATGACATCACCGATTTGACATAATATTATATCATAAAATCTTAAAAAACTTGTCAAATTACTTGTTTAATAATAATATGTACTATTTTTTATCTCATGAGTTTTTCTTGTATGTCAAATTTCAAGAAAAATAAAATTTATAACAATATAAAACTAGTCTTAACAATTAAATATTACCATAATGATCTTTGAAGTGATTTTTTTATATTTCATCATATTAAAAAATATATTTTATGTAAAATCCTACATTAAAATATTCTCATAAAACCTAGAAAAGATTATGAGAATATTGAATGACATTTGAAGCATGCAAGCCCATGTGGGAGACCCTCTCACGTGCCAAGAGAGGGAAAAAAAACTGCGTGGAACATCCACGCGTGGATAACTTTTGCGTGGATAAACTAGTGTTTAGTGCTTTTGCTTGGTATTGCTCTTCTAAGCTCTATAGATCTTGCTTGCTTGCTTTTGGTTGCTCTTCATTGCTAGTGATCTTGCTCTTGCTATTGCTTGCTTTATTGATCTTGTTTGTTCTTGCTTATTATTAATCTATTGCTTTCTTGTCATTGCTTACTCTTCTAATCTAAAAGTCTTCAATACTCTTTCACTCTCATTCTCCACTACTTTCTAACTTTTAAAGTTTTTCTTTGATACAATGTCTTCAAGTGGTAGGTCAAGTGGAAGGTCAAGTGGGAGACCATCTAGGAGAAGAGCTCGTGAGGAGCCCGAAGAATATAATCAAGAGTGGTTTGAGAATCTATCTCCTCAACAAAGAGATAGAATCAAAAATCTTGTGTTATCTTCTTCGGGTGAATCATCCGAGAGAAGAGCTTCCAAAGATGCCCCTTCCCAAGAATCGTGTAGTGTGTATTATGATCTTAATCCATGTGGTGGAGTTATAAAAAATATGCATGGCAATGTAGGTCATGCGTTCGATTTAGTTGCTTTATATATTGGTCCTCCCAATCGCTTGAAGACAAAAATAAAATAATAGAGACTTTATATTATGAATTCCCTCAATCCAATGCTTTTAGTAGGACTTGGGCCTTGAATACAATGTGCCTTTGGATTCGAAACAAAAGACAATTGATGAGAAGAGCCGTGAGAAATTCCAAGAATCCCACGAAGCCTGGATGGTGTTCCAAAAGGGATTGGAAGAAGGTGAAAGGGGAATTGTTGCAAAACAATTCCCAAAAGTATGAACAACAACGTAGGGCCGCCGCCGAGAAGCTCTTAAAACATGGCCAAAGTCACTTGGGATCGGGAGGAAGGGGCAATCTAGAGGCCCAATTTGTAAGTGCAATAGTTTTTAGTATGATTCTATTTTTGTAGTGAGATTGTTAATGTTTTTTATTGCTAAACTATGTTGTATTGCTAAACTATGTGGATATGCCGGCCTTAAGGCTTTTATGGAATTCCATGGATTGTTTCCAATCGTAAACTCTTAAACTTTATTGTTTTGTGATTGTTTACTTTGTGGTTTACAAGTAAGTTTAATCTTAATTTAATTAAATCTTTGATTCTATTTTGTAGAGAGGCTCTACAACTTCAAGTGTTCGTGATGTGGAAGAAAATGTGAAAAATGTGGAAGAGTACGTGAATGAGAGTGAAGGGGAGTTTGAAGATGTGGACACCAATATACACCTACAAGATGAAGGAGGCGAGGAGGGAGGAAGTGATGATGAGTACAGGTTTTTAAATTAAATGTAAGGCCTTGTAGAAGACAATGCAGGAAGAGAGAATTTATTCTCTCATCAATGTACTTTTTTTTAAATCAATCAATATAATGTTTTGACATCACATCATTCTTGCAAAAATTTTGAATGCATATATTTTTTAATTCATGAATGCAAATGTATAGTCTATTGAATGCACATCTATTGATTGCAAATGTATCTATTGATGTATTCAATGCAATGTACAGTCTATTAAATGCACATCTATGCAATGCAAATGTATCTATTGATGAATCCAATGCAATGTATCTATTTTAGCACTTGATTTGCATGCTAGAATGCACAATAGAAAGTAATGGAAAGCACAATAGAAAGTAATTAAAACCACAATATAATGCACCAATAGATAACACATTAAGTTATCAACTAAGTATCAAATGAATCAAAATAAATGTGAATTTACCTTTACTATTGTATCTCCATTGTTTTGCAATCTTTGCTTTCCTTTTGCATGCACTTGATCTTTGAATCCTTTGCAATGAAAGCTCATTTTTCATTTTTCATATCCAAACCTACATCACAAACAAAAAAGATCTTAAAACTTATGATCAAAAAACACATACTATTAACATCCATCAATGAACTAAAAATCCTAAACACTATCAATCTTCTCACTCACATTCATCCTCGTCTCATTCTCACTCCCATCTATACTCTCTTTTTCTCTCTTTCACACAACACAAAAAAAGAAAGTCATCTCTAGTTTAGGAGCGAACCACATTTTGGTTCGCGCCAATTGATTTTTTTGGGTCAAAAAATTTAGCGTGGATTATCCACACGTGGATAATCCATGCAAAATCCAAAAACCTATCTGCATGGGTTACATCTTTAGAGTGCTACACAAGTTACTACGTTCCATTGGCTACATTTACCAATGTCTCATCTTGACCATTAATGACAATTGAAGGTTATGATTAGAGATGTAACTTGCACATTGGATTAGGGTTTGAGGAGGAAACTCACTCTCCATACTTCATCTGAATATGGCTTAGCCCATTCTTTTTTATTTTTGGAATAGAGAGAGTACTTCTTTCATTGCTCTTTTCATTTATTGTAATGTGGAGAGATAGTAGGAGAGAAGGATGCCATTGCTTTATGAGTTGTGATCTTTCTTATACAATTTGTATAGGCACATGAATAAAGTTCATTGGCATCTTGTTGATTGTATGTAGAGCTCTTGTGAAATTTTGAACAAAGCCTTAACTATCTTGGTGATGTAATGAAGCTAAAATGTGACATTGTGCTCTTTGCATTTTGTAGTTTTCAAGTCAAATCAAGCTTGGTGTTCATAAATTTTAACACTATGAACCATAAATAATAATGACTAGTGAGAAAAAATAGCATCTAAAAGATCATCTTGAATCTCAAAATAGTCACATTGAACTAAATCGTGAGCTCACCTTCTCAATGTTAGAAACATTACATCTTCAAAATAATTCCTTATACTATAAATACACCACCCACAAGTAAAAGAGTTGCACTATTGATACAAACAAGACATTGTATATAGATAATAGATGTGGAATAAAGATAAATTAAAATTTAATTCAAATACAGAACTCTGATAAATCATAAAAAAAATTCTCTCTTAAAAAGCTAACTATAGATTATAAATTTTAAGTAAAGTACATGCTGGAAATAAAACTTATAGAAGCGAAAAAATTTCAGCCTTTAAAAAGAAGCAAGAGAGAGACTAAAATCACTACTCCAAATTTTCTACTATTCCTATCTAACCAGATGTTCCATAGAGTGATTCGGCCAAATTTTGGTGATTTTACATCGGGCAGTACAAACGATTGTGATTGGACCATAGTTACTGCCCGAATACTCTTTTGCTACCTGTATTTGTACACTCGAGGTTGATTTGACGTCAATAGTTGTAAACTGTAGTTAACTAATCCCTGTAGTTTAGGAACTTCTTATCATTCTTAGGTATATCTCTCATTCTCTTTGTTCTCATTCGTACTCAACTTCCATAGAGATATTTTGGACTAATGGTGACAAATAGTCAGAGACCAAGAGGAACCATTGATGTGGGCAAGGATGAAGGCGAGCAGTTTGTTTGGTGCGGGCCATGTGATGTCCTAGTATCGGATCAGCGCGCATGTGTACAAATTAGCAATGAGACAGTAAAGGAGGTGCGTGCTGAACCGATAACCCGAGAATTAAAGCCGGTAGTTGATAGCGGATCAACGCACAGGTGAGTATAGGCCATTGTTTGTTGTGTTAAGTTTTTGGATCAAATCTTCCATGCTGATTTTCATTTTTTGGACAATCACACACTTTGAAATCTTTGTAAATTAGAAGCGGCGTAGCAGTCACACCAAAGAGAGAATCTAGAATATTTTATCTGAAAATTAAAATATTTTATCTAGTTTTCATTTAGTACCAAAGGCCATTTGCAGACCTAATATCTGATCAACGCGCACGTAGAAAGTCAGCAGCTGTAGAATGTAGGTCGGGCGTGCCGTACTGATATCAGACAGAAAAGTCAAAAACTAGGCAATAGCGGATGGGCGCGCGGGAGTCTGGAATAGGAATATCACGATTGGATTGGGTGCACTGAACCGATATTGCATGTTGTAAAACAAAATCGGTAACTTTTGAAAGACATCTCGGACTGAGATGATTACGACACCATTAGAGAAGAGAGCTTTTAAACGACACCCAACATGACCCAGTTTCGAGCTACGATTAAAGAGATATTCTCAGTCAAAGTGTTGGGCGGTCAATAGTCAACGGTCAACCTAATATCAGATCAGCATGCGTTTGACCAGTTTGACCCGGTCAAACCCTAAGGGAGTGCGCCATTTGACACTAGGGTGTTAATTTTTTTTGCGAAAGAGCTCGACGAGAGCTTTGCAACGGCACCAGAATGACCTAATTCCGAGCTACGGTTCAAAAGTTATAGGCAGTCAAAATTTTTGACTGCCTATAACTTTTGAACCGTAGCTCGGAATTAGGTCATTCTGGTGCCGTTGCAAAGCTCTCATCGAGCTCTTCCAAAAAAAAAAATTTAAAATAAAAGTTAAAATCCTAATATCGGATCGGCGTGTGCCCTTAGGATTTGACCAGGTCAAACGTGCGTTGATCTAATCTTAGGTTGACCGTTCATTGTTGACCGCCCAAAACTTTGACTGAAAATATCTCTTTAACCATAGCTCGGAATCGGGTCAAGTTGGGTGTCATTGAAAAGCTTTCCTCAAGGGCTTTCTAATGGCACTATAATCGTCTCAGTCCGAGCTGTCTTTCAAAAGTTATCGATTTTATTTTACAACGTGCAATATCGGTTCAGCGCGCTCTACCCAATCGTGATATTCATGTTTCAGACTCCCGCACGCTCATCCATTATCGCCTAGTTTCTGACTTTTCTGTCTGATATCGGTTCGACGTGCCTGACCTACATTTTGCAACTGCTGACTTTCTACGCGTGCGTTGATCCGATATTGGGTCTGCAAATGGCTCGCATGAAGCAAACAACACGGATTCATCCTGGAGGTGTCCCAATGCAAGGAGGCCACCAGGGAAATCCATCACCACCTCGTCCTCCACCATTGCCTCCTAGGCCAAGGTGCACGCCACGTGACCTGCCATGGCTGAAGGATATTCGAATGATCTGTGTGCGTGTTGAATCGATATCCGGGCGTGAAATGCAAACGTAAAGTTTTTTTTATTATCATGTTTGTGCTTATGTAGAGCGGAGCCTCGTGAGTTTCCGTGAATGTATCGTATTTCTAGATACAGAATTCGACGACCATTAGGCTTTGATGATAGACCATTCATTACTTTTAGGCGTAGGTACCATGTTGTAATATTATTATTGGTAGACGTTTACAACCCCATGTTATATGACAAATGTATGGCTGTTATTACAAACACACTTAACTAATTAATGCCTGAAGCTAGAGCTAGTTCTAACCACAGTAAATTACATTGCCAAAGTAAAGTTGTATACCCATTTAGGAGGCTCTTGTATGTTCTTGCCTTAAGGCATGTTCATTCTGTTGGATTATTCTCCTACTAATCGACAAATCGACATTTTAATTTTCATTCAACTTTTATCCAGACCTATAGATTTCTTCGTGTTTTTACACAATCTGGATAACTACTTGAAAACGGCTCATAGTGTCGGCATTTTCAAGATTTTCGTCTTTCAAGATTTTTTTCAAACTTTGGCTTTTTTACGAAATGCCAAATGCCTCAAATGTTAAGAAAATAACTTTGGCAAAGACCTTCACATTATTCGCATTTTTTGCATGATAGTTTACGTTCATTTCTGCAAAGTGACAGTTTATGTTCAAATCAGTAGACCGATTGTTTACGACCAAAGCCACCGATTTGCATTAATTTATCAATAAGTAATTTCTGAGAAGTCCTAACTGGATGGATGCCAGCACATCACAACCAAATGGATGACACATTTGACAACCTAATTGCTTAGTATAAACAACTGTTCATATTCCTACATCTTAAGCATGAAGATCAATCATCAAGTATTGAATAGTTAGCATTCTCTCTCTCTCAAGCCTGTGAGCTTGGACACTCCTGAGTATTCTAGCTCGTTTTTTTAGAGTTGGTTAGAGATTGCTATTGTGCTTACTACTTCTCAGTAGTTGCACTAAATTCATACTTATATTTAGTCGCTTAGAGATAGCTTAGAGTACGTGGCTCTGATCTGCAACTTGTTGTACTTATTTACATCTGTTTCGTTTTCATACTGAATCAATACTATCTTTTTATTGCATTCAGATTCATATCAGAATGTATGCATTTTTGTAACTCTTTGCAACTGATTTTGTTTGATAATTCAATGCTTAATGTTTGGGTACGTAACTTCACTGTAATACTAATGATTCCAAAGTTAGTTACTATAAGATCGAACGTGATTTCTATCACTATTGTTTTGTTCGAAATTGATAGACGTAGTCATGCACAGAGAAAGAGAAAGATAGTTTATTCCACTACGCACGATAACTTTTATTTTTTGTCGTTTGAATTCTTTTTATTCGATTCTATTCAACCTATCTTTTCACACCTCTTTCCAACATGGTATCAAAGCCTTGATTCTTCAAAGCCTAATATTATATCAGAGCGCAAGCTCTAATACTCGATATCTTTCATGATATCAAATTCTTCAGTTCAAATCAATTTGTTTCGGTATCAAAGAATTGATTTTCACAGCACGATATCTCTCTTGACGTTGACAAACTAAAATTTCTGATGGATTCTCAAAGTAAAGTCGGTCTTATTGTAGACAAGCTGAATGGATCCAATTATCATTTATCGAAATTTAAGATGAAGACCTTGCTAATCACCAACGAGTTGTGGGATGTTTTGAAGTGAAGTCTGAAGATGACATAGAAGACTCGAAATGAAAATCGAAGGATGGTAAATCTTTCGCGCATATTATACTCAATATATCAGATACTTAGATTGGCCAAAACTTTGAAAGAAGTTTGGCCTGAGCTCACCATATGATGTGAGAGACGTAACTACCAAGTTGTTTCTTTGAAGGAAATTTTTCACACTCAAGATGTTGAATAATGATTCTCTTCATAATCATATTAACCACTTTAAGAATCTCTTGCAACAGATGGCCACTGTGGATCAGTCATAGACGTCAATATGCACTTATGACATTGCTTTCAGGTCTGCTTTCTACATATGAAAATTGGGTGATGATCATCACGACACACTCAGATTTAACTCTTACAAGAGTTATCACTATGTTGCTACAAGAAGACAATCAAAGAAATCAAGACACTTTATCTACCTCTTTGTCTCATGCTCTATATGTCAACAAGGGCTCGAAACGACAGAAACAGAAAAGCTCCAAACATTCTGCATTAATTCAGAAACTGACTCAAAGTCAAGAACAATCATCGAATCCACATTCGTCAAAGAAGAAGATGTTTTGCAGGTATTGCAAACACAATAATCATGAGATCTAGGATTGCCGAATTCTCAAAGCGAAGAATGCAGCCAAGCAATAAGCAAAATATTTAAGGCATGTTGAGTGAGATTGGACGAGGCTTAAAATAAGAGCTTATATTAATAATGAGCCAATTTCCATTTCCAATTCTTACAAATTCTACCATTTAGTCTAGTGTGGTTGTTCTCTTCAACAATCGTGTATTGTATTCATTTTATCAACACATTTACATTTCATTCAAGGTTAATCGTACATTCGATCAATACTTGGGTTGTTATAGGGTTAGCTTTATTATAGACTTCAATTAGCAAAACCATATTGCAGACGGCCTATCGATGACAACACTTGGAAACTCAAGGTTTAGGGTTTTAGTAGTCTTTCATTAATAGAATCCTCTGATGGAATTCTTCGTGAAAAGCGACTACTAAGCAAAATTGGAAGGCTAAAAATCACAGGTACACCTTTTATCAGAATGGCATATTTTTTCCTTCATGCAAGCCCAGAAAGACATGAATCGGACACCAAAAGCAACCGTTTCATGCAAAATTGCTCACTTAATTTCATGGAATATAAACTAAGCAAGTAAATCATCAATATGTTTTTCTTTCAATAGAACTCCTATTGAAACAACAAAGCTTGGATAGCTATGAGCAAAACTGGATAACTATGAGCAAAATAAAAAAATCACTCGATGAATCGGCAGTTTCCACCTTAATATCTGGATCTGCACTCGAATGTTCCTTCAATTTCTTATCACCAAAGGCTCCGCTTTGTTTTTGCTCACCAAAAGCTTCTGCTCATTTTTGCCGATCCTGTTTTTGCTCCAAGAAAAGCTCCTGTTCGTTTTTTCTCAACAAAAGCACCTGCTCCTTGAATCAAATCACGTTTTTGACCAAAGCCTGCTCGTTTTTTGCAATTCTCATCAGCAAAAGCCTCTGCTCATTTTTGCTTAGAATCTCCTACTCGTTTTTTAAGATGTTCTGATGTTTTTTTTTTCCTAGGAAGCTACTGTTCGTTTTTGCCTGTCTGATGTTCGGTTTTTGGCTAAAAGACTCTACTCGTTCTTGCTCAAAAGCTCCTACTCGTTGTTGAGAAGGTTCTGATGCTCGTTTTTTCAGCTAGTGCGTCTGTTTGCAAATCTGATGTTCGTTTTTGCTGAAAAGAACCTACTTGTTTTTGCTCAAAAGCAGTTGTTCGTTTTTGCTTGTCTGATGTTCATTTTTTGGCTAAAAGACTCTGTTTGTTTTTGCTCAGAAGCTCCTGCTCATTGTTGAGAAGGTTCTGATGCTTGTTTGTTCATTTTTGCAAATTTAAACCTCCTCGTTTTTCAGCTAGGACCTGTTCGTTTTTGCTCAGAACCTGCTCGTTTTTGTTCAGAAGCACCTCCTTGTTTTTACCTGTCCGATGCTCGTTTTTTGGCTAAAAGACTCTGTTTTTTTTGCTCAGCAGCCCCTGCTCGTTGTTGAGAAGGTTCTGATCTTCGTCTTTTCAGCTAACGCGTCTGTTTGTTTTTGCAAATCTGAACCTGCTCGTTTTTCAGCTAGAACCTACTCGTTTTTGCTCAGAAGCACCTGTTCGTTTTAGCTCAGAAGCACCTGATCATTTTTCCTCAGAAGCTAATGTTCGTTTTTGGCTCAAAATCTCTTTGCCAACTCTGAAGTGTTCGTTTTTGCTAATGGAGGGAGAATAGGTGGGCATTAGATGCCCGCCATCATTCTAAGTCATTCTAAGCATGCAGTGGGCATGCAGCTCTGCATTCATGCATGATGTTGAGCTTTTTGTATTACTTTTTTTTTTTTCCATGCTATTTAGGTCCATTCCATCCTTGTCTTTGCTTTTTTGGCCAAAAAGGTAATTACAAACAAAAATTCCTAAAATAATTTCTGATTTGACTTTATAGATTTTAGTAACTCTAATTTTGTTAGGTTTCATGCATAGGGGTACTGTACTCATCACAACTGTATCACTCGGGACCAAATCTAAATTGTTACTATAGACACTAGACTCATTGTCGCCAGTTACTCTATCCAAACCCAGACATTGTCAGTTACTGTAGACACTATCGTACTATCAACTCATTGTCGCCAGTTACTCTATCCAAACTCGGACATTCTCAGTTACTATCGACTCATTGTTGCCAGTTCTTTATTAAAACCATATCGAACTCCTACCAAACCGAGATCGGGCCTTCTTGGAATACACTTTCGCCACCGTCGAAGTTTTGTTCATGTACATTTGAAAGGCATTCGAACTTCTAAAGTCATTGGACTAGACATCCTTTCAAAATACTACTCAAAGTAGACATCAAATTTTGAAGGGCTTTTTTAACCAAGTATGAATTTCAAAATTTTCTCTCTTCAAATTTTCACTCTCCTAGTTCACATTTTGATCTTCCATTTTCTTGCTGCAGTGTCTTGAGCTTCATGTTTTTATGGTAATCGGATTGACTTGGGTCCCAAAACGACATGTTCCCTCAAAACATTGTATTCCATTATCTCTAAAAAATGAAAAATTTCTTAAATTCCAAATCAGATTGTATCAGATTTGACCCTATCAACAAAAGTCATCTTGATGACAAGCCCTGAAATAATTCATTAGAGGATGAAAGGATGTTTTTTTCCAATCACATCATAATAGCCTTTAGTTGGAAGTGGTGGAGTGGAAGTACTTGTCATATAATGATGTATCTTTCCAAACTCCTTAGAAGACCATAACAACTTCCACTCAATTATGTGGAGGTTACAAAAGACAACATTTACTTGTTTATCCTTATCACCTCAAAGATAATGGTGTCTTGTGCATGGTACATTGTTTTTGAAGCAATGGAAGCCATCATCGATCAAAATGCCCAAATCGAGATGATCCAACCACCTTGTAGTTCATAATGCAATGTCAATCATCCAAGTCTTGATTATCCATGAAGTCAAACCAAAAAAGCTAAGATAGTCTTATCCTACATGGATTGTCATCAGGCTAATTCACTCAGGATGCACGACCTGTGAAAAATCATAGTGACACATGGCCTTGAGACAATTGAGAAATATGGCAATCCTCCAAAGATCACCAAATGCATAGAGTTGTCTTGGAATCCATCAACAATAGCATCATAGAGGGCATAACTAATAGAATCAATCACGCATTAGGCAACTAAAGATAGCAAAATAATTCTACCAAGTGAGTCTACAGCAATTAGGGGATGTTGCATTACAAATGGGTACTTGGATTTCCTAGAGACAATCCAGCACAAGGTTCTCAAGCAAGCATGATCACACAACCTTCAAACAAGCAATTCAACATCAAACTAATCACATCGGAGCCAAGAAGGCCAAATTTAGGAAGAGTAAGCCCAAAAAGATGACCAAATCAATAGCATGCAATTGATTGACAGAAGTTCAACTTTAAACATCAATATTTGGCATCTGTTGCTACTAGTGACATGTAAAATATCATAAATTGAAATGTTATGGATGTGGTAGGCTACTGTAAAGTTATTCTCTTGCTAGGATAATTGAAAAATCAAGGCCAAAATAAGAAGGATAATTCGGGGAAAAAAAAATTAGTCACTTGTGGATCTTCACTATGTTGTGTTAAGGGTCCTTAATCACAAGTTTAAAACACATATGTGATAGATGGTGCAAACCTAAAAGATCACACACAAGGTGTGTTGGGGTGGTTTTCTATGCTTGCTTAAGATATCTGCAATACAAGGTATCAAATTTCGCCCCGAGTCACAAAATTTGCATCTTTTACCAGCCACTCAAAATGCAATTGCCCTAGCTAATGTGGCCATCATTTTTGGCAAGTGTGACTTTTTTAATAGAAAAACTTCCTATTTATGGTTAATTTAGCAGTCTAATATTGTTAATGAGTTCATAGTTACCTTAAAACATTTTTCTTGCATAGAAGGCTTTGCAAGTCAAATAGTGTATAGAAGCATGGTGATAAAGGCAGATGATATACATAGAGAAAAAACGATAATATTGTAACCGCTTTGAGACAAACTAAAAAACAAAGAAAAAACATAAAAAAATAAACTGAAATTGTCAAAACAAAACAAAAACAGATATGGGCATGCAAATTTATCTTTCTTGAAAAATTTGAAGCCGTTAAAGTGGACACCAACACCCGCCCAAAAAAAAAGAAAAAGAGAAGGAACGAGACATGGGTAAACACTTGGGCTTTTTGCCACTTGGAAATCTTGCCATGTGGAGGAATTCTCAACGTACACGTGGTAAATTTTGTTGGAATTCGATGCTCAGCCTCAAATCCATTCAATAATGAGCATCCTGAAAACCAAAAACAGAAGGCTCAAATTTCTGAGCAGAGGATCAAAAAATTCAAAATCAAATTTTCTAGAATTTTTTGATACTGGATCGACTCGAAAAATTCTATATTTTTCGAGTCAGTGTATATTTTTGAGCCATTGTTTTTTGAGTCTTTGTACATTTTTTGATACTTGTAAATTTTTATACTGTCGATCTAAAATCCCACCCAACAACTTCGCGTTGACAGTCTGCCCACTTTGTACATGCATTAACTTTTATGAGGCGGTTGTAGTAACTGCAACATAGTACGAAAGTTATTGGACAGGAAATAAATATGGTCAACTACATTTATGTTCGAGTTATGTAATCATCCACATGATTTCATACTACTTTTTGGTGCTATATGTTAATACTACACCTACAAACTACTTACTCTTAAAATACTCTTAGAAAAAACATGTTATTCAGTTATCATAATCGACCTTGAGTTTTAGCACCTATTGTCTTGTAAGCATGGCTCCCATCAAGCATTAGAGGAGTTCTAAATTCCAAAAAGACCCTTTGTAAAGATTCTATGAAATCTACGTAACGTAACTAATTGAGTCCACATTTTGATTCCACACTAAAAATGGCATAACTTTCTAGTGGTAAGTCCGAATTTAACGGAGTTTGGTGCATGGGAAAGCGCTCAACAAGGGCTTTCCATTGATATGTTAATGACATACTTCTGACTATGATTAAAAAGTTATGGCAAGTCAAAAGTATTAGTGTTATAATATTTTAATAATATAAAAGACATCTTGCACGAATTCTAAGAGGGTCTTTTTGGAGCTCAGAACTCCGCTAATGATGTGAGAGCTCTATAATATTGCCTCCAAATACTATATGCTAAAAGTTCTTTATGCTAATACCACATTGTACACTTTGTGCTCGAACTTAAGTTCGAGCAAAGCTTCCATGTGGTTGTGCTATTATCTATATAATTTCATGCCACGCTAACCATGAAATACAAATGTTTGTCTCCTTGCTCAAACTTGAGTTTAAGCACATAGTGTTGTGTATTCATAGTTCTCATTACAATATGCTGATATCTCCTACACATACCATATGGTCAAAGTGCTTTTTACTAAATTGTTATTGTATAATTTATGCTTGAACTTCAATTCGAGCAAAGCTAGTTTGTCAACATGTGATCATCCATGTAATATCATGCTACATCTTCATGATATTTGCTATTAAGACACCTACAAACTCCATACTAGTCTCAAAATTCCATTTACAAAACAAAACTTTGAGTCTCGATGCTTGACCTTGAGTTCGAGCACACATCTTCTTATGTGCATAGCCTCAATTATGATCTGTCAATCTTATAGTATTGTCTCCAAATATTATATTGTCATTGTAGTTTTTGTTAAAGTGCATATTGTGGACTTATGCTCGAACTTAAGATCAAGCAAAGCTCCTCTACCACCAATTAATCATCCAAATGATTTTATGCCACATCTTAATGCCATATTCACACATACACCTCCATGCTCTCAAAACGTTCTTCTCAAAACATATGTTTTTATAGTTTTTGTAAAAGGGCATATTGTAGAATTATGCTCAAACTTAAGGTCAAGCAAAGCTCCTCTACCACCAATTAATCATCCAAATGATTTTATGCCACATCTTAATGCCATATTCAACTACTTCACATACACCTCCATGCTCTCAAAACGTTCGTCTCAAAACATATTTTTGAGTCTACATGTTTGTCTTTAGCTCATCTTCCATTAATTGGTCATGCATATGATGTCATTTTACTCGCTAACATTGCCTACTATTATTGAACCTTCAAATATCATACTCTTAAAATGCTCTTCACAAATCAAATTGCTGAACTTGACCATGAGTTGTAAATTAGAATATACGTTGTCTTGTAAATACAGCTCCTATTGTGTTTTGCTAGTGTAATAAAAGTATCTTCAACTATCAAATGTTTGTCATGCTTTCCATGTTGTAGACTCTAAGCTCAAACTTAAGTTTGAGCATAACTCTTTCACCACTATGTAATCATGTACATGATTTAATCCTGCTTCTTAAAAAATATATTGTTACTACCAACAATTCTAAATTCTAGGCATCAACCTTGTGTTGGATCACAAAGTTGCATGCAAGCGTATCTATGATTATGATCAAACAACTCTATATTATTGCCTCAAAATATTACATGATAATGACAATTTTTGCTAACTCCATATTATGGACTATGCACAAACTTAGGTTCGATCAACACAACACTATTCTTTATTCGTATGCCTTTCGTACTACTTTACGACTTAAACTACCACTGCATTTGCAATTGCATACTTCTCAAAACATATTTTGATTTAACATACTTAAATTCGAGCATAAGTTGCTTTGTTTGCTCGACCTTAGGTTCAAGCACCTCTCTATCACTAATGAGAATGGGATTTCACAGTCGTGATGCTTTCGCGAAGGAACCACGATCCTCTTGCAATTCGGATGGAGCTCAAATGCGTTCGCTGGACACTGCCAGCTGAATCACTCCTAGAGTCCTCCAGAATGTAGTCAGGCACTGCTGATCTACGTTTATGAAATCAATGCAGCATTCAACATAGTTTCAACCAAGGTGCGGAATTGAAATGAACAAGAGAACTCGAACACACGAATGACAGTAGACACATTTGCATTCAAGATCAGACACAACAAGAAAATTGACATGTGCGCAAAGGCTACAATATCGTCTATTGATTTTCCTTCTCGGATTCTTCAAGCACTGCATGCATATCCACGCAATGCATTGGCATGAGAGAGATACACTTTCTCTCACGGATGTATGTCTCACTTACTAGTGGACTTTGGATCTCTATGGATCCTGATCACAAAACTTGTCTCGCATGCAGGCGAACTTGTTGTCTGTATTTCATCTTGATTGCTTACTAGCATCAAACTACTACATTACACTTTATAAAGTGTGTGCTCTTTGCTGATTTATATGTCAAGTATCATCTAGTAAGTATAGTCGCTCTATGTAAATCTAAGATTAGAGTGATTAAGCATCTATAACTAATCAGAGAATTACAAGAGTGGCAGATTAGCCACGACCTAGGGAGCATCTGCTGATGTCATGCCATCAGATCAGATTTCTGTACTTCTGGGTACTTGCGTGATGGTAGTTGTTTGTCTTCTCTCGTATTGGACCGTAAAAGATTCTCGTGCCAGACCGCAAAAAGATTCTCGTTCATGAATCTTTCGTGTTCGCGAACCGTTTGTCTTTGTCTGCTTTGACTTTCGTGTTCGCGAACCGTTCGTCTTCGTTTTCTTTGACTTTCATGTTCACGAGACTTTTCATGTTTCGTGTCTCCTGACTTTCGTGTTCGCGAACATCTTCATCAAGCTGAGGGCTGAAAGCTAGCAAGGCTTTGTAGTTAGAAACATTTCGTTTCTTCAGCTCCCTCTCAAAGCATGATAGCTTTACGATCCCAAGACTGCTCCTTTGTCTCTCAAAGAGTCCTTTGTCCAGGGCTTTAGTGAAGATGTCAATAACCATGTCTTTCGTTTCGATGCAAGTGGTTTGTAGCATCTTCTTTTCAATTAGATCCCTGATCAAGTAGTACTTGATCGCAATGTGCTTCGTTCTAAAATGGAACATGGGATCTTTCGTCAGGTGTATTGTAGAGGTCTTGTCCATCTGCAAGACTAGGGGCTTGTTTCTTGTTTCACCCAATTCGTCCAAGAACTGCCTTAGCCAGATTATTTCGTTGGCCATCTTTGCTGCTGCAACATATTCTGCTTTGCAGGATGACTGGGCTACAACGGTCTGCTTTTTGCTGACCCAAAAAACTGCTGCTTCTGATGCGATGGTGCATCCTCCTGAGACGCTTTTACAAGCATCCTTGAGAGATGCCCAACTTGCATCGCTGTAGGAAAGTATCCTAAAATTTGCACCACGACAATAACACAAGCCATAATCCCTCGTTAATTGAAGATATTGCAAAATTCGTCTCGCAATTTTCCAATGTATCGAGCCTGGATTCATGCAGAATTGGCTCATCCTAAACACTGCATGAGCAATATCAGGACATGTGTTGTCTGCAAGGTACATCAGTGATCCTATCAACTTCTTGTAGGATGTGAGCTGCGTTTGTTTTCTCTCTTCCTCAGTCTTTGGAGAGTCGTCACTTTTCAGCACCATTTTCGCCAGCATTGGAGTATTCGCTCCTTTGCAGTTCAGCATCCCAACATCCTCTAATATCTTCTGGGTGTATCTGGACTAGTGAAGGTATAAATCTAAGATTAGAGTGATTAAGCATCTACAACTAATCATGGAATTACAAGAGTGGCAGATTAACGACGACCTAGGGAGCATCTACTGATGTCATGCCATCAGATCAGATTTTTGTACTTCTGGGTACTTGCATGATCTTTGTTGGTACTCTTTGGAGCGTGGAGGACAGGAGAAGGTTTCGTTTCCGTCGTTGGTTTCGTTTTGGTCGTTTGTCTTCTCTCGTATTGGACCGTAAAAGATTTTTGTGCCAGACCGCAAAAAGATTCTCATTCATGAATATTTCGTGTTTGCAAACCGTTTGTCTTCGTCTGCTTTGACTTTCGTGTTCGCGAACCGTTCGTCTTCGTTTTCTTTGACTTTCGTGTTCGCGAGACTTTTCATGTTTCGTGTCTCCTGACTTTCGTGTTTGCGAACATCTTCGTCAGGCTGAGGGCTGAAAGCTAGCAAGGCTTTGTAGTTAGAAACATTTTGTTTCTTCAGCTCCCTCTCAAAGCATGATAGCTTTACGATCTCGAGACTGCTCCTTTGTCTCTCAAAGAGTCCTTTGTCCTGGCGGCTTTAGTGAAGATGTCAACAACCATGTCTTTCATTTCGATGCAAGTGGTTTGTAGCATCTTCTTTTCAATTAGATCCCTGATCAAGTGGTACTTGATCACAATGTGCTTCGTTCTGAAATGGAACATGGGATCTTTCGTCAGGTGTATTGTAGAGGTGTTGTCCATCTGCAAGACTAGGGGCTCTTTTCTTGTTTCGCCCAATTCGTCCAAGAACTACCTTAGCCAGATTATTTCGTTGGCCATCTCTGCTGCTGCAACATATTCTGCTTTGCAAGATGACTGGGCTACAACGGTCTGCTTTTTGCTTACCCAAAGAACTGCTGCTCCTGATGCAATGGTGCATCCTCTTGAGACGCTTTTACAGGGGTCCTTGAGAGATGCCCAGCTTGCATCGCTGTAGGAAAGTATCCTGAAATTTGCACCACGACAATAACACAAGCCATAATCCCTCGTTAATTGAAGATATTGCAAAATTTGTTTCGCAATCTTCCAATGTGTCGAGCCTGAATTCGTGCAGAATTGGCTCATCCTGAACACTGCATGAGCAATATCAGGACATGTGTTGTCTGTAAGGTACATCAGTGATCTTATCAACTTCTTATAGGATGTGAGCTACATTTGTTCTCTCTCTTCCTCAGTCTTTGGACAGTCGTCACTTGTCAGTACCATTTTTGCCAGCATTGATATTCGCTCCTTTGCAGTTCAGCATCCCAACGTCCTCTAATATCTTCTGGGTGTATTTGGACTGGTGAAGGTATAACTTACCTTTCTCATAGTCTCTTTCAATTTGTAAGGCTAGGTAACACCTGGCTTCTCCCAGATCCACGATCTCGAAGTGTTTCGAGATGTTTGCCTTTACTTCAACAATTAGCTGCTCACTCCTACAAAGTATCAGAGTGTCGTCCACATACACAACCACTATAATGATCTGCCCATCTGTAACTCTGACATATACATTGGAATCAGCCAACAAAGGCCTGAATCCTAATGATTTCAAGAATTGATCTTTCTTTTTGTACCATTGTTGGGCTGATTGTTTCAGACCATAGATGCTTCTATGCATTCTGCATGCATATTTAAGAAGTGAATTCGAGACATATCGTGGGGGTTGATCCATGTACACCTCTTCGTCTAGTTCGCCATGCAAGAAGTTTGTCTTCTCGTGTTCTCTCACAAATGTATATCTCACTTACTAGCGGACTTTTGGATCTCTATGGATCCTAATCACATAGCTCATCTCATTATCTATACTTTTGGGTACTTGTGTGGTCTTTGCTGGTACTCTTTGGAGCATGAGGAAAAAATGGATTTTGCAACACTTTTCGTGTTGCGTCATTGGTTTCGTTTCCATCGTTGGTTTCGTTTTGCTCGTCTGCCTTTCTCTCGTACTGGACCGCAAAAGATTCTCGTGCCAGACCGCAAAAGATTCTCATTCGTGAATCTTTCGTGTCGCAAACCGTTCGTCTACATCTCCTTTGACCTTCGTGTTCGTGAAACTTTTCGTGTTTCATGTCTCCTGACTTCCGTGTTCACAAACATCTTCGTCAGGCTGAGGGCTGAAAGCTAGCAAGGCTTTGTAGTTAGAGACATTTTGTTTCTTCAGCTCCCTCTCAAAGCATGATAGTATTACGATCCCGAGACTGCTTTCAGTTCAGCATCCCAAAGTCCTCTAGGATCTTCTGGGTGTATCTGGACTGGTGAAGGTATAACTTACCTCCCTCATAGTCCTTTTCAATTTGTAAGCCTAGGTAAAACCTGGCTTCTCCCAGATCCACTATCTCAAAATATTTTGAGATGTCTGTCTTTACTTCAGCAATTAGCTGCTCACTCCTGCAAATTATCAGAGTGTTGTCCACATATACAGCCACTATGATGATCTGCCCATCTGTAACTCTGACATGTACATTAGAATCAACAAACAGAGGCTTAAATCCTAATGAGTTCAGGGCTTGATCTTTCTTCTTGTACCATTGTTGGGCTGATTGTTTCAGACCATAGATACTTCTGTGCATTATGCATGCATAGTCAGGAAGTGGATTTGAGATATATCTTGGGGGTTGATCCATATAGACCTCTTCATCTAGTTTGCCATGTAAGAAGGCTGTCTTCTCATCCACAATGTGGATATTGAGGTCATAAGCTACTGCATATGCAAATAACAAATGTAGGGATGAATGTTTGACGACAAGAGAGAAGGTTTCAGAGTAGTCAATACCATATCTCTAAGAAAAACCTTTCGCTACCAGTCTTGTCTTGTATTTCTTCACATTCCCATCTAGTCCGTATTTGAGCTTGAAGACCCATTTGCATTTGACAGTCTTGCGCTTATGTGGTAATGGCTCCAACGTCCATACCTGGTTCTTCCTCATGGATTCCATCTCTTCGTTCATGGCTTGGATCCATCTGTCGTTTTTTGGACTTTCAATCGCTTCCTCAAAAGTCTGTGGTTCGTCATTGAATTTGCAGAACTCTTTTGATGTGGAAGCTGAGCTACCTAGCACATATCTTGCTGGCACTCTTCTTGGTCTTGTCGACCTTCTGAGATATCCTCCTGGGACAACAATTCCTTTGCCCTTGTCTGCTCTGCTCGATCTGGAACCATCTTGGTTTATTGGAACTGTAGCAGTTGGCTGCCTCTCAAATCTTTCTTCGTCAGATTCGTCACTCGAATGGGAGACGACTCAAAAATATTCGTTTTCGTGTTCGTCTTCTGCTCCCTCTGTCATTGGAGGCAAGTCATACTACTGTCTCTCCAAAACTTCGTAGCTGACAGGATCGTCATTGGCCATTGTTTTGCTCTCATCGAATCTGACAGCTTCACTGTTTTCACAATGTTCGTGTCTGGCATGTAGAATCTGTAGTATGACGGATTGTTGTCATAACCTACCAGAAATCCCTGCTCAGCTTTCTCATCAAGCTTCTTTCAAAGCTTATCAAGAATATGTGCATAAGCTGCACAGCCAAAGATTCTGACATGAGACAGATTGGGCATTCTACCCCACCATAGCTCATGTGGTGTCGTGTGAGGGACACCAGACTTGTCTGTTCTGTTCTGGATGTATGTGGCTGTAGCTACTGCTTCAGCCCACAGTTTCCTTGGAGCTTGGTGTCATTTTGATCTCCACTACTTTATATGAAAAGTGGGGTCTACAAGGGTTGAAGCCAGCAAGATTTTCTATCAAGCTAGCATCATACATCTGGCTCCTTCCATCAGGGTTCTATTCTTTCGTTCAGCAACACCATTGTGCTGCGGTGTGTAGACTGTAGTTCTTCTGTGAATGATGCCACGATCATTGCAGAAGTCAGTGAAGCGATTTGAGATGTATTCGCCACCTCGATTTGTTCTTATCTGCTTCACTTTACTACATGTATATCTTTCAACCCAATTCACATATTTTGTGAATTTGTCAAGTGCCTCAGATTTATCCTGAATAAAATACACTCTGGCAAATTTGCTATAATCATCAATGAAGGTTATATAATATTTTGAACCTCCTACTGAGATCACGTTGAATGGTCCACAGATGTCAGAATGCACTAGCTCCAGAATCTTGGTTGTTCTGTAGGAGTCTTTGATGAATGGAGTGCGTGACATCTTGTCTTTCAAACATGCATCACAGGTGGTCGAATTGGTTGCATTCGAGATGCTGACCCCTATTATTGCTCCATGATGGCTTGCTTGGTAAAGTGCCATTGAGTTCATGTGGCAGAGTCTCCTGTGCCACAGAGTGTCTAAGTGGTCATCATGAGTCTGATGCACTTGATCTGTAGGTAGGCGTATCTTCAGATGATATAGGTTTCCTTTCCTTCTGCCTTGAGCGATCAAAGTACTGGTACTGGCATCAATTACATTGCATGCTTCATCAGAAAATGTCACATGCATCCCTGCATCTACTATTCTTGCTACAGAGAGCAAGTCTTGTTGCAGAGTAGGCACGAACAGAATGTCTTTGCTTCGTCTGTCTCTATCGTTTGTGTTGAGCCATAGCGAACCAATACCGTTCACTTGATGTCTGGATCCATCTCCAAGAACTATGAATCTTGAGGGATCTACACTTCTGAAATCAGACATGATTCGTCTTGATGTTACGAAGTGTGAGGTGGCTGCTGAATCTAGGATCACCTCACGTGTGTCAGATGTTGATGCTGCACACATGTCTTCATAGATGTAGGCGGTCGAACAATTTCTGTTCGTTCTTTCTTCATCCATTTTTGAGCTCTCAGGCTCCTCGACATAGGATGAACTATTGTTATTTTCTTGTCTGTTCTGTGCTGATTTGTTCCGCGGGTTTAGGCGGTAATCCATGGCTGCATGACCCTTCTTGTGGCATTGAATACACTCAATCTTGGGATTGAGCCAGCAGGTATCTACTGTATGCCCATCTCTTCTGCATCTCACACAAGTCTTCTTGTCTACACCTTATTGCTTGGACCTCCCTTTGGTCTTCTAGTTACCTTTGCTTGTTCCCTCTGTTTGTTGATCACGATCCTACCTCTGATTGGACTCCCTCTTAGACTTAAATTGTTTCTTTGATTTTTCTTTGTTGTTGTAGAGGGCCTGGTCAGAACCATCTTTGTGATCAAGATGTTCTATGGCCACGACTTCCTCTCGAATCTCGACAATCGTCTTTTTGAGGTTCATGGCAGGATCTTTCGCGAGCAGGGTCCTCGTTGTCTAAAATAATTTGGTAAGGCTCTCAACAGGTATCTGAGTTGCTTCTCAGCTGACACAACATTCTCTACTCCAGAGTTATGTAGTGATAGAAACAGATCCTTCATCTTTCTCACAAAAGAAGTGAGTTCTTTTCCATCCCACTGTAGATTGGCCAGTTGATCTTCCAACATCATGATTTGACTTCTTGACTTCGTTTGAAATGTGGTGAGTAATGCATCTGATATCTCCTTAGCTTTGGAGAGTGTAGCCAGGTCAAGTATGAGACTATCTTCGATGGAAGATGATAGCAAGGCTACTGCCTTGTCGTTTTTCTCTCTCCAATCACGTAGCTCCTTGCCTGATGTTGTAGGCATTTCTTCTGTGTCATCCACCCAGGGGAAGAGTCCTTCGCCCTTGAGTATCAATGATGTCTTAACTTTCTAGGTTAGAAAGTTAGATCCTGAAGAATCAAGTACTGTGTAGATCTTGCTCTGCATGTTGCTGATTGAATCCATTGCTTCTTGAGTCTGTTTCCTCGTTGATGGTTGATTGTTTGAATGCTTGGCCCTCTAGATCTGCTAGCTTCTTGGCTATGTCAAAATATGACAACATGACCGAGGGCTCTGATACCACTGATGAGAATTGATCGCGAAGGAACCACGATCCTCTTGCGACTCGGTTGGAGTTCAGATGCGATCGTTGGACACTGCCAACTGAATCACTCCTACAGTCCTCCAAAATATAGTCAGGCACAGCTGATCTACGTTTATAAAATTAATGCAACATTCAACACAGTCTCAACCAAGGTGCAGAATTCAAATGAACTAGGGAAAACTCAGACACACGATTAACAGCAGACGCATTTGCATTCGAGATCAGACACAACAAGAAAACATTGTTGGTTTCGTTTTGCTCATCTGTCTTTCTCCCATACTGGACCACAAAAGATTCTCGTGCCAGACCGCAAAAGATTCTTGTTCGTGAATCTTTCGTGTTCGCGAACCGTTCGTCTTCGTCTCCTTTGACTTTCGTGATCACGAAACTTTTCGTGTTTCGTGTCTCCTGACTTTCGTGTTCACGAACATCTTCGTCAGGCTGAGCGTTGAAAGCTAGCAAGGCTTTGTAATTAGAAACATTTTGTTTCTTCAACATGTCCCAAGTTTGTCAGTCAAATTTGGCCATATTGGGCCCATGGTAGACCAATTTTAGGACACCTGCCTTTTCATGCAGTTTGTGAATACTCTATATGTACAATATTTCTTTGTAATCTAATAACTTTTGTTGTGCCATCTATGAGAGCTTGTGAGGAGTGGCTATGGTGATTGTGTGATGTGATCTGCATACTGCACTAGATTCTATCGGAATTTCAACTCTCTCACTAGTGTATAAATATACCCATTGGGCTCTCACTAGTGTATGCTTGATTTTGAAGCTAGTAGATATATGGTACTAGGGTGACTCCTCTATCTCTTGTGCATGATTGATCCATAACTTGGGGGCTAGATCCATTCGATCTAGATTTGGTTGGGTTGGTTTGTCAATCATCCAATTCCCTTGTGTTGCTTTGTTGCAGCATTGTATTTTTGGTGAGAGACTTTATAGTGGTATCAGAGCCATGACTAAGCGGTTTTGTCGTTGGGGAGTGCACAAGTGGAAGCCAAGAATTTGGAAGCAGATCCTTGTGTTGGGGTTCCTATTTTAGATGTTTTTGGAACTAAAGTTTGGTGCAAGAGTTTGGTGGGTGTTTTACATTTTTTCTTTTCAAATCATAGTTTTTTGAGAGGATATCGATTGTATATGGTATGTGCACTACCAAGGTTGCAATCGGCTTGATAAATCACAATCTTGAATAGTGATTTTGAGAGAATTTGATTCACCTTTAGCATCAAGCTTTTGCAATTACTTTTGTCCTTTGCTTTTTGACGATAAGGCCAAATTTTAGCCTCTCAGAGAAAGCTGAAATTTTGTCCTTTCACAAGGCCGAATTTTGTGGGTACTTGTTGAAATCTTTTTTGCTATGGTATTAGAGGTTGGATGTTGGTTTTTTGTTGTGTGCTTCTAGTGTTCACTTCAAATTTATTCAACTTAGTTGACGATTTACAATTTGTAAGTGATCAATAAGTTTTTCCATTTGCATGAACTGATTGTTTCGCATTTGTTATGGCTATTAAACAATCTATTTTTTTTAGCACAACAAAGAAAACATTTTCAGCATGGCCTTGCTTGAACTTTTGGTGAAATCAATGGCTTAAGTTTCCAGTTTGTATCACTGCTTTTCATAAAGTCGTAAGGTGATGTAAGAAGCTGAAAAACGGTAAATGCTACAGGCTTGAAACCACCAGTATGCTTGAAAAGTGTCCTTGCATTTAAGATTTACAAATGTTAAGCAGAGGAAACTCGAATTTTTTATGGGAAAAACAAGTTCTTAACAACTTTCCTAGATTTTTTTTTAATTCCTATGTGGAACTAGTTTTTGAAGCTCTATTTATCATTCTTGCAAATTTTATTTTAAGCACATTTACAACATGATTTTAGATAGAAAAACAAAAATATAAGCTACTCTACTTTGTTGTCTACAAATCTTGTTTCTAGAGTAAAAGCATGATTTCTGCTTTTATGCTAAGCACATTTTTCTACTTAAAAAACTCTGAGATCAACTTTATATAAAACAACAATCTGGAAATCAAGTTTTTAAATTTGCAAACAAACACTTGCAAAAATAGATTAAACACAAGAAACATACTCCTCCATGCACACGTTGAGAGCGCCATCTCCCTACAAAATCTCTCTCTCTCTCTCTCTCTCTCTCTCTCTCTCTCTCTCTCTCTCTCTCTCTCTCTCTCTCTCTCTCTCTCTCTCTCTCTCTCTCTCTCTCTCTCTCTCTCTCTCTCTCGTGCGTACGTGGATCATCCTCCTTGCTATTGTAGCGAGAGCAACCGTATGCTCGAGTGGGACGGAATGAAAGGCCTTAATGGCCATTTGATTTTAAAGGGAAAGAGGGGAGGGGGGGGTATTTTTTTTTCTTAAAGTTCTCTCATGGGCTATTTAGAGATATTGACTTACATTTTGAAAATAGTAGTTAGGCAAAATGATGATTTTGTAAATTGATTATTGTTTTTTGCTTTTGCGTGATAAATTACAAGTTTGTAACGACATATTTTTCTCAAGCACAAAATTTCATAATCAGTTTTTTATAAAAATTGCTTCGATGCACTTTACAATTGCCCATACAAACTTGTTAATAAAGAAAAAAAAATTATTTTCCTCAAAACTTGGCAAATGAAGAAGATCCCGTAATTGGAGTCATGTTCTCTACTTCTCCTACAATTCAATGGACGTTATCCAATATGGGAACCAATCAATTCGTTGCTTCACACCTTTTGTAAAGCCATTTTTGGAACTTTATTAAAACAATAAACAAAGTCCTAATCAAACGCAACATCTACTTAATAATTTGCAATCAGTTAACAGTCGGATGATTGAATAAAGCCTTAAAATTTAGTATCATCTGCATCAAATATGTTCTTAATTGGATTGTATTCTCACTCATTCTTTCCCATTTCTAAATTTGTCACTCAAGGAACTATGACGTTGGAATTTGGAAGAATTCTTGAGAACTTTGATAGCACCGATTAATTGGACTCAAAGGTTATATGAGTTAGATCCAGAGAGTTTCAAAACTTTTACGAGACAAATTTATTCGAGAGAAATCAATCGATTCTTGGATGATTTGATCGGGAAGTAGATGGTCTTTTTGGAGGAAGAACTTGTGATATGGGACACAGGCAATTCCAAAAAGAAGATATGAAATTAACTGGATCCGGTTGACCATTGTACGACCATAAATTTAAGAAGATGCTAAATACTATTGGTCACAAGAGGGCATTTTGTCTTAAATTCAATGTATAGGTCATGATCCCTAATGGATATCTCAAATTTACAAAATCGGAAACCCTGCAAGCTATTTCTTTAACACTACAATGTACTTGTTTATAAGGTTGGTTCGAAACTTTTTTTTATGAGAGATTATAACCAATTATTCTAATGAACACTCCCCATATTCGTTTGGGCCCAAATGACTCACCTGAGAGAACCCTTGCTTATAGATGTCATCTATACCTTCTTGGCACTATGCACTGAATAGTATGTGGTAGTGGGCACTACGAGGTAGTGTTTGGGAAAACTGACATTCTTAAGGAATGGAATCGGCATCTTTTCCCAAAAAACGACAACTACAAAATTTTGCAAGATTTTTTATGTGATAAATTTAAGATTTTATAGGGGAAAACCGGCAAGTAGAAGCATATCCACTGTTAGTAGCCGAAAAACTCCTTAAGATATGGGATTTTTGAGGGAAACCTCAAAAAAGTTTCCCAAACAATGCTAAAAGGTCTCCTAACAATGGACAAATTACAAGGGTGACCTTCCCCTCCTTGACTTCAACCATCTGTTGGTATGCCTTTGGGGTGCTATTTGCCCTCAGTCACTCCACCTAGAGCACGCTTATTTATCTTACACTCCACGATATGGTTAGACCCTTTCACCTTTTCTACGATCCTAGGATCAATATTAGCCCCATCCTTCTGTAACAACTTATCTACAAATATTTTTGTGCCCCTATTGCCATGTGTCATATTGCCACGAGATACTTCGTCTTGTGTGTAAATATTGTAAGTACTAAAAAGCCTATGCCATAATCAAGAGAAGCTATTAAGTGGTCCCATAACCTTTGATAAAGTCAGAGTACGAAGCACAAATACTTATCGCGAAAACACAATCAATTAATTGCATCGAAGATAAAACTTGCAAATGTAAAGCAAAAGACGTATAAGCTCTCTTGTTGTATAAAGTTTAAACTTCACATTTGCGTGAGGCATTGAATGCCATGAGTGACTTCCTACGTGGCCTTTCCTTTCTTCCCGAAATTATGCCACAGATACGGACATAGAAAAAAAAAAGAATTATTTTGAATCTTTGGAACTATGCTACATGATTGTGGATATAAAGTCTTAAAAAGATTTTGTTTGCCAATTGTAACTTTTGAATTTCTTTAACAAAGCAAGATTTTTTTTTGTAAGATGTACAAAATTTTAGGTGTTTAAAAGTATTGTAACATGTATGAGATAGCTCTTGAAGGATCAATTTCCAAACCTAGAATCAGAATGAAATAGATCTAGACATTGGAAAGGTGCGTATGAGAGTTCAGCTCATCCCAATAAAAGATGAGGAAGCACGGGTTTCTGGGCAATTCAAAATCCTGCGAGTTTTGAAATGGAAGTGGCAGATCCCCACAACCCGAAGATGATCCCGAATGCAATGAACCCGTAGTCCAGCGACTTGGCTGGCCACGAGAGCTCTCCGAACAGCCGCAGATGGAAGAGAGCAGGGAATATGAAGCCAAGCGTGCAGGAAACACTGCTTCCAACCAGGGAAATAAAGTCTCCAAAATTTGGAACAACAACAGCGACGCAGCACGTTACGACCAGCAAGCTGCATCGCATAAACATCGAAGGCTTACCGTGGCTGAGTCTTCTCTCTATCATCTCGTAGACTGGGTGGATGTTCAATCGAAAGGAGAAGAAGAGACCCAGGCACTGTGCAGCCTGCACCATGGAGGTCTCCAAGCTCTTGTGCAGATTTAGAGTGATTATGTCTCTCGTTTGCGATCCAAAGGCGAGGAAGCCAAGCAGGGCGAAGTTGACGTAAAGAGTAGTGACAGAGGACATGGCGAGGGCCAAAACGCCTTCGAATTTGGGCTGGTTTTGCATGGAGGACTGGATCGGAATGAGCAGCACAGTGCAGGAGAGGGCGTATATGCCCACGCCCACCGCGAAAGGCAGCCCTGACAAATCTGTGAATGCCTCCACGGGCTTGATCCCTCCTCCAGAAATTATCTCCACTACGTATTCTCGCATGACCACGGCCATCGCCAGCACGTTGGCCAGGGTGCCCAGCATACTGAAAGGAGCAAGGCGAGTGAGGGAGTTGATCCCCGCCATCCCCAGCTGCAAAACAAATGCCATGAAGATATACGTGTCTTTTCCTGCCAATCCAATTCGAGATCGAGCTGTTTTTGCATCGGCTATACCTGCTGCTGGATGACTGGTGATGGTAAGTGTGGAAAATAGTGAAGGTAGATTTTCCCCGATAAAGATCAAAATAGCGATGCATGTCCCTCCTTGTGAGAGGAAAATGAGCCCGTCTACGGCAATACGGCCACGGTCACCATAGGCGTGGTAGCTTAGATCACTGTAGGTGGCCACCTCCGCTTCACCATCGTCCTCAACCTTCTTTCGGGCGTCGACGAGGAGTTTGAGCGAGTAGTAGGTGGCCATGGCGACGACAATGAGGGCGATCGATCCAGCCAGCCATCCCGCCCGCTTGAACGCGTAGGGAAGCCCCAGCATGCCTGCGCCCACCAAGGACATGGCGATGTTGCCAAAGGTCTTTCTCACTGAGGAGAGCTGATTGCCAAGGAGAAGATCATTATCTTTGCAAGGCAAAAGGGGGGAGGTATCCGTGGACTTTTGAGCTGCAACGACTCCACTTCTTGCCCTCCCCATCTCCACTATGATATTTAATTCAGTGAATATATCATCTAGCCCCGGATTCAGCAGTGATGAACTATTTTGTAGACATACTAGAAGAGATAAGAGAATGCAATGTAAAGCAGTCCCTGGAACTAGTTAGTTACATACTAGGAGAGAGGAGAATGCATTGTCGAGCAGTCCCTGAAACTGAGGTAAATGCAGACTACTAGCGAGAAGAGAATACAGAGTAGATCAATCCCTGTTCCTTCAATGATCCAGACGTCAGAGATAGAGATCTGAAATACAAAGCCCCAAAGTTCCATTATTATGCATTTACGCAATTGAGGAGGCAAGACTCTAACTTTGGCTCATCTGAGAATTTGTTCTAGAAAATCTTGGACGTATTCATCATAAATTCTTGTTTTGATTCGAATGAGAAAGCATCCAATCTAGAATTGTGTAGGAATACTAGGAGATTTCCCATTTAGCCTTATTCACATCCCCAGCTGACAGCAGTAGCATTCCATTGCAGTCAACTATTCTGTCAGGGAATTGAACAGAATCTCTTCCTTTCCAAATTTTAATTCGGGAATCAGACAGCAACGAAAAGTTTAACGCTGAAGTTCACAAAAAGACGAATGGAACTTCAAGGAAGATTTGGGATTCCCTTCATAAAAATGCATTTGGCCTTTCGAAAAGGAAGGTGGACTGCCTACCATAAACCTCACATCACACTTCAACCTAACTAGAATTTGATGTCTCCCTTTCAAAAGCAGAAATTGTAGAAGCCTACCTAGGTTTGGGCATGTGTCACTATTTGCTCAGTCAGCTGACGAGTAAGCCTAGTAGTTGACTAGACACCACGTGGCAGGAGCTTGTTGCATCTGCCAGTGGACTGGGGATATGTATTTGCGTTTGATTTTTGCCATGTGGCAGGATTGCTTAATGCTCAATAACTAAAACGTGATAAGATCCTAATATTCAAATCTCACATGTGAAAATGCCTCAAGAGACTCAATAGAGGAGGGCGTGTGACCGGTCACTGAGCACCTGGAAGGCGCCTTCCCCTATGAAGGCGCCTTCCCCTATGTAATGCGACATGTGCGAAAGTGAGCACATTTTTTTTTTTATTCAAAAAAAAATTCAAAAACTTATTTCTCAGTTTTTTTTTTTTTTTTTCGATTTTTAGTTTTTAATTTTTTTTTCAGATATTTCTTTTGACGGAATGTATATGTGGACAGCCAATGACGATTTGCCACATATGGCAGATGTGGCAGCCCATCATTGGTTGTCGTCCAATGCTCATATGTTGTATGTAAACATTATATTGGTTGTCCATTTCAGGATTGTGATAGTAAGGTGTAAAATTCATATGGGGATTGGGCTTTTGGAGGTGCCTCCAAAAAGCAAAGAAAACTTGAGCACTTGGCATTACGTGAGGGTGAGCTATACACAACGGGCAGCCATGGCTTTCGGTCAGCATTCAAAGGCTGCTAAGGACAAAACTGCATAAGCATGTTTTGTAGACTACTACTATTCCCCAAATATTCTTGGACACCGGCATTGAGCCAAATATGCCATACTATTCCCAAAGGACTTTGGAGTAGTAGGTGTCTTTTTGGGAGATGGATGATGGATACTGGGCAAGTTGCTCTAGGGATAGGTGGAAATGCTCCATCTAGCTTGAAGCTGAGTGACTTTTGAGAGACACAGATGTTGGATGTTGCACAGGTCCAAGATTGCATTCTAGGGATAGGTGGAAGTACTCAATTTAGCTTGAAGGTCAGGACTCATTGGCTTTTGAAAGAGATTAGAGATGTTGGATGTTAGACAAGCACTAGCCTTGTATGGTGGCATCGGGCAACTCTTGTCAACACATTCACATAAACATGGAGCTAAATGCCACCTTGAGCTACGTGCCAAGAATGGTGGCAACAGGCAACTCTTGTAAATGAATTCACATAAACATGGAGCTAATTGCCACCTTGAGCTACATGCCAAAGGCATATGCATGCCTATATATAGTCCTTCCCTATGTGAACATGCACTTGCTAGCACACCAAATTTGGCTTGGAGGACTCCATGGTAGTCACCTCCAAGCATTTATCTCAATTATTCACATTGCCACTAATTGTATAGGCTCACTAGAATATAGTTTGAGTCGGTCTCAAATGACTAAATGATAAGTTCAACTTTAAACTTCCAGTACAAATGTTTCATAAAAAGTACCTTACCAAACATTCTTCTCATGAAGAGGCCTGAAAGTTTGAAGGTGTTTCAAAACAAAACAAAAGTCTTTAGCCTCCACAAGCATAAATTCACTATCATTTTTTTTATGGCCTTACACTTAAAAACTTAACAATTCTATTTAATTGGGTCGTAAGAAATTATTTAGTTGTGTAAAATAGCAAATGATAGAAAATTAAGTAGAAACAATGCCATGTCAAAGAACAATATCGTGAACATTATGAAGTGAGAACCATTATTATTATTAGTATCTATATTCAACACCTACTAGGCTATAAATAAATGGCATCCCTAATTTTTATAAAAATCAAAACATGTTTGTGCTATTGCATAGGTGGATATTTAATGTTGATTTTTAAGTAGAGCCTCGGACAATGTCTACAAAACGTGCTCGATGCTATTGCTGAGGGGAAGGATCTAAACTTTTCTTCTCGTGGTACAAAGTCAGGGGCTTTGGGACGTGGCAAAATAGCTTATTCCACTGTCTCTTCCAACACTGATGGTACTGAAAAATCTGCACCCTCAAAATCAGCCCCTTTCCCAAAAAAAAAAGATCCCAGGCTCCTGTACAAACTGAAGAGGGGATAGAAAAGCCGAGGTCTAGAAACAATCAATGCCCAAAGTAGTTCCCTCTGAAGAAAGTAGAAAAAAAAACAAAAAAGTCTACTTTAATTTTGCCCGGAGCCTCAACCTCTGAGAGATTCATCTGAGATCTCTAAACTTAGAGATGAAATTCATAAAATAAAAAAAATTAAAGAAACTACTTTGATTTTGGATATAGACTAGTGCGCTCGAACATCCAAGGAATAAATTCTTCCGAGCTCGTAATCAATGTCCTCTCAAGGGTTGCTGATGGTCAGCTCTCCTTGCTAAAATGGGCAAGGAATTTCAGAGGTCAGATTTTTTCTATGTTTTAAATAACATTTTTTAAAAGTAATTGCAAGTTTCGTTATTTTTTTCTGATATTGATCATTAATTTGTTTTTTAGTACAGACATAAATTATTCACGAAAGTTCAAGAGGCCCTAGTAACAAGGTTGAACTGTAATGATTTTGAGGAGTGTCAGAGGCTTTATCCTCTGAGCAGTAAAAATGAAGCTCTCATTGCTTTTTTGATATTATTTAGAAATATGGTATTCACTTCACTCATGTTTAGCATAGAAACATATAATTAATTTTTTATTTTAAACATTCATATCTTATGCTAAGCATAGTAATCATATTCTCTTTGTTAGGATCTCATGCCTAGCATAGATTTAATTTACTAATTATTTATTATGTTCATCCTTACCTTTCTTAGAATCAAAATTTTTTAATTATTTCTTTTGTACATCTTATGCTAAGCATAGTTGCATTCTCTCTTCTTTCAGTCGGCTGAAGGCAAGAAAAATAAAGTTCTTCCAAAGCGATTTAAACAACATATTCTTAAAGCAAGGTAGAAGAAAGAGACAGAGAAAGATTGGCACGGGGTGAGACTATCGAGGAGGATTTAATAGAGACTTTCCTCTCGAAATGTGTCGATGATCAACCATGGTTTTACATTGTGGAAGAAGGAAATTGTAGGAAGATTTCAAAATTTTTAAAGAAAAGACCCTACACTCTTTGCATAGCAGACATCTGCTATGGATTTTGGATGAAAGAATCTCTAAATGAAGATTTTCCATTCAAATTCATTGTAATCCATAATGTTATGCAAGGATTTCTTGAAATCACAACTCCTCCTATTTGGAGAGTTGTAATATTCCATTCAAGTTGGCAGTCGACTTCAATGCAAAAAGCTCTTCTAACTTTTTGCAATGCTGAGATTGAAAATGCTATATGGTATGTCTTTAACTTTCTTAAAACTTAACTTTATTTTTTAAATTTTTTAAATATTCTATGCTTAGCATAGATCATTATTTATAATAATAATTTGCTTTTAATCTTCTATGCTTATTATAGCATAGATAATTGTTTAAACTAATAATTTATTTTATTTTTGTAGGTACAAGCCCAATGTTTGCAATGCTGGTGGTGCGCAGTTGTGCAACGAGATTGAATACATAACCATTGGTTATTATTCATTGGATGACAAACGTTCGATGTTGCACTATAACACCACTGGACTGACCAACTTTGGGAACTTGTTCCAATTCCCAACAGTAACAAAGAAGCTAAAAAATTTGATGACAAGTTTCGTGGCTTGTCCTTATCAAAAGCCACAACAATTAATTAATCATCTTGTTGAAATTTTTTCACGCAACCAAGTTTTAGTACATTTGGGAAAATCCCAAGTCCCATTTTTTGCAAAGATGCTTGAATTTGGATTTCTTATTTGTTTCTTCATACCATTTTCACATGTTGTCTCTTTCTAGTTTGAATGAAAGAATTTTATCCATTCATACATCCCTCTTTTAATCAATTTTTGTTAACTTTACCTTTTGTGCATGGATAACATTTTATTTTTATATGACACTCTCCAAGTTGAGAATTGTAGACATCAAAAACATGATTCATACAACATGTTCAAGTTTCACTTTTAGCCAAAAATTGATTGTGGTCATATTTTGACAAGAGCTACTATTTAGTTTTACTAAATTCAAATATGTTTTTCTTGAAGTGTTTCTATGTTTTTAAAAAAAATCAGGTTTGTTTGTTTTTCTTTCCACTTGAGCACAGCTCAAGTTTTCATTTGCAATATTGAATCATTTTTAGTTATTTTTATATTACAATTTACAATGAATGAAGTTGTTTAGATGTTATATTCTCTTTTGTATAATCGTATTAAATAAACTCCTCTTCTATATATGGATCATTGTGAAAGTTTTAAGATATAAAAATTGTTAGACATAATTAATTGCCAAATGTAATTTTTAGATATAATATTAAAATTGTTAATCGTATTATAATAATGAATCATCATATTATTACAAGCCTAGGTACACACAAATCTTCGTCCTCAAGTGAAGGAACCAACGGTTATTGACTATTTGACTTAATTAATTATGATACAAACTTTTATTGAATTGCAATTGTTTCACAATAAGTTTTGAGGTGCATGTGACAACATTTGTGACGATTTGTATATGATTGACAATAATGTATAATCTCTTGTATACTAATGTATATATAATCAATTTCATATTGATGGCTAAAACATAAACAAAAAAAAAATCGTTAATGTATGTGCAATGTGTTTTTTTGTTGTTGTGGTCAGTGCATGATTCATGCCCTACTTGACATTAGTTTAACATGTACAAAAAAAACCACATATTAAATAAAAAATTTACGTGCAAGCACGAAGTACAAGGCACTTTTTGTGAATGACCGATGTTATATATCATTGGATACAACACATTTGAGAATGCAACTTAACAATGTTTGAGACAAGCATAACCTATGAGTTATTAATCCTTGCGAATATCATAGAACAAGACAAATCATATAAAATATGATTTTAAAATATTAAGACAACTAAGTCAATCTACATTCAATTTTGAATTTCAAGAAAATCAAACATAAAGTATGCACCCCCCCTACGTAGTATGATCATGTCCCACCCGGAGTTATAAATGTCTTGGTTGGTTGAACTCTTTTCAACAAACTTGCACATCAATAGTCCATTGAGATCTAGTATGAATGTATGATGCTAATGAATCAGATCACAACCTGATTTCTAACTGAGAGCCCAATGGGTATACTTATACCCTCCAAGGCCCATGCACCACTAGTAGTCCACTGTGTGAAAAATTGCCAACATTGGCAAATCTAGCCATGTAGAATATTGTACATTCTGTCTAAAATTTTGTTTCTACAATTGTATGGCGAAAGTGCCACATGGCAATATACACCTAATGTAGGTTAGCTCGAGTCAAGAGGAAAAGTGATGAGTTAACATCCTTATTACATACTAGAAATTCACTAACTTGGCAAAGGAAGTGAGTTTGGCTATGTATTCCTAGCTCCCATAGTGAGAAGATGGATTATTTTTGGAGCTCATTGGCAATCTCGAGTTTCTACTCTCTATGTACATTGTTTTCTGAGAACCAAATAAAACCATCACTTCAAGGACTTCAAAAAAAAAAAAATTGAAGCTCATTGGCAATCTCGAGTTTCTACTCTCTATGTACATTGTTTTTTGAGAACCAAATGAAACCATCACTTCAAGGACTTCAAACATTGTTCTAAATCCATACAGCAGGCTGCTCTTCACACGTGTGGGCTTGGATTTGAGTCTATGGTCTTGTTTGATGATTATCAATGCTTGTTGTGTGTCAAATTGCTAATCTAGATCAAGATTTGTTGTCTAGTTTTTTGATGTATTGATTAAGCAAGTACATAACACTCTTGTGGATCTTCTAAGACTCATTTATGGTCTAAAAATTCTAGAAGCTAGTGAGAGATTGAATTCTACTAATTATGCAATTTGGAAGGTTAGGATGGAGTCACTCATGGTGCTCCAAGACTTTTATGAGTTTCTGATTGAAGATGAAGGTGAACCTCTAGGTGCACAAGAATGGGGGATGATTTTTGGCAAGCGTTTCTCGGCGAGCAGTTCCATGAAAAAGGCGAGCATCTTGATCACCCGCTCGCCCTTCATCCCAGTCATTTGCTCGTCTTTCATCCTAGTCTTTTCACTTTATATCTATCAAGTACCATTTCCTTTCTATCAATCAAGTATCATTTTATGCTCTGATAACATCATCAAGACTACAAAGGTAGCAATTCTAGTATGTTTGCATGTTATAGATATTCATTTGAATGTTGACAAGTTGGCAAGCATATAATCTATCATTCAGGATTTTGAGTATGCTCAGGAGCTTGATACCATTACCACATTGCTTGATACCATTACCTAGGCCTATTCTTCCATGAGGAAACATCTTCCACATGTGTGGAAACATCTCTTTAGCTTTGAATAGTCTCAATCGCCATTGTATATTTAGTCAAATTGATCACTCGAAGATCAACAAAACAATCAAGATATGTACATTATTCAATAAATTATTTGATGTCTTTGGAGGAAGATAAGGGAATGGAGGGCATCAAAGCACGCTGACAAGGAGATGGAACATCTCCTTGGACATTTTAGAACAATATTTCAATGAAACCCTTTCGGTTTTAATCAAAGCTAAGCAACAGTCTTCCTCTAACTTAGTTAAGACTATCATTTGTTCCGTAGACTATCATTTTTGTCCATCCATTTGTCATTAATAATACGGAATGTTGGCACCTCAAACTCAACGGGTAATATGGGATGCATTCCATGTCCAAGATAGTATGGTGTTTGCTTAGTGGTGATTTTTTTCAGCTATTGGATACGCCCATAAAACAGATGGAAGTTTTTTATTCCAATCGAAAGAATATGTTCTGTAATTTTATTTAGAATTTTACACAGAATTCTGTTGGCTCTTTTCGTAAGTCCATTTGCCTTTGGGTTATATGGCGTGGTTTGTCTATGTGTGATGGAAAAAAATGACAGTAACGCTTCAATGGTTTGATTCAGAAAATGAGTTCCTCTATCACTAAGTAGTTCCAAAAGATAGCCATAATGAGTAATAATATTCTCGAATAAAAACTTTGCTACCGTTTTAGCATCATTTTTAACAGTGGCGTTAGCTTCTACCATTTTAGTAACATAGTCGGTAGCAACAAGTATATAATGTCTTCTAGTTTTGCAAGTTGTAGGTTTAATGAAATTGATTTTCCATTTTTCAAAAGGTGCTAGAGGTATAATGGGTATTAATGGCAAGTGAGTCGCAAAGCTGGACTTCTCCATCCTTTGACATGCATCACATTTTTGAATGAAAGATTGAACGTCTTTATAAACTGTGGGCCACCAATATCTAGCATTTAAAAATTTCTTAGCAATATTTTTGAGTGCATAATGTCCACCTGAATCTTCTTCATGTAATACGTGGATCACAAGAGTTGCTTTGGTTGGCTCTAGGCAACGACAAAGGTTATTGTTTGGTCTGATTTTATATAAAACCTTATCCATGATGGTATATGGTGTGACATTTGCTAGAAAAACTGTTTTCTATTGCTTATTAAAATTATCCGGGTATAATTGATATTGTAGAAAATTAATAATATCAGTATAAATAGACAATGTTGCCTAGATATGCATTATAGGCTAATCCAAAAATTCGTCTAAGCTAGGTTTCAATTGGTCTTTGGTTTGAAGGCATGAAATATAGTTAGCATTTTGATGGTCTTTTGCTCTCCTTAATTCTAAAAAAACCTCGTCTAACAATAAAACCCAACGAGCGATCCTACCGAAGAGATCGGGTTTGTCTTCCAATTTTTCAAGTGCATAATGATCTACGTGAAAAAAAAGAGGTATGCTAAAAGATAAGGCCTAAATTTCTTAACAGAATAGATCATTCCTAAAGTCTCTCATTTTGTAGTGGAATACTTCTTAATTTCTGAAGCTGCTAATTGTGCACCAACATAATAAATATAATAATATTCATTCTGACCATCTTTTTGATTGAGCACTACACCTATCGCAAATGAGGATATATCTACATAGACATGGAACTTCTTTGTCCAGTCCGGGGGTCTTACTCCAGCTGCTTCAAATAAAGATTATTTTAATTTCTCAAAAGCTCCCTGATGATCACTTAACCAATGAAACTTTGTAGTCTTTTTTAATAGACATGTAAGTGGAGTTACTGTAATAGCATAATCTCCTATTATCCTTCTATAATATCCTACATGACCTACGAATCCTCTAAGCTCCCTTATATTTGTTGGTTCTAGTAATTCTAAGATCAGTTTATCTTTCTCAATATCGGCTTGTACACCGTCTTTTGAAATCTTATGTCCTAATAGAATGCCTTCCCTCATTTCAAACCAACACTTGGAAGGGTGCAATTTAAGTGATTTCTCCTCGCATCTTCTTAAATTTTTCTCTAATACTTCTAAATGGTCTTTAGTAGATGAATAAATACAAAAGTCATCTATGAAAATTTCAAAGAATTTCCTCAAATTTTTTTGAAATATATTGGTCATCATACGTTGAAACCTTGCAGGTGCTTTACATAGACCAAAGGGCATAGTGTATAAAGCGTACATCCCCCAGTCAGTGGTGAAAGTAGTTTTGGATCTATCAGCCTCTCTAATGAAAACTTGGTTGTACCCTGAGAAACCATCTAGGAAACTGTAGCGCTCATGTCCTCCTACTTGATCTAAGATGATATCCGTGTATGGCAATGGGTGACTATACTGAATATACTCCTCCCATTCTTTGTCAGACTAATGTCTGCACAAATTCAAGGTTCTCTCTTTACTAATTTCTATAGCTTCATAATTGTCTTTATCTATAATACCTTCTATCAGACTGGCTCAGTTTCCACCTAGGACTTCCCTTGATTATGATATTGGAGGCTCTTTTTCATCTTGCTCATCCACTTCATAGCATTCTGTGAAATTGGCTTGAGATTCAATAGGTTTCTCTATTTCGTCATTCCATTTTATGAAATGACCTCCTAATGGATTGACCTTTTGTATACCTGGAAAAAATATTTCCTTTGTAGCCCAGTTTATAATGGCATCAGCCTGATATAACCATGCCTACCAAACAATATCGAATACAGTGGCTTATCCACTGGGTTTATAACAAAGAAATTCATGATGAAGGTTTTTTTTTCTATGGTTACACTAATATGTCTCAAATCCCCTACTAAAGTCCAGCGAGATGAATAATTAGCTAATTGTATGTCATGGCCGATGGGTTGGATCTGATCTCCTAGTCCCAATTCTTTGGCCATGTTTTTGGTTATCAAATTTATACTTGATCCCGAATCTAGTAATATTTTTTAAATAACATAGCCACCTATAGTCGTGCTGGCAAGAGCTATTGAAGAGCTGGAGCAGGATGAAAACTCCAGTGAAGTACTCTTCACCTTGTGAAAATGTCGATGATCAATTAAGGTTGATGTTATTTCTTTTGTCACAATTGTTGAAAATGACACAACACATGTATCAATTTCCAAGTACTTCTTAATTGTTATGACTAGACAGTTGTGTGGGAAGAATGTGTGTATTCTATTTGGCATTTGGTCCTCCCATAACATACTTGACTTTGATTGAAAGGTTGACTATGAGCACACAACCATCCCTTTACTAGTACACAATCATGAGGGCTGATGGAAAGGGTACTGTTGAGAGAGATTTCCGGATTGTGGGTATGCTCGTAACCGTTCAGAGTTAGGCTAAGAAACTGGATAAGATAATGTGTTTGGCATGTTTTGATGTGATACTGGGAATATGTTGGCACATAGCACTGAAGCTCTACATTGCTTGGGGTACTCATGTGTATGAGTTTCAGCATGATGTTAGAATCCATTCACTTTAAGGTGAGCCCGATGTGTGTTGTAAAGCTACCTTTACAAGCTTTACTTCCGGCGCCATCGGCGCCAGCTATGTCCCCGGTGCCAGCAGCGCCCCTGCTGCTCCCGGCGCCAATGGCGCCGGCGCCGCTCCCGGCGCCACTGTGACCAGAATCCAGCCGGCGCCAAGTTCCTATGGCTGAAAATCTTTGATCAGTTCTAGCGAAGTCCAGAGAGCTCAGATCGATGTGCAATCACCTCACACGATCTAGGATGATTAAAGGAAGCCTGGGGATCAATAAAATCTAGAGAGAGAAAATGACTTTCTAGAAAGAGAAAATCCTAGAGAGAGAAAAACGTGCTTTACCAGCTTGGGTAGAGTGCTTGGTATGAGGGGGGGTGCCGAATCACACCAATACTATAGGGGAGTGCGGGTTGCGACTCAGGGCGAGCTCCAGCCAAGTCTCAGCCTCCCTTGCTGGAATGTTGTCATGGCTCTCGCCTTGGCATGCTGCATCAAGATTGAACAATTTACCTTGCCTCTTCCCTTTTGCAATCACCATCTCCTTTTCCTTGATCAAGCATGCATCACCATCAAACTCCACCTTAAGACCCTTATCTAGCATTTGACTCACACTAAGAAGGATATTAGTAATAGATGGAATGAACAAAACATCCTTCAAATGAACATTCCTATTTGTAGATAGAGAAATGCTAATTGTGCCAATCCTTTTGATTGCACACTCACCATCATTGGCCATGTAGATAACCCTATTGTCACCTTCATATGCCAACAAAGATGTAAAGTACTCTTAGTGAAACGTCGTGTGTGGACTTGCTCCACTATGAATCCAACAAGGATCAATATCTCCATCATTAGTAATAAAACATGAATACATCACAAGAGCATCACCATTTGAGTTTTGATCATTAAAAATATCTTCATCAAGAGTTCTAATTCCTTGCTTATCACCTTGATCTCTTTTCTTCTTGAACCAATCACTAGCAAAATGTCATTTGACTCCACAATGGAAACATTTTAGCTAGATCTATCTTTTTTCTTTCCAACAATCACTAGCAAAATGTTCTTTGACTCCACAATGGAACCATTTTAGCTTAGATCTATCTTTCCTCTTTGCAACAAAAGTAGAAGGCTAACCTTGATCTTGAACTTTAGTCCACTTGCCTTTGCCCTTGCCCTTGAACTTGTATCTTGAGAACATTGACTCCTCCTCACCAACTTGAGATGTGGAAGTCGATCCTCCTCTTGACAGAACCCTAAACTTCTCATTTTCTTGCAAGTCCTCCATACTTGGAAATGTCTTTTGAATAGAAAAAGTTTGAACAAGATTAGCATGATCATTCAACAAGCCATTAAGAACTACTTGAACAAGTTATAAGCTCCTTAATGCTTTCATCAATACATGGTAACTCATTATTGAATGATTTAACTCTCAAAACAAATGCATGAGCACTTTCATCCATCTTTTGTAACATTTAAAATATTTTTCTCCTAAGGCTTAGAACCCTTGATGTAGACTTGGACTCATAAACCTTCTTTAAAGCTCCCCAAGCCTCCTATATGAAGTACACTTACCAACTTCCTTGAGAGGCAAAGGAGCAAATTTTCAATGCAAGAGGTATGGGACAAGAGATCAGGGCATCTCAACTTCAAGTCATTGGAGGTAATGGCAAAGAGGCAAGTTGTTTTTGGTCTTCCAAAGTCTCTAACTAGCATGAATCATGTTTGTGAGAAATCTCTTTTATCAAAGCCACATGCATTAAATTATAAGATATCTATATCTAGATCTACCAGGCCTTTTCAATTTGTACATTTGAATATTCATGGAGTTACTACAATTAGCAATCATGGTGCTAAGATGTATGTAACATTTATTGATGATTTTAGGAGATTTTGTTGGGTGTATCTACTAAAGAGCAAGGATGAAGTGTATGATGTCTTTGTCAAGTTCAAGATTGCAAGGGAGGTTCAATTCAGCACCAAAATCAAGTGCTTGAGGATTGACAATGGTGTTGAGTACATTTTAACCAGGTTCAGAAAGTTTTGCTATGCAAATGGGATCAAGAGGGAGCTCACAAGCTTAAGAACACCACAACAAAATGGAGTTACCAAGAGGAATAATAAGAATCTTATGTGAAGGAGGCAAATTTATGAGGTTAGGTGCCAATCTTCCTAAACCTTTTTGGGAGATGTTATTTGGTAGAAGGCCAAATGTCAAGTACCTCAAAACTTTTGGATGTGTATGCTATTGTGAAAAATTGCCAACATTGGCAAATCTAGCCATGTAGCATATTGTATATTTTTTGTGTATAATTGGATTCCACACATGTATGGCCAAAATGCCACGTGGAAATCCACTCCTAATGTAGATTAGGTCGAGTTTGGTTGTGTCTATTTGGTAGAGATCCCTACTTTATAGAATCTAGACCTTGATCTGTGATGAGATTTTGACCAACTAGCTATCTACCAAGCATGACTCTAGAAATAGGCTAGGGTTTCATTTTGGGGCAAAAAGGCTGAGATTATCATGAAGAGATGGAGCCAAGAATTGAGGAGGAGTCACCTCAAATCTTTTCACCAAGGAGATCACAAAGAGAAAGATCCAAGCCTAAGAGGCTTACATATGGAGATAAAGGCAAGCAAGTGGAACTCAACTCCACTAATTATGCTTATTTTGTTTCATATGAGGAGCCAAAGGATGTATATGATGCACTCAATTCAAAGGAATGATTTCTAGCCATGAACGAGGAATATGATGCTTTGATTGCCAACAAGACATGGGAGCTTGTGGATCTTCCATCCAACAAGCAAACCAATGTTTGCAAATAGGTTTTTCGAGTCAAATATAATCAAGATGGCACAATCGATAAGTACAAGACAAGACTTTGGGCAAAGGATTTTGCTCAAGTTTATGGACTTGATTATGAGGAGACTTTTGCTCCAGTTGCAAAGATGATATCAATTAGAATCATAATTTCTATTGCTTGTTTTTTCAAATGGCAAGTTTTTCAACTAGATGTCTCTAATGCATTTTTGAATGGATATCTAGAAGAAGAGATTTATATGGATCAACCTATTGGGTTCATCCAAGACAAGACCAAAGTTTGCTTGCTCTTCAAAAGTCTCTATGGACTAAAGCAAGCTCTAAGATCATGGTATTCTCGACTTAACACTTTTCTTGATTCACTAGGATTTAATCTTAGTAACTATGATCCTTCCTTGTATGTCAAGTTTTGTGATAGAGATATTGTCATTCTTCTCATTTATGTTGATGATATCATACTAACAAAAAGTTGTATCAAGTTAGTTGAGGAAACCAAAATTGCACCTGGAAAAGAATTCAAGATGCAAGATCTTGGAAAAATTCATTACACATTAGGATTAGAGATTGACTTCCATAATGAGAAAGCTTTTGTATGTCAATCCAAGTATGCTCTTTTAATGTTAAAAAAGTTCAATATGCTAGATTGTAAGAGTATTGAAACTCCTATGGAGCAAATTGTAAAAGACCCTAACAAAAGTGATGAAAGATCTTCAAGGACATCACTCTTTTTAGGAGTCTTATAGGCTCCTTAATTTGGCTCACCATAACTAGGCCTGATATAAGTTTTAGTGTTCATAACTTGAGCCAAGCTATGCAAAATCCTACTATGCATAATTGGAAAATGGCCAAAAGGGTACTTAGGTACATATATTCAACTTATGATTATGGTTTGTTATATAAAAGTGAATATCTTTCTATAGTTGGCTATTCTGACTCGAATTTTGCAAGTGATAAAGCAGATCAGAAATCTACAAGTGCATATGTCATATATTTTGGAGGAAACTTGATATCTTGGCTTTCCAAAAAGCAAGAAACTATATCACTCTCATCTTGTGAAGTTGACTATAAGGCACTCACTACTACAACAAAATAAGTGCTTTGGATCAAGAGGTTGCTAGTGGAGCTAAAGCTAATCAAAGAAGATGATCTACCTATGATCATGTGTGACAATATTTCAGCACAAGCCCTAGACAACAATCCAATATTTCATGCAAGGAGCAAACACATCGAGGTTGCACATCACTTCATGAGAGAGAAGCTCGTTGGAGGGGAAATCTACTTGGAGCACATCGACACATCATGTTGTATTGCAGATTTGCTCACCACTGGACTATATGTGATCAAAAAGTTGTATGACAACAATACAACTAAATTAGCTGAAATAGGTGGAGGCTCATTCAAAACTCGTGTGAACATTGACAAAATCAAGTCATATTGTGTGTAAATAGAGTCGTACCATGTACATGGTATAATATCAAATTTTTCTTTTCTTTTGCAAAACATCTAAATTATCTACCATGGCCATTGAAAGTATGGATTTCAGAATTTGTAAACAGGAATTGCTCCAACCACTCTTAGAGACCATAAATTCCAATGTGTATAGCTTTGTATGGAATGATATCAGTTTGGATTGTACAGTCAATTCCAAGCAACTTTGGGAATGAAATAGCGACGATGAGCTTTCCTTTCTAAAATTTCTATATGAACAAAAATTGATCCAAAAAATAAACGTAGATTGTGAATATGAAGAAGGTTGTAGGTCTCATTACGAAATAGGGAGTCCATTCATGGATGTGAATATCATCAAGGAACACATCCTGGATGAACTGGCCACAGTAGTACCAGTAAGAAAAGCTATATGTATGTACTATAACCCCGCAAAATGAAGTGTACCTAGGAGATTGAGACCATTAATAACAAATTTCTTTGGTGGATTGTATTGGAGTAAGCAACTGACTTGGGGATATGCACACCCAGCTGTTCGACTACCTACTGCCAATCTATAAAAAAAAAATTGAATCCGCTGAAATTACAGCTATTTAGAAAATTTTCAAAGTTTCAGGACTTTTTTGAGTCGCTCGAATGTTCTCGAATTTTATGAGTTTTCGAGGCTTTCAAGTCTTTCGCGAATTTTCAAGAGTTCTTTGAATTTTTTGCAAATTTTTCAAGTTTTTGAGTAGTTTCACGAATTTTTTTGAGTTCTCGAGTCTCTTCGCACTTTTCGGAATTTTTGCGATTTTTGTGAATTTTTTGAGATTTTCGAGTTTCACGAATTTTTTAGTTTTCATTTTTTGAGATTTTTGGGTTTCTCAAATTTTCGAGTTTTCGAGTTTTTTCGTGAATTTTTTGAGTATTTTCCAAAGTGTCAATCTTGAATTTTTCGCGATTTTTGCATTCTTTGCGAATTTTTCGAGGTTTTCAGACTTTTTCGAGACTATTCAAGATTTTTTTGAGGTGAGAGTCTCTGAGTTTTTGAGTCGTTTCGAGATCTTTTCGAGTGGTTTTGAGATTTTTCCGATTTTTCGAAATTATTCGAGATTTTATTTAGACTAGAGTTTCTGAATTTTCGAGACTATTCGAGATTTTTTTGAGGCAAGAGTTTCTGAATTTTCGAGGCGTTTGAAGATCTTTTCGAGTTCATTTTCCAGTTTTCATGATTTTTCAACTTTTCAAATTTTTCACCTTTTTCAATTTTTCACCTTTTTCAATTTTTTGAGGTTCTTTCTAAGTTTGGCTAGACAAGTTATAGTAGTTTTGTGACGGTCTCAGGAACCATAAAAAAAATTGGATATATGTAAAGTCGAACTAAAAGTGCCGGTCCACTTAGAAGTGGGTCCCAACCTGTCCTTAATGAGACTAGAAAAAAGTTTGTGGCCTTAGAAATGGCCTGTAAAAATGTTTTGCGATTTTTTAGCCAGTTGTAAAATTAGCCGGCATAGCCGTGCTAAAATTTCACCATGTACAAAGTTGTTTTTCTAATATATGTTTACCTAGTGTATTTGTAGAAAAACCAGTTTGTTGAAAGAGCTCTAGTCATGAATGTTGCAGAAGCCAGTTTCAAGAAAAGAATCGGTGAAAAAAATATATAGTATAAATTTTATCACCAAAAGTTATATAACAAGCTCAAAATACCATGGAAATTCTAACGGCAAGGTCATGATAATCTCGAGCACAGACAGACCAACGGGCCAAGCAGTACGAACATATGGAAAAGCCGACAACATAGAAAAACTAGCAATCTAAAAAATCGACACAAAGGATAATGATGGGACAGCTACACCCATAGGGGTTGACTAGTAGCTACTAGGTTGGTTAACAATGATAAAGAAAAAAAGTTCCATTTCCTAAGCACATACTATTTTGGAAAAAGGCAACCTAAGGGGAGAGCCACTTGGGGAAAGCAATCAAAGACAAACTTGAGAAGCGTGAAAAGATAAACTTCAAGGTTGTTGAGCTCCAAAACCCAAAGAACATCCTATTTGGAAGAGGGGAGCAAGTTGGAGAATCTACTAAAATAGGTGAACCCTAATAAGGGAGGGACATATGGCAAAGAAGGTATAAAATGCATGACAAATGAAAAAATGTCATATTGAAGGGCAACCCTTTGGGTTTGGCTATATAAGGGAGTCCACTCTTTGTATCAAAAACATAATAATAGTCGAGAAGTGAAGAGTTGAATAGTTGGAGTATGACAAATATTTCAATAGTTAGATAGTGACAAGTGCTTCAAGGAGTTGAAAGTTTTATGATGAGTGTTTCTTAATAGTTCGATTGGTTTCAAAAGTGATATTGAGAGCTTGCTTAAGAGAGACCAGTCGTTTGAGAGATAGAGATATTCAATATGGAGTAAGATGAGATTGTTATGGAGTTCTCGTATTGGTATTAGTTTTTGGAAGGGGAAAAGAAAGAGTAGTGGTTGATGGATACCCAGAAGCACCTCAATTTGAGAGAGCACCAATTGCATCAACCGAATGGGAAGAACTCACTGATAGTGATACTAGCTCTGAAACATCAACATATGAAAATGCAGAATTGAGGGATGTACTAGGCTTAGAGTGGAATACCCCAGGTGAACCACCTCCCAAGGTTAGGGAACTTGATATCTGTCTTATAAACCTTGGAACAGAGCATGAACCTAAGAAAATCAAAGTAGGTGCCCATCTAAGCCCAGAAGACAAGAAAACCTATGAGGACTTGTGCAAGAAATATCAGCATATATTTGCTTAATTCAGATCTGAAAGGAACACCTCCAGATTTAGTGAAGCAAACTATACCCCTGAAACTTGATGCTAAACCCATTAGGCAGAAACAATGAAGGTTGCCATTTCACATGAAAGAAGGAGCATTGAAAGAATTAGAACGATTGAAAGGAGCTGGATTGATCTTTCCTATGGATAATATGGAATGTGGTCTGATAGTCCCACAACCAAAAAAGAACTCTACTCAAATTCGAGTCTACGTCGACTATAAGAGACTAAACAAACATACAAGAAAAGATTATTATCTGCTACCTTTTATAGACCAAGTGCTAGAAGAATTGGCAGGGAGAGAAATCTACTCTTTCATGGACTGTTTTGTTGGATATAACCAAATAGCCATTGCCGAAGAAGATAAGCTTAAAACCACTTTCACCACCACCTTTCGAGTTTTTGCCTATCACGTTATGCCTTTGGGTTTATCAAACGCTCCAGCCACATATCAAAGGTTTATGAATGAAAATTTTGAAGATATCATGGATAGAAACTTGAAAATCTTTATGGATGATTTATGTGGAGCATCTTCTATTAAAGAACACTTGGCATTACTTGAAAAATGTTTTCAGAAGTGTGCTACTATTTGTATAGGTTTGAATGCCAACAAGTGTATATTTGGAGTACCTTATGGTGTACTATTAGGGCATGTCATCAATCATTATGGTATAGCCACTAATCCAGAAAAAATCGCGATGCTTTTAGCCATTATGTCACCCTCCATTGTTACCCAATTACAATCTTTCTTGGGGGGGCAAGCTACTATAGAAACTATGTGATGGCCTATGCCTCAATAACCTACTCTATGATTGGGTTACTGAAAGAGGAATCTGAGTGGAATTGGGATGAGAAATGTGAACAATCTTTTCGAAACCTGAAAGAAGCTTTGGCAAAAGCTCCTATATTAAAACCACTGATGTATGATCGTGAATTTTACGTGTTCACTAGTACTACAGACACCTGTATCAACTGTTGTCTAGCTCAAATATGGGATAAAGTCTATTATTCAATCACCTTTGTTGGTCGTAAACTAAATGTAGTAGAACTCAAGCATACAAAAGCTGAGAAGATCTGTCTAGAGATTTCATATGCTGCTACTATATTTAGACACTATCTTGTACACAGGAAAGTAATGTTTTTTACAAAGAGTGAAGCAGTGACATTGATGATGAACAAGTTGGAACCACCTGGTCGGTTAATGAAATGGATTTTGTCATTGCAAGAATTTGATTATGACATGCAAGGCAAACTACCACGATTACAAGGTCTAAATGACTGCATTTGCGAATTGGGAAATATTACGACAAATGATAGTGATTGGAAAAATGACCATTGATGTGACCTATTGCGAATAGACATTACCATGATCACAAAATGGTATGCTAATTTAGCTACCTGTCTGTCTACTTTAAAAACACCAGACACAGTGACTCCTCAAGAGAAGCGGAAGCTACGTATGCAAGCCTTAAATTTTGAAATGATAGATGGAATGCTATATTGAAGAGGAGTAGAAGGAATTTATAGAAGATGTGTGACTCCTAAAGAGACAAGTTTCATCCTAGAGGAGTGTCACAATTCTACCTGTGGTGGACACTTTCCTGGTCAACTAACAGGTCAGAAAATCTTAAGAGCAGGATATTGGTGGCCAACATTATTCAAAGATGCACATGCTCATGCTAGAGCTTGTGATATTTGCCAACGTGTAGAGACCAAGGTAAATCGAACTAGATCCCTCATTCCATTCAAGTCCAAATACCATTCAAAAAATGGGGAATCGACTTTATAGGTCCAATTCACCCAACATCTTCATAACACTATATCATCGCAACTACAGACTGCTTTACTAAGTGGGCCGAAGCAAAGGCATTGTCTAAAGGGAATGCCAAAGAAACGGCATGATTTCTGTTAGAACAAGTCATTGGAAGATTTGGAGCTCCTAGAAAACTGATCTCGGATCGAGGAACCCAGTTTTTGAACAAAATCATAGAGAGTCTGACGAAACAACTGCTGATTAAACATCGAAAAAGTACATCCTATCATCCTCAAGCGAATGGACAAGCCGAAAGTACAAACTAGCACTTGATGTCTATCCTACGAACAACAGTGGCTAAAAATAAAAGAGACTGGGATAAGAAATTATATGTTGCTTTGTGGGCCTACAATAGGACCTACAAAACTAGTACAAATCACATGCCATTTTTCTTGATATATGGACAAGAATGTATCCTGCCTATTGAGATAGAATTACCATCCCTGAGACTGGCTATGTTTCACAATCTGGGTAGGAAAGAGTCCATCCAACCGCGTATCGATATCTTACAAGAGTTGGATGAGCAACAATTGACCTCCGTAGTACATCAAGAAACCCACAAAAAAATCATGAAAACAGTGCATGACAAAAGAATTCCTAATTACAAGTTTAGCCAATGCCAGCTAGTCTTGTATTACAGTACTAGACATGAACTAATGCCTCAAAAATTTGGTATGCATTGGACTAGACTATATGTGATCAAAAAGTTGTATGACAGCAATACAACTAAATTAGCTGAAATAGGTGGAGGCTCATTCAAAACTCGTGTGAACATTGACAAAATCAAGTCATATTGTGTGTAAATAGAGTCGTACCATGTACATGGTATAATACCAAATTTTTCTTTTCTTTTGCAGAACATCTGAATTATCTACCATGGCCATTGAAAGTATGGATTTCAGAATTTGGAAACAGGAATTGCTCCAACCACTCTTGGAGACCATAAATTCCAATGTGTATAGCTTTGTATGGGATGATATCAGTTTGGATTGTACAGTCAATTCCAAGCAACTTTGGGAATGGGATAGCGACGATGAGCTTTCCTTTCTAAAATTTCTATATGAACAAAGATTGATCCAAAAAATAAACGTAGATTGTGAATATGAAGAAGGTTGTAGGTCTCATTACGAAATAGGGAGTCCATTCATGGATGTGAATATCATCGAGGAATACATCCTGGATGAACTGGCCACAGTAGTACCACTAAGAAAAACTGTATATTTGTACTATAACTCCGCAAAACGAAGTGTACCTAAGAGATTGAGACCATTAATAACAAATTTCATTGGTGGATTGTATTGGAGTAAGCAACTGACTTGGGGATATGCACACAGCTGGTCGACTACCTACTGTCGATCTATGAAAAAAAATAATATTATAGCTATTTAGAAAATTTTTAGAGCTTCTGGACTTTTTCGAGTCGCTCGAATTTTTTGAGTTTTCGAGATTTTGAAACTTTCGCAAATTTTCAAGAGTTCTTTGAAGTTTTTGCAAAATTTTCAAGTTTTCGAGTATTTTTGCAAATTTTTTGAGTTTTAGAGTCTATTCGCACTTTTCAGAATTTTCAGAATTTTTGCAATTTTGTGTTTCTCGAATTTTTCAAGTTTTCGAGTATGTTCGCAAATTTTTTGAGATTTTCTGGTTTCTCGAATTTTTTGAGTTCTCGAGTTTTTTCACGAATTTTTTGAGTATTTTCCAAAGTTTCAGTATCGAATTTTTCGCTATTTTTGCAATCTTTGCGAATTTTTGGAGTTTTCGAGTTTTTCAAACTTTTTCGAGACTATTTGAGATTTTTTCGAGGCGAGAGTCTCTGAATTTTCGAGTCGTTTTGAGATCTTTTCGAATGGTTTCGAGATTTTTCCGATGAAGATTTTTTCGAGGCGAGAGTTTCTAAATTTTTGAGACTAATCGAGATTTTTACGAGGCGAGAGTTTCTGAATTTTCGAGGCATTTTGAGATCTTTTTGAGTTCATTTTTTCAATTTTCATGATTTTAGTTTGAATAATTTCCCTTGCCTTTTACCTTTTGCAATGAAGATACCCTTTCTTTTGATCATGCAAGCATCTCCATCAAACTCATCTTTGAAACCTTCACTTAGCAAGTGACTCACACTAAGTAGATTCTTGGTAATAGATGGAATGAACAAAACATCATCCAAATGAACATTCCTATTTGTAGAGAGAGAAATAGGAATTGTGCCAATCCCTTTGATTGCACACTCACTATCATTGGTCATGTAGATCACTCAGCTAGCAGCGCCATGTCCTCCACAACATCTCTATATTCAAAAATTCTTTTACTTCGAGGAGCTACTTGAATCACGTTCCACCACCTGTAATTTATCTATTTTACCATAAACGTTGACTCGTAGTTAGTACCCATAGCTATGTTACAGTTGCTTGCGTAATACTATACACAATATACACTTTCCCAACAACACGCTCATCATCCTTCTTATCCCAAAGACGAGGAATAGAAGGATCGCTATGAGCAAGGAACTTCGTGATGTAAACTATGGACTCTTGCACTGGCCATCCTTCCGCCATGCTACCCTCAGGCCTTGCTCTTTGTCTTACGAATCCTTTCAATGTTTTCATGAATCGTTCCAAGAAAAACATCCAACGACTATGGACAATGCATGAATTAAAACCATGGATCAATGTTAGTGAGAGAACATGAGAATCACCACAATAGCAAGTCTAGGATGGAGTAAGAATAGGCAATTGACGCAAGTATATGATGTGCCTACAATGGCCACCTCATCTACCATGCACAATGAGATGCATTTGAATGGGGAGAATGGATGTGGGAAAGTGCTTCTCGATCAAACACGCTACCTCGATGGAACTTTGTCTTGCTGTCTCAATGGATGCCAGCGGTATCTCTTTGGATGAAATGCATCTTCATAAGAAAGAGAAACAACAATGACATATGTGTTAGTAAGATCATTATCTTGAATCATCACAAGAAAAAATGATGTGAATCGCATGCGCATTCACCGTACCTCACCAAACCACTGATTTTGTAGATTGCACTCCTCAACTCCTCTGTCAAGAACCCTCTCAACACCAAGGGAAGCAAAACTGCATAAAACAAATTGGTCATTGAGATACATATATGCATAAGGAGACCATCATGAAATCACGACATGCTACAAAATGTAATCGACAATGTTGAAGTGGAAGCAAAGTCAAAAAACATGCCATGCCACCTGTAAAAGTTTATGCCAGTCATGAGACTTTAGTCCACTTAGCTTGTTGTCCCTTGTGAAGACACCCTTTAGGCATCGCATGTGTCCTGTCGGAGTTCAAAATGAGGCTATTGCCCTCTTTACAATCGTCTCCTCTCCTCGAGAAGATCCATGGTGCCTTTGGTAGGACAATCGAAGTCCCCACCGTTTGTGGCCATAAATCGGCCATCTTTTCCACTTCTTTTAAGTCATCTCTTGCACCTTTTTTATCTTTCGACCCGGTCAAGTGCTCCCAAATCGTGCTCCCGACATTCTTGAATATGTGCATTGGGTCCAAAAGATGGTTTATCAATAATTTTCCCCAATATGGGAGTTCATGAAATATTGATAACCTTTTCATGAAGGGAGGGAGTCGTCCTAGATCTTGATTGGATTTCCAAATCTAAAGCCAATCACTTGCCTACAATATTAACAAACAATCACACACATTTAATGCAGATTATATATTGTTAGAAGAAATATAAAGAGAGTAATCATAAAATAAATTAATGACATGTACCATTAATTGGCCCAAATATGTATTGTACCTTCATGGAATGAGGACGTTGACCAATTAACCCATCACACATAGGGTGATCGGGTGGAAGGTATCTAGTGTGGACCTCAAAAACCATCTTTCATAGATGTTGTCAGTGACGTGCTTGCAAATACTCGCCACAAACGGGGCATGCATTGTAGCCACTAGTTTGGAGCCCTACGTGGGTCCAATGTTTGAATTCTAAGAATCTTTGTGGATGCATATAAAATTTAATATAATAGCATGAATCGAACCAATAGCAAGGATATCTCACATGAACATTCCCCGTATCCAGGAAAGTCATGCATCGTCCACATCAAGATCCCATTTATCACAAAATCTCTTTGTCTTAGTGGTCTTGATAAATCGCTCACTTGAACTCCTTGCCATAGAATCTTTAGCTCATCTATCAAGGGAGCCATATACACGTCCATATTTTTTGCCTTGTATTTTCCCGGGATAAGAAGGGTGAGCATTAGGTGGCCCTTCTTTATATTTATCCAAGGGATCAGGATGTTGTAGTTTACAAGGACAACCGGCCAAGTGGACCATGATGTGGAGCGCAAACCGAATGGATTCACACCATCCATCACCAACCCCAAATGTAAATGGCGAGGCTCATCCCTAAACTCATGCCAAGTAGCATCCACGTGCTTCCATGCTGGAGAATCGGCAGGGATCCTCATAGTATCATCTGATGAACGATTGCTCGAATGCCATGTCATTAGCCTCACAATGGAATTACACTTAAACATGTGGCGTATCCTGGGTATGACGAGAAAATGCCTTACCACCTTGGTGGGTTAGGTTCCCCATAGTGTGGACACGTGCTTGCCTCCTCAAACTCATCTCGATATAAGATGCAATCATTGGGACATGCATGAATACTCTTGTAATCCATGCTGACTGTGGATAGCATTTCCTAGGCTTCTTGTCGAGATGCCACCATGGTGTTATTTGAGGGTAGCATTTTCTTGAGCAAACTGCGACAAAATATATATTTATGTAATTAGTTATATATAGTTTCTCGCAACGCATGAATTAAAAATAAAATGAGATTTGAGCAATTTGTCTATAACACACATGAAGCTACCAACCTTACCCAAACCACTCCATGACGCTCACATTTGACCATCCATACTTAGTTTGCAAGTTCAAAAGTAGAAAACAAGCTCGCAACTTTGACATTTGTCCACCCTCGTACAAAGGAGTGAATGCCAAGCCACACATCATCTCTTCTTTCCTTGTCAATGTGGCCTCGAGTGGATTTGTGAAGAATGCATCCATCATGTCATCCATGTCCCCCTCGTGATCATGCGATGTGAATGGCACATCCTAGTGTACTGAGTGTCCTTGGGATGGGTGGTGTATGCAAGAAAAGTGACGGCTCTCGTGTGCTTGCACGTCTGAATCTTGCGGATTGCACGAAAACATCTGGTTGAATACTTTGATAGTCATGTGAGTGTGAGTCATCGTCCTACACAATACAAGTGCAACAACAATCAAGAATGACTAAATATTCTTCCAATAAAAAAGGGCGCCAAACAACATACATGGAAAATAAGCATGCAATCATGTTTTTTAGCAATACAAAGTGCTTTGCAAAGTAGAACTCACCGAAGAACCGACTTCCGTTCGCACAAATAGTGGCTCTCTCTCAATCTGACCATACATGCGAGCATGATATATAGTGGTACATCACTCTCGTCGCAGTGCATACTTATACATCATGTGCATGGGCATGGTATTCTCTGGTGTAACCAAGTCTCTAATTCAATATCCGATGGTCCTGCCTCATTGTCCGAAGATGAGGAATGTAAACTCGCCATTTGCATCGGTGCACCTTGGCAGATGACAATGGATAGAACACAAAATTAGAAATGATCTGCAATACATAAAACAAACTAGTTGAGTGCATTGAGACAAATACAAGACATGTATATAATAGCTAAATTTGAGTCTCTTGCAAATAATCTCTCGAAATTAGCAATACAAGATAAATTAAACCAAATTTTATGATCATTCTAATTAAATCCCTGCTCATTAATATTTGACACGGCCAACTACAATTTTGTGATCCATGCTCATTGATTTGTGACAAGGCCAACTGTAATCTTGTGAAGAGTGAGGCTAGCCATGTACTAATGCACATAGGCATGGATCGGATGGCACCTAGGTATGCGATCCATGCCTATGTGCATCATTACATGGCTAGCCTCGCAATTTAGCTATCCCAAACCAATGAAAACTAGGATTTGCATATTGTTCTACTTCTGTGTCCAATTGAGAGATTGCACGAGAAGGGGGGGGAGGGTGTTAAGGGGTTCAAGCTAAGGTTCAATACTCCTAAACTAATGAAAACAATAGGGATCTGCATGATCTACTTGATAAGAATCTAATTTTGTACAATAATTGTGAAGGAGTACGTCATTGAGGAGTTCAAGGTGTGATTGATCAACTCTTCTTTGCTTTTGGATCTTTGTACGTAGGCCTTTATCACAATCATAGTTTTTGCTAGTTTCATTACTATACTATATTGTCAGTTTTCTTGATCTTCAAAAATAGGTCCGAACCAGATACTTGGGTTATACCCCCCTCCAAATGACGGCTAGACCGGTTCTCAACCTCTATTCTGAGGGTTGTTCTGAGCTCTCCTTACATGATTTTTTGAGCTTTCCAATGACATATATGTGAATTTTATTATGTCGTATTGATGTTGATCAGCATAGTTGTCTTCATAATAATCATCATCAAATTGATGTTGATCAGCATAATTGCCCACTTGCCATTTGCCTTTTCTTTGTTCTATCTACTTCTGTTTCTTGAGCATTCATGCTCCCAATGGCCAGGTTTGTTGCAGTACCTACAATTTCCAGGTTTATTTGGCTTGAATAGCCACGTCCTTGACCTTGGCCTTGATTCCAATTGCCTGGACTATCATTGACTTGCTCATGAAATTGTTAAAATGATCCCCAGGTTGAGTTTCCTCCTCTTGATTGAAACCTTCCACGGCCAAATCTTCCACCTCGTCCTCTAACTGCAAGAGCTTGATCATAGCCCCTGTTACGATGTTTTAAGTTCTCTTCATGTTGCTCTTCCTGCAAAAGCAATCCACCTAGTTCTTCATAGGTTGGAAGATTTTCTCTTGTAGCTATGCTCGTCACAAAAATTTGATGTGACTCACTCAGACTATTCAATGTCAATTGCACGATCTCACGATCTTGTACTCGCTCTCCAACTGCTGCTAATTGGTCACGAATCTCTTTGATCTTCATTATGTGATTGGCAATACTTGCACCATCATTCATCCGCAATGTATGCAACTTCATCTTTAGAAATAGTATTCGAGATGTATTTGTCATTTCAAACAATGCCTTCAATGTATCTCACACTTCTTTTGGTCCTTATGTATCCAAAATATAGGGAATAATTGCATTTCTAATTGATAAGTTGATGACATTTTGGCTTTCCGTTTTTTCCTGTCAAATGCCCGCTGATCTTCTTCAATCACAATCTCCCATAGCCCCTTTTCCATCAAAATGTTCTTCAGTTTTAGTTTCCAAACTGCATAGTTGCAGACACCTCATTGAGGACACTCTCACTTAGAGTTGCCATTACTGGATAGATGAGTCTGGATCACAACAAATGTCTCAGTCTGAGCACACAACCTGTCTCCAAATTTTATCATACCACAGAACTGTATATATTTGATTGTACACCTGATATCGGTACGACACATGAGTGTATGACTGCTCGAGATTCTCTTTAGCTCGCGCGCGTGGATCCGATATTGGTAAGGATATGTGATATCGGTGTGACGTGCGGATGTACGACTGCTCTAGATTTTTTTAACATCTAGTGCATCGATCCAATATTGAAACTGATATGCGATATCGATATCACGCATGGATGTACGACTGCTCTTGGTTTTCTTTACCTCTAGCGCCTCGATCCGATATTGGTACGGACAAGATGAAGAGTAGAGGGAATATAAGAACTTTCAGAGGGAATATTTGAAATGTATGATCGTTCAAAAGACAGAAATCAGTAATGTGAAAAGTATGAAGCCTCCTAACTCTGAATGGCAGTACTAGACACTGTCTAGTGTGATTTGCGGTACTCCAAACAAACAAATAAGAGATTTCTTGGCAAATCTATCACACAAATGGCACTTTTCACAACAACTAGGAAGTACTGTAAAAATCTCCCCCACTCAACAGATTTTCAATATGTCTGATACTGCCCTGGTCTTTCTGATGCCTCCAGGACTGTGCTTTTCACAACAACTAGAAAGTACTGTAAAAATCTCCCCACTCGATAGATTTTCAATCTGTTTGATGCTGTCCTAACCTTTCTGATGTCTCCGGACTGTGTCTTCATTTTCTAGTGATGATTCTGAGTTCCAAACCTGCAAAATATAGCAAAGAAGAATTTCTTCTAGCCGTTTTTGTCTCTCCAAGTTTTCACCTCCCGTGACGGACTTTCTCACTTCATTGCGGAGCCTATGATAGGCTGTATCCACTGATTAGACACGCATGACTATCGCAGATACCATGTCAATAATCAGATATGCAACATCAAGCATTCACCATAAGCAATCACCACAAGAAGGCAGCAGAAGAAAACACACTATCACTCTATCACGCTATATCATACTGAATGTAAAATGTACAAATGAACCTTGAACCCTGATAGAGAGAGAAAATCTACGGGTGGACTAATACACTAGCCTACGGTTATTTATAGCTGGTAACAATTTTCAACATTAATGTACATCGTAAACAACAACAATGAAGTTTATCATTGATTTCTAATAGTGGGCATGCCGGGAATCTTAGGTGTGATAGATGCAGGAGTCACAGTATCATGTGATGTACGTGCTATCTCCTGGGTCAGTGTATCTCAAAGTAGGGACTCTCCATGACGAGATGTGCTCTGGGGACGTGCAGGACTCATGACCACATCGGGGAGATCAGGGTCATCACCACATCCTCCACAACAGGAGACACCGAGGCGGCTCCTCCTCCTCTCCTGAGAGTGTCGGGAGAAAGTACTAGCAGGAGCGCCATGGGTGGGGGTGCAACCCTCCTCGGAGTGACTCTCACAAGAAGGGAAAACGTGTGACCAATCTACATGAGGAATTGACTGAATCTTCTTGGTCGATGATGTGTACTCAACCAATCGAGAGGAGCTATGAGCCTCGTGTCGAGCCCTCAATCGTTGTAAGACCCTATCCTGCTGTGAGGAAGACAACTGATCAAGGTAGCTAATGAGATCACTCTGAGGAAAGGCGGGATGACCCGTGACTATGGACTAACCTCTAACTAGGGGATCCATCATCTGACATAATGGGTGCAACGGAATAAGAGGGATAAATACTGCAGACAACCAATGGGAGTCTCAAAAATAGTACAAAAAAAGATAACATTATGTCTCTTCTCTCTCTCTCTCTCTCTCTCTCTCTCTCTCTCTCTCTCTCTCTCTCTCTCTCTCTCTCTCTCTCTCTCTCTCTCTCTCTCTCTCTCTCTCTCTCTCTCTCTCTCTCTCCCATCCCCTGGGCTAAAAATGTAGAGTATTGTTAAACGGATGCCAAAACTTTCATGTATACTGACTCATAGCTACAACGTCAATACCAACACATATGTCTTGTCCATTCACAACCATTTCAAGTTCAAACAACAATGATGATCCAAATTAAAACACATCGAGGAGTAGACATCAATAAGAGGCTCACTAGCCCCGCAAGTGACTTGTACGTAACAGGTGGGTGTCTCTTCTAGATATGACGAGTCCAAAGAGGAACATGATCTCCTTGAACCTTGCGGTTTGTAACATCGAAGAGAGAAAAGGACGCTGCTGCTACTTGGAACTCAACACTTCAAAGTGGTTCCATGTGGACACTTGTTGGAATCCAAATGAATCCCATGCAACCTTTTAGAGTTATTGAGTTTGAAGTAGTGGACACACTTTTCTCATTTCGATGTGGTGAACCATGAGGTTCAAGAACGTCAACGGCCTGCACACCATATGCCTTTGTGGTGTCTTCATTTTTAGGCGAGACACCCAATCGGCACACACAACTCGATCGCGGAGCCAGTTAGCCCTCGCCACCAGGCTCTCTGATGAAAAGATAATGTAACCCGTCCGCGGTAGGGCTCTGACCTGACTGCCTAGTGATAGCAATCGTGTTCAGAGAGCACTGTTGAGGAATGAAAGGCCGGATAGAGCCGACTTAACAGGAGTAGCTATTGTTTCTCTCTGCGGTCTAATTCTCTTCCAGGCCTCAGATTTGCTGCTACAAATCTATTGTAAAATTCAAACTTATAAACAACAGATAATGTTGAATAAAATAACAGCAGAAATTTATCTACTGATAGCATGCATTCAAGTATTACAAATTATACACATCACTGAACAGACCACTGAGAAAATTGCTTCTATATCATAACTGAATTTACAATACAATTCTTGAGCATTGTTTGTTTCCCAGATCAGCGCGTTGGCACAAGAGAGACGTTCTCTTCTCGCCAATAGTATCACTAGCTACTGCTAATTTGTAAACTCGCTCTGGAGCTATCTCAGACTATCTGCTTGTATTCTGTCCGTGACTGTGTGTGTCTTCATATGCACTTCGTTGATCTCTTTATGTGATAAATCCATGGGACTGATTAAGTTAGAAGATCTAATCAAAAGAAATACATTAGCCTTAACTGAAACTGATTCTAGTTTTCTGTCGTTGTCCTTTGTGAATCATCCGCCTTCTGCCCATTGCGCTTATGCCTTCATGCTGCAGGCCTTCGCTTTTGCTTAAAGACACTTTTAAGTTTTTAAGGGCAGTGTCGACTTTTGTTTTTGAGGACACCTTTGCAAAAAACAAGGAGAAAAACGCGAAGGTAGGTCTGAAAATGATTTTAAGGCATTTAGTAAAGATATTGTCGCTTTTTCTCGAAAGGCGAAAAACGTGACAGTATGGCAGAAATCTTTTCTAATGGTAGTGCCCCTTTTTCTAAGGAGGCGAAAAACGCTATAGTAGAATAGTGTCCCTTTTCTAAGGGTAGGTGTTGCTTTTTCTAAAAGACAAAAAGGTCGAAGGGCGAAAAAGTCAACTGTAGGACACAAAATAGTTCTAAAACTAGTGTCCCACCTTTAAGGACAGGTGTCCTCTTTTTAAAAGCAGTTGTAGCTTTTTTGGAAAAGCAAAAAAGCCAAAGGACGAAAAAGCTGACTTTAGGGCAAAAGCCAATTCTAAGGCAAATGTCGTTTTTAGAAGGGTGAATGTCCCTTTTTCTAAGGGTCTAGACCTTTCTAAGGCATTTTAGAGACAATGTCTTCTTTTTCGCAAAAATGTGAAAAATGCGACAGTGTCGAGAAAAGTTCTTAGAACTATTTTCTAAGTGTTTTAGACCTAGGGATAAATTTTACTCATGACCCAAAAATGCAGACTGTGCGAAACATAGTTCAAAATGCAAAGTCGCTAAAAACAGCAAAGGAAAAAACTTAAGAAAAATGCTTTTGATAGCTTCCGGCAGACGCACCAATGTTAGGGAAAAAAGGTTCCTGACGGGGGATTGGTCCAACAAGAAAGCCCTACAGGGAAAGGACCCACACTGTCCTTACAAGAGTAATCAAAGTCTGCTGCCCACTTCCAATCCTGGGGGCTCCACTGATTACCCCGTACTCCCGGGTCAATGAGAGCTTTCCAGGCTCTCAGATGTATGACCAATGGGAGAGTATGCTTTATATAAATCCAAGAGCTGCTAGTGAATTACGAATACATAGTGTATAGGCAGCCTGTGCTACCCAACGATGATGATCACGGAGGTGTATAATGGCTAGAATCTGAAAACCATTTGTGTTTACTTCTATGGCGATGTCTCCTGGACAAACTTCTCGAGCAGTGGTATCGAACGCTATTATCTCTATGTTGACCTGCTCTAAAACACTTATAACTAAACAGAATCGGCGTGGGCCTCTAAAGTGTACTCTATCCATGACATGATTCTAGGTATGCACCTACAGGTATCGTGTACGTTTATTGGAGTCTTGCGGGGATGCTGTAGGGGCCAATCCTTCTGGGGTTTGGGTGATATGTCTGAGAATTGTTGTTAGGTCCTCATCAGTAGTAGCTGGAGGGGGAGGCCGACGGGTTCTTGATTGTTTAGTGTAGCGGGTATTCATTATGCCTACACATACCCAGTTTAGACTGGTCTCTGGCTCATACACACATAGGGTACTTTCATCAGCTCTATGCCTAATTCGGGACAATCGATCACCTGGAATAAGAAACTGTTGTACATGAGGGCTATAAAAGTAATAGTAGGCCACTCCTTGCTGCACCACCTGACAGAAATACCTGGTAGGGGTAGATCACCAAATGCCGTACTAGTCATGAAGAGTCTATTGAGGTAAAAGCTTGATCAATCGGTTGTAATTGTATGGTGCGGGTGGTCATCAATACCCATTGTTGATTTATCTTGATGTATAGGGTGGCCTTTACTCGGAATCCCTCATTATCCACTTCTATTGCTAAATCTCCTATTCGAAGGCCACGTATTGTAGTATTGAGTCCTATGATCATAACATAGAGACCAGTATTGTGAAGTGTGGGACAATATCGGCGTGGTCGGCGCTCCTCTGTCATGTCTTAACTTGTCTCATAGTATGGTGTTCTGTAGTGGTGATATCCTAGGAGATGCTTGTGTCACAAATTCCTATTCAGCCTGAGTGGAGGCTATAAGACTCTCTAGAAGATGTGGGTCTTCGTCATCTAGAAACACTCATCATATATGTCATACATAACATGTATACATGGACCTCCTATCTCAACATCTGGCGATACCTTTCAATTCAAGAGCCAATCATCGGCCTGCACAATCTTCCCCTACAAGAGATGATCGGCTTACGCAAAGTTCTCTTGTCATTGGCAGTCTTCTTGAGACAACTAATGATAGCATATGTTGTTATTTTGAAGTGTTTGAGAACACCTTTTTGAGCTGAATATGACCCAACTAAGGTGATTTTCTCTTTTGGCTTCCATTCCACTCTCGTGTGACCGATATCCTAAAATATTATGTGTACATAGGATTGGTCCATCTCAACAGCCTGTGCTCCTCAGTCCACTTTCCCTTAGCCTATTCTCTAGACCATCCACCCCTCTATGTAGGATTCTGCAGAGGAGCCTTCGGCCATACCCTTATTCTTTGCTTCTACTCCTAGGTCTTGTTCTAATCGTCTATTGGTACTGTCGACTAATCCCGGTGACTGTACTACTTGCTCAAACGGTAGGGTTGGTTGGATGACTCCTGCATAGTCCGTGGAAATGTCATAGATTAGATACTAGAATCCGTTAATTATGAACTCGTATGCTTTGAAATAGCTATACCCCCCCCAATTGTTGTGTTCTAAACAAAGTGTCCCCAGAGCATAAATGGGGGTAGAGTGTTGGGGTGTAGAAGTAATAGTGCGAGATTGCTTCTCAGATTAGTTGGCAGACATCCCCTATCGTGGGTTGAAATTGGTTTTCATTCATCATTTTCAAAAGTCCGGACCATCATAGAGAAAAGATAGTTCACTACACTTCCTCCTCTATTCTTTGTGACAGGTCCTTTCGTTAGGATTCTCAAATACACTCTTGGCCTAAGGAGATCCTATAGATATTTCTATGATCTTTCTAACACCCCTCCATACCGATGCTTAACCCCCAATACACTAGATCACCTTTTTTAATCCCAGGACATTACTCTCGAAGGGAAAGCATCAACTTACGAGCTGGGTTGATTGGAGTAGTTGTTATCTGAGCCCATCAACATTCTGTGAACTATAGAGCTAGGGCCACCCTATGCCGGTAAGACACTACCTATCCTCCCTTAAAGTATGACCTTTAGATTGTGGGGGATTGGTTTCTACCTCATTAGATCTGGTTGTCCATAATGGGACCACATGACTTTAATACTCCCTGATATGACGACTAGTTATGTAATTGCACTCCCATAATTCTTACTAGTTTGGTTAGACCCTCGGCTAAGTACAGTTGGTAAGAGTTTTGACGAATGTCCTAGGAGCGTCCATGGGTTACTTGGTCAATAAACATAGCCAGAAAAACCAACAAGCATGAAATAGCAATACGATATCATTTCTAGGTCATTGTTGTGCAGTGTAGGGTGCCAATTATACGCGCCACCTTGTTTGCTAGGCGGTGGTATTTTTTCAACCATTAGGCCTAGATATTTTGTTAGGCAGTTCCAATGGCAAAGGTGACTAGATTGACTCTTAACCAAGGTTGTGTGTTTCAACCATAGATGGTGGACAACCCGCTCTTTTATTTCAAAGAGGTCGGGTTATGACAATTGACATGAGCAAGAGACAGATTGAGAAGTTGACAATAAAAACCATGTCACCTAATCATACTACTATGTTTGTATTGATTGAGGGGCACGCACATGATGCTAAAACACATATACAAGACCATTGTGAGCTACTTTGAGTAAGACAGTTGCCTAACAATTTATACTAAGCATCGAAAAGCATGATACATGTCTTTTCTTAACCATTCTTAAAGCCCACAAATATCACCATCCTATGAGATGCGGTCATTTCTCACATTCACAACACAATGCAAATCATTCTCTTTCAATGCCCAAATAGATTTATGACAATGTATACCTTAGTACTGGCTGCAGGTTTGCGCTCAGTGGCGTCGCTCGGGCCCGCGTTGCTCGGGCCCGTGCCTTCTGCTTCACACACTTTAACTTCTGTGCTAGGCCAAAAATGCTTGGAGGCCGTCTTATAGGTAATGAGGTTGCTAAAGAAGACTCTATCTCTCTCTCTCGTTCAAGAGCACTCCTCATAAGGATCTGGTTCAGATGGTCTGGCTCGCAGCCTTTCAAAAGGTTGTTGGCTTCTCTTCATCCATTACTGGCCCATGACCCAAGGGAGTTGGCTCAATTGGTTAGCTTGACATCCAAAGTTTCTTTGGTCTCAAGTTCGAGCCTTCCCTTGGAAACCAAGAAGCATTACTGGCCCATGACAGGGTTGGCTCAACTGGTTAGCTTGGCATCCAAAGTTTCTTTGGTCCCAGGTTCGAACCTCCCCTTGGAAACCAAGAAGCATTACTGGCCCATGACAGGGTTAGCTCAGTTGGTTGGCTTGGCATCCAAAGTTTCTTTGGTCCCAGGTTCGAGCCTCCCCTTCGAAACCAAGAAGCATTATTGGCCATGAAAGAGGTATATCACAGCAAGGGCTTAGTCACTGCCTTCTGCCTGCTCGCTACTCGTGGAGGAAGAAAACGCGTCTCCCTGATGCGCCTGCCGGTCTGGCTCGCTTTCTGGCTCTCCTTTGCTCCTTATATAAGGAAATCTCTGATTTATTATGCTTCAAAAAATTGATTTTATGGGACAGAGGTACGCAGATAAAGGTCTAATCTTGTAACGCTCCAAATGCAACTTCATAGTGTGTGATTTATCAACGTAAAGACTATGAGCTAGTTACCCAGCAATCTGCTTGCTCATTTCCGCTAGGTTTTTGCTGATCGGGCCGCGGCTCTGCTCTCTCTTTGGCTTTCGTTCTTGCTCCTTAGCTCGCTGTCTGGTCATGTGATTAAAGGGAGGGATGGTTGCGCCCTTCCAGATCTCACCTCTTCTCTGTCTGCGCTCTACTTCTGGCTTTTTAGAAGTAAAGGCTCACTTTCTGAGGGAGAGGCTTGAGGACTTGACTCATTACTGAACCGAACAATTAGTCTCTGACATGTGATCAAAACATGGAGTTTTGCAGGGTGCTGTATGATCAGCCAATTGGGTGTTGGGACAGCTATCTGTCGGGCTTGTACTTCGAAGTTTGATTATCCCTCTTTGACTGGCAGAACTTTCTCTGGCCTTCAAGCCTTCTCTTCAGGATAGTAGCAAACATTTTGGCTGGTTGGAAGATTGATGAGTATAGCATACTCGCCAGAGGTTGATACTTGAACTCCTAACACTCAAACATTGCCCTATCAACATGGATTCTCACACCACCATTTTGGATCAAAATCTGGGGAATGAAACAAATCTCAACACATTTATGAATACCTAATAAATAGTTTCCACCAGCACTCTGAAATCCTCTCTTGAAGTGAGGTCAAAACTTAATACAACAATTTCACTAGGAGTGAAATTGCCATCATAATATCAGAAATCAGCATGAGAACACTTTGTGGAGTAGCAGTAAAACTCAGCACACCAATCCAGAGACTAACCAACATCTTTCTAAGACACTATCAGTACACCAAAGTGCTATAGGAGGGGAAGTTCCATTGCTGATCAGGATCCAGCTTGAGAACTCATGCAAGAACATCAAAATTATGCATTATGCAGAATGTCAAAGGAAGATCCCCCCTCATGCAGCACGTCCTCTTCTTTTTATGGAGTTGAGGCCCAACTCCCCTTTCAATTTGCCATTTTGCCTTTTCTTCCATCCTTTCTCAGCCCTTCAACAGTTTTGTCCAAAGTATTAAATGCTATTTTAACATGAGCCTATGTAGAATAGCCCCTCATGCCTATTAGTTTCTTGATATGGGGTCTCTTAATGCTTGAACTCCCAAATCCACAAGTAAGGACTTCTCTTGCATTAAGCATGATTTGGCCTTTTGGCCCATGTGGCAAAAAAAAGAACCCTCATGCTTAATTGTATTTGGGCTTTTGGAAACTTTGTGTATCAAATCCCTCAATCATAAATGCTCCTCTTCTTCCTTTTGTATTAATTGCTTGGCTCCTTTTGCACAAGAGTTAGCCTCTTAAATGCTGCTAGTATGGAGTTAGGCCCCCTTTGGCATTAATTGTTGATTTGGCATTTTCCCTCATGTGGCCATTAGAATGCCTCATGGCTATTTCCTTAGCCCTTAGCCACTTGGTCATGTGGTCTAAAGCCATCTTTCTTTTTCTTGATATTGGCCCTTGTTTGTTGTCACACTTTGGGGACCCTTTTTGCTTGCTTTTGGATTTTTTGTCTCGCCATTCTGCAATTGTGGTGACTGAGCCCCCTCTTCCTACTGAGCAGCAACCTGAAACACAATACTTCGGTTTTATATTAGTAAAAAGTCACAGTACATTTGAAAATTTGCACAACGTTGCCGACTATTACAATTCGGATAAGCAGGCTAATTCTAAGGCCGAAAATATTTTATAAGCAAATTCTAAGGCCTCAAAATTCTCTCTAGCCACATTTTGGACGGGCTGGAACCCTTAACTACAGACAACTCTGTGCTGATTTTACTATTAATATCGTTGTAGTATTTGTCCTGTCTGTCAGAAGACAACTCAAGGAAGCCACTCTTGAACTGTATCACATGCGTTCAGAACAAAACATGCAATCGAAATGTCCAACCTATAGATCAGCATACAATTCAGGTTAAAAAACTATGATTCTACTTCTACTTTGTTGCAAAATGAATTGAATCAAATCCTAAACTATACTACACACATTAATCTACAAATAAGAAACAAGAACTACTCTAGCAACATTTTGATATTCCAAGGATCAAAAAACACACATTTTTTGATTCTTGGATCTCAAAAACATCAATAAATGGAATGAAATGGATTTGCAAGACTTACACCACAAACCAACTCATGATGAATTACCACAATGCAGAATCCTAAATTAATCTACAAAGCAAGAAAGCTAGTCCTCCCTAGATCCACCACTACACACAAAGGGATGGAAGGACAAGATCATTAATGCATCAATGAAGAAACAAGAATGACCAAGGAGCATAAGGATGCATCAAACTCATGGAAGCTATTTCTCATTGAAGCACAGAGTAGATACAATACACAAAAAGCTCTCTTCTACAAAGGGTGAGTCTCTTAAATAAACAAGAGAGCTCCTTAGGTGGCATCCTACTGGCATTTCTACAGTACACAAATTACAAGTGGAATTACCTTCTCCACTAGAGGTCACCATCAAAAGGTGGCTCACTCTACTTTTCTAAGAGGGGTATACTTGGATTTATTACAGTTTCCTAGAAATACCAGTTCCTACATGGTCATTCCATGAGGCTTACACAGTTCTTACACCATGAGGCTTACACAGTTCTTACTTGTCATTCTTAACTAGTACTTCTCAGCTCTCATACCTGGCTCTCAGTCTTCATTCATCTCGTCTTCTTAGAGACCTCCTCGGTGGTAGCTATGCTCGAGTATTCTGAAGATTCGTTAGAATTAGCCAACATCATTCCACCGCTAATGTGTTGCAGGACCCACTACAATCCATATTGGACGATATTGCTCCGCATTGGCATCTTCTATTGTCACTTTGAAAAGCGTAGATCCTCGTTTGCTTTCATAAAACCAAGTGTTTATTGTTGTCGGTCTCTATAAAAAAACTGCTTTTCGCAATTTGCGGCAATTTAAACCAAAATGCCCTATTGCCACAAATGGATGATTTCTTCGAAATTGGAGAGCTCCCAATAGCTTCACAGCTTTTCATGCTTGAGTGCCTCCCTCATATTTATTTGTCTCTTTTTATCACTTGCATCTGCCATGAACGGTTCCATCTTTGGTTTCTTGGCAGATTCTAACTTATGGGAGGTCTGTATCCTTCTTTCTGCTTCTGGGTGTTTCCGCAGTTTTTCTCTCAATCGAAGTTTCAGTCTTGTCGATGCTCTTGCCTTGACGAGGAGAGGAGAATCTTCGATTAGTAGGTTGTACAATCTTGCGTCATCAGTCTCAAGGGGGTTATCAACTTGGTGGTAGATTTGGATGGATGGGTTGGTGATGATACGGAAACATGATGAAAGGTTTGGTGGGATGGCGAAGGAACTAACAATATCCTTAGATCCTTTCAATATCGAACTTTGACTGCTACTTTCTCGGTGATGAGCTCACTTGTCTTGCGGGCTCACTGTTGTCTTCATCTTTTCCTTTTCTGTAGTTCTTTCTTTTGATCCATTACCTTTGGATCTCTTCGGGCTTCATAGGAGGGAATTCAACTATCATTGCTCCGGAGAATTTCTTTTGATCAAGATTGATCTGACTCATCTATTGCTTAAATTTCTTCCTTTCCTCCTCATCTTCTTGACACTTTCTCTTTATAGCGAAGGTCGCAAAACAGTTACTAAAAATTCCTAGTAATAAAGAATTAAAGCTTGATAAGTCTAATGGAAAACATTATGATGTTGATATTAGTTCAGAAGCTAAGAACCTTTTAGACGAAGAAACTAGAAAAGTTAAAAAAGTGATATTTTCAGATCCACTTATAAGTAGCGAGATACCTAGAGATCTGTCGCCACTTAGAAACCATTCTTATAATATTGTCGAAGGCCTTGTTTCTAGAATGCCCAATATAACTTTTAAACAATTATTAGACGATAACCAATATTATAAAAAAAATTAAGCAATTTTTGCAAAATAAAAAGAGAAGAAAAACAAAGTTACCAGTAGTCAACATAGGATTAGTTAATTATGGTGACGAAGGCCAACTAGAGAATCAAGTAGTAATTAATGGCTGCATCTTAGATAATGTACCCATAGATTCCGGATCTAGTGTAAATATAATGACTGAAGAAACAACATATGAATTAGGCATTCATCATAGAATAGCACCCATTTTAAGACATTTAAGGTTAGCCGATGCAACTAGAAGATCACCAATAAGAGAACTATCTCAGGTTACAGTTTATATTGGAGACCATAAGTTTCTTATGGATTTTATAATATTAAAAACTAAGAAACAATCGTCATATAGAGTGTTATTAGGACGACCATGGCTCTATCAGGCCGATGTTACAACCCACTGGAAGAAAAAGGAGATTACCTTCAGAGACCAGATGGAGACACCGACAAGAAAAAGTCATAAAAGAATTTTCATATCATGGGAAAAAGATAAGTACGAATGTGAGACACCTACATCTTCCTCGAGCTATACTTCGGAGGAAGAAGGGCTTCATTCAGTAGAGACTGAGGAAGGGGAGACGTTAGTTACATTAAGAATACCTGCATACAATAATAGAGTAGAATATGTAGATAGAGAAGATTGTGGAGTTCCAAAAATTAGTGCGATCATAGGAGATCAAACTATAGATAGAATACTAATAGACTCAGGATCTAGTATCAACCTAGTAACGAAAACAATGGTTAAAGAATTAGGATTAGGAAACCAGATACAGCCTATCACTTATCACGAAATCCATTTAGCAGACGTGACTAAATGTATACCAGTAGGCGAGCTAAAAGGTATTAACGTAGTTATAGAGATAGAGATGTTTGTTATGAATTTCCTTGTCATAAATCCAGTAGATACACCACCTTATTTGATATTATTTGGAAGACCATGGTTATATCAAGCAGATGCTATTATAAATCAGTCTACCAAACAGATATTTTTTCTAGGTATTCTCACAGCCAGTCCAATAGGGGGTCACCTTATGAGATGGGGTGAGGAGTTAGCTAGACCTGCTGAATCATGGATCAATTTCATAGAATGCTATGAGATTGACGAGAAAATAGACATACCGACAACATCCGAGTCGAGAGAATAGAAATAGAGGTAAGACTTTGAATCTATATAAACACTAATCAGACCAAGAACGTGAAGAGTATATATTGCTTCTTCAAAAATACCAAAATGTGTTTGCTTGGTCGATGGATGATTTAATAGGTATACCAGTTAAATGGGGTGAACATAGAATAGATCTCATTCGGGGAACAATACCTGTTAGGCAGCGCCAATATAGATTGAATCCAAAGTACTCCTTATTAATAAAAGACAAATTAGATATATGTCTTAGAGCGGGTATTATATATCCTGTTCTAAGCAGTGAGTAGGTGTCACCAATAGTTATAGTACCTAAGAAGAAGACGGACAAGATTAGAGTTTGTCAAGATTCTGGAAAACTAAATGTTGCCACAACAAAAGATTATCATCCTCTGTCGTATACAGATACCATTCTTGACCAGGTAGCTGGACATGAACGTTATAGTTTTTTAGATGGATTCTCAGGTTATAACCAAGTTTTTATAAAAGAGGAAGATAGATCCAAAACTACTTTCACCACTGATTGGGGGACGTATGCATATATGCGAATGCCCTTTGGTCTTTGTAATGCACCTGTCACATTCCAACGTATGATGACAAATATTTTTCAAAATTTTTTAAAAAAGGTTTTAGAAAATTTTATGGATGACTTTTGTGTCCTAAAAACTATTTGGATGCATTAGAGAAAACATTGAGAAGATGTCAAGAGACATCTCTTAAACTGCATCCAACTAAGTGTTACTTTGGGATGAGGGAAGGCATCCTTTTAGGGCATAAAATTTCGAAGGATGATATACAAGCCGACATCAAAAAAATAAAAATGATTTAAGAATTATTAGAACCAACCAATTTAAGAGAGCTTAGAGGTTTTCTAGGACATGTAGGTTACTATCGGAGGATAATTAAAGATTATTCTATAATAGTAACTCCTTTAACAAGTTTACTAAAAACATTTGTTGAGTACCATTGGACATAGGACCATCAGCAAGCTTTTGATCAATTGAACAGTCATTAGCAGAAGCCACTAAGGTTAGACCTCCAAATTGGGCTAAAAAGTTCCATGTATATCTAGACACATCATCTTTTGCGATAGGTGTAGTGCTTAGTCAGAAAGATGACCAAAATATAGATTATCCAATTTACTATGCGGGGAGGCAACTTGCTGCATCAGAAAAGAATTATTCCACTAAAGAGCGAGAAGCACTAGGGATGATTTATTCAGTAAAGAAATTTAGGCATTACCTTTTAGGATACCCTTAGATCATTACGCATTAAAACATTTAGTGAATAAACCTGATCTTTCGGGTAGAATAGCTAGATGGGTATTATTATTAGATGAGTTTAATTAAGTAGAATTAAGAAGAGGCAAGGATTATCAAAATGCCGACTATATATCCCGCCTCCAAACAAAAAATCAGAACCCATTTATGATGAATTTCCAGATGAACATATAACGCGTATTCAATCAGAAACATCAATTTATAGGGACGTTATTAATTTTTTACAAGACTAGATATATGCTGAACATTTTAATAAACATCAAAAAAACTGTTTTTCTTTCTAAGGTAGGACCTTACACGATTGTAAATAGTATATTGTATAAATCAGGATCTGACGATAGTCTCCGCCGCTGTTTAGAACCAATCGAGACAACCGCTGTAATAAGTGCATTATATGAGGAAGATTCGGAGGGTCAATATGCTCTTAAAAATACTGCAAAAAAAAATTTCAATGCTAAATATTGGTGGCCTACCGTCTATAGAGATGTTAAATTATTCATTGAAAAATGTGATGCATGCCAGAGGATGGAGAAACCAAGCTTCGCAACACATTGGCCGCTTACTCCAATTATTCCCTTAGCATCCTTTGAGAAGTGGGGGATAGATTTTGTAGGGCCTATTAAACCGATCACGCGTAAAACTCGTCGTCGTTACATACTCGTTGCCATGGACTATGCTACCAAGATGGTAGAGGCTGAAGCCACAATTAAGAACGATGCTAAGACTATAGCAAAGTTTTTATTCCAAAACATTATCATGCGATATGGTTGTCCCTTAGAACTCGTTAGCAATAGGGGAACCCATTTCCTTAATCAGACCATAGAAGCCATGTTGTCATATTTTTCTATTACACATCGTCAAACCACTCCATATAATCCAAAAGCAAATGGGCTTACGGAGCGGGCAAATGGAATTCTATGTAAAATTTTGAATAAAGTAACAGAAACACATTCTTTTGATTGGGATCAAAAGTTACCATCTGTCTTATGGGCATATAGAACTGCTGAAAAGATTACAACTAGGCAGACTCCATACTATCTTGTGTATGGAATGCATCCCATACTACTGATAGAATTCGAAGTTCCGACATTTCGCATTAGTAATAAAGAGTGAATGGATGAACATGATAGTCTCCGGGAGTGGATGATTTCTTTGACACAACTGGAAGAGGATCATCGTCTTTCATTAATTGAGACTGAACAAGTTCAGAATAAAAGATGTGAAATTTTTTATCAATCCATCAAGAAAATAAAAATTAAACAAGGGGACTATGTGCTTCTGTATGATAACAGACACATGTTGTTTCCTGAAAAATTACATACCAAATGGATGGGACCGTATAAAGTTATAGAAGTTTTTAATAATGGATCACTTCAGTTAGCTGATCTCCAAGGACATTTACTTGACACTTGAGTAAATGGTTCAAGGGTGAAGCGCTACTATGACTAATGTCCGATACATCAGTTTTTGAAGGCCGTCATTTTTTGTCCAATTATTTTTTTACCGAAGTATTAGAGAAAATGCCGAAACTAGTTTACATTTTAGCGAAAATGCCAAAGCATCCTGCATTGTTTGTATTGCGAAAAACCCGAGACCTTCGCTACATTTTATACTTTGCAAAAAACCCAACACTACATTAGCCAGTGATACTAGTATTACAACCACTAGTTGTTCGAGCGCGAATTGAAGGTCTTCTTCAATTCAATCCATCAGTAATCTCTACTGATTTATGTTATGAGTTAATCCACAATTTGGGCGAAACAGAAGGACATATTTCCAGAATCGTCCGCAATCAAGAGATTGTTATCATAGAGGGGTTTTACTATCGTGCCTTAGGATTGCCTATGGACGGCAATATGCCAGTTACTAAAACATATTTCATTGCGGAGAGCGGAGCTTTTCAAGAAGAGGCTTATCTTGAGAAACGAGGATACAAACTCTCTTACATAAGAGACCCCAATCTCAAGAGCTTCGTTCAATTTGCTCTTGCTTCTATCTTCTTACCGGAGCAAGAGTACACAATTTCAGATACCAATATGGGATACCTGCTGAGAGCTTTAAATGGAGAACAAATTGCCTTTGGACAGATTGCTTTCAAGCAATTCTATAGATTAATAGAAGTTAATCAGTTCTCCAGGCTAGGTCAGCGGATGGGCATTTTATGTATGCATGCTGGTGTGTTGACAGTGCAGGAGGATATCAGGATTGCACCAGTACTACCAGAGCTAGCCCCATCAATTGAGGTGAAATCCCAGATTCAGACATCAAAGGCAACCACCATAGCAGCCACATCATCATCATCAAGTCAAGGGAGCACGATGAGGAACTAATATGGCAATGAGATGTAGGAATCAACTCTGAAATGACACGGATTTCTCAAATTTGGAAGATACACAAAAATCCTAAACTCGCTACAAGGTGATCTGGAGATAGATAGGTGAATAGAAAATGTATTCTTGAGATACCCTACAATGATAACTCTCGTTCAGTAGCTATTTCTCATGCAAAAATCAATCACACAAAAAAGGATAAAGAGAAAGAAGGAAGTAAACTAACTGTACAGAGAGGGGTAACTGTATGGCACTTGAACAAAACTTTCATTCATGAACATTGATAATGCACCTTGACAATTGCAATATCCCATTGGTCTTGTAGAGTAATGAGAAAAACTTTGATAAGCCCTTGTCAAAACAAGGCAAGATTGGGGACACTAAATCTAGCATCATTCATAGCAGATATTGTAAGATATAGATTGAAATGCATGGAAGGAGAAGATACTATTCCCATTAGTATGCTTTGGATCATGAGGTTCATAAATGAATCTCTATTATATTTCTGATTCGTAGAGTTGTTTTGGTATATCCAGGTGTTGGAAATCTCATCAGAAAGTGGGAAGACATATATATTTGAGGTTGCAGGAATGTAGAGAAAATGTCAATGCCACGGGGAGGTTGCTCTTATCTGGGAATTGTAGCAGATGACGCAATATCAGTTTCCTCTATGTCTTGCAATAACTCATTTTATATAACGTCTATGTGAGATTATCAAGTTGGTAAATGTCGTGGTAATGTAGAAGGTTCCTTGAAACCTTCTAGATTGAGTAGTAGGTTTAGTGATTGGTTGATATGGTGCTCGTGTGGTGTTGTCATGAGAATCCTAACCGGATTCATAATAGACGTGTCGTAGGATCTTACTAGGTTGCTTTGGACAGTCTTTGAAACTGTGTTGTCTAACACCAGTCGGGACACTCAACATGATATTTTTTTGACCGTACAATCAACCATAAAGTGGCATGTGTCACCACAATGATAAGGCAAGGAATGCCCAAACTAGGATGTGTATCACGGTCATAGAAAACAGTTGGACCATAGCATCGGGAGATGTTTCGTCATAAACGTCGCACACATTCTCAAAGATTTGTAACAATCTCTGAGGGTCCGAACTACTGTCAAACTTGGGTAGATCTAACTTAGGGGTTCTTTTTTCAATATGAGCACCGTGGGCAGCAAAAGCTCCATTAAGGTGTGTTCTGGCTTGACACCATGAAAATGGGCTCTGGCTCGTGAAGGCTCGGCTCTATGAGATTCTTGACTCTCAAATGGGTTTGTTGATGGCTCGTGTACGTGTGATTTCATTCGAGAGAACCTATGACGTTTGATTTCTTCAGATCTGGGGGACACCATGTCATGTGGATATTCCTCGATGGTGCTATGATCATACTGTGTTCCATTGGCTAAGATCATGTTTTTTGAGTTTTTCTATAGGTTCTTTTTATTTTTTATTTTTGTTTTTTCTGGGCTAGTAGGTTAGTCAAGGGAGAGACTGAGTATCAGAAGGGCATTCTATTGGTATAAGTTGTGTTTTTGGATTTTTTTTTGGTATTTTTTTTTTGTTTTTGTTTTTTTGAGCTCTTGGCTCAGTCAGGATGGAGGTTTGGTCGACATTGGGAGCAGAAGACTCGGTCGAAATGTCAAAAGGAGGCTCAGTTGAAAATTGATATGAGGAGACTCGGTTGAGATTGGAGTCAAATGTTGACAGATCTCCTGCTTAGGATCTGTTAATGGATTATTATTCTTCTTGTTTACAAATCTACCTGTTATCAGGCTACGTTGGGCATTTTTTGGATGTTATACTTTCTTGTTTAAGGCCCCAATCAGACAGAGGGGGAGTGATAATCGCTGTGGTATTTGTCATGTCTGTTAGAGGACAACTCAAAGAAGTCACTCTTGAACTGTATCACATGTATGCAGAACCAAACATGCAATTAAATTGTTCAACCTGTAGATTAGCATACAGTCCAGGTGAACAAACCATGATTCTACTTCTACTTTGCTACAAAATGAACTAAATTAAATTCTAAATTATACTACACTTGCATTAAATTCTAAACTATACTACACTTGCATTAATCTACAAACAAGAAACAAGAACTACTCTATTAGTATTTTTAAATTCCAAGGATCAAGAAACACACATTTCTTGATTTTTGGATCTCAAGAACATCAAGAAATGGAATGCAAATGGATTTGCAATACTTACACCACAAACCAACTCATGATGAATTACTACAATGTAGAATCCTTTAATCTACAAAGCTAGTCCTCCCTAGATCCACATCCACACACAAAGGGATGGAAGGGCAAGATCATCAAAGCTGGTATGGTATACCTTCCATCTTCTGTCTCTCCTCATCAGTGTTCAGGCAATCCTGTTTCGTCAATCTGGCTCCAGCTATCATTGGTGTGGCCTTTTCTTTGCAGTCCAACATTCGGTACTGCTTCAGCACCTTTTCGACGTATTCGGTACTGCTTCAGCACCTTTTCGATGTATACTCCTCTGATTTGATCTCTTCTGATCTGTAGTCCAAGACATTTTGTCGCTTCTCCCCAAATCTGTAATTTTGTAATTTGCAGAAATATAACTCTTGGTTTTCCTGATCAGTATCAAAGAATTTCCTATCATCAGAGAGTCATCTACAAAAGTTTTTAGAATCACAAAGCTTCTTCCTATTTTTTTTATATAGACATTACAGTCTGGTTGTGTAGGAATGAAGTCTAGAGACTTCTGAAGATTGTCGAGCTTCTTATACCAAGCTCGTGATGTCTATTTCAAACTATAAATGCATCGATGCAATCAACAGACATATTGTTGATTGTTGAGGTCTTTAAATCCTTCAGGCCGTTTTATGAAGATTTTTTTTTTTAGATCTCCGTGGAAAAAGACTATTTTGACATCAATCTAGTATATTTTCAGATTGTGTTGTGTTGCATATGCAAGGAGCAGTGGAATGCTTGTCATCTTGACCATTGGTGGGTCAAAGTAGTCTGTACCATATCTTTGCATGTAGCCCGACAAGTTTGGCTCTTGTAGCATCCGATAGTGCCATCTAATTTCATTTTTCGTTTATAAACCCATTTGTAGTTGACGATCTTTTTATCTTCGGGGAGTGGCTCTAATGTCCATGCCTCATTGTGCCTCGTTGATTCGATTTCTTTTGACTCTGGACTCTTTGAATAGCTTCTTGATATGCAGTCGGTTCTACAGTGAAATTGCAGTATTCGACATCTGCATCTTCACTCCATTGAAGATTGCCAATGTATCGATCTGGAGGTCTTCTTTGTCTGGTTGACCTTCTTGGTCCTGTTCATTGCTGCTAGTTCATGTCTTTTTTGACGGGTTGATCTTTGGCTTTCTGCTTTGGAGTTTGGGGCCCGACATTTTGTGTTGATGTCTATCCTCAATCACCCTCTTGAATTGGAAGCAGTGTGAAGATCTCATGGCCCTTTTCTTCCTTCAATTTTGAAAATGTGGATTCATCAAATTTCACATCTCTACTCGACACAACTTTCTTTGAGGTTGGGTTGTAGAGACTGTACACTTGTGAACTATTCAAGTATCTGACCATGATTGTTTGCTTCGACTTTTCGTCGAGGTTTTTTTTTTTTCTCTATATGAGATGTGGACAAGCAAAAGTCCTGATCTGTTATGCATGTGTACTGCTGCAGCGATTGCCTCAGCCCAAAATTGACTCAGCAATCGAGCTTGTGTCATGATGCATCTAGCTCCTTCGACTAGCATCCTGCTTTTTCTTTCTTTGACACCATTGTATTCTGGTGTGTATGCAGGAGTGTACTGATGCTCTATTCCTTGTTCTTGGTAGAAGTTTGAAAACTCCTTGCTCTTGTACTCACTTCCATTGTCAGACCTAATGGTCCTAATGGTCTGTACTTTCTTCGAAGTGTGTCTCTCTACAAATGCCATAAACTTCTTGAAAGAGTCAAGTACTTCATATTTCATCTTTAAATAGTAGATGGTTGTCAATGCTGGCTGATTCTGACGAATCCCTAGGATAGTTGACCAGAGCTACCCAAGAGCACTTCTTACCTTAGACCGAGGAGGTCTCTGAGAAAATGAGATGAACGAAGACTGAGAGCTGAGAAGTACTAGTTAAGAATGACAAGCAAGAACTGTGTAAGCCTCATGGTGAATCCCAAAAGATGGAATAACCATGTAGGAACTAGTATTTCTAGGCAACTGTAATAAATGCAAGTATACCCCTCTTAGAAAAGTAGAGTGAGCCACCTTTTGATGGTGACTTCTAGTGGAGAAGGTAATTTCACTTGTAATTTGTGTAATGTGGAAATGCCACTAGGATCTCACCTAAGGAGCTCTCTTGCTTATTTAAGAGGCTCACCCTTTGTAGAAGGGAGCTTTTCATTTATTGTATCTACTCCCTTGACCGGTAGTCTGATGTACCTTACAATTTGTACCAGACCCTACTTAGTCTTCCCTGTCTATGCATTGAGCCAATTCTCCCACATTGGTTGATGGAGAAAACAATTCTGCAATATCTGAAAGGCACCCAAAATATTGGATTGACCGACAGAGTAGAAAAAGAAGAAAAATGATTCAAGCTACAACACTACAATGATACAAGCTGGGCAAGCTGCAAAGATGACAACAAATCAACAATAGGAGGATGTTCTAAAGCGTGCGGAGCAGCAATCAGTTCTACATGCAAGAAACATTAGTATCTCAATTCTCATGCAAAGCTGAATATGTCGCAGCTTCAAAGATGGTGAATGAGGTAATATAGTTGCAGATGATGCTGGAAGCAATTGGCATAGTACCACAAATAGAGCCATGCATGATGATGATGGATTCTCAGAGTGCCATATATCTATCCCAGAATCTTCTTTCATGTGAAGACCGAACACATACCTTTGAAGTACCATCACATTTGAGACCTGATTTTGAAAGGAGAGCCGAATGTCCAATACATAAAATCCGAAGTCATGATTGTAGATTTGCTCACAAAGCCGCTTGACAAACCACTCTTCACGAAACAAAAAAAAAACAATTGCTATAGTTGTGGAGATCTTAAACATTTTTCGCCTGACTGTCCGCAGCCACGAAAGCTAATTGGATACATACCTCTTTGCTCAAACTGTAAAGAACTTGGCCACAAATATCCTGACTATCCACAACCGTAGAAGCCATGTCCAAAGTACTAGTATGTAGCTACACCTATTTTTGTTGTTGATTCAAAAGTAAAACCTTCGGCAGATGCTATTGTGTAGAGGATTGATGTCATTGAAGACAAATCAACGAAGACAGTTGACCACCAATCCTGGCCAAGCGATGTCGAGAAGTTATTCAAAATTACCACGAGATACAAAAGCTCCCGAAACCTGACTCAAAAGTTTCTTCAAAGAAGTAGAGAAATTCCTCGAAGAAGAAATCATCGAACAAATCTATAATGAAGGAAGACTTAAAAGCTGATCCTGATTATGATCGTGATGCAGCCAAGCTATTTTTGAAGGATATTTTTGCGGAAGCTAAAGAAATTATCAATTTCGAACTACAAACAACTGTCAATGCAGAAAAGAAAGTCACATTCGAGGAAGGGGATGTTGAAATCACGAAGACCAAACTTTTTGACGCCACGATTGACAAGCCTATTTCGAAATCGAAGACGAAAGACTATGACATTGTAACTGATATTGGCTTTCAAACAATTGTTGGAAGAAGATCTCTCTGTCCCTAAGGAGAAGAAATGAATCTCTACCAGATGTGGGTGTATTATCTATTGATATAGGAGACCTCGGCGCATCAAAAATTGATGTTACTATTGTTGGATGCTTAATTGAAAATGTGCCGATTGACTCAGGTTCGAGTGTGAATATTCTAACTGAAGACACTGCTCATGCCTTAGGTTTGACCGATATTCAACCAACTCAACGAAATATCAAGTTGGCCAATTCAACATGAAGAAAACATGTTGGAAAATCAAAGGATGTGACTGTATATATTCAAGCCAAGCCTTTTATGATGAATTTTACTGTTATCAAACCACTTGGTTTGTCCTCTTACTCTGTTTTGATTGGACGACCTTGGCTTTATTAGTCAATGCAAGTGTACATTGGAAGTCTAGAGAACTAAGATTCTAAACTGGTGAGACTAATAACCGTGGAAAGCCAACAGAACAAATTATTACCTGAAGTTGTGACATATATGAACGCGAAACTCCTATGTCCGACACCAATTTTAATTTTGAAGACTCTTCTTATGCCCTTACTATTTTCTCTAATACATCAGACATCAAACATAATTATTTCCAATGCTACGGGAATAACGATTTATCGGATCACGAAGAAGAATTCTTCGATGTCTACAATATATATATGGATGAATCGGAAGCTGATATATCTATGGTTGAATCGGAAGCTAATACATTTATGGATGAATCAAAAGCTGATGACAAGAATTCCTGTAGATTTTGATCAAGATACTGAGGATATTGATGATGAATCTGACGAATCCGGACAAGAATTTGGAAATAAGGACCAGGCTAATGACAAGAATAAATCTATGGACACAGCCATGCGCGAAATTCATGGCCATACCAAGGCTAGTATGACGGAAGGTATTATTTTACCAGATTCAACAGAGCTAATTGAACTTGCACCTGGTAAATTTGTGCATGTTTCTAAGTTTCTTGGAGAGACAGAATTAGCAGAATTTACTGAATTGCTGAAAGAGTACCAAGACATATTTGCATTGTCACTCGAAGACTTGAAGGGAATTCCTGTTGAATTTGATGAGCACCGCATTGATCTTAAAGAAGATGTTCTTGCTGTTCGACAGAGACAATATCGTCTCAATCCAAAGTACTCTCTTATGGTGAAAGATGAACTCACCAAGCACCTTAAGTCAGGAATTGTTTATCTCTCTTAAGTAGTGAATGAGTGTCTTCCATTTTTGTAGTTCTAAAGAAGAAGACTGACAGGATTCAAATTTGCCAGGATTTCAAGAAGTTGAATGCTGCTACAAGGAAAGATCACCATCCATTACCCTTCCCGGATTCCATTCTAGACCAGGTTGTTGGATAAGAACGTTATAGTTTTTGTGATGGTTTCTCTGGCTATAATCAAGTTAGAGTAAGGAAGGAGGATCGATCGAAGACCACGACAGATTGGGGCACTTATGCCAACAATAAAATGCTTTTTTATCTTTGTAGTACACCAGCAACTTCTCAAAGAATTATGATGTTAATTTTTGCTGCGTTCCTAAGAACATTTCTTGAAATTTTCATTGATGATTTATGTGTTTACAGTGATATAAAGTCTCACATTCAGAAACTGAAACTTACATTACAAAGGTGTCGAGACACTTGTTTGTCACACTTTTTCCAGTTTGAGAGAAGATATACTTCTGGGTCATAGAATATCCAACAGAGGAATAGAAGTTGACAAAGATAAACTCAAGTTTATAAATAATCTCCTGATACAAACAAATCTAAAGAAACAAATTGTTTTTGGCCACAAAGCTATGATAGCTTTAGAGCTCAAGGCAGAAGAAAAACAAGGGAGCTGTGTGGTCGCGAATAGGAAAGACTTGAGGACAGAAGACACGAAGACAACAAACAAAAAGGCTTCGAGGACCGAAGACACGAAGACAATGAATAGAAAAGCTTCGAGGACAGAAGACGACGGTCAAACGAACGGTCAAACGAACACAAACATGAACACGAAAAATAAAAGGTTTGTGGACCTAATGACAAAACCAAAGGCACAAGAAGACACGTGAACCCAAGCAATGGTGGATCTCCATGCGTGAAAGGATAGATGAGATCGTGAAATTACCAAGAGGACGTCATCCTCCGGAGACTGACATGAAACCATTAGGACGTGCCTAATCAACCATTCTTGTAATTTTGTGATTTGCTAATCGTGTCCTCCTCTCTACATACATCCTGATTATTAATAATGCAATCATAGTAGATTGGCAATAGACCATACCAACGTAAGTCGAGCACTGTGGAGCCAGCAAGCTAAGGTTCAAGAAGTCCACTAGTAAGCGCGACAAGTAAGGATTCGCAATAGATAGAGTTTCTTTCGCGTCGATGCGCTGTGTGGTCTGTCACAACAACACTTAAGGAATCCTCTGATAATGCAGTAGATGTTTATGCAGAAGCTTGTCTTGAACATGATCGAATGTTTAATTGTATGATAGTTGTATGTTTGTAATCAGCTAGCTTTCAATCTTATTCTGCACACTACTTTTATCTTGTCGAATGTATGCATAAGTAGATTCTACGTAGGTCAACATTTTTTGTCCTCATTGTGGAGGATTGTAGATCTTGTCATAGAGGGCAGTAGATCTGAGGATATAACCGAATTCCATCTAGGTTTGTTTCTGTGAGAATCTCAACAATGGGTATCAAAAGATGAAACAATTCATGTCTGGATACCCATTGCACCCTCATCAGAACTCTGTGATTTTCCATCAGTGGTGTCCAGAGCCAGAAAGAGATTCTTTCAACAGTGGTATCAGACCCACGACACGCCCATATCCGAGACCTAATATAGCTAAAGAGCTATCAGATCTAGGAGGCAATTATTCAGAACAAGAAACCAGAAAGAACAGGTGAAGAACACAATCTATAGCAATGACATCGATCAGTAGTATACAATCAAAAATCTGCACAATCCTCGACTCAGCCAGATTGAACTTCCTAGCATGGAAGATAAAGACCTCTCTCATATTGAAGGGAGAAGGGCTATGGCAGGGTAGACAGAACCTAAGAGATGCCTACAACTACTAGCAAAGAGCTATGAGAATGGAGAGAGAAGAACGACAAGGCAGTAGCCATGTTGTCATCATCCATTAAAGATAGCCCGACGCTTGACCTCGTGACACTCTCTAATGCAAGAGAGATGTGGGATACATTGCTTACCAGATTTCAGACTAAATCATGCAACAAGATCATGCTTCTTGAAGATGAACTGACAAATCTGCGATGGGATGGCAGAGACCTTATCTCTTTTATCAAAAAGATGAAGGATCTGTTCCTTTCATTACACAATGCCGGAACAGAGAATGCAGTATCAATAGAGAAACAACTCACTTACTTGTTAAGAGCTTTACCAAGATCTTTCCAGACAATCTAAACATTGCTAGCAAAGGATCCAGCAATGACACTCAAAAAGGCATTGATCGAGATTCGAGAAGAAGTCGAAGCCCATGAGCACCTTGATCACAAAGACATTTCCGATCAAGCTCTGTACGGCAACAAAGAGAAGCCAAAGAAACAGTTCAAGCCTAAGAGGGAGTCAGACCAAAAGTAAGATCCAGACCAACAATCAGAGGGAGCCAACAAAGGCAGTTGGAAGAACAAAGAAAAGCCTAAATATCAGAATGGCGACAAGAAAACATGCATGAGATGCAGACATGAAGGACATACTGTTGATTCGTGCTGGCTCAATCCGAAGATTGAGTGTATCCATTGCCACAATAAGAAGGGTCATGCAGCCATGGATTGCTACTAGAACTTGAAGAACAAGCAGCCTCAAGAGAAACGGGAGAACAATAATAGTTCTTCCTACGTCGAAGAGCCAGAAAGCTTGAAGATGGGCGAAGATAGGTCGAACAGTGGAAATTTGACGGCCTATATGTATAGCCTCCACATCTTACACACAAGAGGTGATCCTTGATTCAGGAGCTACTTCACACTTTGTTACATCAAGACGAATAATGTCTGATTTTTGAAGTATTGATCCATCAAGATTCATAGTACTTGGAGATGGATCAAAACACCGAGTGAATGGTATTGGTTCGCTATAGCCCAATACAAACAACAGAGACTAGAAACTCGAAGATGTTTTCTTCGTATTCACATTGCAACAAGATTTGTTGTCAGTAGCAAAGATAGCAGATGCTGGGATGCATGTGACATTTTTAGACAAAATGTGTAATGTCGTTGCAGCCAGCACCAATACGTTGATCGCACAAGGAAGACGCAAAGGCAACCTGTATCATTTGAGGGTATGCCTACCAACAGATCAAGCACATCAAGTCCATAATTCTGCATATGTTCTATGGCACAGGCGACTATGCCACATGAACTCAATGGCATTGTATCAAGCAAGCCAACATGGAGCTATCACATGAGTAAGCATCTCGAAGACAACTAGTTTGAGCACCTATGATGCGTGCTTGAGAGGGAAGATGTCCCGATTGCCATTTACCAGAGACTCCTACAGAACAACAAAGATTCTGGAGTTGGTACATTCAGACATCTGTGGACCTTTCGATGTGATCTCAATAGAAGGCTTGAAGTTCTATATAACCTTCATTGACGACTACAATAAGTTCACCTGAGTCTACTTCATTCACAACGACCGTGACTATGATGAAAGAAAGCTATACCTTCATCAGTCAAGGTACACCCAGAAAATCCTAGATGATTTTGGGATGAAAGATTGCAAAGGGGCAAACATCTCAATGCTTGCAGGGACAGTCCTAACGAACAAAGATTGTTCAAAGACAGAAGAAGAGAAGGAGATGATGCAGCACACGTTGTACAAGAGGCTGATCAGATCTTTGATGTATCTAGTGGACAAAAAATGCCCCAACATTGCTTATGCCATGTTCAGAATGAGTCAATTTGGCACGAATCCAGGCTTTAAAGCAACTGGAAGATCGCAAAGCAAATTTTACAGTATCTTCAGCAAACGAAGGATTATGGGCTATGTTATTCTTGTGATGTAGGTTTCCAGATGCACTCCTACAGTGATGCTAGTTGGGCATCTCTCAAGGACGACTGTAAAAGTGTCTCAGGAGGGTGCACCATTGCAACAGGTGCATCAATTCTCTGGGTCAGCAAAAAGCAGACCATTATAGCTCAATCATCCTGTGAAGCATAATATGTTATAGTTGTGAAGATGGCCAACGAAATCACATGGTTGAGACAGACTGGGTGAAAACAACCAAGAGCCACTGATTCTGCAGATGGACAATACTTCTGCAATTCACCTGATGAAGGATCTCGTGTTTCACTCAAGGACGAAACACATTGCAATCAAGTATCACTTGATAAGGGACCTGGTCACTAGAAGAATTGAAGACCAGCTTCATTGGCACAAAGGTAGTGGACATCTTCACCAAGGCCCTAGACAAAGGTTTGTTCGAGAGGTAGAGGAAGAGTTTGGGAATTATAAAGCTACCAGACTTTGAGAGGGAGCTGAAGAAACAAATTGTTTCTGGCCACAAAGCTATGATAGCTTTAGAGCTCAAGGCAGAAGAGAAACAAGGGAGATGTGTGGTCGCGAACAGAAAAACTTCGAGGACTGAAGACATGAAGAAAATGAACAGAAAGACTTTGAGGACCGAAGACATGAAGACAACGAAGAGAAAAGCTTCGAGGACCGAAGACGACGGTCAAGAAAATGGTCAAACACTTCAAAGTGGTTACATGTGGGTTTGAATCCAAATGAACCTCATGCAACCTTTAAGAGTTATTGAGTTTGAAGTAGCCGACACACTTTTCTCATTTTGATGTGGTAAACCATGAGGTTCAAGAACGTCAATGGACCTACACACCATATGCCTCTTTGGTGTCATCATTATTAGGCAAGACACCCAATCGACACAGACAACTCGATCGAGGAGCTAGTTAGCCCCCCTTGCATCCTCAATGGATTCGTGTAAATCATTAATATTGTTAGGCTTATGGTTTCTGGTTAATTGGAGATGGAAAAATGATTTATATGTTGGTATTGCCCTCGTAGCTTTGACTTAATACCTATAAAAGCTTGAACTATGATATAGGAACCATGCATGCACACACACACACATGAATAAACTAAGATTCTACAAATCAAGGTAGCATGAACTGGTAATCATGAAACATAAACGAATGGCATCACACACGCACACACACACCCTAAAGCCTAAAACCTAAACACACATGAGGAGGGAAAAAAAGAGATCGTAGTAGAGTGCTTACTTAAACTCCTGAACTATACGATTATATCCTATTCCAGAATGTCACCACATGCTCCCTCCCTACGACGTTTGGGCTTTCTTGTGGAACTTATCATCCAACAAGAAACATTTGAACCACGCCTTTAACGGAAGAAAACAAGGGCTACACACCTTCCTAAATTTGAGAGTATTGGTTATCTTTAACTCTTTCATGATCTCTCTCTCTCTCTCTCTCTCTCTCTCTCTCTCTCTCTCTCTCTCTCTCTCTCTCTCTCTCTCTCTCTCTCTCTCTACAAAACGTGCATCTACAAAAAAAGATAGGAGATAAACATTTATGTAAAAATTTATGAGCAGAGGTTGTTGGGAGTCAAGCGGTGGTCTGATACGAATGATGAGAATCGTGAGAAGAAAATTCACGAAACATTCACGACTCTCTTTTGAGATTCGGATGGAGTTCAGATGCGTTCACTGGGCACTGCCAACTGAAACACTCCTACAATCCTCCAGATAGTCAGGTACTACTAATCTACGTTCATAAAATTAGTACAACATTCGACTTCATTTCAACCAAGGTGCGGAATTCAAAGGGAACAAGAAAACTCGGACATATTAAAATAAACAGCATAAGCATTCGACATCCAAGATCAGACACAGCCAAAAAAATAATCTATATTGATTTTCTCTGATTTACTGGGACTCTCAAGTAGACTTTCTCACCAGTGGAGAACTGCACATCCCGTCTGTGTGGATCTGCATAATGCCTGGCTCGATCCTGGGATTGTCTAATGCTACGCTTAGCATGTTCTAACATCTGGTTTAGGTCTTCTAAAAAGTTTCTAGCTGCTTCAACTTTTTCTTGTTTAAACCCTACAGCTGTGGGTGAGCGTGGCTGAAAACCGTACATCAGCATAAATGGGCTGTATCCCGTAGCTGAATGTTTGGTACTATTGTAAGCAAACTCTAATATCGAGAGATACTCCTCCCAATTAGTCTGCCTCTTGCTGACGTATGCACGAAGCATATCCTCCAGCACTTGATTTACCCTTTCTGTTTGACCGTCCGTCTGTGGATGGTCGGTGGTACTCATATTAAGTTTAGTATGGAGATGATGGAATACTGCCTTCCAAAAATTTCCAGTAAACTTACTGTCCCGGTCGCTGACTATGCCGGAAGGTAGACCGTACAATTTAAATAGCCCGTCTACAAACAACCTCGCTAACTCTGGAGCTCTAACGGTTGTTTTGGTCGGAATAAAATGAGCCATTTTGGTCAGACGGTCAACTGTGACCCATATAGCGTCATTACCCTTTTGGGTTTTAGGCAGGCCTACTATAAAATCCATGGAGATACTCTCCCATTTACCAGCTGGTATTTCTAAGGGATGCAACAACCCTCCTGCCTTTAAACGCTCTGCTTTATTTACTTGACATTTCTGGCAACTGGTTACATACTGGTGGACGTCCCTTTTCATACTGGGCCAGAAAAATTGCCTACGAAGAAGCTCATAGGTTTTCTGTATGCCTGGGTGTCCCGCGCTAGGATTGTCATGACATTCATATAGGACCTGCTGCCTATAATCCTCTGAATTGGGGACACATACTCTATCTCTATAGAGCAAGTACTCATCCTGAATGGAATACTGTTTCCATTTGAATCCTTGAGTCAACTGACCCTCAACCACTGGGGTTTGCTTGGGTGATACAGGCTCAGAATCCTCAACGTCATCTGATGACGTATACTCGGACTCATCATCATCCTCAACGGAAGCTGCCGTATTCTTGGATGAACTGGCACCAGCTCCGGGAACTGGTTCTGGAGTCTGTAACTGTCTGTTCTGGACTGAGTTCCAGATAATAGAGAAGAATGCATCATGCTGGCATTTCCCTCTCAAGGACTCGAGTAACTCATTACGAATCTGAGTAAAACTCAGCTCGTTTATCATAGGCATTCTGCTAAGGGCATCTGCTACTGTATTGAATTTTCCACGCCTATATCTGATAGACATGTCAAACTCTTGCATCAACTCTGCCCAACGAGCTTTCCGACCTCTAAGCTCAGGTTGATTGCAAAGGTATCTGAGACTCTCATGGTCTGTCAGGACCTCAAAGTTGGCACCATACAAATAATGCCTCCAAGTCTTAAGGGCATGGACTATAGAAAAGAGTTCCTTTTCATAGGCACTATACCTAGTCTGTGCTGGCTCGAGTTTTTTACTCTCGAACGCAACTGGTCGTCCACCCTGAGTTAGCACAGCACCTACTGCAAAGTCGCTAGCATCTGTTTCGACCACAAATGGCTGATTGGGGTCGACGACCTTTAAAACTGGTGCTGTAGCTAAGGCTGTTTTGAGAGCATCAAAGCTCTCCTGTTGTGCGGACTCCCAAATGAACCCAGTGTAATAGATCCTAACACCACAGTAGGGCAAACACTAACTGATCCACCCAACCTTGCCTACTCCCTGATATAGAGTAAGCCCCTCCTAGCCCAGTGTGAGGACTGGTAGCATGCTACTGCCAAGTGTCGGCCACATGGCGCTGACGTGGCCGACTGCACGTCGGGACCCAACTAGGGGCCCTATCCTGCTGACAGGGTCCCTAGGCTGTGTTAGGCCCGCCATGGCTATGGACCATGCTGGGGCACACTACTCACACTGTCTTGCCCTGTTGGTCATGTACGCTGGACACGACCCTGACTGTGGTATCTGACCTATCTGTGTTCTCTAGGGTTCGGCACTGGTTACGAGCTCGTAACAAATGTGCTTCATTCTTTAGTGGAACGCATGATCTTTTGTCAGGTGTATCGTAGAGGTGTTGTCCATCTGCAAGACCAATGCCTCATTCCTTGTTTCACCCAATTCGTCCAGGAACTGCCTCAGCCAAATTATTTTGTTGGCCATCTTCGCTACTGCTACGTACTCTACTTTGCAGGACGACTAGGCTACAATGGTCTGCTTCTTGCTGACCCAGAGAACTGCTGCTCCTGATGCGATGGTGCATCCTCCTGAGATGCTTTTACAGTCGTCCCTGAGAGATGCCCAACTAGCATCGTTGTAGGAAAGTATCCTGAGACCTGCACCACGACAATAACACATGCCATAGTCCCTTGTTGATTGAAGATATTGCAAAATTTGATTTGCAATCTTCCAATGTGTCGAGCCTGGTTTCGTGCAGAATTGGCTCATCCTGAATATTGCATAAGTAATATCAAGGCTTGTGTTGTCTACAAGGTACATCAGTGAATCTATCAGCCTCCTGTAGGGTGTGAACTGCATCTGTTCTCTTTCTTACTCAGTCTTTGGACAATCATCATTTGTTAGCACCATCCCCACGAGCAATGGAGTGTTCGCTCCTTTGTAGTTCAACATCCCAAAGTCCTCTAGGATCTTTTGGGTGTATCTAGACTGGTGAAGGTATAACTTGCCTCTCTCATAGTCCCTTTCAATTTGTAAGCCTAGGTAACACTTGGCTTCTCCCAGATCCACTATCTCGAAATGCTTCGAGATGTCTGTCTTTACTTCAGCAATTAGCTGCTCACTCCTGCAAAGTATCAGAGTGTCGTCCACATAAGCAGCCACTATGATGATCTGCCCATCTGTAACTCTGACATACACATTGGAGTCAGCCAACAGAGGCTTGAATCCCAATGATTTCAGGGCCTGATCCTTCTTCTTGTACCATTGTCGGGCTGATTGCTTCAAACCATAGATGCTTCTATGCATTCTGCATACATAGTCAAGAAGTGAATTCGAGACAAATCTTGGGGGTTGATCCATGTAGACCTCTTCGTCTAATTCGCCATGCAAGAAGGCTGTCTTCTCGTCCACAATGTGGATCCTGAGGTCATAAGCTGCTGCATATGCAAACAACAGACGTAGGGATGAATATTTGATGACAGGAGAGAAGGTTTCAGAATAGTCAATATCGTATCTCTGAGAGAAACCCTTCACTACCAGTCTTGCCTTGTATTTCGTCACACTCCCGTCTGGTCCATATTTGAGTTTGAAAACCCATTTGCATTTGACAGTCTTTGTTGTAAAGCTACCTTTACAAGCTTTACTTGCGGCGCCATCGGCGCCAGCTATGTCCCCGGCGCCAGCACTTTCTAGAAAGAGAAAATCCTAGAGAGAGAAAAACGTGCTTTACCAGCTTGGGTAGAGTGCTTGGTATGAGGGGGGTGCCGAATCACACCAATACTATAGGGGAGTGCGGGTTGCGACTCAGGACGAGCTCCAACCAAGTCTCAGCCTCCCTTGCTGGAATGTTGTCATGGCTCTCGCCTTGGCATGCTAGCGCCCCGGAGACTAGGGTCGGTCACACACTTGAAATGTAACCTTCTCAGATTTATCAATAAAGTGGGATTTTCCTCAAACTGACTCTGATTACCTTCTGGGTTTCAGTGTTCGGTAAAAGCGCCAGTTGTAAGGCCGCTTTCAAAATTTTTAACTTGGCACATAGCTGAGGGTCGTATCTCGGGACGCCAGCGGTATGCCGTCGGGACCATTCAGTCCGTGGCGCCAGCGGTATGCTGTCGGGACCATTTGGTCCAAGAACTGGTTGTTTCCATATCTGTCGCGGCTTGTGGTTCTGAGTGTTCCTTGCATGAACGTGAATGGGTTAAGCTCTTGGGGAACGGGCTCTAACCTGTCGGCTGAGTTGGATGGCTTGCTTTGGTGGATGTTACCTGTTTATGGCTGTCCAGTCTGGCGTGGCGCCAGGTTGGCTTCCAGCGCTCGTGACGAAGCTTTCAGTTGGTTAAGTCTGATGTAAGTCAGACCGCTTGCTTGGAATGGATGTTACTCGTTTGTAACGAAGCTTTGAATTGGTTAAGTTTGATGTATGTCGGGCGGCTTGCTTGGAGGGAAGTCACCCACGTCGGGACCCCCGATCTGGCATGGCGCCAGGTTGGATCTCAATGTTGGTTTTCGGAACTTCAAGTTGGTTAAGTCTGATCGTTGTTGGCGAGTTGGCTGCTTGTATGTCAAGTGGGTTTGGATGGCAAGAGTTGAAGGCTGGGAAGCTAAGTCGTGGTTCCCGGCTCCCTTTGGGATGCCTGCGCTACAGTCTTGCACTTATGAGGCAATGTCTCCAATGTCCATACCTGGTTCTTCCTCATGGACTCCATCTCTTCGTTCATGGCTTGGATCCATTTGTCCTTTTCTGGACCTTCAATCGCCTCCTCGAATGTCTGTGGTTCGCCACTGAACCCGCAAAATTCTTCTGATGTAAAAGCTGAGCTGCCTGGCACAAATCTTGCTGGCGCTCTTCGTGGTCTTGTCGACCTTCTGGGAGATCCTCCCGGAATAGCTATGCCTTTGCCCTTGTCTACTCTGCTTGGTCCGGAACCATCTTGGTTTACAAGAATTGTGGCGGGAGATTGCCTCTCGAATCTTTCTTCATTTGATTCGTCTCTCGAATGGGAGACGACTCAAAAATTCTCATTTTTGTGTTCGTCCTCTACTCCCTTTGATGTTGGCGGCAGGTCATAGTACTGTCTTTCAAGAACTTCATAGCTAACAAGGTCTTCGTTGGCCATTGTCCTGCTCTCGTCGAATTTGACATCCTTCACTATTTTCACAGTGTTTGTGTCTGGCATGTAGATTCTGTAGTATGACGAATTATTGTCATAACCTACCAGAAATCCTTGCTCAACTTTCTCATCAAGCTTCTTGCAAAGCTTATCAAGAATATGTGCATATGCTGCACAGCCAAATATTCTGACGTGAGATAGGTTCGGCTTTCTACCCCACCATAGCTCATGTGGTGTCATGTGAGGAACACCAGATTTAGCTGTCCTGTTCTGGATGTATGCGGCTGTAGCTACTGCTTCAGCCCACAGTGCCCTTGGAGCTTTCGAATAGGCCATCATGCATCTGGCTTCTTCCATTAGGGTCCTGTTCTTTCGTTCAGCAACACCATTGTGCTACGGTGTGTAGGCTGCAGTTCTTCTGTGAATGATGCCACGATGATTGCAGAAGTCAGTGAAGTGATTCGAGATATATTTGCCACCTCGATCTGTTCTGATTTGCTTCACCTTGCTGCCTGTGCATCTCTCATCCCAATTCACATATTTTGTGAATTTATTGAGTGCTTCAGATTTATTCTGAATAAAATACACTCTGGCAAACTTGCTATAATCATCAATGAAGGTTATATAGTATTTTGAATCTCCTACCGAGATCACGTTGAATGGACCGCAGATGTCAGAGTGCACCAACTCCAGAATCTTTGGCTTCTATAGGAGTCTTTGACGAATGGTGTGCGTGACATCTTGCCTTTCAAACATGCATCATAGATAGCCGAATTGGTTGCATTCGAGATGCTAACCCCTATTATTGCTCCATGATGACTTGCCTGGTAGAGTGCCATTGAGTTCATGTGGCAGAGTCTTATGTGCCACAGAGTGTCTGGCGAGTCGTCATGAGTCTGATGCATCTGATCTGCAAGTAGGCGTACCTTCAGATGATATAGGTTCCCTTTCCTTCTGCCTTGAGCGATGAGAGTACTGATACTGGCATCAATCACGTTGCATGCTTCATCAGAAAATGTCACACGCATCCCTACATCTGCTATTCTTGCTACAGAGAGCAAGTCTTGCTGCAGAGTTGGCACGAACAGAACGTCTTCGAGTCGTCTGTCTCTGTCGTTGGTGTTGAGTCAGAGTGAACCAATACCATTCACTTGATTTCTGGATCCATCTCCAAGAACTATGAATCTTGAGGGATCTGCACTTCTGAAATCAGACATGATTCGTCTTGATGTCACGAAGTGCAAGGTGGCTCCTGAATCCAGGATCACCTCGTGTGTGTCAGATGTTGATGCTGCACACACATCTTCACAGATGTAGGCGGTCAAACAATTTTTGTTCGTTCTTTCTTTGCCCATCTTCGAGCCCTCAGGCTCCTCAACATAGGAAGAACTATTATCGTTCTCCTGTCTGTTTTGTATTGATCTATTTCTTGGGTTCTGGTGGCAATCCATGGCTGCATGACCCTTCTTATGGCAATGGATACACTCGAACTTGGGATTGAGCCAGCATGTATCCATTGTATGCCCGTCTCTTCTACATCTCGTGCATGACTTCTTGTCGGCATCTTGTCGTTTCGACCTCCCTTTGGTCTTCCAGTTGCATTTGCTGGTCCCCTCTGCTTGCTGGTCACGATCCTGCCTCTGATTCGACTCCCTCTTAGGCTTGAGCTGTTTCTTTGATTTTTCTCTGTTGCTGTAGAGTGCTTGGTCAGAACCATCTTTGTGATCAAGATGCTCTCTGGCCTCGACTTCCTCTCGAATCTCGACAATCGCCTTTTTGAAGTTCATGGTAGGATCTTTTGCGAGTAGGGTTCGTGTCATCTGGAAAGATCTGGGTAAGGCTCTCAACAGATATGTGAGCTGCTTCTCAGCTGATACTGCATTCTCTGCTCCTGAGTTGTGTAGTGATAGAAACAGATCCTTCATCTTTCTCACAAAAGAGGTGAGGTCTTTTCCATCCCACTGCAGATTCGTCAGCTGATCTTCCAACATCATAATCTGACTTCTTGATTTCGTCTGAAATCTTGTGAGCAGTGCATCCCACATCTCCTTAGCTTTGGAGAGTGTAGCCAGGTCAAGTGTAAGGCTATCTTTGATGAAAGATGATAGCAAGGTTACTGCCTTATGATTTTTCTCCCTCCATTCACGTAGCTCCTTGCCTGTTGTTGTAGGCATTTCTTCTGTGCCATCCACCCAGGGGAAGAGTCCTTTGTCCTTGAGTATCAAAGATGTCTTAACTTTCCAGACTAGAAAGTTAGATCTTGAAGAATTAAATCTTGTTCTACATGCTGCTGATTGAAGTCATTGCTTCTTGAAGTCTGTTTTTCTTGTCGTTTGGTTGATTGTCTGAGTCCTTGGCCTCCTGGATCTGCTAGCTTCTCGGCTATGTCAGAATATGACAGGGTGGCTCTGATACCACTGTTGGAAGTCAAGCGATGGTCAAATACGAATGATGAGAATCGTGAGAAGAAAATCCACGAAACATTCGAGACTCTCCTTCGAGATTCGGATGGAGTTCATATGCGTTTGCTAGGCACTACCAGCTGAAACACTCCTACAGTCCTCCAGAGGGTAGTCAGGTACTATTGATCTACGTTCATAAAATTAATACAACATTCGACTTCATTTCAACCAAGGTGCAGAATTCAAAGTGAACAAGAAAACTCAGACATATTAAAATAAACAACATAAGCATTCGACATCCAAGATCAGACAAAACCAAAAAAATAATCTATATTGATTTTCTCTGATTTCTTCAGGGCACTGCATGCGAATCCACGCAGTGCGTTGGCATGAGAGAAGCACGGCTCTCTCACGAGTAGTAGTCTCGCTTCACTAGCGGACAATTGGATATTCTAATCCTAGACAAAATTATCTTCTCACACACAGGCGGAGCTTCTGTCTGTGTTCGTCTTGATTGCTTACTAGCATCAGACTTCTTCTTGGGTATCTCTTTTCCTTTTGTTACACTCTATGTATCATGTTCTGATATGTGTTGAGTATAATTCAGTAAGTACGGTCTCTCTGTGCAAATCTAAGATTAGAGTGATTAAGCATCTACAACTAACCAAAGAATTACAAGAGTGGCAGATTAGCCATGACCTAGGAGGTATCTACTGACGTCATGCCATTGGGTCAGATCTCTGTACTTCTAGGTACTTGTGTGATCTTTAGTGGTACTCCTAGGAGCGTGAGGATAGAACGGGTTTCGTTTCCACCATAGGTTTCGTTTACCTCGTCTACCTTTCTCTCTTGTTGGACCGCAAAGGAATCCCGTTCATGGATCCTTATTGTTTGCAAACCGTTTGTGTTCGCGAACTGTTCGTCTTCATCTTTGTTGACTTTCATGTTTGCAAAACTGTTTGTGTTTCGTGTCTTTATATGTTCGAGTTCGCAAACATCTTTGTTGAGTGAAGGACTGAAAGCTAGCAAGGCTTTGTAATCAGAAACACTTTGGTTCTTCAGAGGTATATAATCTAGCATTTATGAGCTGGTAATAATCTAGCATATAATCTGTTTATGAACTGTAACAAATGTATGAGCAAAGGTTGGAATGGATCTCAGAATAAGAGATGGTATACTGTCTTAAACAAATCCAGATATTCCGAGGCCTGTTCTGACCTCCACTAATTCCCACCCCAATTGATAGACGTATCCATTATCAATAGACTTATAAATAAAAGTATAGATTTGTTTCTAAGATTCGTAGATCTATTTTCATAAATCCCAATGTAAATAAAATTGAATGTAGTCCTACACTACAAAATGTGGATCTACAACAAAAAGTAGGAGACAAAGTGCTACAATACTATACAAGTACTTGGAACTGCTACTAGTTTAGTTAGCTGCTAATTGGATGATGTTAGAGCCCAAAAATTGGCATAAAAAATTGCAAAACAATTTCATATCAAAAACCCATGTAACAAATCCTCATGTGAAAATCATAAAACTAGTCATGACAATTGAAGATTCTGCTCAAAGAAAAAACTAAGCTTCACAAATGTATCATAAAATTCACATATTTGTCATTGGAAAGCTCAAAAAAAACATTTAAATGGAGGTCAGAATAGCCCTCGGAATAGACACTAAAAATACCTCAGAGAGTTGTTACGATGATGATCTGCCTGAAATGCTATGATGAATATCGACCCAATAACCAATAATGAAACCTGCAAAACAAAACCCATTATTGCATTTTGTTAAGTTTATTTTCACAAAAAGAGCAACAAACATTCATATGAAATTTGCATATGCACCAAAAAATTGGATCGGCAGTAGGATCTTGAATTGGAACAGCCATCAGAATAGGCACTCATTTAACAAATCCAATAGATCCATATATTTCGATGGGTATTCCGACCCTCTAGAAGTCTAGATCTACTGCACTCTCAACTATGGATCTACATCACCCTCATTCAACACCCTCACCTGGATCTACAACACCCTAAAGCATCTGATAAATATATAATAAGCCATTGGAATATCCATCGAAATAACAAAGAGGAACAGGCAAAATGCAAGAGGAGAAAGCAAAGAGCAATAGCAAGAGAAACAAGAGGAGCACTCAAATGTGACGAGAATAAGGAGAGCAAGGAGGATAAAGAAGGTGAGCAAGGATCAACAAACAAAGGAGAGGACAAGGAAGCAGGTACGTCCCTTGATTCCATTACCCACTCCTCTTCCCTCTTTGAAAATGCCGCGACAATGGTCAGTCTTTTTGAAATTTGCAAGAATCTGTCTGAGCCTCGGTATACACCTCACACTAGTTTCAGTATACCGAGGAATGTTCCGAGGTCCATTCCGAGGCCTCCACTAAATGCTAAAATTAGCTCAATATATCTGAAATTTGACTTTTATCAAAAGTAGTGAATTTGCGAAATTGTAATTTTCCAAGGGATCCATTTACATATGTCCGAACCAGTGTTGGCCAGGTAATGATTTCTTATTTTCGGTTCTCAACCCGCTTATCAACCCAGTTCTAAAGACCCTAACCGGTGGGTACACTATTTCTCAAGAACCGACTTATGTGTAGAACCGGCGGTTAAAAAACTGGCCACGGTTGAGAACCGTCGGGTACCTTTGAGCCTTGGAGGGGAGTATAACTCGAGTATCAATTCACCCTACAGAACCTAACGTTCATTAAGGGCTTTTAGCAAGTGCCTATTTATTCATGAACAGGATGAGTAAGAGAATGTTAAGATAGATAATATTGTAGAAAGACTTTTTTCAAGGTTATCATTTTTGTTGATGGGTAGTTAGTTGATAAGTGGAATTTTAAAAACTTAAGACATTGTGCAACAAGACTTGTTTTCAGCGGCTTTTATACAAGTCATATTTTTAGAGTGTTTATTTATTAGAGTTGTTTAGCTATGAAGTGTGTTTTCTTTTGCACAATCAAAAAGTGTGAGATTGATAAGAGTAATTGATAAGTGGAAGAATGCTCAAATTTTGTGTGCTTACACCTTTTCACGTGGCTTCCACGTGTCTTTTGATAAATAATGTGATCGAATTTTAACATAGTATGCAATAATCATTTTTGAAATAATTTTTTATTCTATTTTATAAAAATAGTATATATTGGGAACCTAATATAGGAACCGACGATTTTTATAGAAACCCGGTCCGGACCTATGTCCGGAAATCGGAAAAACTGACAATGTAGTATAGTAAAGAAATTGGCAAGAACTTTGATTGTAATGGAGGAGTTCAAGGTGTTTTTGATCAATTCTTCTTCCAAAAGCAAAGAAGAATTGATCAAAAGCCCTTGAACTCCTCAATGACATACTCTTTTGCAATTGATTGTACAAAATTAGAATCTTATCATGCAGATCCCCATTGCAGGCAAGATTTACAAGGAGCGACTATACCCGCCAAGGTGGTACGACATTTTTCCATCATACCTAGTAATTCCATCGTGGAGCTAATGACATGGCATTCTAGCAATCGTTCATCGGACGATACTATGAGGATCTCTGCCGATTCTCCAACATGGAAGCATGTGAATGCTACCTGGCATATTTCAGTCAGGGATGAGCCTCGCCTTTTGCATTGGGAGTTGGCCATGGATGGTGTGAATCCATTCGGTTTGTGCTCCACATCATGCTCCACTTGGCCGGTTGTCCTTGTAAACTACAACATTCCCCTTGGCTAAGTATAAAGAAGGGGCACCTAATGCTCGCCCTTCTTATCCTGGGAAAATACAAGGTAAAAAATATGGACGTGTATATGGCTCCCTTGATAGTGTGTATGTCATTGTTGTTTCTCTTTTTTATGAAGATACATTTCATTCAAAGAGATACTGCTGGCATCCATTGAGGCAGCAAGAAAAAGTTCCATCAAGGCAGCGTGTTTGATTGAGAAGCACTTTCCCACATCCATTCTCCCCATTCAAATGCATCTCATTGTGCATTTGGTAGATGAGGTGGCCATTGTAGGTACATCATATACTTGCGTCAATTGCCTATTCTTAGTCCATCCTAGACTTGCTATTGTGGTAATTCCCATGTTCTCTCACTAACATTGATCCATTGTTTTAACTCAGGCACTGTCCATAGCCGTTGGATGTTTTTCTTGGAATGATTCATGAAAACATTGAAAGGCTTCATAAGACAAAGAGCAAGACCTGAGGGTAGCATGGCAAAAGGATGGCTAGTGCAAGAGTCCATGGTTTGCATCAAGAAGTTCCTTGCTCATAGCGATCCTTCTATTCCTCGTCTTTGGGATAAGAAAGATGATGAGCATGATGTTGGGAGGTTCCTCAAGGAAAAGGAGCAATCATGAGAATGAGTGAGTCCTTCAGGGAGAAGGTAAATAAGTTTTGCATTCTTAATAGCGAGGAAATGCAAAAGCGGATTTCGCTATACAAAGAGTCCAAGGCTCGTAGACAAACAACTCGAGCCACTTTCAAGAGAGGGCATAGAAGACAACCATCCCCACCTGACCTCATCCTTCTACCCAAGGACATGATGCTTGATTGGCTGTGTGACGCACTTAGAGAAGCCTCGACAAACAACCATAAAGTAATAGAGAGAGAGCAGGAATGTGAGCAAGTACATTTCTTCTATGTCTTCAAGATGTCTATGTTCTTTTGTTGTCGATCAATCGATTTTCAGTGTACTGCAAAAAATATATATGGATACTAACTACAAGTCAATGTTTATGGTAACATCGATCGATTACAGGTGGTCTTTAACCCCGATCATTTAGATTCCAAATGGTGGTACGTGATTCAAGTTGCTCCTCGAAGTAAAAGAATTTTTGAAGATAGAGATATCGTGGAGAACATGATGCTGCCCGCTGATGCACCTCATGAACAAGATTGTGAGGACAGATTCAATGACACAATTTCGGAGGATGATCATGTGCAAGCTTCACAAGCTAATGATGACGTTGAGCGTGATGCACCATCATCAGATGGTTCGAAGACACACGACACACCTTCTCAATTTCACTCGTCATCATCGTCGCCATTAGCTTTTGAAGATCAGCTTATTACTGATGAAGCTATGAGAGATTTTTGGGTAGAATTAGAGATAGACTCATTTGGTTTGGCGAATTTGTCGCATGATGATGCATCAAATGATAACGAAGAACCAGCAAATGAATGAGTGAGACAGTACAATGTATTTCAATTCGTTGTAATATTAATCATATTGCTCACAGATGCAATTATATTAATTGACTAGTTGACATCAAACAAGAAGTCGATGCATGTGAGTACACAATTGGTGATCATCATTTTTTTGTGACACATAAATTTCTTAATTCACTTGTGCATATGGCAACCAATGTTGATAGAAAATGGAATTCAATGTGTTGATAGGTAACAAATTCCAAAAGTGAGATCCATTTACATTTTGTTTTATACCATGGGTTATACCGAGGGGCCTTTTTTCATCAGCCTTGGTATTACCCTCGGTTAGCAGAGTATCCTGGAATGCCTCGAGCCACCTGGACCCTCTTTATAGCCCTCTCTATAAATGTCTCAAAAACAAGTTTAAATCTGGTAGGCTTATACCAACGTCAGCCTCGGTATACCCCTCAAATTAGCTTTAGTATTCCGATGTATGTTCCAAGGTCCTCCAGTGGGTTTATAACACCCTCTCTATATTCCTCTCTATATTAAATGTTTGAAAACCAAATTCAAATTTGGTAGGCTTATTCTGAGGCCAAATACTAGACCGAGGCTCGAGCATTATGCCCCCCGTGCGACTCATTTTAAAAACTATCTTTCAAAGAAACGCTCAAAAAAAGCCTTGGAAATCGCCCGTCCTCTTGTAGTGTCACAACCACAATCTCCACCGGAGATAATCAAAAGAATACATTGTTGGCGTGAATTTCCTTGCATCAACCCACGGATCTCAGTCCTCACTAAGATCAAGTTGATTACCACAACAAGGAACAAGTTTCAACAAACCACCATGCATCTTGCAATAGAATTTTCTAGTTTTGACAAAAATCAATCGAACTTGTAATCAGCCACTCTTTTACTACAAGAGTGTTTTCTAATTTTCTTATCTTACATCTTCAAACCAGATATCAACTATAATCCTTAAATAATTTTTGAAATATCTAAATATCATATTGTTTCTGATTTTTGAAACAGGTCTTTCATATAACAGATTCCTCCTGGAATCTACGATAGATGCTTCTCCTTGATAACTCTTTACTTTTCCTCCTTTTAACAGAAAACGACACGATTTTCCAAGGGATGCATATCAATCAAGATTTGCTTTAGAAGAAGTTTATAAGAATAGATAACTTGAAGTAATCTGTAAATAAAAAAAAGGACTTATTGAAGATTTAAGTAACAAAAAGAATTTAGAAAATACTTCCATTAACCCTTTCTGTGACATTGTCCAAGGTCAACGAGTAATAAAAATTACCTTCCAAGGAATCACAAGAAAATGGGTTAATTGATTTTTAAGAAATTCAGCAATATATCTTTTATAAAAAAAAAGCTTATCGGATTTCCAGTTTTGTAAATTTGAGATATCCTTAAGGGGTCACGACCAATATCACAAATTTTTGACAAAACACCCATTTTGTGACTCAAAGCACTTGTTAGTTTGCCAAAAATATAGCATAGTCCTGTAAATCACGAAATTAAACCTGCCATGCAAACCTTGTAAGAAATCACCAACACTTACAACAAAAGATTAGTCTTATTGAGCCTCTTTTTCTACTTTTCTTGGATTTAAGCCAAATCTGGCTCCATCACAAAAGCAAAAGACAGCCAATACTAACACATAAACCATGGTTATGTGAAGAACAAGAAGCCATAAGAAACACCAGCATTGCCATCATAAAAGTACTCTTAATGAAGTAATCGACAAGATAAGTGATTCAATAAAACTGAAACTTACTTTCTAAATACCAATTTGAAGTGCTTAAAAACCGAATCGATTGTATACCTGGTAGTGCATATACCACACAACCGATTTCACCTCAAAAAAGTGATTCACGGGAAGAGGAATTCGAATTTTCAACACTCGTTGCTTACTCCACCGATTCCTCAAAAAATGTTGAGATTCCATACCACACAACGGAAAAATCCCCACAATTTGATATTTCTTCTTGAGCACAAATCAATGGCAAAACGTGCTTAGAATTGGCTCTGATACCAATATAAAGTCCTAAACCAAGGATCCTATTCTAAGCATACCAAAACAAGCAACCACAAAGGGTACTGATGGTGGACAAACCAACCCAACCAATCCTAGATCAAACGGATCTAGCCCCAAGCTATGGATCAATCTCAAAGAGGCATCACACCAGCAACATACGACTACTAGTCTTACAATCAAGCATACACTAGTGAGAGCCCAATAGGTATACTTATACCCTCCGAGGCCCATGCACCACTAGTAGTGCATTGTGACACCTCACTGGACACCTCTGTTGCCTATCTAGGCCACGTCATCCAGTTCCTCAATCATCTCACTGATAGACCCACCCCAATCCACTATCATGAGTTTAGGCCTACAACCATTAATTATGACCTTATGCACATAAGGGCCCCAATTCCCTTATAGTCACAATTAACTTACGAGTTGTTGGTCTACTGATCCCTAGCTACCCGAAATCACTTGTGGGCATGACACTAGGTGTGGTTAGAGTAGGAAGAGCGAAGTTTGCAAACTCACTTCACAAGGGAAGCACTATTTCCTTGCGAACAGATCGATGCGTGACAAGTGAACTAGGCCACAACAGGTCTCTCTAAGTGTTCATGTGGGCATGACAGGTGAACTAGGCCACAGCAGGTCTCTCTAAGTGTTCATGTAGGCATGTGTTGGATTCTTTGGGTACTCATCTTATGCGATGCCCCTCAAGTGGATATCGTATGGTTTCTCATGATTGCATTCATGATGTTCTTGCTGCTATTGCTCGTGATAATGGTTATCATGTTGTTCAAGAGTAGACACACATTTTACCAGGGCTTTCTCGCAATCTTCTCGATAGAGAGCCAAACACCAGTAGATCCCCTGAACTCCTTTTCTTCCTACGTAGATACGCTCGCTTGGCAAAACTGTAGTAACAGGAATAAATCGAATGTTTGTAATAACTACAATTTCATGGACTGAACCAACGATCTTAACATATTGGCTGATGATCGGAGGAACCCCGCGAATCAGTTCACTATAAAAGAAACAAATTCCTGGAGTGCGCTCTGCTCCTAGGTTTGAAATCTGAAGGCTCAATTCGCCTGAACTAATTTTGTGCACGGCTTCTACTTGATACTTTTTCTGCCTTCCGCTATTCCAAATTAGCATGACCAACAAGAAAAAGGCAGATATGGCAAAAGGCACCCATCCACCTTGAGGCACTTTATTGAGCACTGATGTCATGTATACTCCCTCAATTGTAAGATAGGTGATAAAGTAGAGGAGAATGAGAGGCCATGGTGTAGACCATATAACGAGCATGACTATAGTCACGAGAAACGTAGTTATGATCATGACAAAGACCACAGCGACTCCTGCACCGATAGTTAAAAAAACTTCCTCATTAAATCATACCAATATTCACAATTCCGTAATCACTACCAGGTTGCAAAGTAAGACTAAGTCCTGGAGAGGGAGTACCTACCAAATGCATTTCCAATCTGGGTTCCATTTCTAAATCCGATTACAATCGCTAGACATAGCACCATCAGGATATAGTTTATTTCAGGTGAGTAGATCTGCCCTTCATCCTTCTTTGATGTGTGAATTAACTTAACCCGGGGAAAGCACCCGAGGGCCATGGACTGCTTGATGATTGAAAAAGTGGCCGATATAAGAGCTTGACTGGCAACAATAGCTGCCAATGTTGAGATAATGAACATCGGCCAGTAAATAGGACGTGGTATAGATTTGAAGTAGGCATCTTCTAGATTTTCTGGATGCTTGATAAGGTAAGCTGCTTCACCAGCATAGGTAATGATAAGTGAAGGATAAACCATGCTTGAAAATGCAATCTGTAACACAGGAAGATATATCAACCTATGGACACCACATTATCAAAGCCTCCCTAGACAAATTATGCGAGTGAGGAAATGTTTAAAGCGAAGACGATATCATATCCGAATTGGCTATTTTCTGTGAAGAATTACCTGAATTGCTTGTTTGTTGAAATGTCCAAGATCGGCAAACATAGCCTCAGCTCCTGAAATTTTGAAGAAATCAGTTTGCGACTGTGAGCAGCGTTTGGTGGAACAAAGAAAAGGCAAAGAACATTCCTGAATCTAAGTGCCCCACTTATGATTGCAAGTAGCTCAAACTGACCTGTGATGCAAAGGAAAATGGCGCCCAGATTGACCCAGCCATCTTTGTGGTTTCGTTGGAAAAATCTAATGATATAATGAGGAGAGAGCGCTTTGAATATCCCTGGATAGTATTTGTGAATGTTATATGCTCCTATCATGGGAGTTGTAACAAACCATGCAATCATAATTGGAGAGAAGAGGAAGCTGACTTTACTAGTACCCCGACTTTGAAGCAAGAAGAGGGCAACCAGGACTACGCTTGAGATAACGATGACCACAGCTGCATAATACACACGATCCAGGACATTTTTAAAACCATTCAGGTCTTCATTTGGCAAAATGAAACAAGAAAACTTAGCCCTTTCTTCTGTAAGTGGCCAAAGAAATCTCAAAATCCAATACAAGGAGCAGAAAGGGTCTAATAGATCCAAACATGCATTTACTCTTCGGTGTTGCAAGGGCTACTCTGCGTTAGGAAGGTCAATACTCACTCTGACTTATAGCTGATTTTTCTGATTTGATTCCACCAATTGCCGACAGCACTGCAAAAAATGCGAATTGGGTTAATCATGTGGGGGAGAGAAAACTGCATGAAGGCTTTAAGGTGAATCATATCAGAGAATCTAATCATAAGAAGATTGATGTGGCATGAAAAGATCAGACGCACATGTACAAATTTGTAGTCTATCTTTTCCTCTTGTAAGTCCTCATTGGTGGGGCGGATGGGAATGGAACTCCTTGAGTAGAGGAAAGGAGAGGAATCCTAACCAACTCACCATTTATTGAAGACATTTTATGGATTATTATCAAGAAGTTTTATCTCATTTCATTCACCTGAAATCGCAGGGGTCAGCACTCCATCTCCCACGACCATGCATGTGCCCATCATAACTACAAACATCAGAATATTTTGAGGTGCCTTGCTTGTTTCAAGCAATTGCTTGGTTTTTGATCGCAAAGTTTTGGGCTTGTCGTAGTGGGGGAGATTCATATCAGAATCCAAGCGGCTGTACTGTTGTCCAGCGTTCACATTAATCTTCGCATGTCTACATAGTTTGGAGTACAACGCAAACGTACCTCCTGTTAAAAAATAAAACCCCGAAAGGGCTTTCAGTCTACGAAAGAACGATTGGCTTCCCCATTCATGAGATCCAGAAAGCTTTAAACTGCCAATTGGCTGGACCTCTAGTGTTAACAGGAAAAGCAACTATATCAAAATATTTGGAGGCCTTACCTTCTCCGTGATCATCTGCTTGAAGCACAATAAACACATACTTGAGAAGACCCATGAGTGTCAGACTCCAGAAGATGATGCTTAAGATTCCTAGAATATCTTCTTCTTGAGGCGAGCTAATGCTGACGGTAGGAAATACGTACAAGGGAGAAGTTCCGAGGTCTCCATAAACAACTCCCAGGGTCTGGTATGCTAGCACCAGATTTCCCCATTTTCCATTTTTCTGTACCCATGCTTCATACTCAGTCATATACTATGCATTTTGACATAGGTATCCCATCATTTACACAGATCAAATCAATTTTCATAATCTGCACTTCCAACCAACGATTCTTTCTCGCAATATATGTAAACTCTAGCAGGAGATACTAACAAATTCTTACAGAAAGTAGAATTATGAATACATATACCTTCTGTTCTTTGAAAACTGGAGCGATCGCTCTCTCAATTGATAGAGGACTTCTTCTAAGATTTGAATCTGGGTCTGCTGTGGGAAGCTCCGTTCTATACTCTTGAGAGGCTTGTTGAGTAGGCATCCTTGCTAGTGTAGTCTCAGCGTTCAGAGTAGAAATTCCCGACACATTGTCAAATTGGAATTCTGATCCAACCTCAACATCTTGGATATTATCCTGCATTGCTGTTTCTTTGGTCCTTGATGATCCACTTCTCAGATAGTTACACAGTTGTATGCTGAAATGAACAAATGCGCTTGCAAGCCTTGCAATAATGTTTACATCATTTGTGTACTCAAAACTTATAGTCCTTGATCCCAACATAAGTGACCAGGGATCAGGTTTTGCCACAGAAGGTCAGGAGTAGTTGCAGGACTTGAATGCTCATGACTCACGATCTTTTATAGGTAGAATATGCTATAACCTGAAAGACAAAACATGACGGTTTTATTTTCTGCCTATCAGTTACGACATACAAGCGCAAGATGAATATGAAAGTATCATCTAAAAAAAGTCGAGCATCTAGCTAAGACGATCAATTACATAAAAAACACGATATCTCTTTACACTTTACCATTATATCTTATGTAGAGTTGAACGTATATTCTAGCTAACACAATCAAGAACAAACAAAAAAACAAGCTCTTTATGCTCAGGTGATTGTCAGAGCAGAAAGACCGATGAACACAGGAGACGGAGCTGAAAAGTTAAAGCGCAAAGAACGATCTTGTGTCTACAAGAAAAACACAGAGCCATTGTAAAAATGATAATCTACCGGTTTCCGGAATGCAACGCAATAACATTAAATACAAAAGCATTCGGAAATGTACTCATAATCGCAATATTAGAGGCTAGGTCTAGTTTGTACTTTTCACCAAGGAGCAAGATCAACTGCATACTCCATCGCGAATGTCGGGTCGCGCAAAATCAAAGAGCGGAGACTGCTCTTCGTGATGCAGAGAAAGAGAGAGAGAGAGAGAGAGAGAGAGAGAGAGAGAGAGAGAGCGCGAGCGATGCAAAGGAAGCACAGATCTATATATTTTTCTGTGGGGACGCGTAGAGCAGCAAGGATACCTACACTGCCTTATGCAGATAGCCGGTGCCATTCCTCCGAATTGGCATATTTTGAATTATCAAAAAGCGCCTCCTAAAACCTAATCCCAAATTGTCATATTTTGTGGGTTAAGACATTCAAATAATTAAAAAAAATTCAAATTTTTTTAAATTGCAATAGTGTTACTCTTAAGTGGGTTTAAACATTAAAATGAGTCTTTTCTTCTTGAACTTTTTTAAATTGAAATATTGTTTTTTTAATTTCACATACTTGATTGCCGTCCATGAAGTAAAGTTTCTTGTGATATTTTAAGCACTTTTTTCTAATTTTATTTTCTCATTTTGGTGTCCTTGGCCAAGTACTTTTTGCAAAAGAAACTTGGCGGATGAGCCCAATCCATTGCACAACCACAATTCCTTTGGTCCTGGACCATATCATGGTCTTATTTTTCTTTCAACATATATGAAACAAGGACACTTAAACCTTTTGGTTTTGTACAAACACTTTCTATTAATTGTGTGTAGGGCTAAGGTTGATCGATTACAAGTGTCGATACGTTTAGGTAGTGGTTTTTGTTTGTCTCCTAGGGTTGTAAGAATCTTTCAAAGTTGTATCAAGGAATTTTTTAAGAGTGTTTTGTTGTGTTATTTGAGGTGTAAGAATTTGTAGTTAACAATTGGAAATAATTTATAAATCTAGAGAGATATTTCTAATAATATATCGAACGAGTCGAGTCCTACCATGGGCTTGATTATTGGGTGGATATGCCTTATCTATGAGGAGGCTACTTTCTTCGAGCATTTAATATCTAGTTACATCTATCAATTGCTTAGGTTTCCTTGTGTATGTAGGATTTAATCACAATAACATATTATACGGTCCTATTGACGCGTGTTATAATGACCCTAAAGGATTACTCCTAAGATGAGGATAGGAGAATACAATAAGAGAGACAATGGAGCCAAACCTCCCAACCAATCCTAGATCAAATCTGGATCTAGCCCCCAAGCCATGCCATGTGAAGCAAGAGGAGAAGAGAGAAACTGAAAATCTAAACCCAATATATATGTCGACAGGAGAATCCCTACCTCATTATATAGAGAGAAGAGTCATGTGCATGAAACCATGCAACCCCCATGCAGGTCAACTATAAATAGATCACATCTCTTCATGCAGTCCTCTTGCCTATATCCGTCACACGTACATGCAATTAGAGTGTCTGGGTCCTCTCAAGGTAATTAGTCACAAACTGGCCTTGACACGGAATTAAATCATGGCATGACCAACAATCTCAAATACTGGAGGGTCGGTGTACCATATTAGAACTATTCCAGGTCCTTAACCAAATATGGCCATGACATTCTTCCCTCCTTAAACTGCTTCTATTCTTAGAAGCTCCTCAAAACAGGAAAGAATTACAGTTCCTTTAACTTTCAATATTAACCGAGAAAATCATTATCCTTAGTCGGACTTTCATATTAAATAAGTACTAAGAGAAAAATTGTAATCTCTACTCTAGAGTACAAACTCTGGTTTGAAAAGTATACTAAGAGATATATTTTCTCAACTAGATTACACTCAACACAAGTTAGTAACATCACCTTCATGTAAAACACTTAACATGAACCAACTGAGTGAAATATTACCTAACTTAGGAGATTAAAGTCAAAGAGAAAATATACAGTTTAAAATCATCCACAAACTCTGGCAAACAATTCATAAAAAACCACTAAGTACAACTATCCTTAGAATCCAATTCTAAGATATGATAATTCATTCAACTAGAATCTCTAGGAGAATCATTAAGATATAAAATGATTAAAACTCAACTTTGAGTATGCTAGATACTCTCATGAGTTAGTTAGTCATGTTTCTAGCATCATTTGCAAGAAAATAACAATCATTTATCTTAATAGACTTGTCTATCCCCTATGATATCTGGAAATCTAATCAAAAGAAAAAATTGTACTCAAGCATCTGCAGACCAGAAACTTCACAAATAAGATAACTTATCTTGTGAGAATGTCTGTGAGATCCATAGGCTCTCAATAAGATACTGGAGTAGAGAGATTCAAAACACTGATCTGAATTCTTACTCAAATAATAGCTCGAGAATTAATCATCACAACTTCGTATAATCCTCTGACAATAATTAAGAGTCATATATTTTGAACCACTTTGACTTAGAATTTATCTGACTTCCAAATCTATTTACACAAGTAGTAATTTATATGACATAACTGTCTTTCAAAAGAATAATTTCATGTTGGAAAGAGTCATATAAACCAATCAAAGATATAAGTTATGAATTCAACTAAATGAATTCTATCCAAAAGTGAAAGTGTAAAAAGAAAGTGTAAGAGTGAAAATAGAAATTAACAATGTCATAGAATGACAAAGTGGAGGAGATGATCATGTGGCAAGTTGATTTGACATCTGTCAAATTTATAGTTAAGATCTCTACTGATCTTTGTGACAACAAAAGGGATAGTCTTAATTACCTTTAGACCGTTTAAAATAAAATATCACATTTTTCGTGAAATCATAAATAAACACATAAATATGAATGACAGGTGGCAACACGTGTGAGAGTATACATTTAATAAAAGGGATTTCCAAAATCCAAAAAGTAGATAATGAATAAAATAATAAACAACAACTAAGTAATAAATATATAAAAAAAAAACTCGAGGTAGATCCTTGAATGATACTCGAAAGATTCTCCCCTAGAATTCCTTCGTTAGAGATAATATTTCTTCAGTCTAGAACCGTTAATATGCGTTGACAATAATTCGCTTTCCAATGACTGAAGCTGGACAAAACCATTTTAAAATACCTCAATAACCTTGTACGGTCCCATCCACCTCATATGAAGCTTTCCAGAAAATTTTTGGTGACAACTATCATAGATCAAATCATAATCATCAGCCTTAAGATCAACAGTCTTGATATGAGTATTATGCTTTTTATTTCGTTGTTCTTGGATTTTCTTTGTAACATCCTTCAAATTTGTTCAAGCTTTGGATAGCTCTTCAATAGTCAACAATTGTTCGTTAGTACATTCTGCTTCTGTTTGTTGTGCTTGAGCACCTCGAATTCAGCAGAATAGGAGGCATACCCTATGTAAGAAAATAAGGCGTCTGCTTCGTTGTTATCTTTTCTGTGTTTCAATATGCCCAGAGAACTAAGGGTAACTTTTGATCCCAGTCTGTAGCATGTGCAATAGTAATCTTGTTCAGGATCTTACATAATATTCCATTCTCTCTCTCAGTTAACCCATTGGCTTTTAGATTATAAGGGGCTGTCTTTCTGTGTTTCATCAAAAAATAGGTTGTCAACAGTCGAATCGTATCATTTAGAAAATGGGTACCACAATCACTAACTAACTCGAGAGGACAACCATAATGTGTGATTATAGATTTGAATAGGAAAACTGTGACAATTTTTGCATCATTTTGTTTTGTTGCTTCAGCTTCTACATTCTTTGTTGCATAATCCGTCGTGACCAAAATATGCTGGCTTGATTGGACCAACAAAATCAATCCCCCACTTTTCAACAAGTGCAAGTGGTATGATTGGCATCAGCGGCCAATTCATAGCTTTCGTTGGTTTACCAGATCTCTGGCATGGATCACAAGATCGAATATAATTAGAGACATCCTTAAACATTGTAGTCCACCAATATTTGGCGGTCAATATCTTATTAACAATATTCTTCATGGCGAAATGTCCATCGGCATCTTCTGAATATAAGGCTTTAATAACCTTTGGAATATCTTCAACTTCAAGACACCTTCTTAACTGATTATCTGCACCAAGCTTGTACAGAACATTGTTAATAATGATGTAAGGTGCGACTTTATATTGAAACATTGTCTTCTTCTCCAAGTCATATTCTTCAGGATATATCTGATAATGAATTCAAAGATGATATCTCGAATAAATTTTCATCAAGAAAATTATCATTAATCGGTTCTTCAATCCTTCCTATGCTGAGTCGTAAAAGATAATCAGCATTTGTATGATATTTTCCTTCACGAAGCTCAACTTGATAAGTGAACTCTTGTAGCAACAAAACCCAGTGAGCAATTCAGCCAGATAAATCAGGTTTATTCACAAGATACTTCAAAGCATAATGATGAACATGGAATATAAAAGCATATTCCAACAAATAATGCTGAAATTTCTTTACAATAAATATTATTCCAAGTGCTTCCCTTTCTGTTGCCGAATAATTTTTCTCCAAGGAACTAAGTTTTCTTCTGTTCGTCCTTCTGGCTCAGACAGACACCAATAGCAAATGCTGACACATCAACATAACTATAAATAGTATCGTCCAGTTAGGTGGTCTTAGAATTGGAGCATTAATCAGCTTCTTCTTGAGTTCTTAGAATGCTTTATGTTGTTCAATTGTCCAAATATAGGTGACTTGTTTCTTAAGTAATTGTGTAAGGGCTATAGCAATCGAGGCATGCTTCTGGATAAATCTTCGGTAATGACCAACATATTCTAAGAAACCTCTTAGTTCACGTAGATTTGTAGCGGAATTTGGGCTTTTCGTTGTTTCTGTTTTTGTTTTTCCAGGAACCTAAGCAAGCGACTACAGATCACAAATCATGACAGGATCGATCAAGAAGACAACACGACAAAGAAGAAGATGAGAGAGGAAGATAGAGTGTAGAGCTGTGCATGAAACTCTACCAACGAGCAAAACACAATGACTGAGTGAAAGAATCTCTTTCTGGCTCTGGACACCACTGATGGAAAATCACAGTGCAATGGGTATCCAGACACAGATTGTTTCGTCTTCTGATATCCGTTGTTGAGATTCTCACAAAAACAAACCCAGATGGAATTCAATTTTGTCCTTGAGTCTAATGCCCTCAGTGACAGGATCTACAATCCTCCAAAGTGAGGACAAACATTGTTGACCTATGTAGACTTTACTTATGCATGCATTCGACAAAATAAAACCAATGTATGAAATAAGATTGAAAACCAGCTGATTACAAACATATAACTATCAGACAATTAAACATTCGATCATGTTCAAGACAAGAAACTCTTCTGCATAAACATCTACTGCATTATCAGAGAGTTCCTTAAGCGCTGTTGTAGCAGACCACACAGTGCATCGACGCGAAAGAAACTTTGTCTATCGTGAATCCGAACCTGTTGTGCTTACTAGCGGACTTTTTGAACCTTAGCTTGCTAGCTACAGAGTGGTCAGCTTACATTAGTATGGTCTATTGCCAATCTTGGGTCCACGTGTCTTCTTTTGCCTTTGGTTTTGTCATTAGGTCACCTTGGGTCCATGAACCTTTTATTTTTCATGTTCGTGTTCATCATCTGATCAATATGGTCATGTGTATGACCCACAAGAAAAAATCCAACTTTAAATATTTCCTTCTCCACCAACATACTAAGATAAGCGAGCAATGTTTAATTTTTATTGTCTCTAGCTGTATTGTCAAGTTGTAAATATAGTACCTGGGGCAAATCACCTTCCCAGTTTGTGATTATATAGTGCAAAATTGTAATTGTCAAGTTAGGATCATTATGAACATTTGGATAGGTCAAGAAGACACGGGCCTGGATTGCTCGATGGTAGATAAGAGACCCAATGAGATGCATTTGAACAAATGTATTTTCTTTAATATCCTTCGGAACTCTTACAAAGTGTGGAAGGTAAGTCTTTTTTTGATCCATGCCATCAATAACAATTCCAAAATACTTCTCTTGATATTTCAACATTTTTTTCTGTGCTTTGTTAACTTTTCTCTTTCTTTAGCTTGTTGTTCTCGATGGACTTTAAAAGCTTCATTCACCTTACCTACATATTAAAAAATTTCAAAAGTCATTACAAAGTAATTAGAGAAATCACAATAATAAAACTATGTAAGATGTTTAGTATTGGCACCTTTATCTATACTAGACTTTGCATTTTGCCTTTGTACTTTGAGCGATGCACATATAGTGCATACTCCCATTCTAACCTGCATTCAATTATGTTCAAGACAAGAACATCATCTACATTATCAGACAATTCCTTGAGCGTTGTTGTGACAAACCACATAGCGCGTCGGCGTGAAAGAAAACTTTGTCTTTCGCAAAATCAAAACTTGTCGTGCTTACTACCGGACTTCTTGAACCTTGGCTTAACTCTCTCTCAAAAAAAAATGCTCAACATACATTGGTGTACTATCAATCTATTGCTTGCTACTTCTTCTTATTTAATAATTAAGATCTACATGTATGTAGAGAGGAGGACATGATTTGCTGATCAGGGGATTACAAGAAAGGATGACTAGGCACATCCCAATGTTATTTTGTCAGTCTCTGGAGGATGACGTCCTCCTGGTACTTCCACGATCTCCTTTTTACTTTGACATGTGGAGATTCGCCGCCCTTTGAGCCTTCATGTCTTCTTCTCCCTCTTTGCCCTTGTCATCAGGTTGCCTTGGGTCCGTGAACATTTTTCCTTCGTGTTCAAGTAGCCTTTAGTCAATGAACATTTTATTGTTGTCTTCGGGTCTTCAGTCCTTGAAGCTCCAATGTTCGTGTCTGGGCAGCTTTCTTGTGTTTTCGCAAACTTGAGCTCAAAAGCTAGCAAAGATTTGTGGCTCGAAACAGTTTGTTTCTTCAACTCTCTCTCAGAGCGTGGTAGTTTTATGACTCCCAAACTCTTCCTCTGCCTCTCAGACAAATGTTTGGCTAAGGCCTTGGTGAAGATGTCTACCACCATTTGCTTCTTTTCAGTGAAGCTAGTCTGCAACTCATTTCCGTGACTAGGTCCCTTCTCAAATGATATTTGATTGCAATGTGTTTCGTCCTTGAGTGAAACATAGGATCCTTCATCAGGTGAATTATAGAAGTACTATCTATCTGCAGAATCAGTGGCTCTTGATTGTTTACACCCAGTCTATATCGAGGAACTGTCTGAGCTAGGTGATTTTGTTGGCCATCTTTGCGGCTGCAAGTATTCTGCTTCCCAAAATGACTGAGCTCTAATGGTTGTTTCTTGCTAACCCAGAGAATTGTTGTGCCTATTGCAATGGTGCACCCTCCTGAGACACTTTTACAATTGTCTTTGAGAGATGCCTAGCTAGCATCACTATAGGAGTGCATTTGGAACCTTGCATCACGACAATAACACAACCCATAATCCTTTGTCTACTAAAAGTACTGTAAGATTCGCTTCAAGATCTTCCAATGTGCTAAGCCTAGATTCATGTTGAATTGGCTCATTCTGAACATGGCATAAGCTATGTCGGGGATGTGTGTTGTCTGCTAGATACATTAAAGATCCGATCAGTCTCTTATATGGCGTGTGCTGCATTATCTCTTGCTCTTCTTCTTTCTTCAAACAATCTTTGTTCGTCAGGACTGTCCCTGCAAGCATTGGGGTATTTGTCTCAGGTGGTCGAACTAGTTGCATTCGAGATGCTTACTCATGTGATCACTCCATGTTGGCTTGCTTGATACAATGCCATTGAGTTCATGTGGCATAGTCACTTGTGCCATAGAACATTTGTAGAATCATGATCTTGATGTGCTTGATCTATTGGTAGGTGTACCCTCAAATGATACAGGTTGCCTTTGCATCTTCCTTGTGTGATCAACGTATTTGTGCTGGCTTCAACGACATTACATGTTTCGTATAAAAATGTCACACGCATCCCAGCATCTACTATCTTTGCTACTGATAGTAGATCTTGTTGGAGTGTGGGTACGAAGAGAACGTCCTTGAGTCGTCGGTCTTTGCCATTTCTATTGAGCCATAACGAACCAATACCATTCACTTTATGTTTTGATCCATCTCCAAGAACTATGAATCTTGATGGATCAGTACTTCAAAAATCAAACATTATTCGTCTTGATGTAACGAAGTGTGAGGTAGATTCTAGATCAAGGATAACCTCTTGTGTGTCAAATGTGGATGTTGCACACACGTCTATACACAGATAGGCCGTCGAATTTTCATTGTTCGACTTGCCTCCACCCATCTCTCTTCGGTGCCATCTACCTAGGGCCATAGCCCTTCTCCCTTCAATATGAGAGAGGTCTCTATGTCCATGCTAGGAAGTTCGACCCATCTGAGTCGAGGATTGTGCAGATCTTCGACTGAATACAACTGATCAATGCATTGTTGTAAATTGTGCTCTTCAACCATTCTTTCTGGTTTTTTATTTTGAATGCTTGTCTCCTGAAGTTATGGACTTGGCTCATTACATTCGCCGCGTCCATCTACATTTACTTTACTTTATGCATAAGCAAGCCTTGGGCCCTTTTTTATTCATTAGTGACACTTAGACTATATGGTTGGCCTTTGGCCTTATTATTCATTATTAGGCCATTTGGACATATTACTAGAGAGTGGGGGCCTTCTTGGAGGGCGCACTATTTTCCCTCCCAATTGGGCCCTAGCCACCGGAAGCTTCCTTTTAGGGCTTCCTCTTGGCTATAAGTAGGGAAACTGTGTCATTTGTTATTCAGCTGATGATATTGATCTCTCTCTTTAGTCTCCTTAATCTCTCTCTTTCCTGCTTTCTAGGGTTAAGTCTTGCTTATGTGTTGCTTTCATAGCTTAAGCCATACTTGTTGAGGCGATGTCTCTTGCCAGTACTTTACAGCATAAGTACTCTGACACTCTTCCTTCCCACTTCTCCCGACCCCATCCTTCTGCTTCATCTTTTTCCACTGCGTCCACCCCTACACCTGCCCCTTCTGTTCGAGCTCTCTCCATTGTCCCTTCGTCTCCTCGTCCTCCAACTCCTCGACCTGCTTTTGTCTGACGTTACACATCTGCAGAGTTCATTGACCTTCAGCAGCAGCGTCTTTGCTTTCGTTGTAAGAGTCCTGACCATTTTGTCGTCAGCCTCTCCCTACTACTACTATTGTTTTTGACCATGAGGGCACTACTCCAGATGATTCCGATATCTACATTCATATTTCTGATGAGCCTGGCCTATCCTCTGAGCCTTCCACTAATTTACTTCCTACTACTTGCCATGCTTAGCTTGCCTATGCTACTTGGACAAGGCGTCCCGGTCCTTGTTCCATTTGGTTACGTGTACGTATTACAGGTCGTGAGTATATTGCTTTAGTTGATACTGGCAACACTCATTCTTTTATTAGCAGTTATATCACTTGTCGGATACGTGCTTCACCTATTTCCGCTTCACAACCTCTCACAGTTGAGGTTGCCAGTTCCAGATGTTTCAGCGTTTACCATACCGCATTGGAGATTTTTTGGGACAGGCAGATCTTCACATTATTCCTATGGAGCGTTATGATCTTATCCTTGGTGCTGATTGTTTTGCATCTCTTGGAGCCGTTACACTGGACTTGACACAACAGACATTGACATTTGTACTTGATGCAGTTACACACTCACTTGTTGGCATTGATTCTCAAGGAGACTTCCAGTAGGTTACCGGGAAGCAATTTATGCGTAGCCTGCCAAAGGTTGACGATGCAGCTCTTCTTTCCATTCAGAGTACATCAGTTGTTGCTTCACTTTCACCATCCGTGGGTCCTCTTCCTCAGGTTGATGTTGCTTTGGATTTACAGGTTGTTGTTGTGTGCCTTGCGCCTATATGCCTTGATTCACAGATATCGTATTCAGTGGTCATTCTTGGTTTCATTGATATTGAGGCCATATACCTTGGTGGCATTTCTACTATTGCTTTTGCACATACTTCAGATTGCCCTCCTAGTTTGGTGGTTGGTGCAGTATCTTCTCCATTGGTCTCTATATCTCCATCTCTTGAGTCTGTTATGGCCGATGTTCCTGCTGATTTCTATGGGGTTCTTCATGGGTCCACGTTTGATGGTTCCCTCGCTATTGGTGATCAGGTTGTATCTTCTTTCACTTTACTCCATGGATCTCTGCTTGAGGTTTGTGATCTGCCTCATGATATTTCTACGGTTCCTGACATGATTCATGCGCCTTTGGCCCTTACTGCTACACAGTTTTCATCCAAGGATATTTGCCAGATGGTCACTATTGCTTATCTAGGGTATCTATATGCTACGATCTTTCTAGATGAGTACACGGACATCCTTCCGTCTCCTGGTGTTTCTACATATAGGTTTGCTGCAGTCCATGCCGATGGTATACACTTTTGGGTTCATGCGACTGATACCTTTTTACCTCTTGATATTTGGCATTCCTGGTTATTACGTATCGCTTGGATTTCATTTGGAACTATTGCTTACACTACTGCTTCATTTTCAGCTATGGATATATGGCATTCTTGGTTATAACATAGAGCTTGGTTTTCATTTGGACCTGTTAATTGGTGTTGGTTTTTCCATATTACCGATCGCCTATGGTGCAGATATCTCTATGATTTTGCATGTGGCTCTCTATCTGTTCCTTGGATTGTTGCTCATTGTTAGGCTTGGCATATCTTGTTGGCTTGGGTTATTGCCTCCGTTCCAGCTATTGTTTGTCCAGGTGATCTTCAGGTTCCCTATCATTGTAGATTGCTCCATATCGCTTGGTCTCCGATGCTGAGTTGCCACTTTGTTCTGGTGTTCCGAGACCATTAGCTATCTTGGATAGTTTTTGGGGATGTTGCCGCCATATACTTCAGTGTTGCTCATATGTGCTTTGATACTCATTCTCAGCTATATGTGGATATTGCTCCGATGTTTGCTACTGATGTTGCGGATCTTGTTCCTCGTTCCAATGCATTTCTTCCATTCCTCACTTGTGTGCTTGGTGTATACTTTGGGATTACACTTGCGGCCAGTTCCAATGGGTCATCCGATTCTCCATCCGCTTTTAGTGTATCCTATAATGGATTGTTCTACCTTCTCGGGCTTTTTGGATACCTTGGTGCTCGAGATCTTATTACCTGGGCTAGTTCTCATTTACAGCATGTTCAGCAGCGTTATCAGACCTCAGTTGATCGTCACCGCCGCCATGTTGAGTTTCAACTTGGAGATATGGTTTATCTACGCCTACGGTTTGCACGTCATCATTTTGTCCAGGGCCATGCTTCTACTGAGAAGCTTGCACCATGTTATTATGGGCCTTATTGCATTTTGGAGGTTCTTAGTCCAGTTACATATCACTTACAGCTTCCTGCTTCCACACGCGCTTGTGATGTATTCCATGTCAGTTTATTACGTGCTGCTATTGAGGATGATGCTCCTTGTGATGCTGAGGTTCCTACTACTCCAGAGTTATTCCCATTTTTACCTGTTGTCATATTACAGGTTCGTCTATACCATAGTCGACGCGCCGACAGATTCAATTTTTGGTCCAATGGGATGGCCGTCCTATTGAGGAGGCCACATGGGCTTGCTGCTACTTGATCCAGTTTCTTTTCGACAGTTAGGTCTTTTTCTTTTGTGTCAGGGAGATTTACGGACTCGGCTCATTACATTCGTTGCGTCCATTTACATTTACTTTACTTTATGCAAAAGCAGGCCTTGATATTCATTAGTGACACTTAGACTATATGGTTGACCTTATTATTCATTATTAGGCCATTTGGACATATTACTAGAGAATGGGGGCCTTCTTGGAGGGTGCACTATTTTCCCTCCCAATTAGGCCCTAGCCATCGAAAACTTCCTTTTAGGGCTTCCTCTTGGCTATAAGTAGGGAAACTGTGTCATTTGTTATTCAGCTGATGATATTGATCTCTCTCTTTAGTCTCCTTAATCTCTCTTTCCTGCTTTCTAGGGTTAAGTCTTGCTTATGTGCTGCTTTCATAGCTTAAGTCTTGCTTATGTGATGCTTTCATAGCTTAGCTTTAGATCAGCTGTGGCTTTATTCCTAACTCCTGAGTCCAATTCGTCGGTGCAAAAGAAAACTCTATCTTTTGTGAAATCAAAACTTTTCGTGCTTACTACCGGACTTCTTGAACCTTGGCTTAACTCTCTCTCTCAAAAAATGCTCAGCACACATTGGTATACTACCAACCTATTGCTTGCTACTTCTTCTTTATTAATGATTAAGATCTACATGTATGTAGAGAGAAGGACATGAATTGCTGATCACGGAATTACAAGAACGGCTGATTAGGCACGTCCCAATGGTATCTTGTTAGTCTCTGGAAGATGACGTCCTCCTGGTACTTCCACAATCTGCTTTTTACTTTGACACGTGGAGATCCGCCGCCCTTTGAGCCTTCGTGTCTTCTTCTCCCTCTTTGCCCTTGTCATCAGGTTGCCTTGGGTCCACGAATGTTTTTCCTTCGTGTTCAAGTGACCTTTAGTCAAGGAACATTTTATGATCGTCTTCGGGTCTTCAGTCCTCGAAGCTCTGGTGTTCGTGTCTGGGCAGCTTCCTTGTGTTTCTGCAGACTTGAGCTCAAAAGCTAGCAAAGCTTTGTGACTCGAAACAATTTGTTTTTTCAAGTTTGGATTCATTTAAAGGTTTAGGTGCATAGAATACATGAGAACTTTTGGCCTTATCTTTTTCTGATTGGAAAGGATGGAATGGTATCTCGGAAGGCTCAAGAGGTTGGATAGTTGATAGTAGCCAAAAGATAGAGCTTTACATAATGAAGTTCCGGTGAATCTTAGGTTATTCTAGATTAGAACTTAAGAGTAAATTCTAGACGTATTCTAGATTGGACCCTAACTTTGGAATGACACTTTGTGCCATGGCTAAGGGCGTTTTTGGGATTGCAATCCTTATATAGGCATTGTAAGTCTGTTGTAAATGTCTGAAACTTTCCTAATGGAAAGGAATTTTTGGAACAACTCATGTGTCTTATAAGAATTGTGATACACTCTTTTGATTACCAAAAAAGCATCTGATTTCGCTTAAGTAGTTGTAGAGTGTCTGTTTAAACTTTACAGATTACCAAGTGACATTGTGAACGATTGTGGTCCAAGGTTTATTGGTCAATTTTGGTCGGCCGTATTTCGCTAAACTAGAGATGAATCTAAGCTTAAGTTCTTCTAACCATTGGTCAGTCGACGGAATGAACAAATCAGGTGAGGGAAAAAATGCTTCGAGCATATTTTTTGATGGAAAATGCATTGGGAAGTGTATCATCCGATGAATTATGATTGACGAATCATAGTTTAGATTCTAGTTATACTTGATCGTTTAAGAGAAGGATTATCTGCGTGATCAAAAGATCAGCGATATCTGCATTTTGATTGCAATCTCCTCAAAGAGAAAGTTATTTTTGATGGAGATTAGGTTATAGTAAGCATTTGGCTACCGGTTATAGTCGTGCGTGCTTATATATAGTTTTGAACCTATATCAATCATTTTTGTAGAGACTCATGCGATCAGGTTTCAGAAGATAGCGGATTTCCTACATGATATGCAGGAAATGCTACGGATAGCATGTGAGAATGTCTAGTATACCCAAGATAGGTTTCAGAAGTTAGCGGATTTCCTACATGATGTGCAGGAAATGCTATGGATACCACGTGAGAATGTCTAGTGTAGCCAAGATAGGTAACGACTTTATGCTAATCTGAAATAATCGCCTCGAGACTTTTGAATGGGGGTTTAGGTGTATTGAAGAATCCCGAAGGATTCTAGTATAATGCATACAGGCAAGCATTAAAAATTGTCTCCTAGATACAGAGGACCATATTAGATCTTGTAAAAGATCGGATTCTTAGCTTACCAATTGGACCTCCCGGAGGAAACTCAAGTGCATCCGGTTTTTCGCATAAGCAAGCTAAAGAAGAGTCTATGTGAAGGAGAGCATCTTGGTTTTGGAGACAAATTGGACCTGTTGGATTAATCATCGGGTGTGTCTCGGTTTGAACCTGAAAAGGTCTTGGATATAAGAACTAAACGATTGAGAAATCATATAGTTATCGAGCATCTGATTCAATGGAAGGGTCACACAAACAATGATGATTCTAGGAGGGGAGCTTAAGGAGAAACTTTCCTAGTTTTAAGTTTTGAGGACAAAACTTGAATAAGGGGGGAAGAATGTCATGCCCACAACTATTCTCGGGTAGCGTGTCTACGCTAGGGACCAACAACCCATAAGTTAATTGTGGCTATAAGGGAATTGGGGCCCTTATGTGCATAAGGTCATAATTAATGGTTGTAGGCCTCAACGAATGATGGTGGATTGGTGTGGGTCTATCAATGAGTCATTGAGGAACTGGATGACATGGCCTAGATAGGCTGCAGAGGTGTCCAGTGAGGTGTCACAGTGCACTACTAGTGGTGCATGGGCCTTGGAGGGTATAAATATGCCTATTGGGCTCTCACTAGTGTATGCTTGATTGTGAGACTAGTAGTCATGCTGCTGGTGTGATGCCTCATTCATCTTTGAGATTGATCCATAGCCTGGGGGCTAGATCTATTCGATCTAGGGTTAGTTGGGTTGGTTTGTCCACCATCAGAACCCTTGGTGGTTGCTTGTTTTGGCATGCTTAGAATAGGATCCTTGGTTTAGGACTTTATACCTAGATTACCCACTCAAGCAACCATAATAAGGCAAGGGAGGTTTCTTACACCTTCCCCTCTCTCTCCTATAGAAAGGCACAAGAACATAGCAAAAGCAACTAATAAGAAATCACACACAAAAGCAAAGCAAGTACAAGGGGTGCCTTTTTATAGATGGGAAAGTCCCTTCTCCTTTTCTCCTATTTGCTAATACAATGGCAAGGATCCTAATCCAAGCCGTTTAAATTGTCAAAATGTTGCACATAATCTTCTTAGAAGATTTGGCTTGGTCATTGCCTCTCGGATAGTAAAGCGTGCTGAAATGATGGTTATGAAGAACTCTTCTAATAAGACCTTGATGGTCTCATTGACAAAGAGAGCCCCTCGATCGTTGACTATCTCCGCTAGGCATCCGAAGTGCACAATGATATTCTCATAAAGAAAATTTGTGGAGGACCTACTACGCATACTACTTTGGCTTCGACCCACTTGGTAACATAATTTGTAGCCATGATAATATATCGGGCTTGGATACTTGGGTACTGTGAGCGACTGGGTGAATAGGGCCGATCAATCAAGTCCACATTTCTCAAATAGTGCTTGAGCCAATATAGGATGTAACGGCTCATAGTTCACCTTCCTTGGTCTACGTGCCCTTTGGCATACATCACATTGTTTGATATATGCTTCAGTATCATTATGCATTGTTGGCCACTAGCAGCCGAATTATAGGATCTTTCATACGGTTACATCTGTTGCAAAGTGTCCACCTCCCATTGCTTCATGCGAGAGAGACATGATGTGACTTATTTCATGAGGCAAAATACATTTTCGAATGATATTATCCGCCCCTCTTCGATAAAACTGGTCGGCAATTAGCTAATATGGATGAGCTTCCATTGTTCCATTGTTGTGCCTTGGATAGTGAGTACCGATCAGGTTGGTCGTTCATCAAATACTCGACTATGTCCGCGGCCCAATCTGGCACAACATCCACATAAAATAAAACAACATCTAGTAGCTCATCATCAGTTTGGAGATCCTTCTGCGTTGATTTGATTCATGATACATAATCCGCCATATGATGTTGTTTGCCTTTGCGTACCACTATACGGAAATCAAACTCCAACAACAAGAGTAACCATCTAGTGATTCTCCTTGTGTTGCATGATTTGTTGACTAGGTAGAGCAAAGGTTGATGATCATTGTAGAATGCAAAGTGAGTGGCCATCAGATAATGGCAAAACTTCTTGACTACGAAGACCATTGTCAAGGCTTATCGCTCAGTCATTGAATAATTGATTTTAGCATCGTTGAGTTGTCGACTGGTTAAGCGAATATGAAAATCTTTCTTGTACTCGTCTGGCTAGGTCAAGACTGCTTCTATAGCATATTTTGATGTGTCGATATGCACATGAAACTCAATTGTCCAATTGGGAGGCCATAAGATCAGTGCACATATGATGTTTTCTTCAGCTTTTGGAGAGCTTGTAGTGCTTCCTCTGTCCAATCAATTGTCATCTTGTAGATAGGACATGCCAAATTTGGAAAAAATAAAATGAAGATCGAATGGTAATTAGCATGTTCCATGAACACATAGCCCATATCTTAGACGAATCAGTGGCGATTCCATGTCTAGATACAATATGCCCTAGGATAAGACCATGTGTAACCTTTCAATGCATTTTGCATGAACGCTGGAAAGAGCTGGGGGCATTACAAAGACCAAATGGCATGACCTTGTAGGCATATCTACTCCAATCAATAGAGAATGCAGTCTTGTGTTGATCCTCAATCACAATTTTTACTTGGTCGTAGCTGCTGAAGTCGTCCAAAAAATTGTAAGCTTATGCTCCAACTACTCGATCTTGCATGCTTTCTATAAACGGTAAGGGAAAGTGATCCTTCCACGTCACATCGTTAAGTGATTTCAGATTGACACAAATCCACATTTTTCCATTCTTCTTGGGAAAAACGACTATGAGTGACACCCATTTTGTGTGCTTAAATTCATAGATGAAATCGGGATCGAGCAATTTTTGCAACTCTTCCTTGTTCAGCTCAGTATGGTTCGGGTTGCAATGATAGTATCGACTCACCTTTAGTGTTTCTCCTTCGACCAAAGGTATGGTGTGTTGGACTATAAATGACAGAATTTCTTTTAAATCTTTGTAAGACCATGCAAAGCAATTTTTATAGTCCATCATTAATTTCTGTAGCTTGGTAAATTGTGAGGGCATGAGTTGTGCTCCCACATGAACAATTTTGTATTGAATCACTTGGCACGCCCGCAGTCCCTTGCGGTCCAGCCCGTCGCTAGGGACCGCAAGGAGCATCCTTGTGGCCCAAGGGACCGCAAGGGGTCTTCTTGCGATCCCTCGCGGTGGTCTAGACCGCAAGAAGGCTCCTTGTGGTCCCTTGGGATGGGCTCCTTATGGTCCTCTGGGTTGGGTACCCTAAACCCTAAACCCTAAACCATGAGGGACCACAAGGAGCCTTCTTGCAGTCCCTAGAGGTGGTCTGGACCACAAGAAGGCTCCTTGTGGTCCCTTGGGGTGGGCTCCTTATGGTCCGTTGGATTGGCTACCCTAAATCATGAGGGACCACAAGGAGCCTTCTTGCAGACGGTGGTCTGGGGACCGCAAAAAGGGTCTTTGTTGTCCCTCGGGGTGGATTCCTTATGATCCGTTGGGTTGGGTACCGTAGACCCTAAACACTAAAGTGTGAGGGACCACAATAAGCCTTCTTGTTGTCCCTTGCGGTGGGCTGAATCGCAAGGAGCCTCCTTGTGATGGGTTGTGGACCACAATAAGGGTCCTTGCGGTCCCTTGGGCCACTGCAAGGGAAACTTGTTTACCCTTGTGCTACAAAAAAAAACAAATTATAGCTTTTTGACTTAGCATGCTGGTGAGGCCTACATTTGCTAGCATGCCATGTGCTTTGAAATTTCACAAGCAAGATACGAAGAAAACTCGCAGAACTCACAGATGATTTACTTAGTCTCAGAGGCTTTTTACGAAATAAAAACACTACAAAACAAGAGCACTACATAATCCAAAACTGTCACACCTCTCACTCTCTCTATCATGAGAAAAAAAAAAAAAAAACATGCACAAAAGGAAAAGAGATACATAATATACCAAATACTTGCGATTAGTAAATGATCACTAACAACATCCACTAATCACTAGTAACAAGCAACAACAACATCCAACAACAAAGTTATATCTGACATACACTTCAAAATTCCCTTGCTACCACTTCTTTTCAATTATTGGAGGATTATTTTGAGGGAAATTTTGTGAATGTCAGAATTTGACAAGTTGGAGATTGGCATATTATAAAATTTAGGATATTTGTTTGAAGCATACGCGTCAATAGTCGTGTGATATGTTATTGTGATTAAATCCTCCATACACAAGGAAACCTAAGCAATTGGGGGTTTGGCATTTTGCGAGTAAATGTTTTGAGAGTTTCTTTCTTGCTATGAGTCCATAGAAAGATAGCACATGGTGTGTTATTTTGTTTATGCCACTACTTAAATGGTTATTAATAAGAATTGTGGTTTGGCACATAGTTAAAGATCCCAAAATTAAAAAAAAAAAAATTGAAGTTAAAAAACAATATTTACCCTTGTGCTATAAGAAGAATTTCTTTTTTGATTGAATCACTTGGCACACCTACGGTTCCTTGCTGTCCAACCCATCGCTAGGGATTGCAAGGAGCATCCTTGTGGTCCCTTGGGGCCTTCTTGTAATCCCTTGCGGTGGTCTGGACTGCAAGAAGGCTCCTTGTGGTCCCTTGGGGCCCATGGGCTCCTTATGGTCCATTGGGTTGGGTACCCTAAACCATGAGGGACCACAAGGAGCCTTCTTGCAGTCCCTTGCGGTGGTCTGGCCCCCAAGAAGGCTCCTTGTGGTCCCTTGGGGTGGGCTCCTTATGGTCCGTTGGGTTGGGTACCCTAAATCGTGAAGGACCACAAGGAGCCTTCTTGCGGTCCCTTACAGTGGTCTAGACCGCAAGAAGGGTCCTTGTGGTCCCTCAGGGTGGGCTCCTTATGGTCCGTTGGGTTGGGTACCATAAACCCTAAATCCTAAACCATGAGGGACCACAATGAGCCTTCTTGGGGTCCCTTGCGATGGGCTAGACCGCAAGGGACCACAAGGAGTCTCCTGTGGTTGCATAAGGGACCACAAGGAGCCTCCTTGCGGTGGGCTAGACCACAAGAAGGGTCCTTGCGGTCCCTTGGGCCACCGCAAGGGACCACAAGGAGTCTCCTTGTCGTTCAGCCCACCATAATTGACCACAAGAAGGCTCCTTGCAGTCTCCTGCACTGGCTCCACCGTACGGACCTAGCTAATGCACTAGGCCCTAGCCCCGGACTTGGTCCTCCCAAAAGCCTACATTTGCTAGCATGCCATGTGCTTTGAAATTTCGCAAGCAAGATACGAAAAAAACTCGCAAAACTCACATATGATTTACTTGCAAAATGTCAAAACCGAACAATTTATAGATGTAACTATATTAAATGCTCGAAGAAAGTAGTCTCCTTACTAATAAGGCACATCCACCTAATAATCAAGCCCATTTTTTAGGAATCGACTAGTTTGCTTTGGATATTTGTGCTTGCATCCACTTTTCACATGATATGATAAAATATATTATTGAAAATATCTCTCTAGATTAATATATTATTTCCAATTGTTAGCTACAAATTCTTACACCTCAAATAACACAACAAAACACTTTTAAGAAAATCCTTGATACAACTTTGAAAGACACTTACAACCCTAAGAGACAAACAAAAACCACCACCTAAATGTCTCTACCCTTGTAACCGATTAACCTTAGCCCTACACAATTAATAGAAAGTGTCTTTGTTGAAAGTAAAATAAGACTTTGATATGGTCCAAAGGAGTTGTGGTTGTGTAATGGATTGGGCTTATCCCCAAGCAAAAAGTACTTGGCCAAAGACTTCAAAATGAGAAAATAAAATATGAAAAAAGTGCTTAAAATATCACAAGAAACTTTACTTTATGGAGGGCATTCAAGTATGTGAAATTTAAAAAAGTTCAAGAAGAAAAGACTCATTTTAATCTTTAAACCCACTTAAGAGTAACAATATTGCAATTTAAAATACTTTAAAAAAAAAAAGTTATTTGAACGTCCTAACCCACTTAAGATCCGTAATGGATTCTTTGTGCTGATTATGCCACTTTTTGGGCTTTTTAAAAAGCATAAAATGTCACTGAATTTTCTAAAAATAAATTTCAAAATTTTGAAGCCCATTCAAGTCCGCGTCAGACTGCGTGTCAGTCCGTGTCAGACTGTGCGCATCAGACTGCCATGTGGCAGTTTCTCATTGGTCCAAAAAATCTCAAATTGCTTATTATGCTTTGTAAATGGCATGTGAAAAAGTCAAAGACCTCATTACGCAATGGAAGGAGCCGGGCACAGGCCATTTTGCCCGGTAAAAAATTTTTTAAAAATTTAAGTTTCGGGCCTCGCCCAAATTTTTTTGAAAATCCTTACCGGGCAGAATGGCCTGTGCCCGGCTCCTTCCGTAATAAATTATGCCGATTTGGGATTAGGTATTAGGAGGCGTTTTAGTAATCATTCAAAAAATATGCCAATTCGGAATGGCAGAACACCACCCATCTGCATAAGCCAGTGTAGCTATCTTTGCTGCTCTACGCCGTCCCCAAAGAAAAGTATATAGATCTGTGCTTCCTTGCATCGCTCGCTCGCTCGCTCGCTCGCTCTCTCTCTCTCTCTCTCTCTCTCTCTCTGCATCTCGAAGAGCAGCCTCCGGTCTTTGAGTTCGCGCGACCCGACATTGGCGATGGAGTATGCAGTTGATCTTGCTCTTTGGTGACAAGTACAAACTATACCTAGCGTCTAATATTGCGATTATGAGTACATTTCCGAATGCTTTTGTATTTATTGTTATTGCGTTGCATTCCGGAAACCCGTAAATTATCATTTTCGCATCACGATTGCTCTGCTTATTTCTTGAAGGCACAAGATCGTTCTTTGCGCTTTAACTTTTTAGCTCCGTCTCCTGTGTTCAGCGGGGTATTGGTCGTTTTCAGAGTAAAAAGCTTAAGTTTTCAAACAGAATAAATCGGTACGGGTCTTTCTGCTCTGAGAATCACCTGAGCATAAAAACAGTTGAAAGGTCAATGTGTAAAAAGAGCTTGTTTTCTTCTGTGTAATTGATTTTGTGTTAGCTACAATAGACGTTCAATTCTACAAAAAATATAATGGGAAAGTGAAAAGAGATATCGTATTTTATATGTAATTGATCGTCTTAGCTAGATGATCGACTTTTTTGAGATCATACTTTCATGTTCATCTTGCGCTTGTATGTCAGACACGGCACGGATCGGACCATGTCTTTGATTAAGTAATATTCTAGCGGATGTAGTAACTTGCAAGAAACATGACCGGATTGGACGTTGTTGCTTGTTATGTGGGTGAAGGTATCCTGCGGCATTGGGTCTGCTACAGATAGAATATATAACTATCAAGAAGACTTATAGCACAACCTATATGCATGGCATAACCTGATAGGCAGAAAATAAAACCGTCATCTTTTTTCTTTCAGGTTATTCGTGACAATAAACAGTAAAATCTTACGCTGGACACTTACGGAATTTTAGCCACAGTGAGTTAGTACATAATAAAGCAAGTACTTTTAAATTACTGTGATTTTCCATATGATAAATAAGATGCTCTCTTATTAATCAGGTTAGTGCATTCATGCAACGCTAATTAGTAGTAACAATTTAGATAGCTACACATGCAATATTTAAGAGTTAAAAGTCCTCTTAGTGCCGATTGATATTGCATTGCTTTTGGAGTCCCTAACAGGAAGCTGGCGGAAGGAGACTTCACGTAGTTTTTTGCAATTTTCGACATCGGGCATAGACTTGATAATCACAATCCTTATTCCCCGCTATCAGCACGTTCATGCTCATTGTTTGCATGGCCACTTTATCATTCTTTGAGCCTAAGGCCAGGTGAATTGCCACATCGATTTAGGCTTTTTCATTTCAACCTTTAAAGGTGCTTTACCAGCGTTGCAAGTTACTAAAACATCGCTTCCTTAGCCAAGCTCAGAGACGTTTCTTGCTCCGTAGTCTCATTCCATGCCATTCTTCTTCTTTCTCTCAAATCTCATGCAAAATATTGCGTTGCAAGAAGTAGAGCGTCCTCTTCTTACTGCCTCTGGATTATGTTGTACAGACCAGCGCTTACCCACGTCGTCGGGTATAGCACAGAAGCCATTTGGGATTCCAATCAGTTTCTCTTTTTGTACTAATCCCGCTCTTTAATGCTTAACTCATTTATATCTTCCCTCATAGTTTACGTGTATCCCAAGTTGAAAACTTCATGAGAGGAGCTGTGAGTCAATTCGTTTTTCGTGAGCTCTTGAGACTGTCGAAGAGCGAAGTCTATTGAGGTTTAGAATTTAGCTATATGAGCATGTAGATCTAGACAAATTTTACTAAATCTCCTTCTGATATTTTCTTGTGCAATCTATTATTTGGACGTGTTAGTCTAGTTATTGTTGATTCGAGCGACCTATCTTGCTTCTATAAGAGAAGTTTCCTTGTAAGTTTTATGGATAAGCAAAGCATTCTTATCACACAAGTGCTCAGTACGCAATATTTAGTATAATTTCCTTCACATCATAAGAGACCAGTGTCAAGATATTCAATCATTCGTATTATGTTTGATGCCTTTAGAAATAGATAATATTTCGACGTGACCCTAAAAGAAATGTGGAAAGAATACTCGAATCCGAAATCTCAGAAAGAATGAGAAATAAACTCCATGCGGAAGATGTCGCGATGTGAACCAGAGATGATGTTGTGTTGTAGATTTATTTTCCCCGTAGGACTGAATAAAGTAGTCTCTTTCAAACCTCTCTAGTATGCTCAAACTAATTTTATAAGATATTTGGTGAAATGCAGCGGACTTTAAGAAATGTTTGTAAGGAGTCGCAAACAAACTCCTCAATCTGGCTGCTACAGAAGATATGACTGAGAATAATTGGATCATTTTCTGTTCCAAGGATGCAAGCTAAAATTAATTCGAAATTTGAAATTTTTGATTATTTTTTCCAGGACCCACTAAATCAACTTCTCGTAGTCGATCATTTTGCACAGTATTTCGCTGTTCAAAACGATTCACGGCAAACTCGAGGTCGAAGCAATGGCGGACGGCGGAGAAACCCTTACTTTGGAAACTTTGAATAAGGAGGACATTGATCTGGTATCTCACTTGCTCAATTTTGGGAAAACTTACTACTCTTTTTCTTTCTGGTTGCTGTAAGATACATGTACTTTTTCTTCCAAGGATCCCAGAATCAAACATCGTTTTTAATCGATTCAATATGTGAATGAACTCACAGGAGCATATTCCGATGGAAGAAGTATTCGATAAGCTAATATGCTCTGAAGAAGGACTTACTTCGAAGGAGGGAGAAGAACGCCTTCGAATTTTTGGATATAATAAACTAGAAGAGAAATCTGTAAGTGTAACAAAGCCATAAAATCTATCTTCTTTCTTTCTTTTAAATTTCTGAACGTTTAAAATTTTTGGAGACCAGTTTTTGTTGAAAAAAAGGAATAGACTTCCTGAGTGGATGACTTTTGAGGAATGTTTCCATAGTGTCAAGTGTTACGTAGGTTGATTTTTTCCGTTATACTTTGCTAATCGATGCTAGAAACTGTTGAAAAATGGCCCATTTGTGCTATGCGCAGTACTGGTGGTGCCACACTGCCACTGCCTATGCGCCACCTTAGTGAACACCAGAACGTGAATCGTGCATCACATGGCAGGTGGCTTTGTTGGAAATAAAAGAACGTATGGACTAATATTCAGATCCATGTTCTCAGAAAAAGAAGATAGAATCAAGAATTGCTCATCGTAGCTCCACTACGTGCCAGCAAAAAAACTAGAAGGAAGAGAAATGATACAAAGAGCTAAAACTAGAACCAAACTACTATATCTTGATTAAAATGGAAGAGAAGGACAAAGGCTTCTAATTTCTGTGTCATAGAATGTCTACGTGCGTTCACTTTTATAGCAAGAGAAGGTGCCCTGACTTTTATAGCAAGAGAAGGAGCGTGTTCATGCCAAGAAAATGATTGCATGGATTGCCACCCTAGACTAACACACATTGTGTTTAGTGTGTTTTGGTCACCTGATGCCAACAATATTCCCTCACTTACAGTATTCCCTCACTTGATCGAAACAGTGTAACACTAACATATTTTTTAGCTTTATCACTCTTAGAACCTCCCACACATAAATGCTCTACAAGTACAATTGAAACTTCAAGTCATCCTTGGTCAGTACTGGTTTAGCACCTGCAGAGCATCAATGATGCTCGGTCCAACCAACAAAAGACTCAGCTTTTTCTGCGATCTCCTATTCGTAGCCACTTTCCAACATGCTCCTACTGCCCCTTTTTTCAGCAGCTTAAGATTGTCTTGCACGTGTCACAGGAAAGCAAGTTCTTGAAATTTCTTGGCTTCATGTGGAATCCTTTGTCATGGGTTATGGAAGCAGCGGCAATTATGGCCATTGCTTTGGCCAATGGAAATGTAAGCAATTTTGGAATAATTTTCTATGCCTGCTATGTGTTTGCCTTTTGGTTGCTTGTTTTCGTACATGTTTGTTGAATTTCCTGCATCTAACTAGGGGCCCCAACTTCCCTCTGTCAATGCAGGGAAAAGCCCCGGATTGGGAGGATTTTCTTGGAATAACTGCGCTGCTTTTAATCAACTCCACGATCAGTTTCATAGAAGAGAACAATGCAGGAAATGCAGCAGCGGCATTAATGGCAAGACTTGCACCAAAGGCTAAGGTATTTAATAAGATTGTTATATTCTTCAGGTGGATAAGATGAAGTATAGTGACTGAAAGATCAGGTTTTGGGTTACAAAAGTTCTTTTGTTGCACTCAACCTGATTAGAGTTAGATGCTTCATTGAAAAACTATAGTGCATGTACATAAATCAGAAGTACTCATCCTGTTCTACTTTCAGAAACTCCATCTCAACAATTATCCCGGCAATTGCTAAGGAAATGTGTATTGCACTCATCCTGATTAGAGTTTCAACCTTCATTGAAAAACTAAAATTCTTCTACATAAATCACAAAGACTCATCCTGTTCTGAGTTCAGAATCTGCGCCTAAATGATTATCCTGGCAACTGTTAAGGTAATGCGTATTTATCCTCTTGTGATCCTGCACAGGTGCTCAGAGATGGGAAATGGTCTGAACAGGCTGCTACTATGCTTGTTCCAGGAGACATTATAAGTATCAAACTAGGTGATATTATTCCAGCCGATGCACGCCTTCTTCAGGGAGATCCTCTTAAGATAGATCAGGTAAAGTCTGCCTAAGATTTGTGTTATGATTTCTGAAGTCATAATGCTAACCATTTTGAGTGAAACCCTTGGCCTTGACTGCAGTCTGCTCTGACTGGTGAGTCACTCCCAGTTACCAAAAAGCCAGGTGATGAAGTGTATTCGGGATCAACGTGTAAACAGGGCGAACTATCTGCTATTGTCATCGCTACAGGGGTTCACACATTCTTCGGAAAGGCTGCTCATCTTGTAGATACAACCAACCAAGTGGGCCACTTTCAAAAGGTGAAAAACGTTCGGAAACAGCAATGGGAGAAGATAGTAATGAAAATTATGCTGCATACTTCTCTTCTTTGTGATTGAGGAGTGGCTCCACTGAAATTCCTTGGGCATTGAAGTTTAGGATGTACCATCGTATTTTCCTATGCTGCTTCCAGTAGTAAAATGTAAAGACTTCTCCAAATTAAAGTTCTTGCTTTTCTTTGTATGCATGAAATTTCAGGTCCTTAGAGCTATTGGAAATTTCTGCATTTGTTCAATCGCCATTGGAATGCTACTGGAGATCATTGTGATGTACCCTATCCAGCACCGCAAATATCGAGATGGAATAAACAATCTTTTGGTGCTGCTCATTGGTGGCATTCCAATTGCAATGCCAACTGTCCTCTCTGTAACAATAGCAATCGGATCACACCGTCTTTCTCAGCAGGTCGGCAGCAACTTCTAAATTTCTCGGGAACAAGCTATTTAGAACATCATATACATTGTTATAACTTATATCTATGTAATGTTAATATAATTCCTATTATTTTCATGGTTTGGGTGTGATTTTGTGTTGTTAATGTGGACCTTTTCTGCTACATAAAAGTTAACATTTCCTCTGCTATGCACAGGGGGCAATCACAAAGAGAATGACGGCAATTGAAGAATTGGCTGGGATGGACGTGCTTTGTAGCGATAAGACTGGAACCCTAACTCTCAACAAACTAAAAGTTGATAAAAGTTTGATCGAGGTAAGTTTTTGACCCAGATTTCTGGTGTACCAAATTCCCCCCTGTGACACGCTAATATCTCATAGCGGTCTTTTCTTTTTCCTTTCGGGGGTTCTGCTAGACAGCTTTACCTGGACTCGTTTAACATGAGAAAGTGTCTCACAGGCTAATTATGTGCCTCTCTTTTGCCTCAGTATAAATTTCAACAAGTAGCTACTTTTGATCGATCATTTCCTTGACGTCATACTTGAGACAGAAAACTGTTTTGAATGACCAAAGTACAGGTTTTCACAAAAGAGGTGGATAAAGATATGATCATGCTGCTGGCAGCAAGGGCTTCACGAACTGAAAATCAAGATGCCATTGATGCTGCTATTGTTGGCATGCTGGGAGACCCCAAGGAGGTTAGAATGTATAAATAATAAGAGCGGTGGTTGCACCCACTGTAGCAGAAATCTCAAAAAGTGGCATTGACAAATCTGTTCTCTGAAATGCAGGCTCGGGAAAATATCACCGAAATTCACTTCCTCCCTTTTAATCCCGTGGATAAAAGGACAGCATTGACATATATTGATGCGGATGGTAAATGGCACCGTGCTACCAAAGGTGCTCCGGAGCAGGTAATCTGCCGTCTGTCATCTCACTTTGTGACAGGCTTACCATTTCAAGCACCATGCGCACAAAGCTGAGAACAAATTTTGTGCTTCAGGTTCTTGCTCTTGCTTACAACAAAGAAGAGATTTCTTCCAAAGTGCATGCGGTAATCGAAAAATTTGCAGAGCGTGGACTCCGTTCTCTTGCTGTTGCAAAGCAGGTCAGCCTTCCCTTCTGGTTATTTTTGCGAAATACTAGAAGTCTCAACTGACTGAAGTCTGAACTAATGTGATGGTTTTTCTCAGCGTGATTGGAATCTTTTGCTACATTTTTTGACAGGAAGTACCGGATATGTCCAAAGATAGCCTTGGTGGTCCATGGGAGTTCTGTGGTTTGATGCCTGTCTTTGATCCTCCTCGTTCAGATAGTGCAGCAACCATCCAACGAGCTCTTGATCTTGGTGTTAATGTTAAAATGATTACAGGTATATGTTTCTGGATATTTGTTGACTTTGAGATTAATCACGAAAAGATCTGTGTTTTACATTACTTCCTCCTTAGGTCTGCTGGTAAGATCAAAAGCAAGCACTGTGTCTGTCTTTTCAAGTTTTCTGTTGCTGTTGAACGGTGACACATTTTCATGACAGACATCAAACCTATGTTTTCTGACTTGCAACTCACCTTGGAATCAGGTGATCAGTTGGCTATAGCCAAAGAGACTGGCAGACGATTAGGCATGGGCACAAATATGTATCCATCTTCATGTTTACTTGGACAAAACTGGGATGAAACTACAGGTTTTTCTATTGATGAGTTGATTGAGAAGGCTGATGGCTTTGCTGGTGTCTTTCCAGGTATAAGTCATTTTCAACTTTTTGGTTTTGAATTATCTACAAAAAAAGAAGATGTACAACTTAGCATTTTCCACCTGTTTGGATGCACATGTTCTAACTTCTCAGAAAGGATTGAAATTCTTGCTTCCTACTGATAGCATCCCTGCTTTTTCCATATTCCACCACATCCTTTCCTGTATTCTATTCTTTTGATTGAAACCACGTCTTTGCATCTTTTGTCCGTTGCTGTTGTCCTTGTCCTGTCAGCGAAAGATCTGCCCTCAGATATCTAAGACGTAAATTTGGGTGGATATCTCAACATTTAGAAAACAATTTTATGAGATTCATGCGATGCCATAGGGCTTACTTCTAAAACTATCTAGAACTCGGCATGGTTATGGTCAGATAAAAGCATTGACATATCTGTCATAAGTACCCATTCTTGGGTGGTTACATGCTGTTGAAATTTGGCTTGAAGTCTTACCTTTAAATATTTTCACTGTGTATTTTATCATCTCGTGGTGAAAGACAGGTCAATCTTACAGAAAATCTGGATGCTGTAACATGGCATCAACCATCTTTGCTTCCCGTAGAATATTGAATAACACTGGAGACCTTTTACCCTACATATCAACTCTTTATTTTGAATTCCTTAAAGAGGTGCATTAATCTTTCTTTTCGTCCAAAAATGCATCCCCTAAATTAATATATATAATTATGTTATGTTTGATATTGAACTTGGATTGTTGGTTTTGAAGCATCATTCACTTGTGCAACGTTGTTAGGGATACCTAAGACGTTGATGTCTTTTAAACTTATGGGGACAATGACATTATTCTTGTCTTTGGTATTATTTCATGCCTTTTGATAATTCCTATTATCTACTCTGGCTTCTCTATTATCAACTAATATTGATTATTACTGTGAATCCAACTAGTTTGGCGTCTGGACTAAATCATTCCATAATGATGTAAGATGAATCAAATAATATTGAACATTGTATGGTTCCATGTTCAGTAATCTTTCGATCTCTTCCGTGAACAGAGCACAAGTATGAAATTGTGAAACGTTTGCAAGAGAGGAAACACATTTGTGGAATGACTGGGGATGGAGTTAATGATGCACCTGCTTTGAAGAAGGCAGATATTGGTATTGCTGTTGCAGATGCTACAGATGCTGCGAGAAGTGCAGCAGACATAGTACTTACAGATCCAGGTCTTAGTGTCATAGTCACTGCAGTGCTTACCAGTCGTGTAATCTTTCAAAGAATGAAGAATTATACGGTCAGTTTTGTTTCCTTGATATGCTCCTAGATTCTTTTGGTGGATGGTTATAGTTCATATTCCTTTTAAGAAAGTTTTAAACATTACTCAAAGCGTATATTATGTTTCTATTTATGAGGGAACACAAACTGCATTTAAAAGAGTCAAATTCTTCAATCAAATTGCAAAGATTACAACTACATAATAAAGTTGGTTTGTTTCTTAATGTGTCTTCACAGATTTATGCTGTTTCCATCACCATTCGGATTGTGGTAAGCATACTTTGACCTACTAGTTAGCTAAAAGTTTTCCTCTCCTTTTTTAGTTAAAATTAAGTAATTTATAGTTAAGTCAATGAAGCTGTAACCACCTCTTTTAGTACACCATCACTTCAATTCAGAATAAATACAGAGAGAGATGCTTAAAAACTAGCATATATGATTTCCAGTTTTGATCCTACCAATTCAGAAATAAACATTAAGAAGTTAAACACTCCTCTGAACAATACCTACGTTTCTTTCATTCATTATTCAATATTTGCTTGAGGTGCACCTACAAGAAATGATCTATCATCTATGTGTGGAGCTTCAAAGGGTATTTTTCCTAATCAGTGCTATAACTTCTTAAGGTAGAGGTCTTAATTGTTGCATGTTGGATGTACAAGCTCTGTCTCAAGAGCAAAATATAGTCTGATGAAAGTAGAAAAAACATTAATCTCGTGTTTCATTGAATATTGATTCTGCGGACAGTTGGGCTTCATGTTACTCGCTCTGATATGGAAGTTTGACTTTTCGCCTTTCATGGTGCTGATCATTGCCATTCTTAACGATGGTTAGTGCCCATGACTCCAATAAAATCAAGTCTTTCTTTGCGTGTAGTTTGAGGAACTTGAGAATCATTTTGATTCTTTCTCTTGGATACTCACAAGTCTTATCATTCTTTATACTCTATTTTAGGGACAATCAATGGCAACCAGGTCTGGTTAGTTTGCCTTGAACAATGTTTTGAACTATAAAGAATATTTAGTTCAACTCTGGCTCGTGCTCTGCTTCGATAGAGTAAAAAAAAAGTAACATTCACATTTCAGGCATATTTCCTAATATTAAATATATGTCGCATGTTTAACTAAATAGAATGAAAGCATATATATATTAAGTTTAAATTGACAGATATCATAAGCCATATTACTTCAACTTAGGACATTATTTGGTTATACCAGGTACGATCATGACAATTGCTAAAGATCGTGTCAAACCTTCTCCACGGCCTGATAGTTGGAAGCTGAAAGAGATCTTTGCAACAGGAGTGGTTCTTGGCACCTATTTGGGTCTGGTGACTGTGATCTTTTATTGGGCTATACATAGCACAGATTTCTTTTCGGTATAAAACTGCTCATCCTTCAAGCTCCTTAGAAAGATAATCTTTTTGTCACTCAATATGATCTTGCCTTATCTGGCTTCAAATAATTTTATAGAGAGCATATCAATATTTTTAATGTGATTACCATGACTAGGAGAGATTTGGATTGAGGTCTCTACGTGGATTTCGAGGTGAAGAGACTGCTGCAGTTTATCTCCAAGTCAGTATTGTCAGTCAGGCACTGATATTCGTAACTAGATCACAAAGTTGGTCCTTCCTTGAGATACCCGGCCTCCTCCTTGTAGCTGCATTTGTGGTTGCACAGTTCGTAAGTGAATTTGTTGCTTTTCTTACTGATCGAAAAGCTTTGACAGCTCTTATTTCTTCTTTGAGAATTCACTGGCTGTCAAGCCTTAAATTGAAGAGAACACTGAAAAGGTAGAGTTTAATGCATTCTTTTCCAACCTCTTCATTCATGTCCATCCAGATTCCCATTTCATTCTATCACTTCTTTGATAAGTAAGACCTTATCTCAGGTTGCCACATTGATTGCAATTTATGCTAATTGGGGCTTTGCGACAATGAACGGTATTGGCTGGGGTTGGGCCGGAGTCATTTGGCTTTGGAGTGTGGTCTTTTACTTACCATTGGACTTGATCAAGTTCGCTGTACGTTACGCAATGAGTGGAAAGGGATGGATGCTCTTATTTAAGCAAAAGGTACTTTTGTTATTCTGCCATCTGATTCATCTGCTGTTGACTGGATTGCCATTGGATACTTGTTTCAAATGAAAGCCTCTTGTTGGACAAGTTAACTCAGTGAGCATATCGCCTGCAGACTGCATTCAGAGGGCAAAAAGAATTTGGGAGGGAGGAAAGACAAGCGCAGTGGGCTCATGATCAGAGATCACTGCATGGACTACATCCTCTTCAGACCAAAATGACAACTGATCGAACCAGCTATGAAGATCTTTCAGAGATAGCCGAACAAGCAAAACGACGAGCTGAATTAGCCAGGTAACTTATACATCGAACACCAGTTATATAGTAAACTTTGTATACCCGTTTTCATTTATAGTTTACGTAGATCAATCTCTATATTCCAGACATTTGTATAGAAAAGCTTGTATAAACCTTGTCCATCGCAGTTTCTATAGATCACCCCAAGGTGCTCTCTATTATCCTTAAGTGAATTTGTGAAAGTTGTCCCTCATAATGTCAGTTGGTTACACTGAGCTGCGCTCTATCACGCCTCCTCTTAAAACCTTATGTTGATATATCGAACTTATTTGTTACCTGGATCTGATTGCTGAGTTCTATGCAGATTGCGAGAGCACTATACGTTGAAGGGTCATGTAGAGTCCCTTATCAGGACGAAAGGCATAGAAATTGATACCATTCAACAGCATTATACATACTAGACCAGAGTCACTTTCGCAAAAGGTCCTGGATGGTTAGGAAGCCTTGCAATTAAGCTTTCTATTCAAGAGCTGAGTTTGAGGACGTTGAAGGATCTAGCACAAATTGTAATTGGAGCAAAATTTGAACAAAGCTTTTTATAACACTGCCTTCTTATGGACAGAAATTCTGAAATTGTTGCTGAGCACATTCACCTATTTTGTATTCAACACTGTGAATGCCTGATAAGTGTAAACAGAATTAGGAATTGCAAGCGATCAAAATTCCTGACATTGTGTTGCCTGCCCTACTACAGACCAGGAAAAATTTTCTTCATTTTTTTGACACCCACATTGTTTTTGTTCATCTTGCACTTATTGCATATCAAAGGGTTCTTCATTGAGCTTTGTACCTTGGTGACATGGTGTAAAATTGTGATGAGGTTCTCTTTGAAAGGGGTATACATGATTTCGTATCAACTGTTAATGGATTGTGGCATATTATTTGATTTATAATATTTTTCATAAAATGCCCACATGTAATTTTTGAGAAATTTTATTTCAGTTTTATGTAGTTTTAAGTTTTTTTAATTAATGCAATTAGCTTAAAAATTGGCAACAATTCATTATCTCAGTATACTAACCTATGCACAGTTGCATATAATACGTATTATATATTAAAATACCGTATAATTGACGTATTATATAAATATGTATAATACAATGTATTATACGGTCCTTTGATTACTATGTTTTTTCAATAGTTTTATTAACCAAAAAAAATTATGAGGTTATTGTATCCTAGGGTTCATATATTCAAACATAAACCTAAGATGCATATAGGAATAAATTGAAGTTAAGAATAACAATTAACAATGACTAAAGAAAATATAAGACTAATAAATTTTTGTCCATAAAATTTGAAAATTGAAACAAAATTAAACAAGGAGATATGATATAGAAATAACATGACAAAAATCTTAAACATAGGACAAAAATTGACATTCTACTAGGAAGTTAGATAACTCGTCTTAAAAAAAATCCGCAAGAGCGATAGTTTTTCGATTAACTCTACAATGTTTTCCAAGGCCTATAGTTTTATCTCCACAAATGTCTTCATTCGCTACATGTGCTGAGCTTTCTCCAATCTCTTCATCTTCTTCATTTTCATTGTCTTCGTCGTCGTCTTCATCTTCATCTTCATCGGTTTTGTTATTTTCAGAGTCATCGACCCCTTCATCTTCATTTGCGTCATCACTATTGCTTTCATCTTCATCTTCTGATGGTTCATGGGTTGCAACTTTTCCTTTCGTGTACTCAATTGAGGTCTTCCATTTGCATTTGGATATATACTTCAAATTATGGTGTATATACACCAAATTTTTGGCTCTTTTAGTCTTAAGATTATTCCGTTTCTTGCTATGAATGAAGTCGTATGTGCTCCAATTTCGTTCGCTGGCGCTCGAGCTACACCCTTGGCTTAAAACTCTCATAGCAATTTTTTGTAGTTCAGGAGTCTCCCCCCCATATTCATACCACCAATTCGCAGCCCCAGTCTTTGACATATCCCGTTTGGTTTCTTCTTCTCCAAAAACTCCCACGCCTTCCCTATATTTGGCAAAATCGTTCTTTACTTTGTGACGTGCATCCTCGTTAGGGACAAATTTCTTCAAACATTCTCTCCAATCTGCTTGTAGTTTAGCACATAATGTGCCACGTCTAACTTGATCTATATATTGTGGGTCCAATAGAAAACCAGCTGCATGAAGAGGAGAGCGTAACATCTCCCATCTCTCATGACAAAACCTCATAACTTCTGCTAACTTGGCTTCAGGTAAGATTCACAATGTACTAGTTTATATCACTTTTAAGAAATAATAATTTGTTTCATGTTTGTTTTATGGTCATGTAGTTAAGATAAATGTTGCTACATAAAAAAGGATTAAGTTTAGATGCTAGAGCCACAAGTATGTAGTCGATAAATCTTCGAAATGTCTCCTAACTTCAAGTAGATAATGCACTTCAAAGCTACTCGGATTCCTTCTTTAAGTAGTAGATCGTGGTCATCCGACTATAATCATCTATGAACGTCAAAAAGTATCTCAAACCTAAGAGCGAATCCGTCTTCATCGGTCCACAGACATCAGAGTGGACGAGCTCAAGAACTTCCTTGGCTCTTCTTCCCTCATGCGTGAAAGGATTCCGATGTTGCTTGCCTTTCTGACAGGCTTCGCAGAAGTCAGTTTCGGGCTTTGAAATCTTGAGACCTTTGACAATATCTTTTCTGCTCATGTCATACAAGCTCCGCATGTTTAGATGATACATTCTCGTATGCCAGAACTGATCTTCATTTTCTAAAGCATTCAATATGCTATCAGGGTTGCTGATTATCTTGGCCTGGTAGAGGTTTCCTTCTCTGCATTTGACCGTCAGCAACTTGTTTGTTCAAATTTGAATCTCTATCAAACTCGACTACCAACTTTTCCACACTTCAAAAAGTGTTTATTGAATGTATTTTAAACTAATATAGCTTCAAAAAGTTTTTCGCTAAGTCTAAAATGAGTTTTGGCCTCTGACAATTTACCAAAATATGACTAAACTTGTTGAAATCTCTCACATGTGAAAGATTCAACTAGTTTGATCATATTTGTTATATTTTCATACTTGGCAAATTGAGGCCAACTTTGTTTGAGACTTAGAGTTTGACTTTTCAAAGTTCATCAGTTAAAATTTCATTTGAATAAACACTTTTTGAAAGTCTGGAAAAGTTAGAAGTCGAGTTTGAGTAGATTCAAATTTGAATGTTGGTACTTTGAATGTAGATCCAAAAATAGTAGGGTTGGCATCTTGATGGAAAGCCAAGTGGCCAAATAGGGTTTGGACCTATTATAAAAGAATGTAACTCATGGAGACACATATCTTCTCTTTTCTCTATCTCATTTCATGCATATACATGGTTCTCTTGGGTTCTACTATCCATTGGTGCACTTTACTTGTGATTGCATGCAATTCTATGTGTAGGATGATCTATATTTGCTATTTCTAGATCCACATGTGTGAAATACAGTAGCTTGCTAGTTTTGTATAGACAACAGTAGTATTTTATCATTAGATTCATCTTTGATCAAGTTCTATTAGAGTTTGCATCTCATTTTGTGTGTAGATGCTGATTTTTTTACATTGGTGAGATTGGTAGAGTAACTTCTTTTGTAACCCAAGATTTTTTTTTGTGGATTGGATAATCAATGATCTAAAATACTTCACATGGTATCAGAGCTTGTGTTTCAGGTTATGAAGGAGGAAATCATATCTATCAATGATCTGGTGAAGATATTAAGGCTAGAGCATGCTAGAGAGGATTCTACCAAAATCGAGTTTTTGCTTTTGTACATTGGATCTTTTGTAGATCAAAACTCTATATAGGTTCACAAACTTGATCAACTCTGATTTTTTATTTCACATACTATGTGAGAGAATTGTTCCCAACTGTGTGAAAGATGAGCCCCATCCTTGTGAGAAGTGCTCTCCAGTTCCTTGGTGAATCTGTTGTGGGACCATGGTGTGAGAAGAGTAATTTTCAGGCTGGCTTGTGTGAGATGTGTTGTGAAGTTTTTCTTTTCATAAAAGTATGTTGAGTGAGGAACTACTTATGAGGAAGTAATTTTCAAGATGGCCCATTTTTTAATGGAAATATGTTGTGAGTTGAGTGAAGCACCTTCTTGGAGTAAAATCCTTCTTTGTGTGACAATAGCATGAATGAGGCATCAGCTTTGAGTGAGAGCCTTGTTTGTGTGTGTGTGTGTGTGTGTGTGTGTGTGTGAATTTTTGAAATTGAAATTGGGTATTGATTTTTGGGGTTTGGTGTGACTAAGATATGAATAAATTTTGAGACTTGCTGCTAAATTTTTGGAAGCCTTGTGAGTGATCCATGTTGTGAAGTAATCATGCGTTCTGGGAGAGGCCATGCTGTGAAAAGCTATTATGTAGAATCCATGAGCCAATCCTGGAGTAATGCTATAAACTGTCTGCATAGTGAAGACACTGAGATAAATCCGTTGGTCAGTTGGCTATGCTTTGATGCGAGTCCTGACTTTATGAGGAATAAGAAGAAAGAGAGAAGCGCTAGCCGAAACTATAAATCCTGGCCACGCTGAGTTGCACCTTCTGACAACCCAGTCGATCCAGCCCCTCTAATCATCCCTCGACATAGCAACTTTCAGGTTAGTGCTTCTGGCTCTGACAGGTAGACACTACTATTTATTATGGCCTTGCGGCTTCCTCATCACTCCATGAAGTGAGAGGCCTGAGATTCTCACACTCCCCAGAAGATATGAATCTATCTGATTTCATTGCAGTCCAAGGCGGTCTCCTCCACCTTCCACAACGCGCTGCCCTCTTTAATCCCTAAGTGCACAGTCTCCCTCCCTTCTTCCCTTTGTTCTGAAATCTTTCAAATGGCTCAATCTCTCTCTTTCGGGAGTCTCTAGCTATTCGGAGGGCAAATGCCCACAAGTTGCTGATTGAGGACCAAAGGGGTATGGGTACTTCGGCTCCACCCTTGGTGAAGTAACCACAGGTGGCTAGTGAGTTCACCTCCCCATCTTTGGCTGAACAAGTGATCCTTTAGCACAATTTGAGATACATATTCTCAGTTATTTGCTTTTATGTGGATGAACATGTCTCTTACACATAGTTAGATGCTATTCGTTACAGTGTCGCTCGAATACTCTTGTACAATGATTAATTAAACAACATGATAGATATGATTTCCTCCTTCATAACCTGCAACACAAGCTCTGATACCATGTGAAGGATTTCATATCATTGATGATCCAATCCACAAAAAGATCTTGGGTTACAAAAGAAGTTACTCTACCAATCTCACCAATGTCAAAAAATCAGCATCTACACACAAAATGAGATGCAAACATTAATAGAACTTGATCAAACATGAATTAAATGATGAAATACAACTAGCAGACTACTTTATTGTTAGATTATTCTCCTTCTTACTAATCGACTAATCGGTTTTTAATCCTCATCCATTGTTTATCAAGTTCTGTGGATTTTCCCTTGTTCTTTTACAGTCTGCAGATTTACAAGTGTTTTTACACAGTCTATAGAAATACACAGAGTTTGACTAGAGTTTCGCATTTTTCGCCTGTCAGGAATCTCGTGTAGAATCACAATGTCGCATTTTAGTGACACTGTCGCCTATCAAGATTTGCGAGCAAATATGCAGAGTCGCATTTTTTCGCATTTTAGCGACAACGTCGCCTATCAGGATTTGCGAGCAAATATGCAGAGTCGTACTTTTTTTGCTTTTTCCAAAGTGCCTCAAATATTAAGGAGATGACTCTGGCAAAGTGTGGGGGCAACCCTAAAAGAGATTTTAAGGCACTATCGGGTTTTTCGCAAAATTCTGACACTGTCACTTTTTGTGACAGTGTCACCTGTGGCTGTTTTAGTTCATTTCTACAAAAGTGACAGTTTGGTTCATTTATGCAGACAGACTGTTTATGGCCAATTTCCACCACTTATCAATAATCAATGACAAGGAACCGGATGGATGTCAGTGGACACCAACCAACTGGCAATCGCAATTGACGACCTAATTGCTTAGTATATATATAGTCTGTTCATATTCATACAATCAATCAAGTTATGATCAAGCATTTGAATAGTTAGCTCTCTCTCTCTCTCTCTCTCTCTCTCTCTCTCTCTCTCTCTCTCTCTCTCTCTCTCTCTCTCTCTCTCTCTCAAGCCTGCGAGCTTGAACACTCTTGAGCATTCTAGCTCACTTCTTAGAGTTGTTTTAAAGATTGCTATTGCGCTAATGCTTATCAGCATTACGCTTAATTCAGACTTTCTTTTTGCCGCTCAGAGATAGCATAGAGTATGCGGCTTCGATCCGCAACTTATTGTACTCATTAACTTCTATTTCAGTTTCATACTGAATCAATACTATCTTTTATTGCGTTCAGCTTCGTCTCAAAATGTATGTGTTTCTGTAGTTCTTCGTGACAAATTATTTGTTTGATAATTCAATGCATTATTGTTTGGTTACATAATCATTGTAACTCTGATGATTTCAAAGTTAGTTATTATTAGATCGAACATGATTTCTATCACTATTGTTTTGTTGAAATTGATAGGCGTAGTCATGCATTGAGAAAGAAGAAGATAGTTTATTTCGCCATCGACCTATTTTCTGAACACCTCTTTCCGACATGGTATTAGAACGAAATCTCTAATACTTGATATCTTTCATGATATCAAATTGATAATCATACTCTTCAGTTCTTTTCAACCTTTCAGTATCAGAGACATTAGAGGAGTTCTAAATCCAAAAAAGACCCTTTGTAAAGATACTTTTTATATTTTTTCTCAAATTTTGCTTACACGTGGACCAATCAAAACACTCAAATTTGAAATCTACGTAACGTAGCTCATTAGAATTAAAAAAAAAAAAAAAAAAAGTCTCCTTATTAATGCTATAATTCGGCGTTAAGGGCAGCCCGCAAGCATGACATGTTATTCATAGTATAATATGCAATGTTCATTTAAAGTAGCATAACTTTTTAATCATAGCTCCGATTGAGACAAAAACTATACCGTTGGAAAGCGCTCAACGAAAGCTTTCCAACGGTGTCTATGTGCCTACTTTTGAGCTATCATTCAAAAGTTATGGCCAGTCAAAATTTCAAACCCAAAAAAAAAAAAAAAAAAAGATTCACATGTCTCTCTTGTTCGCACAAGAGAGACATGTGAACTTTTTTTTTTTGGGTCTGAAACTTTGATCAGCCATAACTTTTGAACGGTAGCTCAAAAATAGGTCATGTAGCGTACTGTTGAAAGCTCTTATCAAGCACTTTCCAACGGTATGATTTTCATCTCAATCGAAGCTACGGTGAAAAAGTTATGCTATTTTAAATAAACTACAAATCGTAATGTACATAGAATGGTTAAGCATCAAAAATAGTGCGGGTAGAAATGGAAAAGAATTTGGGCAGAAAATGAATTTATTTTGGTAATTTATATTAATAAACTTTTTCAATCTATGTGGCATTCCTTAAAAGGTCTTTTTTGGATTCAGAATTCCTCTAATGATTGATTTCCTATTGTTGGCATTACTACATCTTAGCGTCATCAATACAATCGACAGACTAAGTTCCAAATGGATTCTCAAAGTAAAGCTGGTCTTATCGCAGACAAGCTGAATGGATCCAATTATCATTTGTGGAAATTTAAGATGAGACCTTGCTAATCGTCAGCGAATTATGGGATGTTGTTATAGGTATAGAAGTAAAACTTGAAGACGATGACTCAAAGTAGAAATTGAAAGACGGTAAAGCTTTTGCGCTTATTATCCTCATTATATTAGATATACAAATTGGACACATAGCTGAAGCTAAAACGTCAAGAGATGTTTGGGATATCCTGAACTCACTATATGATGTGAGGGACATAACTACTAAGTTATATCTATGAAGGAAGTTCTTCACATTCAAGATGTCTCCTGGTGATTCTCTTCTTAGTCACATTAACCGGTTTAAGAGTCTCTTGCAACAGATGGCCGTTGTCGGATCAGTCATAGATGACCAAGACACAATTATGACATTGTTTTCAAACTTGCCCTCTACGCATGAGAACTGGGTGATGGTCATATCAACACATTCAGATTTAACTCTTACTAGAGTTATCACTATGTTGTTGCAAGAAGACAATAGAAGAAGTCAAGACACTTTATCTACTTCCTCTTCTCAGGCTCTATATGTCAACAAAGGCTCTAAGTGACAGAAGCAGAAAAGCATAACGAATTAGAAACAGACTCAAAGTCAAGCACAATCATCAGATCCACAATCAAAGAAGAAGATGTTTTGTAGGTATTGCAATCGCAGTAACCATGAGATCAAGGATTGCCGAATTCTCCAAGCAAAGAACGCAGCCAAGCAATCCGATCAACAAGCAAACACAATTTCATGAGTCTCCCCAGGTTGAAGTGGACGAACGCACATTCATGGTCAAAGATCAAAGTGCATTTTTGGATGATTCATGGTTTCTGGATTCTGGAGCATCTCAACACATGACCAATCAATGTGAGATTTTTAAGTCCTACACGCCTTACAACGTGAAGAAATTTGTTCAGGTGAAGGTACTATAAGATTGTGATTTCAGCATGATCAATTCAAACTACTATCAAAGGTCTTATATGTTCCTAAACTCTCTACAAATCTATTATCAGTAAGTAGAATTATATATTTAGGTCATAAGGTAGAATTTGAATCTGATGAATGCAAAATTAATGATAGGAGTAATAAGATCCTTGCACTCGGCAAGAGGCAGAGCTACTTATATAGATTGGTACATTGTCATTCTGAGTTTAGTCAAGCCTTGAAAATCTCTGTTCTAGTCAATAAAGCATTACTATAGCATCATCGCTTAGGACACTTGAATTATGCATCTGTTTTGAACATGTCCAGATAGTCCATGGTTCTTGATCTCGACTATCCTTCTAGTAAGGTTGATCTCCCTGTCTGGCATAGCCGCATCTTTGGAAAGCAGGCTAGGATTCCTTTTAGATCAAACCACATGCACACAGCAAAAGGTCTATTAGATGTTGTTCATACAAATATATGTGGACCTATGCAAACTCCTTCATTGCTAGATGCAAAGTATTTCATTACTTTTATTGACGAATTCTCCAGAAAAACAGCTGTTTCTTTCATTAAACAGAAATCAAAGGCTTTCATCAAATTCAGACAATTCAAAGAGCATGTTGAGAATCAAACTGGCAAACGAATACATCTCCAAAAAATTCAAGGAGTATTGCCTTAGCAATGGCATTGAGCAACAATACATTATCTCCTATTCGCCTCAGTCAAATGGTCTTGCTGAGAGAAAGAATAGAACCTTAGTTGAATCGCCAAAGTGCATGTTATCACATGGACACTTCCGAGGTGCTTCTAGATTGAAGCTGTTTCAACATAAACCTATATTCAGAACAAATGTCCTACTAAAGGTCTCTCAGACAAAACACCATTCGAAGTTTGGACAGGTACCAAACCTTCTTTATCAAACTTATGAGTTTTTGGATGTACTGCTTTTGCACAGATACCTCATGATCTCAAGAAGAAACTCGACTTCCAAAGTATCAAATGTGTTTTCATCAGCTACACTACTTTAAATCAAGCCTACAAGTTGTTTGATCCCATCGAGTTGAAGATATTCACTAGCCAAGGTGTCATCTTCATCGATGATCAGTTTCAAGACCTCAAAGGAAAGGGCAGTTCCCATGTCATCTCTTATCAAGAACCAAACATGGACAATTGTTGAAGTACCTGCTAGCAGAAATGTAGTTGATTGCAAATGGATTTTCAAAGTCAAGTACAATGCAAATGAAAGCATCAACAAGAGAAAGGCACGACTTGTTGTTAGAGGATTTTCTCAGGTATACAATGTCGATTACACTGAGACCTTCAGTCTAGTAGTCAAGCATTCTTCTATTCGACTTTTGCTATCATTTGCCGCTGCAGCAGATTTGGAAATACATCAAATGGATGTATAGATATCATATCTCAATGGAGTTATTGAAGAAGACATTTACATGGTGCAACTCGAAGGTTATATTATCGAGGGTAAACACAATCATGTGTGTAAACTCCATAAGGCACTTTATGGCTTGAAGCAATCTGCTCGAGGCATGGTTTCAAAGGATCAATACGTTCCTTATTGATCACGGCTACACACCTAGCTCTTCAGATTCAAATGTTTACTACAAACCAGTGTAGTAGTCTTTTATCATTATCACTTTATATGTGGATGATACATTGCTTTTCAACAACAGTACCGATCTGATAAAAGAGGCCAAGACAATGATATTTTCTGAATTCGACATGACCAATCTGGGTGAAGCTCATTACTGCCTTGGTATACAAATCCACCGAGACAGAAAACAGAAGTTGGTTTACATTACACAACAGAGATACATCTACAATATGTTAGTTAGATATAATCTAATTAATTGCAAGTTAGCTCTCAAACCAATGGAACCAGATCTCAAATTGTAAAAGGATCAATGTCGCCCAAACAATTCATGAGAAGCAGTAGATGCATGAGTATCCCTATCATTCTATTATAGGATCTCTTATGTATGCCATGATCTGTACTAGGCCAGACATAGCTTTTGTAGTCAGCTCTCTCAGTGAATTTATGACTAATCCTGGTGTAACACATTGGAAAGCTCTTATTAGAGTCATGAGATATCTTTGAGCTACTATGGACTTTTGCATTTGTTATGGAGCAGTTGGCAATCACAAACTCAATTTACTCAATGGTTACACAAATGCAAATAAAGCAGGAGATATAGATACTCGTAAATCAACTTCTGGATTTACATCCTCAACAATGGTCCAATTTCCTGGAACAGTCACAAGCAATCTTTGATAGCTCTACCTTCCACTTAATCAGAGCATATCGTAGCTTCTCAAACTACAAAGGAAACAATTTGGTTGAGGAATTTACTCTCAAATATCGATTTGAATCAACATGCTCCGACGACATTATTTTGTGATAGTCAAAGTGTCATCGCTTTATCAGCCAACCCTAGATTTCATTCTAGGAGTAACCACATTGAATTGAAGTATCATTTCGTCAAAAGCAAAGTTCTTAATGAAGAGGTCAGATTGCAGTACTGTAGAACGCAAGATATGACAGCAGATATTTTTACCAAAGCATTAAGTTTGGATACACACAAAAGATTCTGTGTAGAACTAAGTTTGAAGGTCAAGGCATTCAAAGATTCAGATTAAGGGAGAGTATTGGATTATTCTCCTTCTTAATAATCGAATAATCGGTTTTTAATCTTCATCCATTGTTTATCCAGTTTTGCTGATTTTTCCGTGTTCTTTTACAGTCTGCAGATTTACAAGTGTTTCTACTCAATCTGCAGAAATACACGGAGTTTGACTACAGTGTGGCATTTTTCATTTTCTCTCACTTCGCATTTTTTGCCTATTAGGAATCTCATGTAAAATCGTAGTGTCGCATTTTAGCAACACTATCACCTATCAGGATTTGCGAGCAAATATGCAAAGTCGCATTTTTCGCATTTTAGCGACATTGTCGCCTGTCAGGATTTGTGAGCAAATATGCAGAGTCGCATTTTTTGCTTTTTTCAAAGTGCCTCAAATGTTAAGGAGATGACTCTGGCAAAGTGTGGGGGCAACCCTAAAAGAGATTTTAAGGCACTGTCGAGTTTTTCACAAAATCTCGACACTGTCGCTTTTTGCGACAGTGTCACCTGTGGCTATTTTAGTTCATTTCTGCAGAAGTGACAGTTTGGTTCATTTGTGCAGACAAACTGTTTACGGCCAATTTCCACCACTTATCAGCAACTAATGACAAGGAACCGGATGGATGCCAGCGGACACCAACCAACTGGCAATCGTAGTTGATAACCTAATTGCTTAGTATATATATATAGCCTATTCATATTCATACAATCAATCAAGTTATGATCAAGCATTTGAATAGTTAGCTCTCTCTTTCTCTCTCAAGCCTGCGAGCTTGAACACTCCTGAGCATTCTAGCTCACTTCTTGGAGTTGTTTTAGAGATTGCTATTGCACTAATGCTTATCAGCATTGCGCTTAATTCAGACTTTCTTTTTGCCGCTCAGAGATAGCATAGAGTACACGGCTTCGATCTGCAACTTATTGTACTCATTTACTTCTGTTTCGATTTTATATTGAATCAATACTATCTTTTATTGCGTTCAGCTTCGTCTCAAAATGTATGCGTTTCTGTAGTTGTTCGCAAAAAATTATTTCTCTGATAATTCAATGCATTATTGTTTGGCTACGTAATCACTGTAGTACTGATGATTTCAATGCTAGTTACTAATAGATCGAACGTGATTTTTATCACTATTGTTTTGTTTGAAATTGATAGGCGTAGTCATGCATTGAGAAAGAAGAAGATAGTTTATTCTGCCATCGACCTATCTTCTGAACACCTCTTTCCAACATTTATTTCACACGTGTGGATCCAAAAATAACAAATATAGACACATAGAATTGCATGCAATCATAAGTACAGTGCACCAATGGATAGTAGAACCCAAGAGAACTATGTATAAGCATGAAAAAAAATGAGATTGAGAAAAGAGAAGATACGTCTCTCCATGAGTTACATACTTTTATAACAGGTCCAAATCCTATTTGGCCACTTGGCTTTTCCACCAAATGCTAGCCCTACTATTTTTGGGTCTAGATTCAAAGTATCCAACATTCAAATTTGAATCTACTCAAACTAGACTTCTAGCTTTCCCACACTCTCAAAAAGTGTTTATTCAAATGAAATTTAGACTAATGAACTTTGAAAAGTCAAACTCTAATTCTAAAACAAAGTTGGCCTCAATTTGTCAAATATGAAAATATGGCAAATATGATCAAGCTAGTTGAATCTTTCACACTTCCTCTTCAACTAGTTTTAGCATAGACTTTAATAACACTCATAAGTGAAGTCCTATGCTTCATGAACAAGTCCTTTCCCAATGCTTTGGTGAAGATATCAGCTACACATTCCCTTGAGGACACATGTTGAAACTCCACCTCCTTTGCAATGACTTGTCCCCTCACAAAATGATATTGCACCTCAATATGCTTGCTCCTAGTATGAAAGATAGGATTGGTTGCCAACCTTTGGGCTGATTGATTTTCACTGAAGATGATTAAGGAGCATTTGAGTCATCTTAAGATTGTCTTAGATATTCTCAGGTGAGAGAAACTTTATGCTAAGGAATCTAAATGTGAGTTCTTTAAGCATGAGTTGTTGTACCTCGATCATAAGATCACATGTAGTGGGTTGGAGATTGACGAGAGTAAGGTCAAGATAGTGCTTGAGTGGCTGATACCAAAGACGGTTAGAGAAGTTAAATCTTTTCTTAGTTTTATAGTTTTCTTTTGAAAGCAAAAGTGACAGCACGTTTAAATAATTTTACTAAAGACAGAGTTAACAAAAAGAAAAAGAGAGGTCAACCTAGTGAGCCTATTGAGTGGAATGATGAATTGAACCAATGCTTTGAGAAACTCAAGCAAATGGTTGCTTCAGCTCCTATTTTACAGATCACGAATCCTGATATAACTTACGTCGTGAGAACTAATGCAAGTGATTCGATGATAGGGGCAGTTCTTCTACAAGATGATAGACCGGTAGCATTTGAAAGCAAGAAACACATGGGGCCTCAGTTGCGTTATACAACTTAGGAGAAAGAGTTATTTGTTGTGATTCATGCACTTAAAGCTTGGAGGCAATATCTATATGGTAGTCAGTTTATAGTGTATACAGATCATCAGCCTCTAAAATACTTTTGTAATCAGATCGATCTAAGGGGTCAGTTAGCCAAAGTTGAATGCTTAAAAATTGTCAGTTAGCCAAAGTTGAATGCTTAAAAATTGGAGGGTTGTTTCGTCCCCTAGAAATCCCTCAGAAACGATGGGAAAGTATCATCTATGGATTTTGTGGTTGGACTTCCAAAGACCCAATGCCAAAATGATTCTATTTGGGTTGTGGTGGACAGGTTGACAAAGTTAGCTACTTTTATACAAGTCAAGTCAACTGTTAAGGCTAAGGATTTAGCCCAGATCTTTGTGGAAAGATTATTTAGGCTTTATGGACTGCCAAGTGATATAGTTAGTGATAGAGATCCTAAATTTACAAGTCACTTTTGGTCAGTTGTGTTCCATAAGCTTGAAACCTCACTTAGTTTTGGTTCTTCTGATGATCCTGAATCAGATGGCCAGGCTGAGAGAACTAATCGGACTATGGGGGATATGTTGTGAACATATGTGTCTCATAGGCAATCTCAGTGGGAAGATTATGTTCCTTTGATTGAGTTTGCTTATAATAGTAGAAAACATTCTACTGCTAGTTATAGTCCATTTATGTTGATGTACAGTTTTCAACCTAGATCTCCGATAAATGTGGAGACAAAGTCTGTTAGGATCCAAAAAGTTGCAGATTTCTTGCATGATATGCGTGAAATGTTGCAAGTGGCTCAGAGTGCTCTAGATAGAGCTATGCACTATGCCAATCTTAAGAGGTCTCCTAGAGATTTTAAAGTTGATGACAGGGTATATCTTAGAATACCTAAGGATTTTAAGTCTATGCGTACAAGGAAGCATTATAGATTGTCTACGAGATATTGTGGACCGTTTTCAGATTATAAAGAAATTGGCTCTTTAGCTTACGAACTAGATCTGCAGAACAAGTCTACAGCTCACCCAGTGTTTCATGTAAGCCGTCTAAAATTAAGTTTACATGAAGGTGATGTAGTTGGTTTAGAGGAAGATCTTACCCATTTGGAGGACTTATCACTTAGTGTTCCTTTGGAACCTTAAAAAGTAACCAAACCCAAAGATAAACAATTGAAAAATCGTTCTATCTCTGAGTGCTTGATCAGGTGGAAGAGACGGCCCGGGACTGAGGATGATGATTCAACAATGAGCATCCAACAATCCATTAATAATCACTTGAACAAGCTCTCCTTCCTTAATGCTCTCATCAATGCAAGCCAATTCATCATTCAATACTTTCATCCTCAAAACAAAAGTACTTGGACTTTCTTCATTCTTTCGCAAACAAGAAAAGATTTGCCTTCTTAGATTCAACACTCTAGAAGTAGACTTGGATTCATAAAGCTTCTTCAATGAATCCCAAGCATCCTTAGATGAAGTATACTTGCCAACCTCCTTGAGAAGCTCATTGGTAACATTCATCTTGTTAATGTGTAGAGCCCTTTTGGCCCTCTTATCATACCTCATTTGATCTTGTTGTGTTGCTGGTCTCTCCTCCAAGCCTACAACAATATCCAAAACATCATTCATCTCAAGAAGTGATTCCATCCTCACTTTCCACAATGAATAGTTACTTGAGTTAAGCCTATCATTGGCTTCCAACATGACTCCACTTGAGGTTGCCATGTAGCAATGAACTGATCTTCTTTTTCAACATGTTTCAATGCACAAAGCACTCCTTTGAACAACAACAAATGTTTTCAAAAGAAATCACAAATATTTGAAACTATCTCACAAATTCTCATCTAGCACTTATACCAAGCAAATCAACACATAGAATCATGGAATCTTGATCAACCTAAGATCTATCCTCAATCTAATAACTTTTGCCACTTTCTAAGATTGAAACGCACTCAAATGAAGTCCAACGACCTTACTATCTAGAGATCCAATCAAAATTAGGGTTTTAACAAAATCACAAAAAATTGACTATTCCAAATCTACAAGCAAATGCTGAAAATTTGATATGCAATCTATTAGCCACCACTTAGGCTGATCCAACGATCCAAAAATTGGCCAAATCCAACCCTTCACACATGGGAACATGCTCTACACATGTGATATTTACATATGTACATATTGATGAGAAAATATCAAGCTAAATTTTGCTAGATCTTCACAACCAAGACCATAGTTGTTCGTACATCATCTACCAGTTTCTACCTTCCTTTATAGCTAACACTAAATAATAACCACATCAACCATATCCTCATACAAGCGAAAACACATCCACCTATAGCAAATTCTACATGTGCTTGCTCATTGTTGTGCCCCTAATGCATAACGCTCTCTCTTTCTCTCTAACGTTGTTAATAGCCTATTGAATGCATGTTGCATGATAGAAAGGTTCAATTATCAAAATGCTTAGTGAATTCAAAGATTCATCATTTTCCCTTACATATCTTTGTAGAATAACATCGACAACTGATCCAATATTTTTATTTGTTGTAACTTGTCTATATTGAATTCATGTCAAATTGTTATGTTGATAATATTTGTCTTGGGACATCATTGATTCAACCTTAAAACCCTTTGGACCAAGCGTTGAATTTTAAAATGTATGCAAGTAAGAGTTACACATGTCACTCAAACGAAACAATTATTTGTTGAACTTGAGTCTTATTTTTTCCATGTATAAATTTAACCATCAATTCTTCCTCTATTGCATCATAGGAGTGTTGCCAAGAGTAAACGCTTGTATTATTGTTTTTACTCTTGATAAGTTGGAGGATTGTTTAAAAAAAAAAATTGGCAATCAAGTTTCTCTCTATTGTAAAATCATTTTTTACATTCTAATGAACAAAACGGATCCACCTCCTTTCTAACAGAAAATTACATGCATCTTCCAAGTGTCACAAACATCACGTAAAATTTACCTTCTTTTACTACTAAAAGAAGTTTTTTAAAAAAAGGTGTTTTCACAACGTGGAAGGTCCGCCCCTCGGCCGTCGAAAGGGCCTTTTGCCTCGAGCTACCACCCTCGGCTGAAGGCCCTTCCGCGGCAGAACGGCCTTGCAGTGCAATCTCACCCCACCTCATAAAATCTTGGCCAAATTTGTAGGGCCTTACTAGCGATACTTTTCCAAGTTATGCCTTAACAGAAAAAAAAAAAAAAAAAAACTCATGGGCTTCTTCTCTTGAAGGGCATTATGCCCATATCTATGCGTTTTGCTAGAAAACAGTGCTTTTATATTTATAGAGGATTAAAAAGTCCATAGAACCTAAGAGCCTTAGTTTGTGAACAAACATGATGTAAATTAATATTTGATTGCATATGTCCAAGGTCTGTGCGTTTTTGGATTCCAAATTTCTCCCTGAGGAAGGGGGTTTTTAATCCCATGATCTTTGAAGTCCTTGGACATCACTTAATCCTATGCTAAATTGCATTTTGGTCCTAGAATCCATTGCTTATATTCTAGAAGCTTATGTTCATGATTTCGCATGACTCCAATCAGCAGCGGGATCTGCGAATACAACCACTTTCAACCAACTCAAATTGCTCAAAACTTCTTTGAAATGGGCAAGTCACAGCTAAGTAAAAACAAATTCAAAATTTCTAGTAATTATTTGATGTTTTTGATAAAATGTCTTTCATGCTTGTATTTTAGTACTTACAGACTCGGCCCCAGTCAAGGCCCTCCAGAATGTAAGTAAGTCCTTTGAGACTGGCATAATTCACATGGATTAGATAAAGGAGAGATCTGTGCATTGATTCAGTGCAGATTCTGTTCGAATTTGATTGAATTTGTGTAAAAGTAAATCAAAAGATCATAACTTTTTTTGCTCGAGAATGGATTCTAAGATTTAGAATGAGCCATTTAGATTCAATATCAAATCCAGATTCCTGAAAATATTAGAGGATGTATGAATTGCATTGAAAGACAGCATCAGAGCATAATTGAATTGCTGCAGTATCTAGCAAGCTTCAATGAACATATCTATACAATTACACAACCGCCTTCAAAGGATCTTCGGGTGGTCTCCAAAGTATTACTCCATAAACCCCACAAACCTGCTCAAGGGAAAAGAGCTCCTCCTACATCTAAGAGGGTGAAATCGGATCAGAAATCATAAATTGATGCCTCATTGGACCTCGGAGCTGTAAATCCAAGAAATTGTGGAGTAGACGGATGCATCATGCTGTCTGATTGCAAAGACAGCTGAAGAGGCTGTACCTGCGGATGTGAAAAGTTCGCAAAGTTTAAGACTGGGTGTGAATATTGAGATTCTATTCTTGTTTGGGGGTGAGGATCCTGTCCTCTGAGAAAGCTAAGCATGGAGTGCTTAGCAAAAGCAGACTGTAATCCAGATAATTGTTGCTGATCTTCATCAAGAGAACCTGAAATGCTCTTTGCAGCATATCCCTGTGATTGGAACTCTGACAAAAGTGATTCTGTCGATTTGAGAGTATAGTCTTGTTGAGCTTCAAGCAAGTTGTTTTTCATCAATAGTTGAGGTACAGAAGTTTGGATTTTAGCAGTTTGAGGTCCAATTACTAGACTACCGTGTTCTATGAGGTCCAAAGCAACCGAATTAGAAGATTTTGAACCCCAGGACTCAGATGACAGAAGAGAGAGAGCACTTCCAGAGTCATGGATTCCTCCTCTAGCCTGAACTGTTAATGTCATCTCTACGGCTGCTTGAGCCACCGTTTGTGATGATAATGCGGGAGTTAAACTTTGATAATGCATTTCAAGGGAATGATGATCAGATTGAACAGCCAAATCACTTATGATAGGTATGGGTCTGTCACTTCGCGATTTTATTAGCAGCCTGTCAGCTTGATGTCCAGATAGAGCTGTGTCTAATAATTGCTTTTGTAGATCTGGAGCATCAAGCCGATTAAAAAATTCAAGTTGATTCTCTGATTTATACTGCCCTGGCCATGATCCAGTACGACTGTCATCCAGGTCAACAAAGACAGAAGATGATCCTGTTCTTTGTTGGAAAAAGAAGGAACCATCTAATTCATGGGCATATTGCATCTCACCTGCATATCGCACAACATCCTTTCAAATGAATTATTAAATGGAAGCAGTCAAGTACTGGTGATAGAAAACATTCTAGTTCTAGGCTATCTTTCTGAGAAGTTAGCACTTCATGATGCAGATGGCAATGTTTGTAGTTCTAGAGCACGGGCATACTGAAATTTGAAAAAATAGCTTTATATAGCTTGAGCACATTCTCCTAACATGATTGAGCCCTGGAGGGTCTGAGCTAGATAGTACCCGGCAAGAATATTGCACCAACTGGAGAAGTCGCTGACAAATCTGTTTGAGGTTTTCTGCGTCGCTCATTATGACCAGCTAACCGCCTTCTACAACTCCTTTTCCCCTCATCAAACTCAAGTAATACGTGAAATCTGTGGATTCCCACGGATTCAGTAACAGTGTAATGCATCGTTGTCACAATCGATGAGTAAAGAAGACCAAAAAAGCAATGAAAGCATTAAAAAGGTAACTGGCAATTGCCTTTGTATGAAGCAAACTTCCTGAGCATGCCTTGCAGGGTCTCCAACAGTAACGGAATAAAAAATCTAAACCCAAAACTTCTAAGCAAGATAAGAATGCACTACATCAACTCAAGAGCTGGTTACACAATCATAATCATATTCAACTTTAACAATCATGAATATCCGTCTAAAGCTAAACTTCTGAAGGAGCAGGACAGCAACAGCTCTAGAAATTTGAGCCGGAAAAAAGTTAAAGATAGTAACTTGCACCAAAAAAATGTGAAATACGATGTAAGGTCACAGTAAAAAACATCTCTATAGATTTGAATGCAACACCCCAAAGGACAGCTATAATCTCACTCACTAAGATACAAATCCAGTTAAGAGGAACTATTAATGTATTTAGACTTCAAATAATTGTTGTAGTATTCATGACAAAATATGCTACCTTACATAAGCAAAGGAGTGGCATCTAGTAGTGATAATAATTGTCTTTCTTGCTGCCCCACCTATAGTTATCTCCATCAGTTACGTTAGCACTAACTGAGGAGCTGCCATGGAGGAGAAGAGCTGCCATGGAGGATAGGGGAAGCTCGTGGACATTGGCAGTTGGAAGACGAGAGGGGCAACCGACTGTGGCAGTTGGGATCTCTCCTAACTCAGACACAGGTTACCTTAAAGGACCTAGTGGGGAGCAAAAAAGTTAAAATGCTCAAGTCCAGGTTATTGCTAACTGAATCCGTTAGTTAACTTGGATGCGTTAACTCTAATTGGGGCAGCACACTTCTCAGTTAGCAAGTTAGCAATTTGCATCATTAAGTGGGGAGCACAAAATGCTCAGTCCAGGTTAGTGCTCATTGAAGCTAACTAAGAAGTTTGATGTCCCATTCACAATTAACCCATCAAAGTTAGCTAACAGATTCAGTTAGGACTATCGTGGACTAGAGCATTTTGGCTCCCCACTAAATGATGCAAACTGCCACAGTCGGTTGCCGCACTCCTCTTCCAACTGCCAATGTCCAAGAGCTTCCCATCTCCTCCATGGCAGCTCTTCTCCTCTGCTTAACTTAGCCACTAATGGGTGTGGAGATGGGGCAGCTCCTCAGTTAGTGGAGAGGTCTCAACGTCTTAACTGCCACAGTCGGTTGCCGCTCTCCTCTTCCAACTGCCAATGTCCAAGAGCTTCCCCGCTCCTCCATGGCAGCTCTTCTCCTCTGCTTAGCTGAGCCACTAATGGGTGTGGAGATGGGGCACCTCCTCAGTTAGTGCTAACGTAACTGATGGAGATAATTGTAGGAAGGGGCAGCCAGAAAGACAGTCAGTTAACTCGCACAAGTTAGCATTAACATAAGGTAACCTGCCCCAGTGGGGCAGGCCCGTAATGGCCGGCAACAAAGACAACTAGCTAACTGGCACAAGTTAGCACTAACATAACTGCCAGTTAGCTAACCCGCAAGTGGGGCTGGCCCCGAAGCCCTTTTCAGCCATCATGTAAAGAAGACTAGGACACAGAATGAACTTATCCTGCTCTAGAGTACTGCTAGCAAGTGCCACAATCTCCTTGTCTTTTTCCCTCACAAATTTGAAGAGGAGTTTTAGTCCTTTTAAGAATGAGAATCTGCTTAATCACAAAACGATGAACTGCTCAAGGGTAATTACTACTTAATCTACGCAGAACACGATCTTGACAAGGGATTTGCTAGCTAGAACGCTAAGAACTGGACTTATGAATTACTGCTCGAAGAAGGATCCACGATTAAGAACAATGAAAGATAATGTTACCTGCTGCATTGTTGGCAGAACCGCTGCTCCTGACCAGAAACAACACCTCTGGGAGCCTTGGAATGCATTTCACAGACCTTATGCCTTCTGTAGTAGACTTTAACAGCTGATAGGTCTGTTTTGCATCCCTGCACTTGACAGCTAGGTACCGGAGATGCTTGGGAAGATGATGGTCGGTGTTTCTTTGATGTGGTGGATGAGCTTCCAGCTTTGCTAACTCCTGCCCCACTAGAGTAGTCAAAGTAGATCCTTTTTCCAAGATTTAGACTAATTTGAGAATTCTCAGCTAAAAATTCCTCGGCATTGTGTTCTTTCTCATCTGTTGCATTTGTTTTGGCACTGGCCCTCACATCGGAGCTCAAAAGACGGGTCTTATGTTGCTCTTGGCCGATGAAATTTGGCTGCCCAGATTTCTCTTTGGCAACTGACTGATAAATTTCATGCTGCTGCAGGTTTTTGCAGTGGTCAGACTCTGCTCCTCCGATGTCAGTGCTCCATCCCCTCTGCTCGCTAAGTCGCTCTGTTTTCTCTTGAGGAAAACGCTGAGCATCACTTTTTGTGCCCTTAGCTTCACCTCTGCATTTTGCAAAGGAGCTGTGGTGTTCTAAAGAAAAATCTAACTTATTTCTACAATGGGTGGCTTCAGTAGGCATTCCAGGAGATTGATCCTGCACATGATCAGACACTGAACAGGGATTGACTGCACTAAGAGCTGCAGCAGACCCTTTTGCTTTGCTTAAGCAACTCTCCCAAACACAAGCAGAGATTTTGGCATCCCATTCCAGTCTCCCAGAAGGAGAAGCACCATCACTGTGATCAGCAGAACTCGCATTTCTCTGATCCCATGGAGGGCCTGTCCAGCAGCAATCCAAGGGCTGATTTGTGGTCCTCTCTTTGCTTCCATTACTCGGAGCCCCTTTGCTCATTGACATGCTATGGCTCGGAATGGGAATACCTCTGAAGTGAGGCCAAAAGCTGGAGAGCTGGTATTGAGAAGCAGCAGAAGTCGTTTTCTGACCAATCTTCATAACAGCCAGCCACCTCAATCCTGCTGCAGCTAGTAAACCTATAGGTAGCATAAATTTTTTTGACTCTATCGATCCGAGTCTCAGCTGCGCTATTTTCGCGCAGCTAGTAAACTATAGCTTGCACAAAAATATGTCCATCGTATTGATCCAAGTCTCAGCTTAACTATTCCCAGCAGCTAGTTAGCTGTAGCTTGTACAGAGTTGAGCTGATAATTTTGATCATGACTCAGCTGAACTATTTTCCAGCAGTTAGTTAACCGTAGCTTGTTCAGAAATGAGCTGATAGTAGTAATCAAATCTCAGCTGAGCTCTTTTCTAGCAGCTAGTAAACTGTAACTTGTACAGAAATAAGCTGATTGTATTGATCCAAGTCTCAGCTGAGCTATCTCCTACAGCTAGTACAAAAATAAGATGATTGTATCAATTCAAGTCTCAGATGAGCTATTTCCAGTAGAAAACTGCAGCTCACCTCCACCTTTGCTGTTGCACAGACAAATCACATGGCTGTGAAAGGAAAGCTCGCAATGCTGCCGCAAGCAACGTAAAGCGCAATTATCCCACAGCCCAATCACGCAAATTAGCAAAGAATGATGGCTAGTGCATGTGAGCTCTAGCATACGCACGAGGCACAGAAAGCAAAGTGGAAAGAGATCGCAACTCTGGTATGTGAGATCGATATGAATAAGTAAGCGTAAGTCAAGACAGCAGGCAGGCGTCAGAGACCGAGGCCAACCAAATTCTAGCAAATGGTCAATTGAACTGTTCCTGAGTCATTACAATTTACAAAGCATTTGAAGTTTTGTAAGGGGGAAGGCCCACGGGCGGGGGGGGGCCTTCCGCCTTTGGAGGCTCCCTCCGGGTGCTTGGAGGTTTTTTTTTTTTAACTTTTTTTTTTTAAAATAACGCTTCCGAAAATAACAATTTTGAATTGTGCGACTCATTATATAGAGTAAATGAATCTAACACAATGATTGTAAGGTGTTTTTTGATATTTTTAAAAATAGCAAAATACCTTACAAATTTATAAAGTATTTATTGCTCATAATTTTCAAAAGTAAAATATTATGCCATTTAAGGCAACTCTTAAATCAAATGCAAAAAAACCTACAAGTTTATACGAACTCCTAAGACTTGGAATTGGAAAGTTCATAGGTGCCTTTGTGTTTAAGTATTACGTTAAGGTGCCGCACACATGACATTTTGCTTGGTAAGTATTTTTTAAAAACTTTAGGCGAGGCCCGAAGCCTAAATTTTTTTGAAAATCCTTATCGGGCAAAATGTTTACCCAGCACCTTCTCTTGCGTAATAAGTACCTTTGACATTTTTCACATGTATTTTATGAAGCGTCATGAGCACTTTGACTCTGATTGACCACCAGTCTAGAAGTGCCATGTGGTAGCCGTACACTTGACGCCTAAATATGGGTGGAATAGGTCACACACAAGGGCTTGGTGAGTTGTGCTGGTTTTTGTCGAGCAAATTGCCTTGCAGGTTGACGAGGATGACTCCACCATTAGGTCGGATCTTTACTACCTTGTACGAAACTTAAGCTTGTCTTTATGTGCCTTGGCATTGTATAACAGGGCCAATTCTCTCTTAACAACGTCCTTGGTCTTGATATCCCGAAAATGCCAGGTCTTCCGTCACTGTTTCTCTATAGTTAGGGCATGAAGCACTAAGAAGCGAATTTCATGACATTGAAGAAGGTTGTCTAATCTCCTCTTGGTGGATTCCTCTGTACTAAGTCGTTCAACGATGGTGACTCTCAAACTTGAAACAACAAACTCAGTAGGCATTACAACTTCCTATCCATACACCATATGAAATGGAGTTTGTCGAGTACTTACTTTGAATGTGGTTTTGAAAGCCCATAAGGCTGCATGAAGCTTGTGTGCCCAATCCAATCGCAAAGCTTCAACCATCTTCATGATAATTCCGCAGAGGATCTTGTTTGACGATTCTACTTGTCCATTGCAATGCGGGTAATAGGGTGTACACTTCCTATGGACAACTGGATAAGAGGATAACAGGTGAGTGATAGTCTCGTCTAGGACTTGCTTAAGAGCAGGTGTTGGAGCAGTAAGTTTCCCTTAAAAAAGAAGACACCTCCATCTTTGTGATTATCCCATAAGCAAATGTTAGCCTTGAGGCTGCCCACATATAGAAGTTTTAGTCACTCACTTGTATCCTTTGGTACCATTCTTAGTAGGAAAACAAATTACTATAGCAAAGCCAAAGACTTTCCATTGGAAGATTCTCCAACATGACCTATTTGTGAGGGCCAAATTGAATTCAATCTTTGATATGGATGAGAATTGTCCATGGTGCTCTCATTATGATGAAACATTGTCTAATATGCTCATTCTCTACCACTTGGGCATCTAGTCATACACATACAAACTTCATGGTAATTTACATTTGATCTAGGCCAATAATATTTGGAAACATACATCATAGGAGAAAACCCCTACTAGGTCCACTCAAGAGAGCAAAAATCAGGATAGCACACATTAAGAGTGGTTATTTTCCTTTCATATTTGGCAAAAATAGGAATGTAGTTCAAACTCAAGATGGTCCTTTCTTTAGGTTTTAATCATTCTACAAAGTCATATGCATGCTATAGTCTTAACTTACACTACTAGTAGCCTAAGCTTTAACATAAAGAACAATTCCTTTTTATCTAGCAATATCGACTGTCAACCATCAAAGCTAAATAAGCTAGCAATGTTTTTGATTTTACGTCTATAATATTTGAGGGTATTTGAGTTTCTATAAACTTTTTTTTTTTATAGCTTTACCAAACTTTTAGAGAAGACTGAGACTTAAATCTCATGGACTAAAAACTATACTTTTGCAAATATATCTAGTCAAGACATATCTCTTACTAGGAAAAATTATGAGAGAGATATATAATATGTGACATTCTCTTAAGATATTGGTAGGGAATTAGCCATTAGATTGTCATAGCTAGAAGTGACATTGTTGGGATAGAGAATAGGACTACCTATGCAAGGTCTAGTCCAGTATCATGTTTATATTGTATACTTGCTCATCAACCAATGACATCAAGTTCCTTGCTATGAATTCAAAAGTAAAGACATAATATTTTGCCTTTATAAAAGATTATGCACACACTCGTATATGTCAACATATCTCGTCTTTTAGCCAAGCTTCTAGATAAAATGGATTGGTTATTGAAAATTAGTAGTAACCCCTATGATTATCTCTTTAATGTTCTATTAGAAGCTCAAAGATTCATTCCTTTATTATTTGGCAGGTAATTGTTGATGTTCTTTCCTTTTTGTATCTTTGTAATAAGTCTCTACTACTACAATTTAGTTTCCGCCAAGAAAATGATTTTGCCATCATACAATTATCATTATCTTGCATGCTAAAACAAAAAGTACACTAACACAGCTTCATTGTGCTTTGTTGAAAATTTTGGACACATATAACCTGCCACATATTCTTGTATAATCTAAATAAATGATATGTTCTAAGTTGGAAGTGGGCCTCTCCATTTGATTGACATGGAGATGTACCCAGGGACCTTTTAAAATGTTGTTAGATTCATTTATGCATTAATGTTGGTGTGCATTAAGACACACATACAAACAAAAGATAAGCTACATACTTCCATTTGTACCAACTCATAATCTTTGTCCTAAAGGAGATAGTATTTCCTTGTCTTTATACTTGGACTTCCATCATGTCAAAGTTTCAAAAAGAACAAAGTTAAGTTTTGACATAGACTATTTAATGGCCAATTGCAATGAATGTGCGAAGATAACCTGATAATAAAGAATGAAAATAACAAAAGTCAAACATACCCAATACATTATATGTCTTCCTATAATACCTAAGCTTGGCTAGTTTCATAGATTTAACAAGCTCAAGCTTTCCACATCTAAATTTAATAAGCAGAGTTGCTTCACTATTTCCATATTATAAAGTACAAACTAGCTGAAATAAATTTGTTGTTTTATCCATTTTTTGTTGCAGAGATTCCTTTAAAAGAAATGGTATTCTAAAGGTTGAAATGACTTGAAATGAGTTTTCATTATTTGGTATAGTGCATCATCCATACAACATGCAATTAAAACCCTGGTTGATAAAGTGAAAACATGTTAATTATTTGATGCTTCTAACATAATGACTCGTCACCTTTTTGTGTGATAAGATGTTCTGGAGTGGTAAAATTATAATCTCTTTTTATAATAGTAGTGAGTGGATGGCCACATGCTAATTTTGAGCAATATCAACTTTTAAATATAACCTAACAATGTCATGTAGCATACATGCTTTCAAAAGAATGGGGAATCATCATGGCATCATGACATCATTTTGAGTTACTAATAGTAACCTTCTTGTTGTTTGGTAGTGTGTTTAGGAATATCAATTTGAGAAAAGTGGCCATAAACAATAACATGCTTTAGCAAATGAGCTTATCTTGAAGTGCATGGTTTGAAGTATGCTACAAAAACTACAAGACACGAACTTCATACTTTATAGTCTCTTGACCTTTCAAGATACATGATCACATCAAAGTTTTTTTCACATGCAAATATATGCTACAGATGATCTAAAAATGATTATATACATTCTAGAGCATAAAATAATATCGAAATGAAATATCCAAAATGGACTTAAATATCATTTCTTCTAGCCATAACCACCTATGATTATTGAAATGGAGGTAAGTACATCATTAAAAGAATCTCCATCAAGATGATCCATTACCATGAATTCAAAATTTGGCAAATGCCTTTTGCTCAAAATACTTTGGGACATCATTATGAAATTAGACGTAATTTGCTAGTCTAGTTTAATAATCGTTCTAATTGGTCAAACTAGAACCTTTGACTTAGCTTCTCAAGGCCACCTAAGTGGAAACCATGACAAATAAATTAGAAGAGGCATGAAATTTTTTGTCATGGAAATGAGTATCGACCATTACATAGTTTTCCATGTAGGTATAAAACATTAAAATTTATTGTCTTTAGAAAGTTTTTGTGCCTTTGCCATGTAAGCAAATTGATTATTGACTAGATGACCAAATTTCAAGTTAATGAGAAATTACTTTGCTAAATTGGACACTAATGGAATCTTTGATCTTACCTATATCAAAAATGTTATTGTTTTAATTATCTTCAAAAAAGATTTCTCACTTGAAAAATATTGTAGTAAACAAAATTGAGATAATGAATATAAAGTGTTTTGTAGGCCATTAGACATCCTACAACTAAAGGATAACTTTGACATAGTATTGACAAAGGATTTTTTACAAAATCATATAACATGCCCCCACCACAAATTTGGTTCAACTCCCTTGGCAGCATTTATAGCATCCATTAAAAATCTTGTTAAACAAAATGCTTTAGAGCTTCCCTCCATAAAGTTTTTGCTCTTGTCGTTTTTTTTCTCTCTTGCTATTCTTTATCTTGCTAGTCTAAATAGTCCTCTATTGTTGAGGTGATACAAGACGAAGGTTAACAGTAAGTAGAGCAAAGAGAGTGGAAGATGATAGGTATATATTGAATATATAAAAAGACGTACAAGAATTTCTCTTTGCATTTTCAAAGAGAAAGACTAATAGCTAAATGTAAAATGGGGATATCAAAACTTGGTGTAAGAATCACCACTTGAGTGAAGATATGACTAGATCTTGTTGCATGCAACTAAAAAGGACATCTGTGAAGCAAAACTACCCAATTAACAAGAATGCAAGAGAGGAGGGGATCCTGGCTTCATACTTGTTGGGATTCGGTGCTATTCCCATCGCGATAGTGAGAAGCGAGCGGGGAATTCTCGGTGCATGCAACTACGCCTATCAAATCAAATCGACTCCAACAAATCGACGCCTGTCCTACTTTATCACAGTTTTGAAGTTGCTGGATCTATATAGTTGATTCCATAGCCATTCACGATTTATATGAGTTGTTTAACACTAGAGTCATTTCAAAATGCACACAAAAGTGTGAATTTCAAGCACTTATTCAAAAAATCATATCTCATAGACTATGATGAATCACATCAAATCCTTTCACATGTGTGTTCTTCATATATACATTTACCGATTAAAAATTTTGAGACCTTCATTTTGAGCAACTTCGATATTTTCATATATGAGACTACAATGTTGTAAATTTTAATTCAATTTTTAGCCTGTCTACTTTTAAAAATTCTATATGATTTTAGAAACATGGCTATCAAAAAAAAATTGAATTTGGAGATCTATAGAAATAGATACGTACATTCAAAGTTACCATTTGAAGTGTTGATAAAAATCACCACAATTGGAAATATCATATATGAGTGTATAATACCATGATTTTAACAATATTTTTTTGGTTTGTCTACTTTAAGAAGTATTATATGACCATAGAAACATCTCTTTCAATTTCTTTCAATTTGGAGTTATGTAGAGATAGATATGTGCATCTAAAGTTAACCATGTCAAGTGCTGAAAAGTATTGAAATTATTGAAAGGTGCTAGAAAGGTTCAGCTCTTTTAGTTGTCAGAAATGGTGAACTCGTGCAACTTTGTCGTAGCACAAACAAGACACGAAGGTCAAACAATTCGTGACAGTCAACATGACTTTGACTCGAAGCACGAACGAGAATGATTCGCGATAGTCAATGTGTCTTTGACTTGAAGCACGAACAATTCGCGAATCAATCGCGAATCGCAAACACACCTCCAGGACCGCAAAGCCGAAAAAGGGACGCGAAACGAAAATTGCGAAAAGAAACGAAAAGAACGAAAGCAAACGAGAGATTAAGAATCAGACGAAGAAAAGTCTTTCGCGCTGCCAGCTGGCAGCTCAACGGGCTTCACGCCCAGCTGAAATGAGTAGCAACGATGGAGACTAACTAACTAGTTGATTAGCGTTAAGTAGTCATGTGATTTGATGTTTAACTATCTTGTAAACTCCACATAGTGGAGGTATAAACGATCCTCTGGATCATAATAGAATATGTGAATACAGAGAGAGACATAGCGAATAGAGTAAGAAAGAAAAGACACCATAGTTGTGCATGAAAGTCTGCCAACGAGCATAACACAATGACAGAGTAGAATGTCATTCCGCCAACGAGCGAGACACTGACAAATTCACTCTAGACTAAAACTGATAATTCATTCACTCTATTTTCGTGCATCTCGTCTTGAGTTGTGTGTCATGATAGCTAGAATAGAATATGTTCAGTAATGCGTAGTCGAGTGTCTGGGATCTTGTAAGGGCTTCCACACAAAAGAAAATTAAAAGACAAAAAATTGTTCGCGATAAAGAAGACGAAGTTTTTATAGCCGAATGACCACGATCTACTAGTTGAAGAAAAAATCCGAAGTGTTTGATTCTTTCAAGAAGTTTGTGGCATTCGCAGAGTGACACACCTCAAAAAAAAATACAGATCCTTAGATCTGACAATGGAGGTGAATACAATAGCACAGAATTCTAAAGATTCTGTGAAGAACAGGGGATTGAACACCAGTTCACTCGTGCATACACACCAGAATACAACGGTGTAGCAGAAAGAAAAAACAGAACGCTAGTCGAAGGAGCCAGATGCATGATGGCATAGGCTCAATTGCCAGGCCAATTTTGGGCCGAAGCAATAGCTGCAGCAGTACACCTGTAGAACAGATCAACAACGACAGCGCTGGAGAACAAAACATTGTACGAGATGTGGATAGACAGAAAGCCTGATCTGTCATACGCACGAGTGTTTGGATGTGCATCATACAAGCACATTCTAAAGGAAAAGAAAAACAAGCTCGACGACAAATCCGAGCAAACAATCATGGTCGGCTACTCGAACAGAAAACATGTGTACAGACTCTACGATCCAACCACGAAGAAGGTTGTTTCGAACAGAGATGTGAAGTTCGACGAGTCCACATTCCCTGGACTGAAAGACGAAAGAGGCCATGAGATCTTCACATTGCTGCCTATTCAAGAGGGAGATTGAGGACAGTCATCAAATCAGAATGTAGGACCCCAGACTCCAGAATAGCAGGAAACAGAGGATCGACCCCACAAACAAGAAATGTTTGAGCAGCGACGAAACGAACCTTGAAGGTCAACAAGACAAAGAAGACCTCCAAACCGCTATTCTGAGAATCTTCAATGGAGTGAAGACACGCAGTTCAAGTACTGCAGCTTCACAGAAGAGCCAGTTACATACCAAGAAGCTATCCAGAGTCCAGAGGGAGAATTCTAGAACAGGCAATGTCAGAAGAGATCGAGTCGATGACGCGAAACGAGGCATGGACATTAGAGCCACTGCCAGAAAACAGAAAAGTAGTCGACTGCAAATGGGTGTACAAGAAGAAGCTGAAATCAGATGGCACCATTTTCCTGCTACAAAGCAAGGCTTGTCGCAAAGGGCTACACGTAGAGATATGGTGTCGACTATTTCGACACATATACGCCCATGGTTAAGATGACAAGCATAAGGCTGCTCCTTGCATACGTCACATAGTACAATTTGGAAATTCACCAGATTGACATGAAAACAGCCTTTCTCCACGGAGATCTAGAGGAGGAAATTTTCATGAAGCAACCTGAAGGCTATGAAGATCCCGACAACAAACAATATGTCTGTCGACTGTAGAGATGCATCTACGGTCTAAAACAGGCATCACGAGCCTGGTACAAAAAGCTTGATGGCCTTCTGAAGTCCCTTGGCTTCAATCCTACTCAACCAGACTGTAATGTCTACATCAAAAGAGTAGGAAAGGAATATGTGATACTGACCATCTTCGTGGATGATTCGCTGATGATATGAAATTCCTTGATGTTGATTAGAGACAGAAAGAGTCAGATCTCTGAAAACTACGAAATCACAGATCTTGGAGAAGCAACAAAATGCCTAGGGCTGGAAAACAGAAGAGATCGAATAAATGGCGAAATGCACTTAGTCAATCAGAATACGCGAGAAAAGTGCTAAAGCAGTACCACATATGGACTGTGAAGTGAAAGCCACACCAATAATAGCTGGAGCCAAGCTCACGAAACAGGATTCCCCAAAAATAGAAGAGGAAGAACAGAAGATGGTAGGTATACCCTACCAAACCTTAATCGGTAGTCTGATGTACTTAACAATTTGTACCAGACCCGATCTGGTCTTCTCTATTTACGCATTGAGCCAATTCTATTCCATCCTGGTCTAGCACATTGAAAAATGCCCAAACGAATCCTACAGTATCTGAAGGGTACCCAGAATGTTGGATTAACCTACAAAGCTAGAAACGCAGAGAAAGGATTCGAGCTGCATCATTACAGTGATACGAACTGGGCGAGTTGCAAAGATGACAGCAAGTCCATTATTGGAGGATGTACGATAGCGTGTGGAGCTGCAATCAGCTGGATATGCAAAAAGCAAACCATGGTAGCTCAATCCTCTTGCGAAGCTGAGTATGTCACAGCCTCAAAAGTGACAAATGAGGTAGTGTGGCTGCAAATGATGTTGGAGGCAATCGGGATACCACAAGATAGGCCAAGCACGATGATGATGGACTCTCAGAGTGCCATCTATTTGTCCCAGAATTTGACTTATCTCATTTTTTATTACCAAAAGAACCAAACTCACCTTAATCCAAGTTGTCTTTCTTGAACCTCTTTACCTTTGTGCTTGCCTTTTAATTTACTGTGAACAATGCCTCTAGTTTTCTTCCATGAGTAGAAGTTCTTCCACCTTTTGCTTGTAACATTTTGCTTGTAATCTATGCTCTTCAGCCACTAAGACCTCTTGCAAGCCTTAAGACTAGAGGTATTTTTAGCACACTTTTGTGTGCGTGTGCACAAAACTGCGCATAATGATGGCAATTTACCCCCAACTTCAATTTTCAGCACTTTTCACACATAGGTAACTTTACGTGCATGTACATATCTATATATATATATATATATATATATATATATATATATATATATATATAGAGAGAGAGAGAGAGAGAGAGAGATATGTGTGTGTGTGTGTGTGTGTGTGTGTGTAAGTCCAAATTTTATTTTTTTTAATAGACATGTTTTTATGGTCATAGCAGATTTTTGAAAGTAAATAGCCAAAAAAGAGTTGCAACACATGAGACATGTTTTATGGTCGTATAATACTTTTTAAAGTAGACAAACCAAAAAAAAATTATTAAAATCATGGTGTTACACACTCAAATATGATACTTTCAGTTTTGGTGACTTTTATCAACACTTAAATGTATAACTTTGGATGCACGTATCTATCTCTATAGGCCTCAAAATTCGAAAAAAAAAAATTATACATGTTTTTATAATCATATAGGATTTTTAAGAGCAGATATGCAAAAAATTGAATGTAAAAATTCACAATAATGTAGTCCCATATATGAAAATATTAAAATTTCATCCCACATGACATCATATCTTACATGGAAGTTGCTCAAAATGAGAGTCTCAACATTTTTAATCAATAAATGTATATATGAAAAACACACATGTGAAAGGATTTGATGTGATTCATCATAGTTTATGAAATATGATTTTTTGAATAAGTGCACACTTTTGTGTACATTTTTTGATGACTCTAGTGTCAAATACTTGGTAATGTCTTCTAAAAGGCAAAGCTTTGTACAAGGTTAGCATGATCTTCCAACACCATTAACATACTCATCCCTAATGCTTTCTATGCATGATTTGACTTTTAAGGTAAAGTCTGTGAGCACTCTTTTTCAACTTTGAAGGATTTTCCTTCTTAGGATCAATACCCTATATGTGGATTTAGATTCATAGACCTGCAATGCATTTCATGCCTCACTTAAAGAAGTGAACTTATCAACTTTCCTAAAAAAATCATTGTTTGGTAACATTTATTTTGATGATGTGGAGAGCTCTCTTAGCCCTTTTATCATACCTTACTTGCTATTAAAGTAGCAAAACTTTGTGTTTCATGCCTACAACAATGTGCATTAATTCATTCAACTCAAGCAATTTCCAAGTTGCATAATTTGTAAAGTTGAGCTTATCATTGCCTCCAATATGATTTCACTATTAGTAGTCATCATGCAAATAATTACTACTCTTTGAATCTATTCTGTTACACTGAGCACACACACCCAATGTTACAATTCTTTAAGATCTTCGACTGCCTTGAAAGCTATCGCACACCCCATAACAATGACGACACACTGTATCCGCTCATCCGTAGGGTCACAACCGACCGACCCCCATGCACTAGAGCTATCGACATAGTCATGCCTAGTCGAGCCTCCTGCGATAACTGACGTCCCATACCACAAGCCATCACCCTCGGCTCTCTCTAGCATACATCTCCTGGCCTGGAGATACATCATGGCTAATGCACGTGCTCTCAACAAGTGAAGGAATAGTGAAAAAAAAGATTTAAAACCTTGCAATACTATCTCTCACGTCCTCGAGGAGATGTGGTCTTGCTTCATCTAGCTTATTTTTCATCTTGTATGTCCTCAAACTCTTAAGTTCAAGTAGAAGAAAGTAAAGCCCCACCAATCCATCACTCGTTGGACAGTTCATTCAATTTAATGCAACAATGTTTGTCTCAATAAGGAGTTTAGGAGATCAACCATGCACAAGTGCAAATGGTCTCCAACAAAAGCCAACAAAGCAAATCAGCGCATCTAAAGAAGTAACTTTGTCCTAAAGTTCTCTTGAAGACATGTGCTTTAATGCATAGTTGCCATCAAACATTTGCAAGCTTCAAGCCTCGAATTGAAAATTGTGTTTGCATCTTTGACAAAATCAAGAAGTTTGTGAAAATTCTCATTGGCCTTTATTGAAAAGTTTCAGAGAGCTCTAGGATAGTTTCAGGAGAAAACTGCTTGAAAATATGCCCCAAACTTGAAGCCTGATACATCAAATTACACAACATTGGAATTTCAGTAGTAGTCTAGACAAGTATGGTTATTCACATAAATTTTCTTATCATTAAAGTTGAGGTTAGTGACAAAGTCTCAAATGTATTTGGCAAGTTTGCAATCCAATGCAAATTTGTTTGCTGATAACTATACTTTCATACAAGATGAAAATAAGGCAAAAAGGCATGCACGCCAACCCTCTCATAGCCACCCATCGCCACCTTAATTTCCAAAATGCACACAATCCATGCATATCATAGTTGCCTGCTCCAAAATGAAACATATTGTGTACTAAGTAAGTTTTTTCAAAATTCAGTGGCATAATGTTCAAACGATTTCTGGTGTTCTTCTCATGTTTGAGCCAAAACTCTAGCCCAGCAAACTTAAACCTTAGAAGAGCAGGAAAATTGTTGTAAAGAGTGGTCAAAAGAGTGCATAGATTTGTATTAGCAGATAAATTTGGAACATACGAAGGAATGCTTCACAAGATGTTGCAGATCCACATGATTCAAAGCATTACAAAATATGTGTGCTACTTGAAACTAGTAAAGAGATCGATATTGTTGCAAACACGAACTCTCCTGTTAAGCAAAACCCATAGTGGGATTGGAAAATGAGCAAGAACTTTTAGTCTAATTTTCAAATTAACAAGTAGGCTCTTTTATGATGTTGATTATAGAAAGCTGCTCATACAACTAGTTTTTCCAATAGAGGGAAGAATTTTGTCTTTATCAACAGCTGGTATAGGTAAAACCACTCAATTCTTAGTGAAATCATTCCACTTGGCATTACTGTCCAAATACCCTGGAAGTAAACAGCACCTTAAAGTCAGTCTCAGAGACAACCAATCCAAATTTCTCCTGTAGCTGCGTAAGCAATTCATTTCTTAATGGTTCGCCATGCCCTGGCATCCTTAGGTAGACATCCAAATTATGTGTTGTACCATCTGCAAAGCCAACATGCTAGCAAAGTTACAACGGAACTGTCTTTGAATTGTTGTTTACTGATGTGTCTTTTTCAAAACACAAACTTTATCAGTATCAGACAAGCATTCACATTTCCCCTAGAGCTGCCACAGTTTAGATAGCTAAAAGACATCTCTCAGAAGTATGGCTTAACCTTGATCTCATTCAAGAACATGTGAAATCATATAAATGTGATGTGTCTTTATGCTATAATTTCACTGCATTGCGATTTGAGAAAAACTGAACTGCAATTCCTGGTTCAAACTGAATTCCAACTCATCCAAATGAACCACAACGAAATCCAGAGGGGTCTGAAACTTTTTTATGAAACAAATTCTCAACTTTTGACCCTAAACCCTTATCCCCAGCCATGATCACTAACGTTTTGTTTATGTCAAATGTATGGAATGCAGAGAAGTTTGCTATTTTCTAGTTCTCTAAAGTTGAATGCAAAAACAAATTAAATTTTTGTGGATAGGCTGATTCTTTCCATTTTGACTTCCAAGCTGGCCAAACTGCTAATTCAGTCAGTTCAGGATCAGCTGATTCTGAACCACCAGGAAACACCAGGCCAATGATCTCAAATAAATGTATGATTAAAGACTAGATATTATCGACAGTGACATCTACATGGACCATGGATGCATGCTTCTTGATCTTTTAGATCCACCAATAATCATTTGGTGTTTATTAAGATACTTATGACATTTTCTGGTTATTTCACAGTTCTTAGACCTCTACAAATAGGGAGTAAGTCCTAAGCCTTGAGGCTTCACTACCAATGGTTGATATACTGCAGAGTAGCTCTTAGATTAAATAGAACTTGATTATATTAAGCTTACAACAGATCAATTGAAGATCATTGGTCCACCAATGGCTATCATTGTAATACTGCACTCGATCTATATGTTTATCGCTGTCTCCATCTATGTGTGATGTAACAGTATTTTGCTAATAACTTACTACTAGAGCATATTTTTAGCACAAAGAGAATGGGAGCTATCATTTCCAGGCATCAAATTCTCACCTACAATAGGCACCAGTGCTATATTGCTCCAGACTGTCTTTTCTTATTTTACTTCCAGTTCTCAGATTTTGGGTCTGACTAAATCTATGGCTTCCATTCATGAAATCGAAGACTATATCACGTTTTGAGCAGATCAGTTACCAGAAAATCCGTTCCCATGGTTCTGGTTGTTGGATCGCTCTGAAAAGAGCCTTTGAACTTAGAATGTCATATACCTATATAGAGTAGATTTGTGCACGACCAATGATGATATGGATGGAGTACATATAAGTTGGCCAGTAAAGGATTTTGCAACAAGACTTGCTCCTAGAAGTAAGAAAAAAAATTAGACCTCTGCATCACCAGAAGCATGAGAAATGAATAAATATCCTTAAAAAATGTACCAAAAGCGATAAAAATTTATCCAAGTTTCACACACACATAGTCAAGTAGATATATGAGGCAATGTGCAACCGACATGATCCAAGATGGCTCCCAAATCTATCGCAGGATTGCTTGCAAAAAGAATCAGAAAAAGAGCTAAAAAATCAAAACCTCCTCAATTAAACTTGTCCAAATCGACTGAGTATGCCACAGTAAAGGATAACAAGTATGATACTGATAGTATGATGTGAAGTCTGGCATGGTACCAAACATAACCAAAAACCAAATTCAATCTTCACCTCTATGGAGTCCACCCACAAAGTATCAGACCATCAACTCCATGCATAAGCTTACCAAACGTAGTACAAAGCCACCTTGCTGAGTTGCTGTCAATTCTTTCAAGGTGCTGTTGATGTTTCTGTTGTGGATCCCAGATAGCAATAAACAAGTAATCCAAAATAGCCCTAAATGGGTCAAGATGTCATCAAAACTATCCAACTTTATCAAGATAGCTATGAAAAATGAAGCCCGCTATTAGCTACAATGACTCCAAATCTGAGCCAAAAAGCTGCAAGATTCATGGTTATCTATAGAAAAAGGGTACTCCAATTAAAGCATCAAAGGCATGGTTTTTTTTTTGTACTTATGTGCACTGAGTAGAAGCTTCTAAGATGTCAAGATGCGGTAAACCAAAGCCCCAACAAGATGGCAATGACAAGTTATGAACAACAAAGACAAAAGTACACCAAAGTCACTTCCCTTAATGTCACTTATTAAGGTAACTCTATAAAAACCTTATGGCTGAGAGAAGTAATCAGTTGGGTTAAACCAAAGTGAAAAATACAGTCTTTCAAGTGCTAACACCACTCTTCAATTTTCAAACGCTGAATGATAAAAATTGGTGCAGATAAGGATGGTCAAAGATGGGAGAGGAGCTAAATATAAAGCTTATTCCAGCGATTCTGGATCCAGAAACGCGTTTCTAGAAACGTTTTTCTCTAGAAACGCGTTTCTGGGCAACTATTTTAAAAAATACTCAATTTGAATCACTTGAATCTTGTTCGAATCAAATGGAGTCTCAATTCTAATTTTTTGGTAGATGTTTAGAAGGTAAGTGCTTAAAGTATGATACCCGATACAAGGTATTCAGATGTGTTTTAGTCTAAAACACATCTAAATAGTTGCATCACGATTCAGAATCGCGATTCGGGATTTTCCCAGAATCGTGCAGAATCGTTTTTTTTTTTTTGAAATGTTTTTAGGCAATATGGGTATCAAATGAAAGCTTTGATTGAGAGCATTATGCCTATGTAGTTTGTCGACTGTTTTGGGTGCAGGATGGTCCAGTTTAGGTGCATTAATCCTATTATAATTGACAACGGAAATTAGTGTAGACAAGGAACAATGAACATGAATTTGAAATTCTGATTATAATAAGCAAGTACATATGATGGTGCTATCCAACCATGCACCCTGGAGAAGGGCTTCAATAGCGATCTAAAATAGACTTTGGATGACTGATTTACACAAAGAGAGAGGGAACAGCCAAAGGACCAAGGGGATGCGAAACACCAAAAAGTGTGTTTTCACTTAGGGAGTTGGAAGGCCCCCCAAACCCCCCACTGGGGGGCTACCGCCCCGACCCCCCTAGGACTTCCTGCTATATAGACATTGTAGATAAAAATACTACCGCTCCCCCCCCCAAGATAAAAATGGGGTCCAAATGCGCGCTGAGAAGGCCCCAATATTTATGCCCCCAACTGTATGCACATTGCACTCACATCTCCAGTGAAATGATTGCAAAAGTGATCATCATCCATACAGAACCGTAGGATTAACATTTACTGAAAACCAGAGCAAATAACAACCAGATAGCTACTGAAAATAAGATCTGTTTATGCCCCATCTACTGCAGTTCTGAGAGGCAAAACGCTGGTTTGACCATTGATCCCCTAAAAACAATTTCAGCCATAAGCTATTTTTCCAAAAAAAAAAAAAAAAAAAAAATTGCGATTCTGGGTTCAGAATCGCGATTGGCGAATCGCAGACCCAGCGAATCGCGATTCGCTGCAACTATGGCGTTTAGATGCCATTTTATGGCTTTTTTCCTTCTAGGAACTTGATCGGAACTTTACGTATCGCTTTCAAAACTTGATCGGAACTCTACGTTCTGCCAGAATGCAATGCATCTATATGGACTGCAAAAGAAGAAGGAAAAGCTGACCGCCAAGAAATCTAAAAAGAAGTCCTGATTTAGAGAGGAAGGAAACTCTGTGATATTGACTCAAGCAAAGAAGGCATGCAATCACTACTTGACAAACACATTATTCCCCATATCTTGTCGATGAGTTCATCACAACTTATATGTGGCCTTCCAGGCAGGACAGCACTTCCTTTGAGCAACTTGAGAAGTCAAATTCATATCGTCGAAAACAAGGAGCAGCAAAGAAGATTACCAGGGACAGAACTGCTGATAACTCAACTGCTTGGGAGGACTCTGAATTTTATGAGCACCCATGTGAATCATACAGTCCTTTTAGATGTCCTATCTGCGCCCTATCTTATGTCATATGCTTAATGGTGCCTGAAGCATAGTAACCAAGAAATTCAAATGCATAATTTCTTCCATTTGATACTCCTAGTGAGCAGTGCTATCATGACCATTCTTTTCAATATGAGTGAAACAAACTGTAAGGCAAATATACTATTTTGCAATGACAGTGCAAACGTTTCTAGAAAATACCTTCTGCTTCGATACAGTCATAACCAGGAGGAATGGCCAACCATCTTCCTTTCCTGTCCTTCATGTGTCGCCTATCCGAAGCAAAACTTTTCAAGAAAACAGGAGCTGAGATTATCCTGAAAAGCCTGCATTATTGTTTATGTTTTACTTCAGAAAATTTCTATACAAAGCATTCAAATGATACTTCAACCAGTTCCAGTAAAAGTTCCAAGATTTTTCATTCCCAAGTATAAATAGCAAAACATGGTACACATTAGGCAATCCTTGTTAATATTTAGCTAGGTCAGCAAAAAAGTTCATATATCTGCTAAGTAATAGTAAATAGTCAAAGTAAGTTAAATTATATAATATATTTCATTTCATGACACCCTCAAAGTTTGGGTCCAGTTTCAGGTTGTAATGACCCAATATAAAATATTTTGTGCACAATTTCCAGATCATCTCTACTGTGAAGAGCAGTCCAATATCCAGTAGGTCAGGATCGCATAAATTTAGCAAAGATCATGATGTATCAAGTTTGATAGTTACACTCATAGTTCTGTAGTGTACGGAATGTATTTTGTGCGTATTTTGAAATTTTAAAAAGAGTAGGGTTGATACCATTTTTTTAGGATAAAACCCCATATTGTTTACACTAGTTTGGGAACTTTGGGGCTCAAAAAAAAACAAAAGAAACATTTGTAGTACTACATGTTTGTGACATGATGTGGACAAGGGATTTGTAACCCTTTATAGCAGTTTGTTGGTTTGCACCTCAAACATCAGCTTTTGCAGACTATGGTGGTGATCCATTCCAGGCTCTCTCAGATGATATAGTCAGCTATGCACAGCAGGGACTTAATCTACTAGCAGGAGATTTTAATGCTTGCACCAGCACCCAGCAGACAGAGTTTTATGCAAATAGTGATTTCCTACAAGCTTATGGAGTGACATCTCGCTTTTGCACTTCTGTCAAATAATTAGGATGTTGACCACAGCCAGCCACATATTACACTTTTCTTTCAGAAAAGAGTTGGGGATGATATTTTTGGACAGTGAGATTGACATTCCAGCTAGACGACTGAAGCTCCAACGTCTTCCTCGACCATCCAGATCCGGAGTTCACCACCAGAGGCCACCATGTGTCTCACGCCAGATCACACAGTTTTTCTCTCTTAGTTCGTAAGTTTTATTCCTCCGTGTAGCTGGTGGTTAAGCTACTGCTTTTGTACCCTCACCATAGCTGGAGGTTAAGCTTTGGTTTTATTTCCGGTTTATTTGTTTTATTCTATGTTTTAGCTGATAGAAATAAGTCCGGCATGGAAAATGATCCTTCATGATGTACTTTTTGTTTGTCTCATGTGCCCAAGGGCACTCTGTAGACATTAATATATTCTATTCTATTCTCCATCTGAGATCACAACAAACCAAACTGAAATCACAAGGAACCATACTGAACCGTACTGAATCATGGCTGAAAACCGTAATCAACCATACCAAAGAGATAAAACACATGCAAAAATATGCATATATACAATCTCGTGTCGCAAGGCAACGAACTAGTCCAGTACAATGAAATGATAATAGTAATAAAATCATCTAGACATTGTCTCCTCTAACTGGTGCTAGAATGAAATAGGGACACTCTGTCCAATGATGAGGCTGATGTTGGTGGTCGTGCTCGTAAAATGATGGCGTTTTTTTTTGAGCATTCAAGAGTCAAGGTTCACCTGCAACCATGACAGATAACAAGTCACCATACAAGTTTCATTGCAAAGCCTATTAAATACCAAAAAACTAGCAATGACTAGAAGCATACATAAGGCAAGTAAGGGAGGGGCAAACAAACCTCGAACAAGCCTCCGTCCTACTGTATCGTCGTAGCATCCGTGCATTGCTAGACACATAGACCAGTCGTATGTACTGCTCAATCGATAGCCGGTTCCTCTTCTTCGTGTGTTGCATGGACCAGCTGCTCCAGTTCCGCTCACAAGCAAAAGCTAAACAATCTTGTGACAACACTCTCTCCGCCAAGCGTTGTGGAGCTCTGACGGGGAGCGGCCATAACAACCCCACCATGTCACTGCACAAAGTTGGTCCTCCCTCCACTGGCACCGATCATGGCCGAAGACCCCGATCCCTCTCTCAAACTTCAGCAAGTCTGCCTCGAGGATGCTGAGGTGCTCAGCCCCACCTGATGGAAAAATAACGATTCCACTAGTCAATGTCTATATAAGCAAGATCGTACGGGCATGAACCATAAAAACAATCTGAAGATAAAATCATAATTGCAATGTAATACTGGCCTTGCATGGACTCGATCTATGTACTCCAGCCATCCTATATGGAGCTCCGGGTCGTCCGCTCATCTAGTGGTGCAACCACAAGGGGTGCAACAAGTGGGCTACCGCGTGGATGGGCCTATGGAGATAGTCCCACCTCTGTTGCCAAATGTCTAGTTGCTCCTGCCTCCTGCAACACCCAACAACATAAGACACATTACAATCATTACTCAATTCTCAAGCAAAGTTACAAGATGAAATGGAAAAATAGCACAGATAGGGGATAGGAACTGTAGCTAGCCTCGTCCTAGCGGGATCCGATCAACGCCTCTCCAATGCGGTCCATGAACTCGTATATGAGATCAAGGGTGCACCGCTCTCGGTCTACTAGGCGCAGCACACAAAGAAAAGGCCTCAGCACATCAATCAACTCTGATGCCCATGTCCATAACACATCTCCGTATGCAGTCGATTGGAAATGGACTGCATCCTCGCTACGGTCTCTAAACTTATCGAATACAGTGTTGGTCACCATCCTCCGCAAGTGGTCTCGCACAGCTGTCAACACCCGAGAACCATGAAGTAGTAGCCAAACCGTGTGGGTGCCGGCTTCTTGAGATCCAAGGGAAAGAAGCTGCGAAATAGGACTAGCATGATGAAGCTAACCACACACATGGCCTGAGCAGTAATCTGCAAGACAAACACCTATCAGAAAATTGTTATGGGCTGAGCAAAACAAGGAAATGACAACAACAAAACTAGCATAAAGATAGGAAAGAAGGTACGGAGAGGATCAAATCAATAGAATGCGCAACACATGGTGTACACACAATGGAGGAGTGCTCACGCATCAACAACTCTCCCATTTGTCTGCAGCTCGTGGCGTTGTCTGTAACAACTTGAACCACGTGCTCGGCCCCAATCTCCTAGATGGCAGAGTTCACTGCATCATAGATGAACTCTGCAATGATGGCTGCATCACCAAGAGTGGCATCCACTCCTCGTAAAAACATGGTGCCAAGCGGACACGAGACCATGATGTTCACGACGGATCTCTGACAAATGTCAGTCCATCCGTGTCGGACAATATGGAGCAACCGTAACTGCAAAATATTCCATCATTAGACACTTGCCATATCGATTAGGTATAGACTATAAAGACATGCCAGGAAGATGCAACAAATGCGAAAGAAACTTGCGAAATGAAAAACATAAAAGTTAAGGATCCTTGCTTCTCCCTGGCTACACAAATAGGGCTCAACTCTCTTGTGATGGTCTCCTCCTCATGGCGCAGGAGGTGCATGTGTATCACCTCTCTCCTATGAGGTGCCCATGAGGAATTTGTTGTTGCTACCTGACGCATTATCTCTCTGAAAACATGTGTGTTAGCAATGGCGAATGGAATGGCAACCTCGTAAAAAATTGGGCCACCGCTCTCGTGGTAACCTCGTGTTGTTGCCTCTACCACCCTCTGTCCAATGTAGTCTGTTGTGCCCTCAGCCTAACATGTCTCTGTTGTGCATGTGTCAACGGTCGGGTTCTAACATGCTTTGTGGTGGTATGAGATGGGGCATCTGGGGGTGCGTCTGCTGATGGCATGGCAGGTGATGTGTCTCTCTCCTCACCCGTGCTAGGACCTGCATCTGGGGGTGTAACACCAGCAACTGATGATGTTGATCATCGTGCGGCTCTGATGGAATGGTAGAAGGCCCAGGGGCCCCTGCACGTGCAGCAGGCATCGAGTGATTGTCATGGGTAGGTGGTGCTAGTGCCCCTCTATGACTAGGCCCTGCACCTGTATCCCCTCTACAGCGAGGCCCTGCACCCTGGACCTATGAGCTCTGCCCTCTCTGCTGGAAAAAACTTTGTGCTAGTCTAAGTGGCTGGCTAGCTGACCCCGTATCTCTCTCGCAGCCTCTCTACCTCAGCATCTATAATGGCACTACACACTGATGTACCCATGCCTCGCCCATCTAGCCTGGTCAATCGTAACAAATGGGCCCTGACCCTGGTGAGTGACCCAGTGAACTCGAAACTGTGATGGTAGTTTGTCCATCTACGGGCACTTGAACCATGGGACATAGCCACATCCCCCTGTATGAGGTCAATCTCAGCCCACATGCCCCTGCCAACAACCGGCATGGTGTCGACGCGATCTATCAGCTACCGTGATTGGTCAAAGTCCTACAAAACATACACAAGCCATGTAAAGATTCAGTACGTTGCAAATTAGGGCTAAACTGATGCGAAAAAGCAAAGATTCACAAATGAGGGCTAAACTGATGTGAAAAAGTACGCATGACCAACAAGAAACCCTAAAATTGTGTCGTATGGGCCAAAAGAGAGTTCCAGCACTGTTGTGGACATTGAAAAACACAATCTAGCATCTTACGACCCATCGATCAGACAAATAATGCTCATTTCACAGGTTAGGGCTAAAAAAGACAGCAAATTTTGACATTCATAAATTGATCTACGTGCACTACAAGAGTGAACCAACATTCCTGGCATTTTTGTAGGTATTTAGAAACACAGTGTGGCATCTAACAACACCTCGATCAGACAGCTATAGCCCATTTTACAAGGAGGGACAAAAAAAACACCAAAAGAGGGCACCACTCTCATAACTTCTTCTGCATGCCGTGACGGCCTAAACTGAAGTTATAGGCATCCCCGTAGGCATGAGGAAACATAGTGTAGGACTTTACTTCGCTTCAATCTGACACCTACAGCTAGTTCTAAACAATCATGGAAATTGAAATGTGTAGGCAACAAAAACCTGGAATCGGAGATTTCTCGCTCCACGCTCATTTAACGTGCCCACTGCGTCCCCCTCGTTGAATAAATAGTCGTAGGATGTTGGATTGTCGCAATCGGATGCGTGCAAAACAGTTTGCCAAAAAATTTCTCTTCCTACACCCGCACGGCCTACTGCAAAAAAAAAATTGCGTTTCAATGCAAAAAACTTGTGTGTTCCGGACAACGTTCCGCTGGCAACAATGATATATATCATAGTTGTCGAGAATCGCATTCTGGGTAAAAACGTTCCCAAAAACGCATTTCTTAGAAACACGATTCTAGGACCAAAATCGCCAAGACTAAAAAGGAAACCAAAACACAACAGATATTCATGATATTGCATTGCTTTGCAGGTTATACTAAATTGTGCCTTTCTTATTTCTCCCTCAAAGAAACTCATATCTCTATCAATAAAAGCTACCAAACGAGGACCCAATCAATGGTATTCATAGTTTCCAATAAAAGTTTCCAGCCTCCCATCCCACGACTTAAGGTCTCCTTTGTAAAATGGTTGTGCCATGCATATCAACTTGAGCCACACCATGCATTCACATATTTTTGAGATTCCAAATGCAGTTAAATAAGGCCGTTGGCCCTAACCGCCAAAACAACTGAAAAAGCCAACAAACCCTTACTAGACATCCTAACTCTTCCCTATTTAACGCAATCAATGTTGTCAATGATTGAGTCATGATAGATTGTGATTGAATAGCCACATCAAGTGTTTGACGATGATCTTGCAACAAAGGTTGATGAGCAATCACATCAATGGGCTTCTCCCTTATGGTCTTGTCATTCGGTCTAGCTTCCAATGAGCTAAATTTTGAACTTGATGTCGACATCAGTTGTGTTGTAGCTGAACCTGAGAATGGTAACTAGTAGGAATGAGAGTACTCTAGAAGTTTAAGCCAATTGGCATCATAGGCCTCATTGGACCCAATAGTAGCTCTAAATGAATTGACAGAAAAGATATCAAAAGTAACACGACAAGCCACTCTGACTTTTAACCTTAATAGAATCTATCAGGCATTGCTGCACCCCAACTGGACCACATTGTACCCGAAACATTTGGCAACCTACATAAGTGAACTGCCCTTAATAAATGCTTTAATTGATACCCACAAAAAAAAACGCTCCCCCATTTCAAAAACGCAGTGCGACTATGATGTATATATATATATATATATATATCATAGTTCCCCATGGCACACGTGGGTGCAAGTGACATACCAAGCGATGTACCACAGCACACGTGCCGTGGTACGGCACCTTTTTTTCTTTTTAATGTTGTTTAGGAAATATTACCAAAAAAAAAAAAAGAACCAGATGTCGTGGGTGCCATGGAACTTCATGAAGTTCCACGGCACCTACGGCACGTGTGCGGTACCACGGCACCTGGAACTATGATACATAAATATATATATATATATATATATAAATAAATAAAATAATAGACATGAGGGTCCAGGCCGGACGCGGCCTTTTGGCATCCGCATCCAGCATCCGGCATCCGGCGGACCCGGACGCGTCCGACCCCTGGACGCGGTGTCGGACACGTCCATTTTTTTTTCGGTTTTCTTGCTATTTTTTGAGTAAAAAAAAAACCGCATCTGGACGCGTCCCGCAGAATTATCTTTGATATTATATATATACACCCCCCCTTTGTGAGTTCGAATGATCATTTTTGCTTCCAGTTAGATCTGTAATTTATAAAAAGATGCTTAAGATGAAAAGATAGATACGAGACTTAAGACAAAATAGTGAACTTGGATCCGCCCCATCAGATGTATGGCCATAGAAACATGAGCTCCTAGGATTCTACATATCCAGTACTTTTATAAGCCCTCTTTTCATAGATACTCGGTATGAACATATTTAGAGTACATGTTCGGTTCTGTATGTATGGAACCCAAATTTTTGAATCTTTTCTCAGGTTTTTTAATCAAAAATAATAATAAGGAAACATTCCAAAAACATATATGTCTAGCTAATAAGTAGAGAGCATTGTTCGACATACTATGGAACTATGGTCTCTTCTGCTCTATGGAATGCACAAATTATCCTGGAACTCACAGTTTAACCTTTGATATCTTGGATTCATCACCATTGATGATTGTAATGCTTCTTCAATGTACTGTATGAATGACACAGGAAAGGGAAGAGTGGTATCCAGGTCCCATACAAAAGCTCCGGCATCTGTTTCCAAACTTTTCTGCATGGAAACAAAGACATAACAACAATGATTTGCGTTCAGTCTGTCTCTTTAGTCCTCATAGTCAGCAATACGGTGTCGGTAACAAATCAAGAAATACTTCTCTTACGTATTAAAGCAGGCCCTTCATCGGACTTGTTTTCTTAGTCTTGAAAATATGATTCAGCGGAAAATACTGCATATCAACAAACAACAACATTACAGGGAAAGGCCATGCACGCAGCATACAAGGAAATTTATTGGCGATGGATGGAAAGAGCATTCAAATTTCTCGTACCTGTATACAGACGACATGATAATCCCACATGCAAAGGCCATTCTCTTGAGCACTGCTCCTTTGGCGCCATATAGGAACCTAAATAATCGCAAATATTGACCATAAATGTTCAGGAGTATAGAAACATGAATGATCAAATTAGTTGGCAAAACAGCAAGGAGACCTATATGACGGGTACGGAAAAGCATTTCAAAAAATCAGAACGGCTCTGATAGGAGGCAGTGATGGAGAGAAGTGAATAGGCCAAATAGCCAGTTAAATGGGGATGAGAGAGAGACCCGCTGCCATAGCCTAAAAACACAAAATCAACACATCTGCATAAGTATCCGGGTACTGGAAACACAGTGAATAAATCTAGAAAAACATGATTCTAGTCCTTGCAGCTCCTCCTTGCCCCTTGGTTGATCAATTGAGATAAAGTTACTTAGCAAAGAGCTCCAAGTACTGCTTAGACTTGCCTGTTTTACTGAGTTTGAGATAAAGGCCACAAAAAGATCCGATGCATCTGGGGCGGCCAGATTTAAGTGGACTAAGCTTTTGCATAAATGATAAACATTTTCTTCACTGCAATATTTCAAACAAAAACAATTCAAACAAGACAAGTTGAACCACATTCTCAATAAGCAGGGTGCTCATTCAACCCAAGTAACTACATAGTCCACTTAAACAATGCTATATAGTGATCATTTACAAAGTTGACAATCCAAATCAAGCATCAACTAACAAAGAATATTGGTGAACTTACACCTTCCCATGGATGAGCATTTAGGATATGAACTAATAAGTCATTCCCAGAAGTCTTACAGTTTATTAGGCAGATTATATGCAACAAATCATCTTCAATACGTTTTTTATTGAGGAGCAATGTTGCCCTCCAATCTCCAACAGCTCTCCAAACTCTGATGGCCGGTGGGTAGAATGATCCACCCAACCGTAGGTGCCCTCATCTTGAGTCGATCTGATTACTATTCTGGACCTAGGACACATGGCTACCATGCAAGGGTGATCAGTCCCCATGGTTCCATGAAATCCACTACCCGCAATCTGTGCGTGACTCTTAGGCACCACCCTCATGCCCCGTCATGGACCTGTGACACACATGGTCACCCAGTGTACTGTCAGCTAGGTGCTTGTCCAACAGAGGCATCTCCGCTGCTGACGACTAGGGTCCATACGGTCATAACTCTGCCTACTGACATCCTGTCAGGTGGTCACACCGAGTCACTGCCAGTGACGCACCGAACCCAACGGGCCCCCTATTGTCCATCCCAATTATTGGCCCTAGTCAATGCCATGGCCCTTGGCCCCTAGTAGCTGGTCGCTCTCTCCCTCCGATCTAGGACTCTCTCTAGCCCATAACTTGTCGTGTCTTTCTCCTCCAGAGACACTAGACCTTCCACTAGGCTATCACCATCGTGCAAACATTTCTTCAGTTTGATGACATGAAACATTGGATGCACCTTGGTATAAGCTACTTGACTAACCTTCTTGATAATCAACCATGGTCCATAACACCTAGGAGATAACTTGGCGCACTTTCTTGTGCGTAGCACCTTCGACTTCGAAGGGACTAGTAAATACACCCAATCTCCTTCCTCAAATTCCTGATAGGTACACAGTACACTTCTCATGAGTATAACTCTCACGCGGAATCCCTATGATCGTAGGACTCAGCAGCCTGAAACCATAATTAAGCTCAAATGGACTCAATCCATTATTGGACACATGTCTCTTGTCATTGTACGCAAACTCCAATAGTGGTAAATGCTTTACCCAGTCTGTTTGCGTACCACTAACATTTGCCTAAGCATATCTTCCAAGATTTGGTTCACTCGCTGTCTGGCCATCCGTCTGAGGATGCTCAGAGCTACTCATCCGCAACTGTGTTCCCACGAACACCTCCACCCAAAAATTTCTCATAAACTTGAGATCCATGTAAGACACAATGGACTTCGGAAGTCCATGCAACCTAACGACATTCTGGATAAAGAACTCGGCAACCTGCAGAGCTGTGACCTTCTTGGTCGTTGCGATGAAGTGAGTCATCTTGGAAAACCTAGCTACCACTACCATGGGTCCTGGGTAGCCCAACAATGAAACCCAAGGAGATACTTTCCCACCTTCCTGCAGGAATCACCAATGGATGTTGTAAGCCTGAAGGACTTACCCGCTCGGCCTTGTTCACCTGACAAGCCGTGGAACGCTATACGTACTCTCGACGATCGTGGCCAGAAATAATGCCCTCTGACTATCTTACTAGTCTTATCAATACCCAGATGCCCTGCGCAAGGACTATCATGGCATTCATGAAGTATCTTACAATGAAGATCCTTCACGTCTGGCATGAAAACCTTTTCATTTCTCAATAACATACCATCCTTCACGGTGTATTTAGATATGTACTGGTGTGTGCCTCTATAGACTACTTTGCACGCATTAAGCCACAGACATTGACAATGTGTCACTCTGCTAAGCCTTCTTGATCTCCTCCATGAGATCAATGTCAACAACAATAAAGCTCATCTGATGCAATATTCGAGATAGTGCATCAGCAACCACATTTTCCTTCACTCTTCAGAAGCGAATTTCCAAATGAAATTCCTGCATCAGCTCGGCCCACCGAGCCTGGCGGCCCTTCAAATCTGGTTGAGTGCAGAAGTACTTCAAAGTATGGTGGATAGTATACACGTAAGATTTGGCGCCATATAGAGAATGTCGCCACACCCTGAGCGCATGTATAATTACATACAACTCCTGCTCATGTGTGGGATATCTTTGCTGCATTGGTGTCAATTTCTTACTTTCAAAGGCTACTGCTCTACAGTCTTGACTCAACACTGCACCCACGGCAATGCCACTTGCATCCATTTCTTGGTCGAAAGGTTTCTGGGTATCAACAATCTTGAGTACTGGAGTTGTGGCAACATCCTCCTTCAAGCTGTCAAAACTATGTTGAGCCTCAACATCAAACAGTGTTGCTATTCGTAACTGATCCGTTAAAGGAGCAGCTACCCTAGAAGAGTTCAACCGTCGGTAGAACTTACAAAAGCCTAGGAAAGACTGAAACCTGACGAATATCGGCCGGTCTTGGCCACTTCTTGACCACATTCACCTTGGTGAGGTCAACTGAAATACCCAAAGCGGTCACTACGTGACTCAAATACTCGACACAAGTCTTACACAACTCGGTCTTCTGAGCACTGGCATACAAGACTGTTTCTTGTAGCTTGCCAAAAACGGTCTAGCGATGACCTTCATGCTCCACCACCGTCTTGACTCAAATACTCGACACAAGTCTTACACAACTCGGTCTTCTGAGCACTAGCATACAAGACTGTTTCTTGTAGCTTGCCAAATACGGTCTAGAGATGACCTTCATGCTCCACCACCGTCTTACTATAGACCAGTATGTCGTCAATAAAATTGACAACAAACTTGCCCATATAGTCATGCAGTACCTCTTTTATGAGCATCATGACCATGGCGGGTGCATTGGTTACCCCAAACGACATACAAAAAACTCATAATGTCCAAAACAGGTTCACAAGGCCGTCTTCCTAACGAATCCGTATTTGATGGTACCCACTTTTGAGATCTATCCATGCAACGCATCCAGTAGATCATCAATCTTGGGCAGATATATGTGCGTTATGGTGATCTCATGTAGGAAAGCAAGAGTCAAGTCACCAAGATCTAGTTATCAATCAATCTTCACAGAAAACAAGAGAGAAGAGGCTCGGCGCCCAACTCTAAGAGAGAGAGAGAGAAAACAGCAACAAGAGCAATGGAGAGCCATGCTTAGCCAAACTGTTAAAAATGGAATACACAATGAGCATTCAAGTACTCTACTTGGATGTGACCAAATGTCGCCAAACCCTAAGGTTAACCGCTTACTAAATGTAGGGCAGCCCCAAAAGTCAAGATAGGGCCCAACGAGTTAGTACATGACCAAAATTGGGTCCAACTGAACTTAAGACAAACTTAAGATGGCCTAATTAACTAAATACCCATGGTTACACAAATCTCGACCTTTTGGGTCAAAGTAACCTATGGATTAACTTTAGCATAGTCATTTATTTCTAACACCCTCCTTAAATTGATTAGTAATTAGCTGTAGCATCATGAACAGGTACACCCAAGTCCGCTAAAATCCTCCGCATCCATACTACCTCAAAAACTCTCCCTCTCCTTCACATAGTGCACACACACACACACACGTCACACACACACTCCCTCTCTCTCTCTCTCTCTCTCTCTCTCTCTCTCTCTCTCTCTCTCTCTCTCTCTCTCTCTCTCTCTCTCTCTCTCTCGCGCGCGCGCATTTGAAACGTATTGCGATCCCCATTTTCCAGCGCACTTTTATGAGAGCTTGTGGAGGGAGAAATAGGTGGCCAAATGGGTAGTGTGAGCACTCCATGCGGAGGCCTTGTGCAAGTCGAATCTAGCACTCAAAAGTGGGCAACAGCGATTAGGTGGGGATTTGCAAGCAAAGCAACTTCTTGGAGCATTTTTTCACCCTTTTTTTCCTAGCTTTCTATTCTTTTTTATGACGGTTCCACACATAACTTTATAAATGCTAAACTGGTGCAGAAGCAAAAGGCAGGGGTAGAGGCAGAGGCAAAGGCAGAGGTAGAGGTTCAGGGACACAGCCACACATACCTGAGGAGGATTCCTTATCTTCCTACTCATCTACCAGTGACAGTGATGAGGAGGAATCCCCATTTGATCATGATGCCTCCGAGTCATAGAGATTCATCGGTCTATGAGTCTATTGTCCATTGTCCATCTATCATACTCATGTACTTGACCATTGGCCCACTTGTTGTATATATCAGAGCTTTATCTTCTATGACATCAAACATCTTGATCATTCTCATGAGGGATGTATGGAATGTGGATCAGTCGCCATTTTTTTGTATCACATACACTTAGCACTATAGTGCGCACTATGTGATTGCCTTTCAAATTTCAATTTTAACTTTTGGTATGCAGCGTGTTAAACCCCAATTGCTTGGTTCAGCTAGTAGTCTGTAGTAGCTGTCAGTTAGTGTAGTAAGTACTTACAGTTGCGTTTGAAATTAGTTTTACAGGCCTACATCATGTTTTTCCCCACTGCCAACACATGCTTCCAAAACAAAAAAAAACGGAAAAAAAAAAATGGCAGCGTTCCGATCTGCACGCTGCAGAATTCCGGAACCGTCCCGGAACGCTCCTGAAATGCAGCGTTCTGGAATGGAACACAACTTTGATTTGTAGCAATCCCCACCTTGATCTCAACTGGCATGACAATTTGGCCAAGCACCCAACACTGAAGTGCTGGCAGATCCCCATGTAGAGTCCCTTGCTAGGGGATAGTGATGAAGAAAAGGTGTTTCCTGAATAATGAGGTGAGCCACGTAATCACATAGGGTTAGGGTTTTCAAACTCAAAAACGAAAAGTGACCTAATGTAAAAAGCCCACGTGGCGTGAGCTCTATATTTAACAAATAAGTAAATAGTAAAAACGAACTATCTTTTCTATTTAACTGGTTGCAGAATACCCGTTGCTATAAATCAAAATATATACACTCAAAAACCCTAAAATTAGGATAAGGGTTCCAAAATGAACCTAGAAAATGAGCCGAGGACGGAAAAGTAGAGAAACGAAATTAGGTTTAAGGGTTACAAAAGTAATGCGAATCACGGGCCAAGAATTGAATTTTCACCTAAAGAGAAAACGAAGCGAACATACATGTATATAACAAAAGTATACGGCAATGAAGAAAATGCTTAGACAAGAAGCACAAGGGCAAAAGACAAACCAGTAGCAGGCAGTGTATGCGAAGACTCCACGATCCACTGGGCTCGCAGATATGACTGCTCTAGATGACGACATTGCACCTCCACCCGGCTCCAAACAAACCCCAACATCCAAAAGCCTAATATGTATTTATACACTCAAATGAACAGCTAAAACAAGTAAGAAAAACATCAGCCAATTTCTTCAGCTAAACTTACATAGAACTCAGACCTTTTGGTGCTGTGTAAGATCTAGCTCATTGTTAGAGTTGTTAGAGTGATAACCCAGAAATCAAAAGGAAAAACAGTGAAGGCGACAGGGGCAAGATCTGATTTGACACTTTCTCTATATAGGCAGAGTTTGTGAAGGGATGATTTGAAAGGGGGTAGGTAGTAGAAGTGCTCAGGGAAGCGCTTTCATAATCAGGGAAGCCCTTACGCTTATTGGCACTCAGTTTTTGGCCCCCAATTGGAAGGACCCCGTAGAATGCCACTTGGGACCCATGTACAACCACATAAAGAATTTTATATCATTGAACGTTGCCATGTGAAAAGTGTTCATTCGTGTCGGCCAGTGCCCAAACCATTTGAAATGCGAATGTGTACATGTAAACTTCATGAGTTACCCACACTCGATACCTGTCTACGCCCCCCCCCTTCTAACTAGGTACTCATTTTCCTATTGCATTTCTAACAAGTGAGTCTAATAGATATCGCATACACTGTATACAAAAGGTTTTAATATCTTGTTTTATTTTCCTTTGGGGGGAAGGAGGGGTGTCACATCGCTTTAAGGACACTTCATTTAAGACTTGATTTGAAAACTTAACACTTAGCCTATTCACTTGAAACCATCACATTTTTGCACAAATGCTAACTCGTGAAGACTAACCTACTTAGCCATGCCTCACATTATAATGGAAACCAACTTAGTGTAAAGCCAAACACAAGCATCCATCATTAGATAACCAACATGCAGAGATCAACCTACTCGGCTACGTAGAACCTTTTATTTTAAAGGCTGTGTCGACCAAATTGAATGTTTAGTTCAACTTAACAAATGGTCACCATGTGTCAAAGTGACACCCATTTCAAGAGTACTTTTTGGAAACCTCGCCAATTGAAACATGTCAAGAGCTTTCTCCCATGAGTACAGTTTTTTATATTGCTTCTCTCTCTCTCTCTCTCTCTCTCTCTCTCTCTCTCTCTCTCTCTCTCTCTCTCTCTCTCTCTCTCTCTCTCTCTCTCTCTCTCTCTCTCTCTCTCTCTCTCTCTCTCTTCAATTCATGAACAAAGTGTATCTTTGATCATGGATGTGATATTGATCATGTACTAAAGTCTGATATTCAATCTTATGTAAATCCATTATATATCCCTCGGGATATGCCAATCAGAATGAACCTATACCGAGCGATATATCGAGGGACCTCGGTATAACCCTCGGGGATAGACTATATGAGAGTGCACTTGTTCCGAGGGATATATCGAGGCCTTAGTCCCGAGTAATTTTCCGAGGGTTTGAATATCAAAATAAAAAAAAGGACAAAAAAAACGTGATACACTGCTCCATAGCTATAATGACTTGATTTGAAATGACTTAGCAACTGCAAAACACGCAAAACATCACACTTGCCATCTCCTCCTTCACCTTTGCTCAATCTATGGCTGCCAGTCTTCAATCGGATCCAACATCATGCCTGGCGCATGGCTACCCACGACCATTTGGTAAAAATGTTGGCATGACTGGCATGTGGATCTGAGGAGTTGTCAAAAGAACTGTGACTATTCATACTCCTTTATTATTTCTTTGGCCTTTGACAATTCTGTGACGGCCTTCTCTTTAACTCATCGAACCTTGTTTGAAAACCTGATAATGCTTGCTTATAGGTCTTGACCTTCCGAAGCAGGTAAGTGATCTCATTATGAGAAATAGGACAATCAGCTACGGGCGTGTGGAACAGATTATCCTACTCCTCTGCAATAGTATCCAACTCCTTTAAAATACACTCTTTTTTCAATTGTGCCATATCCATTTGGCCTTGCAAAAGAAGAATCTACTGCCTAGTGTTTTGGACAGCTTTGTTGACTTGACCTTGAGTGTTTATTAAGGCTTTCTATTGCTTTGCCACATATTCTTCCAATGTGTCTTCATGTTGCTTGGCTTTCTTGAGGTCGTCGACTACTAATTTGACTTCATGTTGCTTGGCTATCCAGAGCTCTCGATTGATTTGAATAAGCTTCTGGCTGATCAATTTTCCGGATCCAAGCTCTAATATCCATTTCTCCAACGCTGCTTTTCCCTCTATCAGAATCTGGATCATTTTTCCTAGATGGGTGTGAACCCCTAGGATGTCACCAAAATCAAGAGTGACAACAGGTAGTGTGATTGTTGCAGGAGCTGATCCAACAAATGGGGCTGATTTGGCTGGAAGGCTTGCTTGCAAATCTTCCTCTTCGATAACATATTCACCCTTGTATCTGTCTGGTACATGAGTATAAAAAATCTTCGACGAGCATATCGTAGACTGGAACGGCAAGGTGTTTGGTGCTTGGAATGCCGCTAGTGGATCTATTGTTGAATCTATCGGCGGAGAAGTATTCAAAGTTTGTGAAACATTTAGAACAGTTCTAATTCCACTCCAAGGGAATTTGGATTAGAAGTCATAGGGCTCTATGGCATGATGAATTGTTCTTTGGTATCAAGGGGATTGGAATCATAGAACAACTCCATGAACCTTTGGGTAGTTGGCAACATGGCTGTAGTGTGCGGGGGTGAGGTATTACTAAGGGCATAGAAGGCACTATTGAGGAGTCAATGGCGAGGGTGGTGGTAGAGGATGAGAGGATGGGTAGTTCTGAGCAGCTTGCGGTAGGGAGTGGTTGCATAGCTGGCTGTGGTTGTTGAGTACGTCCATGAGACGCGAGAGACGAGTGGGGTGAAACTATCTCACTGCGTACCTATCTACGCCTCTAAGATGTGCTCACTTGATGCAAAGATTTGGCCGATGCTAACTCATAAATAGCTAACACATAGTCAGCCCTAAATCCGTGCACTTTATTCTCCAAATAAGACGATGCCAATGATGAGAGGAGAGAGCCGACTGCAAATTGCTTTTTCTTGTTAGTCTTGATGGCTCTCTTCATCTCTCTAAAGACTGTCTTATGCCAGTTATAAGGCTGGACTTTTTCCTTCACAAAGTCGATATGGGATTCGACTCCTTCAACAGGTTTTCCACCATCAAGAAGTTATTGAGCAAGTGTGTGGCATCCTAAAGGAGTGGATCTTTGATGGCATCTATGAGATAACCATAATTGGTCTGATACTAATTCACTCGTATATCCATACATGGTTTAATGATCTGATTGGCCATTTTGTGAGACGAGAAAGGTCTAGGCCCAGAGACAATGCCTACTACAGCAAGGGCGGCCTCCGTCACGTGCACCTTGTGCACTTCTCCTTGAAAAGTAATACAAAATTTGGCTTTGGCCTCATTCCACGTGCCAAAAGCCATACTTATGAACTTTGAACTTATTTTATTTTGAAAATACATGTGCATGAATGCCCGTTGCTTTGAGCAAAGGCTCAACAAGGGTCACACATTCAGCCACTCTGCCAGTGCTAGGCAAAGCCATGATGTCCATTTAGGTTGGAACATCACGCAAGCTAATAGATTTAGTTGAAGCAAATGTGTCAGACTCAATAGACGATATTTTGGTAAGATAGGACAAGGTAAGTGTGAGGAATCAAACTCGATCTGATTTATTTGTATAAGTTTCAAAAGTGATATTGTAATAAATGTATAGTTAGTTAGTTTACTTTATTTGGTTGTTGCTGGGACTTGACCCGCCATCAACATATCAGTTGGGCCTTTGTCCCCTAGCCAACTACTTGGGTTATATGGGTAGCCACATTGCTAGGAAATTAGCCTGTACATTGGATTTTGGTTTCGTTATGCTATACTCGAGGGCATGTAGAGAGTGAGGAGTGAGGAAGAAAAAGTATGCAATATATCCATGGCTGCTGACCTTAATCTCAAGCTTTGTATCATCACCTTTTCCAAGAACAGTCTTATCAGTGAGAGATAAGAAATGTGTCTTATTCAGAGCCTAAAGTGAATAAGTCATATACAATAAATTAGACTAACTATACTTAGAGAGGATAGATATTTCACAAGGTTGGGTGAACTTTGAAATCAGATAGCATGCGGAACAAGGCTGATGGTTGTCGAAAAAATGTTGTTGATTGTGTCCTGTTGAATCAAAACAAACCATGCTTAAAACGAGGTAGATGCCTATTGGAAAAACGTTGTTGAATGACTGTCGTGGGCTACATATAGTCTAGTTTCCGGTGCTGCCCGCTGTCTAACTAGTGTGGTTAACTCATTACAACTCAAACGAAATAAACACGCCGCCTAAGCACACAATCGACTAAGCACACACCGCCTAAGCACACCAAAAGGCTTTTATTCACGCTCTCAAGAAGATATCAGTAGCGGGAGGAGGAGCAGAGGATAATTTTTTGGTGTTCCCTCCAAAAATCTTTGAAAACATTTGAAAGGTAGATTATATAACAACATGTTTAATGATTTACAAGCTTGTTTTGGTTTTGTGTGAATCGTTTTTCTCGTTACATGATTTAGTTTGTTTGATTTTGAAATAATGGAAAAGTTTGATCTTCATATTGTGCTCCCACTCGATTGTGCTCCAATTTATAAGAAAAACACCAAAGCTGGTCAGATTAATGAGACTTGTAAGAAAGAACTTAGAGAAAAAAAATTGTAGAAATATTGATTTGTGGACAGTTGGATCAATTTATCCCAAAGATCCAAGTACAAGATGTTTTATGGACTTTCAAACTACTGGCCAATTATTGAATTTTGTTGTGTAATGGACATAGTGGATTGTTGGAATACTATCAAAAGTTGAGCCAATACGGGATGTATGAAGCAATGAAGCGAACACAAGTATTGGAGTATTTGTTGAATCAAACAAACAATTCAAAGGAAATACTTCAAAAAAATTTGCAGAAACAAATATACGAGAATATGACATTGAGCTCCAATATATCATAATTGCAAACTATTGTTACCGATCTTCAAATATCCAATCAAGTTATGTTGAGAGACATTGAGAATTTTAAAAGGAAAAGCCTGAGTGCTATTGTTAAAGGCAAAGTTCTCAGGAGAAAATTAAATATAAGAAAACACAAACGACTTCCAAAAAAAGACATAGATGATCTATCTTCAAGAAGTGGAAACAAGAAGAAAAGGATTCAAGCCTTCAATTAAGTATTAATTGAAAGAGCAAATGACATGCTTGCTAAGTTTTTATGTGCTTATTTTTTTAATGCTTGCTAATTTTATTATTTAATATGTCTTGCAGATCATCTTTGGTGGCGAGAGAACATTATAAAGATTCTACGAGTATTGAAAAATCTTTGGGTTCCATATTGTCATCAAAAACTACAAAAGAAAGGTTAAAAAATTCTCATTATGACAGGATTAAGAATGATATTGCTGCAGTGATTATATAGAGCATTCAACATGTCTTGGATGCAAGAGTTATCCAGGTTGCATGTGATGATTCAGGAATTAGTCGTAAAGCATATACTCTATTGTTTAAAATTGTACAGGAAGCCTTTGCACATGTGAAGATTCGAAAGCTACCTCTTCCTCATCCATTTAGAGTAAAAAAAACAAGATATTGTCTTAATGAGAGTATGACTATGCTTATAGCTGAACCATTTCATATCAAGAAATTGTATACATGTGAGAGTGGAACATTGGAATACAATGAGTCCAACAATTTATTTTTGGATATTAACAAAGTAGTGGCATACATGATTAAATATTACAAAATATTTGAAAGAGAAGTCCAAGGAAAATTGATATTGGTTATTAAACTTGATGAGTCTGAAATTGTTAAGGGACAAAAATTGGAACGGGTAAGTATCACCTTTATGAACAGAGCATTGAACAATACTAAAAATAATGCAGATGATTCATCATTTAGTGTTCAATCAGAGAATGAAATATGGTGGTTAGCAGCATTTCAGGTATATTTCAATTTTACTTATTATTGTATTTTATCACCTAAGCTTGCTAATGTCAATGTTTGTAACTTTGTATGTGTTTATTACTTTTCAAGTTTTAAAAGAAGACCATGCTATCTTGTCGTGGATTTTTTTGACATCAAATTATGCGAAGATTATTGAAGAGCACATGGGTGAAAACAAAATATATGTGCCAAACTATGGCACGTTTCAAATTTTATGGCATCTTGCAGGTGATTTGAAGACACTAAAATGTATGTTTAATGTTTCGCACGGGGCAAATACTAAACATCCTTGTTTGTATTGTATAAAGAATTGTAAAGACTTGAATTTGACAAGATCAAGAGTTGGTCCAACAAGGGATCGAGAGAATCCGAACTGTAGACGTGTTGGCAATTCCATTGATCAATGTCCACATATGCACATTGCATGTTGAGGTACGAATTATTGAAAAATTGATTTACAATCATATTTTGTATGTCTGGAATACCAAACCTGAATCGGCCTCTAAAATTGGAATTGAGAGATTAGAGCAAGTACTTTCAAAAGCAGGTTTGCACAAGGGGAATGTAAAAATAGAAAAAAGTGAAAAACTGTCAGGTAAATCAGGCAACATTCCAAACAAGCCATCTGTTGGAGGTGCAAAAGCTAGAAGGGTTTTATCCAATCACACTAGAAAGTTTTCTACCGTGACATACAATGTTTGGAAAGACGTTGTTGTAGCATCAAAAGACTTTGAAGATAGGGGCAACACAAGATATAAAAAAAACTACAGTATGGCAAAATCTCGACAATTTGGTTGGTATATTGCGAAAAGAAAAGTTATCTGAAATCGACATTGCAAATTTACAAAAATATTGTGAGATATTTGTCAAATTGGTAGCAGAATGTTGGAGAGAGGACCATGTTACACACTATATGGTAATTCACTATTTGTTTTTGTGCAAAAATTGTTCAACAACAGTTAGAATTAAAGTTAGAATCACTGTGTTACTATATTGTGGGTCCTATCAGTGGATAAGGATCAGTTGGCCTCGCCACGAGGCAAGTCGACGGGACACGCATCCCGCCAACGGCAACCTGGGTCATGCATGGGTTGCCTGAGTGAACAACTATATGTACAGTGTAATTTCATTTTGAGAAATACAGTTGCTATGTGAGCTTGCTGAGGAGAGTGATTTTCTGTCTGTGTTACTGTGTAGCATGATCTGTGTTCCTGTGCAAAGCAAATTCTAAGTTGGTATCAGAGCCGTACAGGGAATGTACACAGTACAGTGTCGTCGTTGAAGAGAGACTCGAGAGAATTGTCTTCTGAGAGTTCGGGGTTTTACGGCGAGTTGAAGACGGAAAGAGAAGAATTGGTGCACGGTTTCTAATTTATAGAGGCTTGCTAAGCTCAGCAGAGGGATTAATAGCCTGTGCATAGCATCAGACAGGGAAAAATTTGGTGAAAAATTGACAATTTCGAAGCCAGCTGAAAATTGAAACCGGACTTGGGGTTACAGTTTTTATACATAACTGGTGATTTCTTCGCTGTTTGTGCACCGTTTTGGATGTCGTAAGGACAGGAAGGAAGCTAATCACACTATCAATCAGCCATGGAGAGATTCTGAGGTTTATATCAGAGATTTGTCTCCAGATAGTTAACCTAGCAGATTTGCGGTAAAAAGGTGAAAAAGCCACTTTGTCAAGTTGAGCTAAAATCACCGTTTCTCCACGGAATTTCCTGACTGAACACTCTACAGTCATGGATTCATTAGGGCGACCCTGCTCCAGGCCTCAGATCATGCTCAAAATGATCCACAGGAGAGCTTGATCTGATAGTTTTCAGAGAAGGGAGGCGCGGTCGCAGGCAGGGAAGTCGCGGGCTGTTCGTGTGCCCAACGCGATGAACAACTCAGTGTGCCGAAGATCATAGCGTCTGCAGGAGTTTGGTTTGATGCCCAGATGTACTTTGAACCTTTAGATGAGGTGTCAAATGAATCAACGGTCCAAAATCTATGATGGGAGAGAAATTTGAACCACAAGATTTGGTTCAGCCATTGGATGAGCTTTGAACAGGGCCTTGAAGAATTGAAGTGCATTCTGGCCTTCAACTTCATTAAAAATTTTCATACTGAAAGTTGACTTGGGTCCCTTCACAAGTGAAGAGTGAAGTTTTTTCAAAGTGAAGAAACAGTTCAAAAGCTAGAAAAGTCCCTATTTTTGGGTCCTTTGCCCATTTTGACCCAAACGAAAGGCTATAACCTCCAAACGAAGGGCACCCAGACTATACCTGCAAGTACAATATAGCAAAATAGAGTGGTTGCAGCGGAGAAAGTGTTCCGAGTAAGCCAGAAGTAGTTTCACCATTCCACTGGGCACATTGTTGGGAGTTGACGACTGAGTGCATTTCGGAAGGCGACGCCGATTTGGCTTTCAAATTGGTGGAAAAGCGGAGAGTGGCCTGGTAAGAAAAAAAGTGCAAGTCATTATTTTCAACTTCTGACATCACTGTTGGCCTTGACATACTGTTCTTAGCCTAAGGCAGAAGTTTCAAGCAGTTTTGTGATGGCAAACATGGGAGAGTCCTTTTTGAGTGAAAGTAGCAAATTGGACGGGATTTCCAACTATGCAGCGTGGAAATTCAAAATGAAAAACATACTGATGGAGAAAGATGTGTCGAAAGTCGTCACAGGTGATGAGGGAAGGCCGCCAAATGAAGCAGACATCAAAGTGTTCGGCAAAAAGATGAGGAAAGCTTTGACCTTCATTAACTTGTCACTGAAGGATCACATCATTACCCACATTTGTGATGCTATTATACCCAAACAGGAATGGGATGTGCTAAAGGAGCAGTTCGAGATGCCAAATCCATCAAGAATCATGTTTCTGATGTCAAAGTTGAATAGTGCCCACATGGAACAAGGAGAGCACATTCAGACGTACATGACCAGAATCAAGACAATGAGAGATGAACTGCATTCTATGGGAGAGCGCATACGTGATGTGGAGCTGGTGCATAATGCATTATGCGGCATTGCAGAACCCTATCGTATGTTTGTGAGCGGAATAGCATCAAGAGAAAGACTGCCAACCTTTGACGAGCTCACAGGAATCTTGATGCAGGAAGAGCAACGACGAGAAATGGTGAAAGCTAGACATCAAAATACTAATGATCAGGCACTTGCGACATGCCAAAAAGAAGGTAAGGGCAAGGGCAAGAAGAAGACTAAGCAGTAATTTGCCAAGTCTCAGGAGGATGAGGGATCTTCCAGCAAAACTAAGAAGAAAAACAAGTGCTTCCATTGTGGTAAAAAGGGCCATTGGAAGAGTGAATGTCGCAAATTCCTAGCGAAACAAGGCAAGGAGAAACCAAAACAAGCAGGTAACCTTGTCGATGAGGGTGAGATTGAAGACTCTAGCATCTTCATATCTGCATTGTCATCTAATCAAGAAGATCAAGCATGGTATATTGACTCAGGAGCCACAAGACACATGACAGGTAACAAGAACTGGTTTAGTAGTTTGAAGGCGTTGGATAATGGAGCATCTGCTTTACAAACAAATGGTGAAGTGTGCATGATCAAGGGGATAGGCACAGTTTCAATCCAACTGCCTGATGGCAAAAGCAGGATGATCAGGGAGGTACTTTACGTACCAGGTTTGAAGAAAAATGTATTTTCTGTTGGAGTCATTACTGATCAAAAGTTGAAAGTAGAATTCGCCCATGATCGTTGCTTTGTGAAGGATGCGAACCAGAAGTTCAAAGTTATTGCGAATGGAGTAAGAGAGCCCAATACAAAATTGTACAGGTTGAATGCTACAATCAAGGGGCAACATGGACTTGTACCATCCGTTCCTTCGCAAACTAATTTGTGGCTCAGGAGGCTTGGTCACTTGAACTTGGGAAGCCTCAGTTTGATGAGAAAATTGGAGATGGTAACAGGACTGCCTACCATAGAAGATCACTTGAAATCGATGTGCGAATCTTGTATATATGGGAAGCAGCATCGAGAGAAGTTCAATAAAGGGGGTGTTGCAGGAGCAAAGAACATCCTGGATTTAATCCACACAGATTTATGCGGGCCTATGAGGACCATGTCCTTAGGAAAAGCCTTCTATTTCATGACCTTTATTGATGATATGTCATGTAAGACGTGGATCTACTTCTTGAAGAAGAAATCAGATGCTTTTGAGAACTTCAAGAACTTCAAAAGCTTGGTCAAAAATCAGACAGGTGAGAAGATCAAAGTCCTAAGATCAGATAGTGGAGGTGAGTATAAATCTAATGACTTCAATGATCATTGTGATCAATGTGGAATTAAAAGACAATTTACGCAAGCTCATACTCCTACTCTCAATGGTGTAGCTGAGCTCAAAAATCGTACGATTGTGGAAAGTGCCAGATCTATGCTAGTTGAGATGAGATTACCAAAAGATTTTTGGTCAGAAGCATGTAGCACGATAGTCTATCTTCAAAATAGAAGTCCTACCATTGCCATACCAAAAATAACACCTGAGGAAGCATTCACAAAGAAGAAGCCAAAGGTGAACCACTTGCGAATCTTTGGATGTAAGGCCTTTGTACATATTCCTAAGGAAGAGAGACGTAAACTTGATGTAAAAGCTATCAAGTGCATATTCCTAGGATATGATGATCACGTGAAGGGCTATAGATGTTTTGATCCAGTCGAAAACAAAATCCATGTAAGCCAAGATGTTATCTTTGATGAATCCAAGATGTATGAAGATGAAGATGCTGAGAAGATAGACACATCCAGTAGGAAAAATGGTATAGTGAGGATACCACTTGATGATGATCCATTCATTGACCTTCCGAGTGATGAACATGAGGATACATCTCAAGATACTACTACTCAACCTCAAGAAACAAGTTGGAGAGGTAGGGACAAACCTTTTGGTGCAAGAAGGATTGAAATTGCAGGTGACAAACGCAAGGAGAAGGATATACCGTGGGATACATTTTTACCAGGAAGCCGATCACCTAGCAGAAATCTCCCTAAGTGGTTTGAGAGATTGATGGAGAGCTGCGATATAGATGACTTTCCAGGATCATCTAACCAGGGAGAGCTACGAAGATCAACAAGAGAGAAGATACTACCTGAAAGGTATGAAGCAAATTATGCTCTCTTATCTAGCATTATTCAAAGCAAAGAACCTTCAACTTATAGTGAAGCGAAGGATGATGATATTTGGATAAAGGCCATGGGAGAGGAGATGGAGTCAATTGCTAAGCATAGCATGTGAGAGATTTCAACTAGTTTAGTCTAGTTTATTCATATTTTGGTTAATTGTCAATAAGAGGCCAAAACTCATTTTAGACTTAGAGACAAACTTTTTGAAGTTATATTAGATTAAAATACATTAAATAAACACTTTTGGAAAGTGTGGGAAAGTTGGTAGTCGAGTTTGAGAGAGATTCAAATTTGAACTGTGGGTACATTGAATCTAGACCCAAAAATAGTAGGGTTTACATTTTGGAGGGAAAGCCAAGTGGCCAAATAGGATTTGGAAACTCTATAAAAGGATGTAACTCATGGAGAGACACATCTTCTCTCTTCTATCTCTCATTTCATCATTATACATGGTTCTCTTTGGGTCCTACTACTCATTGGTGCACTATCTTGGTGTTATCTTGCAATCTTATGTGTAGAATGATCATTTATTTCTATTTTCGATTCCACACGTGTGAAATACAGTAGGGTATTATAATTGTATGGACATCAAACATATTTTATGTTTTGGTTCATGTTTGATCAATATCTCTTAGAGTTTGCATCTCATTTTGTATGTAGATGCTGATTTTTCTACATTGGCAGGATTGTTGGTTTGCTCCTTATTGTAACCAAAGATTTGGGACTTGGATTGGATCTTGAATTATCTGAAATCCTTCACATGGTATCAGAGCTCTTGTGTTTCAGTTTATGAAAGGATCACCCATCTTTAGCAAGGATTTGGAGGAGTTACCAATGCTAGAGCATGCTAGATTGATCTCTACTCAAAAATCAGCATTTTGGCATGTGTAGAATTGATCTTTTGTAGGTCAAAACTCAATATAGGGTTATATACTTGATCAATTCTGATTTCACACTTGGTTTACTATAGTTAGATGATTTTTGGTGCATTAGGAAGGTCTCATTGGAGTCTACAAGAAGATATACCAAGTTTCTAGAAATTGCATGTAGAATTTGAGATATTCAATTTTTTGTGATTTTGTCAGAACCCTAATTTTGATTGGATCTCTAGTTTGTGAGGTTACTGAACTTCATTTGAGTGTGTTTCAATCTTAGGAAGTGATAAGAATCATTATATTGAGGATAGATCATAGGTTGATCAAGATGTCACTATTCTATGTGTTGATTTTCTAGTTAGAAGTGCTAGAAGAGATTTGAGAGGTTCCACATCTTTGTGATTTCTTCTTGAGTTCATTTTTTGACATTTAAGAGAGTGCTTTGTGCATTGTAACAGGTTGAAAGAGAAGATCAGGTCACTTCAACATGGCTACAAGTGGTGGATTTATGTTGGAGAGCAATGATAGGCTTACCTCAATCAACTATTCTACTTGGAAGGTGAGGATGGAGTCCTTATTGGAGATGAATGAGTTGATGGAGATTGTTGTAGGTGTGGAGGAGAGATCTCAAGCACCTCAAGATCAAGTGAGGTATGACAAGAGAGCAAAGAAAGCTCTACACATGATTAAGATGAATGTTACCAATGAACTTCTCAAGGAAGTTGGTAAGTGCACATCATCTTTGGAGGCTTGGAAAGCTTTGAAGAAGCTTTATGAGTCCAAGTCTACATCAAGAGTGCTTACTCTTAGGAGGCAAATCTTTCAAAGTTTGCAAAAGAAGGAAGAGAGTACTCATGCTTTTGTTTTGAGGGTTAAAGCATTCAATGATGAGTTAGCATGTATTGATGAAAGCATTAAAGAGGTAGAACTTGTTCAAGTTATACTTAATGGCTTGTTGGATGATCATGCTAATCTTGTTCAAAGTTTTGCTACTCAAAAGACTTTGCCAAGTATTGTGGATTTGCAAGAGATCTTGGTGAATGAGGAGTATAGGCTTCAATCAAGAGGAGGTGGATCTACATCGACATCTCATTATGAAGAGGATGCTATGTTCATCAAAGGCAAGTTCAAGGGCAAAGACAAAGGAAAGTGGTCTAAAGGGCAAGATCAAGGTGAGACTTCTCCTTTTGGCAAAAAGAAAGATAAGTCTAAGTTGAAATGCTTTTATTGTGGAATCAAAGGACATTTTGCAAATGAATGTTTGAAGAAGCAAAGAGATGAATGTAGCAAGCAAATCAACTTTACTACTAATGATGAGGGTCTAGGTGGTGGTGATTCTCTTTTGATGTGTTCATCAAGTCCAATATCAAGTGAAGGTGACAAAGATTCATGGTGGATTGATAGTGGAGCTAGCTCACACATGACTAGTCACAAGGAGTTCTTTACTTCTTTGGTCACTTATGATGGAGCCAAGAAAGCAATTCACATGGCCAATGGTGGTGAGTGTGTGATTGAAGGTAATGGTTCAATTTCTATTTGTGTCTCTACTAATAGGAAAGCAAGACTTGATGGTGTTCTTTACATTCCTTTACTCTCAAAAAATTTGCTAAATGTTGGTCAAATGATAAAGAAAGGATACATGGTAAATTTTGGTGGTAATGCTTGTTTCATTACAAAGGAAGAAATCTTGGTTGCTAGGGGCAATAGACAAGGTAAACTTTTCAAGCTTGATGCTTTTGTTATGGCTAACAAAAAGGACGAAATGAAAAAGGAGATTGGTCTCAACTTTCCAAAGTTACTTTTTAGCATCAATAAGATTGGTGGATCTTATGCAAAGTCTAAAAAGCTTCCTTATGCTAGATCTAGGTTGAGATCTAATGTGCTTCTTGGAGATGTTCATCTTTGTGCTAACTTGGCTAGTCTTGAGGATAATGATGGTGTTTCAAAGGTTCTTCATGGCAAGTGCAAGCATGCAAAAGGTAAGGAAAGAGCTAACTTCATCAATGGAGGAAAAGGTTCTTCCTTGGAAAAGATTGTTGCTAGGTGCATTCATGAAGGAGGTGGTTCTTCTACATTCTTTTGTGATGAGTCCAAGAAAGTAATTTTTCCAGCAAGTGGAGTCACATGTCTTCATAAAGAGAGTAGACCAAATGGTACTATCAAGAGACTTAGTGAGGGAGATAGTCACAAGTCAAGAAGAAGAGAAATATGTGAAGAGTTCAAAGTAGGATGTACTTTGAATGATGTCATTGTGAATGATAGTGAGGAAGAATCATTATCATATGATTCATTACCTAAAACATTGAGTAGAAGTTCTTGTTTGAAAAAAGAGAGTACTTCAATCGTCCTTATGTTGAAGGTACTAATCATATTTTTCATGGCTTCTAATGTTTTGAGGTTTCTGCTTCTTATGATGCAATCATTAAGAGGGATTCTTATGAAGGAAAGAGCAATGGAAGATTGGTTCCTGGGAATATCCAAGGCATGGATCTCACATCTCTTCATCAAAGGATTCTACGATTGTGAATTGATCACTCATGATCGAGATGACAAAAGGTTGGTTGGAGAAGACTACATGGAACAAATTGAGAGGCAATTTTTTCAAGACAAGGGAGATCTCATTGGTGAGCTTATTGAGGTTTGTTATGGGCTCAAGAAGGCCAGATTTATTAGGTTTGATACTCATCTTCACCTACTCTACTTCATGTTGGATGGAAAGTTTGGAATCTATCTTTTGATTTATGATGGTGACATTGGTGACATTGTTTTCACTAACCTTTATGGAAGATCGAGATCAAGCATTGATGAGATATTGTTGGATCTAGATCATATGTTTGAGAGGGAGTATCTCCATAGGTTCAGGTCTGAATATATTCATATCTTTGATGATCAAGAGAAAGGTAAGCAAGTGGAAGCGACTCATTTTGCCTTACTCACATGTTTTGGAGAATTTTCTTGTGTAGATGATGCTATGCAAGTGGATATTGGTTCTCATGGTTTTCATACTGGAAAAGCATGTAATGGATCTGGAAAACAAAGTTTGTTCAATGACTTTCATGGTCAAGAGGAAGATCAAGAGGTTGGTCTCAAAGGGCTTCAACGACACAAAAGGAAAGGTGGCAATTTGGAGCTAGTCAAGAGCATCAAAGGAAGGTTATTTGGCAAAGATGTTATGGATCTGTTTTTGTAGCTTATTAAAGACTCAATTAAGGTCAAAGGAGTAGCAAGGAAGTGTTGTTCGAGTTTACTTTACTTGTTCTATCTCATGTTTGAGCTATTTCATGTGGATGTGTGCAAATTGTCAAGATATGGACAAACTAGATACATTGTCTTGCAATATCTTATTGTTGGAGTTGTACTAGCATTCTTGGTTGGTTTTGCTGATGGAAATGAGGCTAATGGAGGCTCATTATATCACTCATCCATGATCAAGCTCTCAAGGGTTGAGCTACTTGGTGCCAATACTTGGAGATTGTCAATTTTTGGTGAAGTCATGGTCATTTTCTTGTGTCAAGTAGATCTTGAAGATGGACTAGTGCAGACTACTTGGTTTATGGAGGCATGTGGTGCTAGATTTGCATCATGTATGTACTCACCTACTCATGGATTTCCAAGGTTTGATGGTTTCTTGTGGCAAGATGGAGATGGAGGCTCATTCATGGAGTTTTATGGTGGAGACATATCAAGAAAGGACAAAGTTGGAGGAGACAAGCAAGCAAATGGTCATCACTCACATTTATTGTTTGGTTGCTGTAATTTTCCAGAGAGTTCAAAGTTTGAAACATGGAGGAATCATTTCATTCACATTCTATTTGGTTCTTCATATTCTAGTTATATCTTGATGTGTAAAACTGATGTAAGAAATAGTGAAGCATCCAATTTGGACACTATTCTCTATATCGATTATGAAAGATACTTTAGAACCTTACAAAGGAGATCTATACTTAGGATGTAGATCATTCTAAAGTTGGATCAAAGTTCTATTGTCAAAACTATGCCAAAACTAGTTGAAGAGGGAGTGTGAGAGATTTCAACTAGTTTAGTCTAGTTTATTCATTTTTTGGTTAATTGTCAATAAGAGGCCAAAACTCATTTTAGACTTAGAGACAAACTTTTTGAAGCTATATTAGTTTAAAATAAATTAAATAAACACAAGTGTGGAAAAGTTGGTAGTCGAGTTTGAGAGAGATTCAAATTTGAACTTTGGATACATTGAATCTAGACCCAAAAATAGTAGGGTTTACATTTTGGAGGGAAATCCAAGTGGCCAAATAGGATTTGGAAACTCTATAAAAGGATGTAACTCGTGGAGAGACACATCTTCTCTCTTATATCTCTCATTTCATCATTATACATGGTTCTCTTTGGGTTCTACTACTCATTGGTGCACTATCTTGGTGTTATCTTGCAATCTTGTGTGTAGAATGATCATTTATTGTTATTTTTGGTTCCACGCATGTGAAATATAGTAGGGTACTGTAATTGTATGGACAACAAACATATTTTATGTTTTGGTTCATGTTTGATCAATATCTCTTAGAGTTTGCATCTCATTTTGTATGTAGATGCTGATTTTTCTACATTGTCAGGATTGTTGGTTTGCTCCTTATTGTAACCAAAGATTTGGGACTTGGATTGGATCTTGAATGATCTGAAATCCTTCACATATCACATGGGACTTAGTAGAACCACCAGTTGGCAAGAAACCCATTGGTTGCAAATGGGTATACAGAACTAAGTACCATGTAGATGGAAGAATAGCAAAGCACAAAGCAAGATTGGTAATCAAAGGGTACGCACAAAATAAAGGCATTGACTATGAGGAGACCTTTGCGCCGATGTGTAAGTGGAATACTCTACGTCTACTTATTGCTTTAGCTTCACATTTTGGTTGGCCTTTGCATCAGATGGATGTGAAATCTACTTTTCTAAATGGTGAGTTAGAAGAAGAAGTGTTCATGGATCAACCTGAAGGCTTTGTAATGAAAGGACACGAAAATAAAGTATGTCGCTTGAAGATAGCGCTTTATGGTCTTAAACAAGCACCACGTGCGTGGTATAGCAGGATTGATGCCTACTTTCGTTCAAAGGGGATGGTGAGAACACATTTGGATCCAAATCTATATGTCTTATGCTTTGATGGTATGGTTGCTTTGATTGCTCTTTATGTTGATGACTTGATTATTACGGGAAATAATCAAGAGATGATAGACATGATCAAGAAAGACCTCATGGAACAATTTGAGATGACGGATCTCAGCTTGATGCATTACTGCCTTGGAGTAGAAGTGTGGCAAAAAGGACATGAAGTGGGTTTAACACAAGTGAGTTGCTGCACAGGTTTAGGTTGCATGATTGCAAACCAATAAACACTCCTATTGAAACAGGTAAAAAGCTTTCTAAGCTTGATGAATCACAGTCATTTGATGCTACGCTATATAGATAGTTAGTAGGGAGCTTGATTTACCTTACCACAACTAGACCAGATATATGCTATGTTGTTGGCATTGTAAGTCAGTTTATGGCAGCACCTACGAAAACGCATTGGAAAGCAGCTAAACGCATTTTGCGTTATGTGAAAGGCACTTCAGAGTATGGCTTGATTTACAAGAAGCATGATAGTTTACCTGAGTTGTGTGGCTATGTGGATGCGGACCGGAGAGGTGACTATGATGATCGTAGATCCACCATAGGATATATATTCCAGTTTTGTGGTAATTGCTTTTCCTGGTCTAGTAAGAAGCAAAGTACAGTTGCTCTTTCCACCACAGAAGCAGAGTATAAGGCAATGTATAGTGCTGCACAAGAAGCTATATGGTTGAGACAAATCTTGGAAGAAATTGGCATGAAGCAGAAAAATCCCACGACTTTACATAGCGACAGTCAGAGTGGCATTCAGCTAGCAAAGAATCCAGTGTTCCATGTGAGAACTAAACACATTGAGATTCAATATCACTTCATACATGAGAGACTGCTGAGTCGTGAAATTCATGTTGTTCATTGTAGCACAAAAGAACAACTAGCTGATATTTTCACTAAGCCACTTACTGGAGAAAAGTTTGATAAGTTTAGATCAAAACTTTCTGTACTTAAAGTTTGTTGACTTTAAAGCTATGTATATGATTGTATAAAAAGTGACTCTACTTTAAGGGAGAGAGTTAAAATTAAAGTAAGAATCACTGTGTTACTGTACTGTGGGTCCTATCAGTGGATAAGGATCAGTTGGCCTTGCCACAAGGCAAGTCGACGGGACACGTGTCCCGCCAATGGCAACCTGGGTCATGCATGGGTTGCCTGAGTGAACAACTATATGTACAATGTAATTTCATTTTGAGAAATACAGTTGCTATGTGAGCTTGCTGAGGAGAGTGATTTTCTAGTTTGTGTTACTGTGTAGCATGATATGTGTTCCTGTGCAAAGCAAATTCTAAGTACAACGTCATATATTTGATTTTTGATATATGCATTTTACTGGTTGCAGCATATTCTATTACATCACTCCACATTTTTTGCAAAAGAATATGGAAGTATGAGCATATGGTCTTCTCAAGGTATGGAGAAATCGCATTGGCAAGCAAGAGGAGCTTTTCATCAAGCAACCAATCATGGAGGATATAATTCAAAGAGATGTTATATATATCAATTATTTCAATGGTTCTACAGAAGAGCACAATTTAGATATCAAACCAAATATTCAACAAATCTCATTTTATTCACATCTGAGGAGAAATACTTCAACTTTATCATCGTAAGAAAAACAATTAAAACATTACATATCCTCATCGGTATCAAAAGTTAGCTGAGCAGTATCGTCATGAAGAAATTGTCTCCTCTCATATGGATCCAGATGCTCAATCGATCTTCTTTTGCTCAACTCTATGTAACTTGCGTACACTGCTAAAGTAGATGATCTTTTGGGTACATTTTTAGAAACATAACCCAATATTTTTATAGCTATATCTCTCTTCACAAAAATGATTTTGTATGTACTGTTAGGATATCTATGTCCATCACAAAAATAGGACAATACCTTTATTGCCATTACTATAGTTCCTGCTTGTGAATAAAAGTTGTCATGTTGAATACAAATTTCATTTTGTACAAAGTATTTCAGGTAATGGCACAATGTTGAATCCTTTTGGCCAACAACACCTCGGGCACCTCCTCTTCTCGTAGCAAAAATCATCAACTTCAATTGTGTCCTGCAACATAAATACGAAAATTTGTAATCAATTTAATTTTCAGATGGATTTTGATTAAATACAATGCTAAATATGATTATGATGGAATAAGAAAATAAAAATTACCATGTCATGCTAGTCATACTCCAACAATCCTTTTCCATGCAAGTCATGCCCAGCAGGAATACTTCTCACTATCTCAGAAAAAACGTATTGCTCTGGAGGAGGATATTTTTTTTTAAACTCAATAAACTCCTCCTCACTAGGAGCATTTGCTCCGTAGGATAGACATTGTTGCCTTGTAATTTGTAAGGCCTGCCCTCCAGACTTCCAACCACCTTCATCTTCATAGTCAATCCCTTCAATTAAATCATCATGATTGAAGTCTATTATATTCAAAAATTCCGACAATGCATTGGCTAGTACATATAGGATCTCATCCTCTCTCATGTCTAACACATCCCCAATATCATTCAATGAAAAATATGAAAGACTATTCATATGGTATACATGAATGTCAAGCAGTGTCTTGCTTTTATCGTGTTCTTCTACACCTGATGTAGAAGATATCACCATTGACCGTGATAGAGCAGGGTCATACATCGAAGCCAACCTAGCCTCTTCCTCATCACCCAATACTTTGTCTTCTAAATTTTTGTCCACATCGACAGTACATCTCTGAGTAGATGTTCTACTTGAAGAACCAACACCAATTGATTTGGAAGATTGGCCTTCATCATGTATTAAGACAAATATGAAGAAAACAAAAGCTATGCCTCAACTATAAACCTGCATGATCTTCTATGGGATTCACAATATTGTACAACCTTCAGGTTCTCGTCAAGCTTGGTAAACTTCCTATCATGCTTGTGCTTGGCTTCAAATTGGGCAACTATCAATTCATGGAAATGAATAAATTTCAGGCCATCAATAACAAGAGATAATTCTTGGATGCTAGTCCGAAAACTTTCGAATAATTCCAATAGGTGAGACTTGTGCTCAAGCACAAATCTCTCGACATCAAATTTAAGTCGAAAAAGAGATGAAAAGTACTCAGTCCGTCTAGAACACCAACGTCAGAGAGGAACTTATGCAACTTGTCAAATTCCATATTAGATATGACAGGGAGAACTGGATACTGGATATCACAACAACGTGAGGAATGGCCAAAATTCGGATTCGGAGAGGCAACGTCGCGTGACAGCGATATCAAGGAAACAAGCATGTAACAATATCGCAGCACGCGACAGTGAGCCGAAAAAATCGAAAAGTAGCAGCAACATCGCGTGTTAGCAATATTGGGCAGTCAACAAAAATATCCGATATCGCAAGCACGCGAGGGAGTGCTAGCAAATAAGATCAAAAGCAGTAGAGTTGCATGGTTGCGATATTGCAATCAAGATCTCTGAGTAAGCAAAATGTTTTATGACCGTGTTTAGCCCTTATATACATCTCGTAGATTCATTGCAGACGTTCGAAAGTCACAGTTAGATACGCGACACTTCTGAGATACATCCACCCCTGTAACGCGTGCGAAGCATTTATGTGAAATGTCGGCCAAATCCATAGGTGACACATGTGTGGTTGAAAATCAGACACGTATATCTGCACGTGTGGAGCAATCATTAATAGGACACGCTAATAAGAAATTGGCACGTGTGGTTGAAAATTGGACACGTATATCCGCATGTGTGGAGGAATCATTAATAGGACACACCAATCAAAAATTGGCACATGGCACTCTTGCATTTAATGCATAAAAAATCTCTCTCTATATAAGCAGAGACCGTGATTAAAAACCATTTGCTTATCATATTCATGAATTGTGTCTTTTTCTCGGTCGCCCAAACAGAATATCGGAGCTGCGCGATGGTCTAGTTTCTTTCTGAGAAGCTCGGCCCCTGCTCACGCCCCTACGATATTGGAATCTCTTTGTCTGATATCGGAGCCACGCGAGAATCTGTATACAAATAATTCATCTAAGATCTACTTGCGTGTGTCTGCGATACCGGAAAGGTATGGCAAGGACCAAACAAACCGCGCATCCACAATCTACTAGCTCGTTTGCTGATCAACCTACATCATCCTTTCATCTTGCAGCTGCTAGACCTCGTGCTAAGGGGACTGGCAAGAAACCCCACCCATGGCTCAGAGATATCAAGAGATTATAGAAGTCCACCAACCTGCTGATACGGAAAGATCACTCAACAAGATAGTGAGGGATGTGACGAGATCTTTATCCGTGGATGTCAGATGGTGCGTGACTGCCATTGAAGCTTTGCATACAGACTAGGTTTTTTGAGGATACTGTGCTTGCTGCTGTACATGGAAAGCGGGGGACTATCATGCCCAAAGATATGGAGCGTGTGTTCAGGTTGAGGAATCAATACGAGCAGGTGTTCAAGGCACCTCCACCTCTCCGACCCACTCCTAGGGTTAGACCCCGTTATCAGAGAAAAAGAAAGTAGTCAAGTCCAGTGAGGTCACGAACCAGGGGCAAAAAAGACCAAATCAAGCCAGTGGAAGACCAGCCAACTCATGATCAAGCTGGGTCATCTAGGGTGGTAGCTGAATACTCCCCCTCTCCTCCACCTCCGTCTAAAAGAAGAGTAGTACAATCAGATGAGATCGAGAAGATGATAGGCCAGACCCAATTGATTCTTGATACACTGAAAGTTCAAGAGGGTCTTCCTGTCACTCCTGGTCTAAATTTTTTATTAGACCACTCTTTTGATAGTGACCAGTCTTTGGATGTGCCCAGACGCACTACAGAGGATCTGGATAGATACATCACAAAATCAATTGCTCTCTTTCCTGAAAGCCCTTCTCAATCAATAGGAACTGTATATAAAAATTTAGTTGTTCAATATCCGGTCGATCCCATGCTGAAATTTTTTTTTTATTCTGAACTATATATATATTTTTGACGAGTACATAGCTAAAAAAAGAGATAAATTAGGTGGTCACTTTGTATTTGATATATTCGGCCTCATATATATATTATTTTAATCCTGCTATCTATAAGGAACTAATGAATAAGTCTTTGGACATCATAGACCCAATTGTTGAAGCTGGACTCAATTATTGGATTCAATTGTACAAAAGCGACAGTGTTCCTAGTGTTTTTGTGCTTACTCTCACTTGCTTAAGGATGAGCAATCAGCTTCATCATGTTGACGACCCATGCCAAGCGACATCAAAATTTTTGCTGTACCATATTGTCAAAAGTATGTATTGTTTTATTTGGATTGTATCTATTGTTTTATTGTATGCTTTATTTGTATTTTTTTCATATACATATCGTTGACTATTTGGTTGATTGCAGTCATCACTGGTTTGTACATATTATATCACTAAGAGTGGATGAAGCCGGTTTGTGCAATCCGAGGGTGCTGAGAATGAACTCTTTGAGATCAACACATCTCAATGTTGACATTGAGATGTACAAAAGCATGATCATATATTTTCCAACGAAGGCCTTGTGTGTAGCAAAGCACATAGAGATAATAGACGCACATGTAACCAGTTTTTTAATTACTTTTATCGTAATGCAAAATGCCATATAAAAAAAATGTGAAACTAACATTCTGTATTTTGATTCCCAGTCTTCTCAGCAAGTTGACTCATTCAGTTGTGGCAAGTATGCCATTAAAAATGTAAAATGCTTTATGGAATGGTTCATTAGCCAAGGTGAACATGTCGATATACGTCAGGTAATTTGAGTTTGGATGTACACTGATTTTATTTATATGATTTTTTGTTTTTGTGTATTCGTCTAACTTGTTTATTGTTGATGATTTGTAGTTCACCTGTCCAAAAATTACACAAAATGGCATATTTGAATTTCGACAAGAGATGATTAAGATTTTCTTCTCTAATGCAACATCGGTGACAACGGAACAAGAAGCTGGGGAGCTTGCACTTGAAAGAGCTGATGGAAAAGAAATTTGTATAGAGAAATAGATAGATGGTCTTATTGAAAGGCCAATACAAAAATATGTACTTCAAAAATCTACATTCAATGTGTACAAATGATGACCCTTTCGGGTCTTTTGATATTCGATTGTTGTTATTTCCATCATTTGATATTCTATTGTTGCTATTTCCATCTTTCATTACACTTTCCTTGAACCTGCACATGAAAACAATGGAATTACATTTTTCAATAAACAATGTGGGTTAATATAAAAGGAGCCAAAAGTTAACAATCTAAAATTTAACAAGGAAAGTTAAGCTCACCAATATTGTAGATTTACTGATCCATCAAAGCTTTTATTTTGTTTCAACAATTTCTATGCTTGACAATAAATCTTTGCATGGGATATGATCTTCTTGCCTTGCTCTGATCTGCATTAACATTGCAAATGGTCTATCAATAAATCATTGTTAATAAATAACATGATAACAATTACATAACAGACTAGTAATTAAATTTTTTTGATATATCAAATTACATATCACCCCATTAAAAAAAATATTTTTGACAATCAGTATATATTTATACTCGGGTTGATAATTCGTTGGTATATTACCCTTGTAATAGCAGCCAAATTTATACTAGTCTACAACTCGTATACCTTCTCATATTGATACCCGTTCAATATTAAATTTGTAAAAAAATTGCAATGCCCGGATCCGATACTCAATATTCCTCACCCAAAGTTTGTGAGAATGTTATGACTAGTGTTGGGCGGGTATATAGGTGTCTAAGTGGTATCAACAATGGTATTAACAATGGTATCGTAAAACATATCCGACCGATATATGATATTGTGATACTACGGTTGATGCCCGACTTGGGTTGGTTTTAGCCCATCAATGCACATATCGATACCCGAATAAGGGGCAAAAAATTTGAGTTTAACATGGTATCAATATGTATCCATTTTTAGTTGGTTTCCAGAATTTACATATGTGATAAATATTATTCATGGGGTCTCAAAGACATTGGTGGGCACCAACAACAAAGCATTGGCCTTTAAAATCATGTGCATATTACATTTAAAAAGGTCATTTCATTAAATGCAAACCAATTCTTATAAAAAGTTTAATTTAAAAAAAAATTATATACTCATACTCGGGTTTATACTCAGTTAGTATCACCCCTGCAATAGCAGGTCGGTTGATACTAGCCACCAATTTACAAACATGGTAATACTCATACCGAGTGGTATCAAAATTCTTAAAAAAGTATAATACTAGTACCCCGCTAGTATTAAAAATATCAATACACTCCCAACTGTGGTCATAATGGATTTTTGGTGACTATTCTGCCCATTTCTGAACAGATTAAAAAGCAGAATAGTCACCTGTTTTTTTAAAAAAAATTTAGTGCAGATTATGCCTGCCACGTGGCAGCATTGGATTGGTCTCAAATTTTTTTAGTGCTGATTTTGCTTGCACCTGCCACGTGGCAGCTAAGGATTGGTTTAAAAAAGGGTCCAAAAATCCATTACGCAATGGAAGGGGCCGGGAAGAGGCCATTGGGCCGAGCCTAAAAAATTTTAGAAATCCGAACCGGGCAGAATGGCCTCTTCCCGGCTCCTTCCATAATAAGTAATGACCATGGGAAAAATGTAGCTATGACCATGGGGAAAACGTAGAGTTAGTTGAGCCATTGGTTTTGCGTGGTTGGTGGACCAAGATGTCACGTCAAGCCTGCTCTCTCTTTCAATCATTTAAGCCACGATCCTTGTCTTCCTCCTTTTTCTCGCCATTTTCATATCCTCTCGCTAATGTTGGCCTCAAAATCCTTTGTTAACAATTTACATGTTCCCCGATGTGGATCGTTAGTATTGTTTTTTGTCTTCTGATTGAGATACATTCATCTGGAAACTCATGCGAATGAATTTTTGAAATCAATTGGGCAGGCGTTGATTCTGATCGGTCGCTTCTGAAGCTTTAAAATAATACAATTGTATTGTTGATGATTTTTCTAAAGTGGCATCTTCTATGTCATTAGCTGGTTTGCGGTCCTTTTCCTAGACAGTAAATTCTATCCCTCTCACTGTCATCTGTTTCTCTATGCGTACCAGTATGATCTCTCATGTTTTTGAATTTTTTTTCTCTTAGAGTCTTTGTCTGTGTGACGAAATGGAGTCGAATGCCTGACCTCATGTAAACCAATGGAACTCTTCAGCAACATGCCAGTTATTTTGGAAAACGAAGGTCTTGGCGTACTCTGGCCTGGAATCTGGATCTTTGAATTGAAGATTTCCTGACGGATTTCAGAAGGACTTAAATTTTACATAAGGACACAAGGAAAATCGCGGTAAACGAGATCCTGTGAAGTTAGTCGGTCTGATACTGGTTGATTCTTTGTCTTTGATTCCTAACCTTTTATATTAGCTTTTGTGTTAGCAACATCCGATTCTGCGACGGAAAATCTGGTCATACTAGCCACGCAGCGTGCTCTTACTGCAGTAACGAGTCTCATTGGAGTCTAGAAAATAGTGTTTGATTGTGTTGTCGGAGTCCTGATCTGGCATTCTTAATAATTTTATCCGTGCTCTCCAGTATTGTTTCTATCGTTAGCATACTTGGGCAGTAAAAAATCTGCGTGCTACAGCTATTTAAGCGGTCACTCTAGCATATCACAAGCTATTATACTCTACATACATAACGGGGGTTCAGTACAGCCTTAGCTGTCAATCTACTTCGATTCGGAAGTGAATACAGGCCAGAAGTTTCTGAAGACATGGAGGCAGCCAGTAATGAAATTGGATGTTGGCGAGCCATTAATAGGCAGGAATAGTGGCGAGTTTGCAGCTTGACGTGAGGAGTGAAAGAATGTCGCAAAATGATGCGCGAAGTGGAAAGGAGTGCAGCATGTGTGGAGATGTCGGCTTTATCAAAGAATTGCTTCGATGCAAGAAATGCTTGCACAGATTGCAGCACAGGTACACATTATGCACTATATCCAGTAACCAGTTCTTAGATGATTTAGCTAGAATGTCAGACATGTTTAGTTTGAAAGCAATTCTTTTGTTATTATTTTCGAATTCTCAAAACTTGCAAACGCTAGGTAAAGCTATATATTCAAGCTTGTAATGCTCAGAACGATATGGTCTGTGGCTTATTCTAGTTCGTACTTTGTACAGTTGCACGTATGCTGCAAGTTTAACTTGAGTTATACCAGTATCAAAAGGTCTTTCGTTCTCCCATACACTGTTTCGGGCCGGGCATCAGATCTTCCTTCAACAGTATTGATAAGCTCTCCTATGATCTATCCAGATTCCACCGAAAGATTATTTCCAGGCTGCAGATATTAGATCAGTTTTTCTGGCTTGTTATAGGAAATGTTTGCGCACGTAACAGCTTTGTTTACATACGTAGGTATTGTAGCCGAGGCTATCCAGATATACGACTGGATGAGTACATTTGTGACTGGTGCTATGGCAGTAAGAAAAGCTCAACTGTCAATGACGGACCGAAGCCAAGTGGTACCGAAAGCAGATCAGATACCCCAGATATCAATTGGCATCAATACAAAAATGATTTGGAATTTTTTGTGGAGGTTGCTGAGCATGAAGCTAGTGATGCTTGTGCAACAGTGCAACGCGTTGAGCAGCAACTTGTTTCCAACAAAGACACTGTGTGGGACAATTCTAAGCGCCATCGCTGCATCACTACTAAAAAAAGCAGGCTAGTCCTTGATGAATGGAAGCCGCATAACAAAACCAAATTACGGCTGTCTGCTGCATCCAAGGGTAGTCACGGAGGAAGACGTTATAAACTTCTCTCGGATGTTTTGTGCCAATCAGAGTGTAACGTTGCTAAATTGTAGACACTACCTTTTGCTACAATCTGGCTATACTGGGTCGACATTCTATGTCACCTTCATTTTCATCGCAACTACTAGGAGACTTTGGTTGTGTAGTCGAATAGACTACAGATTGCTATAGACCTTTGTCAAATAATTGACGTCCAGTCATGGCTGCATAAGAGTAAAGTTTCAAGTGTCTCGCTGGCATGGATGTGTAGGTAGTATATTCAGTGGTTTGGACTGGTAATTCTGCAAGCACTGTATTTTACAGTTTTACTTATCCAACTTTCCCTACACTTATCTTAATTTAGTACTACTCCATAAAGTTAATGTGTGTGACTCTCTATTATAGATTATACAGCCCTTGTATAGATTAGTCTAGTATGGCTTTATAATCTATTTCCTAATACATGATAAAGGGACTGATTTACACTGCGATAGTATCCATGTAAAGTTTTGAAACCGAGCCTCAACCACTTTTGTTTGCTGTTTTACTACTGAAGATATCGTAAATTTTCAAGACGTGAAGTTGTGACTAGGTAGATACATTCAAACTAGCATGATTTCTCTTTCAGGATACTGGTATTGGCAATTTAACGTGTATAATACGGAGACGTCATCCATGAGAAACGAAAAAGTCGAATAAAGCCTGTATGGAACTGCTCCGCAGTGATTCCTAACAGACATGATGATTTCTGATCACTGCAATGCCAGCAATCTGAATATTTGATAAAGAACTTATAACTGGATAAAGCTAGTATCGGATCAACTAGATCAGCTATTTCGAGATTCTCATATATTGACTTCTTTGTTAGATTTCTGTCTGAAACCTGCTGATCACAATTGATTTTGTGGAGTTTACTTTCTCTATCGCAATAGAGAAGAAGCGTGCCAGCATGTGTTCAGCCTAAACAAAGATCCGAGGTGAATGTAGGAAGAATTAGGCCACACGTATTTCGTTTGAACAAATAAACACTTTCGTAATTTTCGATTGAACACACATATTGGAATTTGTCTCATTGAAGACTTATTGCACAGAGCTATTAATACAAAGATAAATACATGCACATCCAGCGCTTCCTATAGTCATATATTTCGATATGCTTTCAGTGAATCTTTGGCCAGAAATACAGTGCACGATAAGTGCTAACGACAATCGATCCATCACCTAGAATGAAGACAAGGCATTCCCGAAAAGATCCTGTTCAAGAATCTTGATGAGTTTCCCTACAATAAGTTGGATGAGTTCCCTACAATAAGTTGAAGAAGGCTGGAAAGATGTGTAGCAAGGAACCAAAACCCAGGTAGAAACTTGAAAGTAAGAAAGGAAATATGTGGAGCTCCGAAGTATCCCCTCAAGACAAGTACAAGTATTAGCTATGTGCCAATGAAAGTTTGTGACTTGGCCTGGGACAACAAGTTGTACATGGTAGGACATCTTTATCTCCTTGCCAAAGACAGTTTGCCATGTGTCAAACAACAAGCTAGGTGAGAAATTGTACCAAATCTAAGATTAAGTGGCATCCACCCAGCCAGGCTGCCAGCACCCGCACACCTTAAAAGCATATCCAACGTCCACTGTCCAGGAATCAGGTGTGTTGATGAGTCGATGACCTGCTAATATACAAGAAATTTAGATCACTTAGCCACATGACACATAGTTATGCATTTAATGCCATAATCAGCTCTTAGAATTTAAAGCATATGCAAGGACTTACTTTCATTGCTTTTGCATGCAGGGACTGCTAAGGAGATAGTTGCACAAATGATTTTTCAATCGTGTCAAAAAAAAAACCATTGGTGTACAATTGCCAAACTTTAAGCCAATCTCATTCACCACCCTGTGTAAAAAAAAACCATTGGTGTACATAAAGCTTACAGCCTTACAATTGCCAAACTTTGAGCCGATCTCATTCACTAGGAGGTATGATGATTGGGCCAAGGCACCTCAATTTTAAAGTGAATGGAAGTTTTCACATATGTGCTTATTTTAAAAAATGATTATGGGACAAAATCCATGGTTTCAACAAACACGTGCCATGCTATGAGTTCTTTGATCTACTAGGCCCAGTTGTTGTACTTGTGTCATATATTGGAGTGTGTTGGGGCTCATCATGTAGTTTCATGTCTTCGGACAAATAAGAGATGAGGGTGGAGCTTCAAAGTATCCTACTCAACAAAGAAGAAAAACACCTAACAATTTCTATGTGCACCAATGAGGCAGGGGAGAAGTGGGAAACTTTTTTCATTGCTTTACAATAAAAAAATATCTCACAGACACACACACACACACACACACACACACACACACACACACACACGCGCGCGCGCGTTGACGGGCAATGGCGGCCGATCTAGGCGACGGCCGCTGATTTGGAAATTGAGTATCTCGTTGACGGGCGATGATTTTGCCATGATTTGAAAATTTAGTATGTCCTTGTTAACGGGTGGAAGATGTATGTGTGTACGTGGCCGAAATGTTGCAGCCGACGTATCGCATCATGTTCGGGAGGGGGAGGCACTTTTTGGGAGGGGGAGGGGGAGTGTCGCATTTTTTTGGAGGGGGAGGGCCAATGTCGCGAAAATTTCGCGAAATTTCCCTGAAGGTTTCGCAAAAATTTCACGAAAATCATTGAAGCTTTCACGAAAATATTTCAAAAAATTTCCTTGAAGGCTTCGCGAAAATTTCAATGCCCTCGCGAAAATACTTCAAAACGCAAAAAGGCCTCAAAAATCTCATGAAAATTTCCAAAAAAATCAGCGAATCCTCTCAAAGCCTTCAGGGGATTTTCGCGAAATTTTCGCGAAGGCTTCAGTTATGTTCGTGACACTGACCCTTGAAAAAAATGTGACACTTGAGGGGGAGGGACAATGTCGCGAAAATTTTGCGAAATTTTTTCTGAAGGTTTCGCGAAAATCACTGAAGGCTTCGCGAAAATCTCGTGATATGCCGATGCCTTAGCGAAATTACCCCGAAACATGAAAATACCTTGAAAATATTTTATGGAGGGGGAGGCCCTCGAAGAATGCGACACTGACCCTTGAAAAATAACTCGAACTTCGAAAAGTACCTCGAAAATACCTCGAAATGTACCTCAAAAATACCTCCAAAAATTCATCTCTCCACAAATTGAAACACTGACCCTCAAAAGTACCTCGAAATACCTCAAAAATTACCTCGAAATACCTCAAAGTACCTTGAAAAATACCTCGAAATACCTCAAAAAATTGACACTGACCCTTGAAATACATCGAAAATACCTCGAAAGCACCTCAAAAATACATTGAAAATACCTCGAAAGTATCTCGAAATATCTCGAAATGTACCTCAAAAATACCTCAAAAAGTACCTCGAAATACCTCGAAAAATACCTTGAAATACCTCAAAAAATTGAGACACTGACCCTCGAAATACCTCGAAATACCTCGAAATGTACCTTGAAAATACCTCCAAAAAGTCATGTCTTGAGTCTCCAAAAATTCGTCTCTCCACAAATTGACAATGACCCTCAAAATGTACATCGAAAGTTTCGAGTCTCTCCACAAAATTTCATCTATTCACAAATTGTGTCTCGAAAATTTGTAGACTCCAAAAATTTGAGTTTTGAGTCTCGAAAATTTCGAGTCTCAAAATTTCGTTTCTCCACAAATTGTGTCTCGAAAATACCTCGAAAGGAGTCCCTTTCTTGAGAGGCAAGGAGTTGAGAGGCACGCAACTCCTTTCTTGAGAGGCGCGCAATTTTCTTACCTCGAAAAGTACCTCAAAAATTGAGACACTGATTCTCGAAAATACCTCAAAAGTACATCGAAAGTAACTTGAAATGTACCTCAAAAATATCTCAAAATGTACCTCAAAAATACCTCCAAAAATTCGTCTTGAGTCTCCAAAAATTTGTCTCTCCACAATGACAATGACCCTCGAATTGTACCTCAAAAATTTGGTGTCTCCAAAAATTGAGTCTCGAAAATTTGGAGACTCCAAAAAGTCGAGTCTAGAAAAATTCGAGTTTTGAGTCTCTCCACAAAATTTCGTCTCTCCACAAATTGTGTCTCGAAAATTTGGAGACACTCCAAAAATTCGAGTTTGGAGTCTCAAAAATTTCGCGTCTCCAAAAATTGAAACCTCAAAATATACTTTGAAATGTACCTCAAAAGTACATCAAAAGTAGCTTGAAATGTACCTCGAAAATACCTCAAAATGTCAAAAATACCTCGAAAGTACATCAAAAGTAACTCAAAATGTCGAAAATACCTCGAAATGTACATCAAAAATACCTCCAAAAATTTCTCTTGAGTCTCCAAAAATTCGTTAGGAGCAACAATTCTCTCGGATCAACAAGAGGCAGACCACTGTGGCTCAGTTATCTTGCAAAGAAGAGTGCATTGCAGCAACTAAGATGGCCAATGAAATCATTTGGCTCCAACAATTCCTAGATGAACTAGGTGAAATGAGGAATGAATATCTAATTTTGCAGATGGACAATACGTCTGCAATACATCTGACAAAGGATCTTGTGTTTCACTCAAGAACGAAACACATCGCAATCAAGTACCATTTGATAAGGAATCTGATCGGGAAGAAGATGCTGCAGATTACTTTCATTGGAAAGAAGGAGATGGTTGTTGACATTTTCACAAAGGCCTTAGACAAAGGCCTGTTCGAGAAACAGAGGACCAGTCTTGGAGTCATCAAGCTATCATGCTTTGAGAGGGAGCTGAAGAAACAAAACGTTTCAATTGCCAAAGCTTTGCTAGCTTTCAACCCTAAATTTGACAGAAAAGATACGCGAAACAAAACAAACAATGTTCTTGAACAATTTTGCGACACATGACAAGAAATTGTTTCGCGACATAAAATCATCCGTGCTCCACAAAGGGCCAAGGAGGTCAATCAAGTACCATGAGGTAAAAATATTTGATATGATGTCGCGACATCAACAGAAGTGCTTTTGGACATGGCTAATCTGCCACTCTTGTAATCCATGATTAGTTATAGATGTTTAATCTGTCTGATCAGGGAAGTTACTCGATGCGACACGAAAGAGTTCGCAAAATATATACATTCTGCTTGATGCATAAAACACAATATAAAAAATATACTAAATACATGTCCGCTTGTGAGCGAGACAATTTTGTAAGAGAATTAGTAGATCCAAGAAGTCCGCTAGTAAGCGAGACGCTATTCGTGGGAGAACTGTATTTCTCTCACGCCAATGCACAGTGTGGATCTGTCACACAGTGCTTGAAATCAAGAGGATCAATAGATAATATTGTAGCTATTATGCACATATTATTCTGAATGATTGTATGATCTCAAATGAATTTTTGTCTGTTTATTATTCCTGTATCTCATTTACTTGTTATTTAATTCCACACAATGGTTCAATTTTGTTGAATGTTGTATTAGTCTATAATGTAGATCAGCAGTGTCTGTCTACATTCTGGAGGATTGTAGGAGTGATATAGCCGGTAGTGGCCAACAATCATATCTGAATTCCACACGAACTGATATTGTTCACGACTGTTTTTGCTTTTGTTTCGTTTCACTTCGCTTCGTGATCACTTCGCTTTCAGCAAAAATCAATATCAGAGCTTGTTCAAGTTTCGCTTCACTTCGCTTCATTTCGTTTAGTTTCATTTCGTTTCGTTACAGAGCCTGATTGATCTTTGCACAACTATAGAAATGAACAGAATAGTTTCGTGAAAGTTTTGCGAATCGTTTGAGAGACTCCCATCAGTTTGCCACCAAAATTTGTACTGGAACTACCCCACGTATTTCCATCAGTGGTATCAGTGCCTGTCATAGTCTGACATAGCCACAAAGCTATCAGATCCAAGAGGCTAAGCATTCAAACAAAGAACCATCAACAAGTGAGAACACAACTCACAAAAATGGCTTCAATAAGCAGCATACAATCAAAGATCTGTACAATTCTCGACTCATCAGAATTTAACTTCCTAGCATGAAAAGTTAAGACCACATTGATACTAAAGGGAGAAGGATTATTTCCTTGGGTAGATGGCACCGAGGAGATGCCTACAACTATAAGCAAGGAGCTACGCGAATGGAGAGAGAAGAATGACAAGGCACTAGCTGTGTTATCATCATCCATCGAGGATAGCCTGACTCTTGACGTAGCTACACTCTCTAAAACAAAAGAGATGTGGGACACATTACTCATAAGATTTCAGACGAAATCACGCAGTCAGATCATGCTGCTCGAAGATCAGCTGACAAACTTGCAGTGGGATGGTAAAGACCTCACTTCCTTTACTAGGAAGATGAAGGATCTATTCCTTTCACTACACAATTCTGGAGCAAAAAATGTTGTATCAGTAGAGAAGCAACTTACCTATCTATTGAGAGCCTTACCAAGATCCTTTTAGACAACCAAAACGCTGCTAGCAAAGGATCCTACTATGACACTCAAAAAGGCTGTTGTCGAGATTCGAGAAGAAGTCGAAGCTCAAGAGCAGCTTGATCACAGGATGCTTCTGACCAAGCTCTCTACAACAATAAAAAAAGACAAAAAAACAATTCAAGTCTTTGTAGTTTGAAATGTCTCCATTCGGTCCATACTTCAGCTTGTATACCCACTTGCATTTTACAATCTTTCGCTTATCTGGTAATGGCTACAATGTCCATTCCTGATTCTTCCTCATGGATTCCATCTTCTCATTCATATCTTGGATCCATTTGTCCTTTGTTGGACATTCAATTGCTTTCTCGAATGTCTGTGGTTCTCCACTAAATCCAAAACTCTTCTAACGTAGAAGCTGCGCTGCCTGGCACAAATTTGGCTGGCGCTCTTCGTTCTCTTTTTGATTTTCTAGGAGATCCTTTTGGTACTGCAATGCTCTTGCCTTTATTTGATCTACTAGGTCCGAAAATATTTCGGTTTCCAGGTATTGTAGCAGTAGGCTTGCTTGCGAATATTTCTTTGTCTGATTCGGCGCTCAAATGAGGTGCGACTCGAACATCTTCGTCTGAGTGTTCATCCTCTATTCCCTTTGTCACAGCTGGTAGATCATAGTACTGTCCTCCAAGGACTTCATATCTTACAAGATCATCGTTGGCCATTGTTTAGCTCTCATCAAATTTGACATCTCTATTTGTCTTCACTGTGTTTGTCTCTGGCATATAGACTTTGTAGTATGACGAATGATTGTCATATCCTACAAGATATCCTTGTTCCGCTTTCTCATCAAGCTTCTTTCGAACCTTGTCAGGAACATGTGCATATGTTGCATAGCTAAAGATTCGAATATGAGTCAAATTGGGTTTTCTACCCCATCATAACTCGTGTGGTGTTGTGTGAGGAACACCAGATTTTCCTGTCATGTTCTGAATGTAAGCAGTTGTAGCTACTGCTTCAGCCCACAACACTCTTGGAGCCTTCGAATAGGCCATCATGCATCTAGCAGCTTTCATTAGAATCCTGTTTTTTCTTTCTGCAACATCGTTGTGCTACAGTGTGTAAGATGCAGTTCTTTTGTGAATGATTTCATGATCATTGTAGAAATCAGTGAATCGATTTGAGATGTATTCTCCACCTCGATCTATTCTGATCTGGTTCACTTTTTTTTTTTTTCAGTGCATCTTTTTGTCCAATTCACATTCTCTATGGACTTGTCAAATGTTTCTAATTTATTGTGAATGAAGTACTCTGGAAAACTGACTGTAATCATCAATAAAGGTGATATAATATTTTGAACCTCATACGGAGATCACATTGAAAGGTCCACATATGTCAGGATGTACCAGCTCTAGAATCTTGGTCGTTCTGTAGGAGTCTTTGACAAAAGGAGTATCTGACATCTTACCCTTCAAAGATGCATCACAGTTGATCGAACTGGTTGCATTCAAGATGCTCACCCCTGTGATTGCTCCATGATGGCTTGCTTGATATAGTGCCATTGAATTCATATGGCATAGTCTCCTGTGCCATAGAGTATCTAGCAAATCATCATGAGTCTGATGCACTTGATCTGCAGGTAGGCGTACCTTCAAGTGATACAGGTTGTCTTTCTAACAAATGATCTTGTGTTTTACTCAAGAACGAAACACATTGCAATCAAGTACCATTTGATAAGGGATCTGATTGGGAAGAAGATGCTGCAAACTACTTTTATTTTAACGAAGGAGATGGTTGCTGACATTTTCACAAAGGCCTTAGACAAAGGTCTGTTCAAGAAATAGAAGAGCAGTCTTGGAATCATCAAGCTATCATGCTTTGAGAGGGAGCTGAAGAAACAAAACATTTCAATTGCCAAAGCTTTGCTAGCTTTCAACTCTAAATTTGACAGAAAAGACACACGAAACCAAAAAAAATAATGTTCACGAACAATTTCAAGACACACGACATGAAATTGTTTTGTGACACAAAATCACTCGTGCTCCACAAAGGGCCAAGAAGATCAACCAAGTACCATGAGGTACAAATATTTGATATGATATCGTGACATCAGCAGAAGTGCTTTTGGACGTGGCTAATCAGCCACTCTTGTAATCCGTGATTAGTTATAGATGTTTAATCTGTCTGATCAGGGAAGTTACTTGACGCGACACGAAAGAGTTCGCGAAATGAATACATTCTGCATAATGCATAAAACACAATATAAAAAATATACAGAATACATGTTTGTTTGTGAGCGAGACAATTTTGTAAGAGGATCAGTAGATCCAAGAAGTCCACTAGTAAGCGAGATGCTATTCGTGGAAGAACTGTATTTCTCTTATGCCAATGCACTGTGTGGATCTGTCACACAGTTTTTGAGATCAAGAGGATCAACAAAGAATATTGTAGCTGTTATGCATATATTATTATGATGATTGTATGATCTCAAATGAATTTTTGTCTGCTATTGTTCGTGTATCTCATTTACTTTTTTATTTAATTTCGCACAATGGTTCAATTTAGTTGAATGCTGTATTAATCTATAACGTAATCAACAGTGTCTGTCTACATTCTAGAGAATTGTAGGAATGATAGAGCCGACAGTGACCAGCAATCATATCTGAATTCCACACGAACTGATATTGTTCGCGACTGTTTTCGGTTCGTGTTTCATTTCGCTTTGCTGCGCTATCACTTCGCTTTAAGCATTAATCAATATCAGAGCTCTTTTGATTTTCGCTTTGCTTCGTTTCGTTTCATCTAGTTTCATTTTGTTTTGTTTCGTTATAGAGCCTGATTGATCTTTGCACTACAGAAATTATTCTTGAACAGAATAGTTTTGCGAAAGTTTTGCGAATCGTTCAAGAGACTCCCATCAGTTTGTCACCAAAATTTTTACTAGAACTACCCCAAGTATTTTGTGAGAGATTTCAACTAGTTTAGTCTAGTTTAGTCATATTTTGGTAAACTGTCAATAAGAGGCCAAAACTCATTTTAGACTTAGAGATAAACTTTTTGAAGTTATATTAGTTTAAAATACATTCAATAAACACTTTTGGAAAGTGTGAGAAAGTTGGTAGTCGAGTTTGAGAGAGATTCAAGTTTGAACTTTGGGTACATTGAATCTAGACCCAAAAATAGTAGGGTTTACATTTTGGAGGGAAAGCCAAGTGGCCAAATAGGGTTTGGAAATTCTATAAAAGGATGTAACTCGTGGAGAGACACATCTTCTCTCTTCTATCTCTCAATTCATCATTATACATGGTTCTCTTTGGGTTCTACTACTCATTGGTGCACTATCTTGCAATTCTATGTGTAGAATGACCATTTATTGCTATTTTCGGTTCACACGTGTGAAATACAGTAGGGTACTGTAATTTCACAGACAACAAACATATTTTATATTTTGGTTCATGTTTGATCAATATCTCTTAGAGTTTGCATCTCATTTTGTATGTAGATGCTGATTTTTCTACATTGGCAGGATTATTGGTTTGCTCCTTATTTTAACCAAAGATCAGGGACATGGATTGGATCTTGAATGATCTGAAATCCTTCACATGGTATCAGAACTCTTGTATTTCAGGTTATGAAAGGATCAGCCATCTTTAGCAAGGATTTGGAGGAGCTACCAATGCTAGAGCATGCTAGATTGATTTCTACTCAAAAATCAGCATTTTTGCATGTATAGAATGGATCTTTTGTAGGTCAAAACTCAATATAGGATTATATACTTGATCAGTTCCGATTTCACACTTGGTTTACTAGAATTCGATGACTTTTGGTACATTAGGAAGGTCTCATTGGAGGCTACAAGAAGATATATCAAGTTTCTAGAAATTGCATGTAGAAATTGAGATATTCAATTTTTTGTGATTTTGTCAAAACTCTAATTTAGATTGGATCTCTAGTTTGTGAGGTTACTGAACTTCATTTGAGTGTGTTTCAATCTTAGGAAGTGCCAAGAATCATTAGATTGAGGATAGATCATAGGTTGATCAAGATTTCACTATTCTATGTGTTGATTTTCTAGTTAGAAGTGCTAGTAGAGATTTGAGAGGTTCCATATCTTTGTGATTTCTTCTTGAGTTCATTTGTTGACATTCAAGAGAGTGCTTTGTGCATTGGAACAGGTTGAAAGAAGAAGATCAGGTCACTTCAACATGGCTACAAGTGGTGGATTTATGCTGGAGAGCAATGATAGGCTTACCTCAATCAACTATTCTACTTGGAAGGTGAGGATGGAGTCCTTATTGGAGATGAATGAGTTGATGGAGATTGTTGCAGGTGTGGAGGAGAGGCCTCAAGCACCTCAAGATCAAGTGAGGTATGACAAGAGAGCAAAGAAAGCTCTACACATGATTAAGATGAATGTTACCAATGGGCTTCTCAAGGAAGTTCGTAAGTGCACATCATCTTTGGAGGCATGGAAAGTTTTGAAGAAGCTTTATGAATTCAAGTCTACATCAAGGGTGCTTACTCTTAGGAGGCAAAACTTTAAAAGTTTTCAAAAGAAGGAAGAGAGTACTCATGCTTTTGTTTTGAGGGTTAAGGCATTCAATGATGAGTTAGCATGTATTGATGAAAGCATTAAGGAGGTAGAACTTGTTCAAGTTATACTTAATGGCTTGTTGGATGATCATGCTAATCTTGTTCAAAGTTTTGCTATTCAAAAGACTTTGCCAAGTATTGTGGATTTGCAAGAGATCTTGGTGAATGAGGAGTATAGGCTTCAATCAAGAAGAGGTGGATCTACATCGACATCTCATTATGAAGAGGATGCTATGTTCATCAAAGGCAAGTTCAAGGGAAAAGGCAAAGGAAAGTGGTCTAAAGGGCAAGATCAAGGTGAGACTTCTCCTTTTGGCAAAAAGAAAGATAAGTCTAAGTTGAAATGCTTTTATTGTGGAATCAAAGGACATTTTGCAAATGAATGTTTGAAGAAGCAAAGAGATGAAGGTAGCAAGCAAATCAACTTTACTCCTGATGATGAGGGTCTAGGTGGTGGTGATTCTCTTTTGATGTGTTCATCAAGTCCAATATCAAGTGAAGGTGACAAAGATTCATGGTGGATTGATAGTGGAGCTAGCTCACACATGACTAGTCACAAGGAGTTCTTTACTTCTTTGGTCACTTATGATGGAGCCAAGAAAGCAATTCACATGGCCAATGGTGGTGAGTGTGTGATTGAAGGTAATGGTTCAATTCCTACTAATAGGAAAGCAAGACCTGATGGTGTTCTTTACATTCCTTCACTTTCAAAGAATTTGCTAAGTGTTGGTCAAATGATAGAGAAAGGATGCATGGTAAAGTTTGGTGGTGATGCTTGTTTCATTACAAAGGAAGAAATCTTGGTTGCTAGGGGCAATAGACAAAGTAGACTTTTCAAGCTTGATGCTTTTGTTATGGCTAACAAAAATGATGGAATGGAAAAGGAGATTGGTCTCAACTTTCCAAAGTTACCTTTTAGCATCAATAAGATTGGTGGATCTTATGCAAAGTCTAAAAAGCTTCCTTATGCTAGATCTAGGTCAAGATCTAATATGCTTCTTGGAGATGTTCATCTTTGTGCTAACTTGGCTAGTCTTGAGAATAATGATGGTGTTTCAATGGTTCTTCATAGCAAGTGCAAGCATGCAAAAGGTAAGGAAAGAGCCAACTTCATCAATGGAGGTGAAGGTTCTTCCTTGGAAAAGATTGTTGTTAATGATTTCTTTGATCATATGTCAAAAGATGTTGCTAGGTGCATGCATGAAGGAGGTGGTTCTTCTACATTCTTTTGTTATGATTTTAAAAAAGTCATTTTTACAGCAAGTAGAGTCACATGTCTTCATAAAGAGAGTAGATCAAATGGTTCTATCAAGAGACTTGGTGAGGGAGATAGTCACAAGTCAAGAAGAAGAGAAGTATGTGAAGAGTTCAAAGTAGGATGTACTTTGAATGATGTCATTGTGAATGATAGTGAGGAAGAATCATTATCATATGATTCATTACCTAAAACATCGAGTAGAAGTTCTTGTTTGAAAAAAGAGAGTACTTCGATGTTATGGATCTATTTTTTGCAAGAGTATTTAAACTCAAGTAAGGTAAAAATAACAGCAATGAAGTGTTGTTCAAGTTTACTTTACTTGTTCTATCTCATGTTTGAGCTATTTTATGTGAATGTGTGCAAATTGTCAAGATATGGACAAACTAGCTACATTGTCTTGCAATATCTTATTGTTGGAGTTGTACTAGCATTCTTGGCTGGTTTTGTTGATGGAAATGAAGCTATTGTAGGTTCATTATATCACTCATCCATGATCAAGTTCTCAAGTGTTGAGTTGCTTGATGCCAATGTTTGGAGATTGTCAATTTTTGGTGAATTCATGGTCATTTTCTTGTGTCAAGTAGATCTTGAAGATGGACTAGTGCAACCTACTTGGTTTATGGAGTCATGTGGTGCTGGATTTGCATCATTTATGTACTCACCTATGTGAAAAATACAGATCCTAAGTGGATCTAAACTCCAAGATCATTGGCTTGAATGCTTGCACTCCAAACTACATAAGCTAGGAATTGGCAACACATTCTATGCTACCTAGAATGCAAAGAACTTGATCAAAAAGCATTTATCACAAATGGAAACTTCCATAAACATCAAGTGCGGCCCAAAATAGCATTATACAGTCCATAATACATCAGCCTATCACTTTTGGAAAGCACCTAAGATCATACACAATAGCTTGAAGACAATACACACAACAATGCTCTCAATGGAGGAAGAAACAATGACAATGATCTATTGATCTCAATGAAGCATACAAAAGGTTTCTCCAACCTGTTCTCCACGACTTCCCTACTATTTATGGATGAGGAAGATGACTCTCTCTCCTCTCTCTAGAAGGTACTTGACCCTAGATATTCCCTATATAGGAAAAATAGCTAAAAATGGCTTATATGACCAAAATACATCAAAATGGTCTCATTTTGAAGGGTATGAAGTTTGACACTTCATCATACTGAAAAAATACAGTAAATAAAAACATTGTGGCCTGGTTCACACGTGTGAAACTCCAGAACCAAAACTATTTACAATTTTAGCCAATTTAGGCCTCAAACTAGCTAGGAAATGTTGACAATTTTCACACTCCCTCTTCAACATTGGATGCTAGTTTCAACATAGTCTTTGAGCACATTCCAAGATTAGATCTATGCATTAAATATAGGTCCTTTCCCAATGGTTTGGTGAAGATATCAGCCACACACTCCTTTGAAGAGACATGTTGAAGCTCCACCTCTTTGGCAATGACTTGATCTCTCACAAAATGGTGAGCAATCTCAATGTGCTTGCTCCTTGCATGAAAAACAGGATTGCTTGCCAAGCTTTGGGCTGAAAGGTTATCACAAAGTATGATTGGAGTCTTCTCTGGTTCCAGCAAGTGAAGATCCAATAACATCCTCTTGATCCAAAGAATCTCCTTGGTGCATGTTGTTAATGCCTTGTACTCGGCTTCGGTGGAAGATAGAGAGATAGTTGGTTGCTTCTTTGATAGCCATGAGACCACTCCATCTCCAAGATAGATTGCAAAGGCACTTGTTGACTTCCTATCCATTTGATCACCTGCAAAATCTGAATCTGAAAATCCACAAAGGTTAGGTGTAGTACCTCCATACAAGATGCCAAAATCTCTAGATCCCGAGATGTATCTAAGTACTCTCTTTCCTAGCTTCCAATGAGCCTCACTAGGATCTTGCATAAATTGACTTAGTTTACCAACCACAAAGCTTAGATCAGGTCTTGTGATGGTTAACCATATAAGAGATCCTATTAGATTTCTATAGAGAGTAATGTCCTTGAAGGATCTTTCATTACTTCTTGTAGTTAGCTTTACATTTGATTCCATAGGAGTAGAAACAACTTTACAATCTTCCATATGAAACCTTTTTAGAATAGAGTTAACATACTTTTCTTGACATATGAATGTAGATTTAGAAGTTCTAATAATCTCTATTCCTAAGATATAATGAAGTTTACCAAGATCTTGAATTTCAAACTCTCTTTTGAGTGCCATCTTGATTTCATCTATATCTAGATTGTTACCACCACTTAAGATAATGTCATCAACATAGATCAAAAGTAAAGTGATATCATTTTCATTCAATCTAAAGTAGAGAGAATGATCATACTCACTCATAACAAAGTTTTGAGAAAGTAAGAAGGAATTGAGCTTAGCATACCAACTCCTTGGTGCTTGCTTTAGCCCATACAAACTCTTTTGGAGATAGCACACATGATTAGGCTCATCATGTGAAACATAGCCCTCGGGTTGCTCCATGTAAATATCTTCTTCAGGATCACCATTCAAGAAGGCATTAGTAACATCCATTTGCCACATATCCCAATCATAAAGAGTTGCAAGAGAGATTAGGATTCGAATAGTTACCATCTTTGCCACGGGTGCAAAGGTCTCATCATAGTCAATACCATATTCTTGAGCATACCCCTTTGCCACCAACCTTGCCTTGTACTTGTTGATTGATCCATCTTGATTTGTCTTGATCTTGAAGATCCACTTACAACCAATTGCCTTCTTGTCCTTTGGAAGCTTTACCAACCTCCATGTGTTGCTTTTGATGAGTGCTTGATGCTCATGATCCATGGCTTGGATCCATTCCTTCTTTTGAATTGCTTCACCTACACAAGTTGGTTCATCAAAAGAGGTAAGAAAAGCAAAGTTAGAGTTGTCCACCACTTGCTTTCCTTTTTCATCATAGGTTAGCCTTGATGGCTTAGCCCTTTGCCTTTGAGTCTTCCTTGAAGTTTGCTTTGGAGTGGCATCTCCATCTTCATCCAAGACATCTTGCACATCATGATGATTAGTAGGCACATCAACATCAACATCAACAACATTGGAAACATTCTCTTCATGAAAGATGACATCCCTACTTATGACAACTTTCTTTGTAGAAGGAATGTACACTTTGTAAGCCTTGCTTACTTCACTATAGCCAACAAACACACCCTTCTTTGATGAAGGATCTTCTTTAGTTCTATCATCAAGTGTGATATTGACAAAACATGTACATCCAAAGATCCTACAATGCTTGACACTCGGCCTTCTACCATAAAGAACCTCATGAGGAGTTTTACCATCCAAGGAAGCACTTGTCCATCTATTACATAGATAGTTAGCACATGCTAAAGCTTCCCCCCAAAAAGACTTAGCAAGATTAGCATGTAGTCTCATTGTCTTGGCACATTCACAAAGGGTTCTATTCTTCCTCTCGGCCACTCCATTCTGTTGTGGAGTCCTAGGACTAGACATCTCCCTCTTAATCCCATGTGCTATACAAAAGTCTTTGAACCTATTTGAGGTGTATTCCCCTCCATTATCAGATCTTAAGCATTTGATCTTTGTATTGAATTGGTTTTCCATTTCATTCTTGAACTTGACAAATGCAGCAAACACTTCATCCTTACTTTTAAGAAGATAGATCCAAGTATACCTACTAAAGTCATCAATGAAAGTTGCATACATCTTTGCCCCACCATTGCTAGTTGTACTAGAAGAATGAATATCAGAATGCACAAGTTGAAAAGCTTCTTTAGATCTAGAAGTAGATCTAGAATAAGCAAGTCTATGAGATTTGGACAAGGCACAATGTTCACAAACACTATTGTTTGCAACAAGACTTTTAGGGAGACCAAGAACAAGCTCTTTCTTTGCCATTACCTCCAAAGATTTGAAGTTGGGATGGCCCAACCTCTTGTGCCAAACTTCTTGGTTTGTCAATTGCTCCCTAGCCATACATCCTTCATGATTAGAGATCACACATGCATCAAGCTTGAAAAGTTTACCATGCCTCCTACCTTGAGCAATCAAGGATCCACATTTACTTATCAAACATGCATCTCCAATGAACTCCACATCAAGTCCTTTGTCAATCATTTGACTTACACTAAGCAAATTCTTAGTGATTGAAGGAATGTACAAAACATTTTCAAGATTTGCTTTCCTATTTGTTGAAAGGGAAATAGGAATAGTGCCTATGCCTTTGATGTCACATTGACCATCATTTGCAGTGTAGATGATGTTACCTTCTCCCTCATAAGACAATAAGGATGTAAAGTATTCCTTATGTCTTGTCATGTGAGATGAGGCTCCACTATCAATCCACCAAGGATCATTATCATCTATGTTGGCTAACAAACTTGAAGTCATAACAAGTGATTCACATGTGTTATGTTCTTCCTCATCTATTGTAAGATTTCCTTGCCTCTCTCCTTGCTCTCTTTTCTTCTTATAACATTCATTTGCAAAATGACCTTTTATCCCACAATAAAAGCACTTGAACTTTGACTTATTGTTCTTAGTAGAAGAGGAAGAGGAAGAGTGATCATCATGATCAAAGTTACCACCTTTGGACCATTTCCCTTTGCCTTTACCTTTGTCCTTGAATTTGCCTTTTGTGAAGAAAGCCTCTTCACCTCCACCTTGCAAGGATGCACCATCAAGCTTTGATTGCAACCTATGTTCTTCAGCCAATAAGATTTCTTGCAAGTCAACCACACTTGGCAAGACTCTTTGAATGGCAAAACTTTGCACAAGGTTAGCATGTTCATTTAGCAAACCATTCAACATAACTTGGACTATTTCACCATCTTTTATGTTCTCATCAATGCATGCTAAATCATCACTTAGGGACTTAACTCTCAAGATAAATGCATGAGCACTTTCACCCTCTCTTTGCCTACTAGAAAATATTTGTCTCCTTAGGGTCAATACCCTAGATGTGGACTTTGATTCAAAGAGCTTCTTTAAGGCATTCCATGCCTCACTTGCACTTTGACACTTTCCAACTTCCTTGAGAAGTTCATTTGTAACATTCATTTTAATGATATGAAGAGCCCTTTTGGCCTTCTTATCAAACCTTTGTTGCTCTTGAAGTGTGAGAGGTCTCTCTTCAATTTCTGCAACTATGTCCATGAGTTCATTCAACTCAAGTAAGGACTCCATCCTCACTTTCCAAGTAGAGTAGTTTGATGAACTCAACCTTTCACTAGACTCTAGCATGATCCCACCATTGGAAGCCATGATTCTAATGTTTCTTCAACTTTTAGGTTCTGTCCTAAAGCACTTAGCACTCACTTTTCTCTCAACAAATGATAGATAAAGAGATCTATGAAGATTTAGGACCCTAAAACACTTCTATCTTGAACCTAGATGGTTTCCAAGCATAGAAAGGAAGATTGAAACACATGCAACACTTTGCACACACTAAGAATGGATTAAAAATCAAACCAACCTGAACACACTCTTGCTTAAGCTCTCAAACTTTCCAGCAAGTGACCAAATCAAGTTATGGTGTGAAGAGTTACTTGCATTCTTAGAAAATACCCAAAACTAGGATGCCAAGATTACCTAGTAATGAACAAACTTGATCAACATATGATCAACACACTAAGATATTGATTCAACCTGTAAAACCACATGTAAACCACACTTCTAAAAGTTTATAAACTCCAGCAAGTGATAAATACAAGATTTAGAGGTGAATGAATGAGCACACTTAGTGAATCACAAGACTAGCTTCACTATCTTGTCAAATCTTGGTGTTTAGATGTAGATCTAAGATCACTTCACATGAGAATGTTCCTCAACCTGTTAAGAACCTGAAAACACACTTGCATAATGGTTAACACCTTCCAGCAAATGCTCCAATCAAATTACATAAGGAGAGTTACTTACATGCTCAACAAAGTACACCAAAATTTATGCCAAAATTGATGACAATCTTTACAATATGCTCTTCACAATGGAGCTTACAATATGTTCACCCAAAAAAGGGGATCTTTCATCCAAATGGGAGCTTTGCTCAGCCTTTAGGAGAATTACAACTCACTCAAAAGAGCATTTGTCATCCACTTAAGGAGAAGTTTCATCCACTTAAGGAGAGTGTTCATCCAAGAATGGAGATTGTCAACAATAGGATTGAAAAGAACATTGTTAGTATTGAATATGCACAAGCCTCACAATCACAAATGATTAGGTGTTATGATCTGATCCAAAATAGTTTCTTTTCAGCCTCTGATCTTCAATAGACCTGAAATATGCTTTTGATCCACAAGTTCAACTCACAAAACAAAGGTTAGTAAGATTTGATCAACAAAGCAATGCAAAATCATGCTAGAACTTGATCAAACATCCAAATATCACCAAAAATGGAATACTTACTGTAAATAGAAGCCAACCAGCTCTGATACCATGTGAAAAATACAGATCCTAAGTGGATCTAGACTCCAAGATCATTGGCTTGAATGCTTGCACTCCAAACTACATAAGCTAGGAATTGGCAACACATTCTATGCTACCTAGAATGCAAAGAACTTGATCAAAAAGCATTTATCACAAATGGAAACTTCCATAAACATGAAGTGCAGCCCAAAATAGCATTATACAGTCCATAATACATCAGCCTATCACTTTTGGAAAGCACCTAAGATCATACACAATAGCTTGAAGACAATACACACAACAATGCTCTCAATGGAGGAAGAAACAATGACAATGATCTATTGATCTCAATGAAGCATACAAAAGGTTTCTCCAACCTGTTCTCCACGACTTCCCTACTATTTATGGATGAGGAAGATGACTCTCTCTCCTCTCTCTAGAAGGTACTTGACCCTAGATATTCCCTATATAGGAAAAATAGCTAAAAATGGCTTATATGACCAAAATACATCAAAATGGTCTCATTTTGAAGGGTATGAAGTTTGACACTTCATCATACTGAAAAAATACAGTAAATAAAAACATTGTGGCCTGGTTCACACGTGCAAAACTCCAGAACCAAAACTATTTACAATTTTAGCCAATTTAGGCCTCAAACTAGCTAGGAAATGTTGACAATTTTCACAACCTACTCATGGATTTCCAAGGTTTGATGATATCTTGTGGCAAGATGGAGATGGAGGCTCATTCATGGAGTTTTATGGTGGAGACATATCAAGAAAGGACAAAGTTGGAGGAGACAAGCAAAAAAATGGTCATCACTCACATTTATTGTTTGGTCGTTGTAATTTTCCAGAGAGTTCAAAGTTTGAAGCATGGAGGAATCATTTCATTCACATTCTATTTGGTTCTTCATGTTCTAGTTATATCTTGATGTGTAAAATTGATGTAAGAAATAGTGAAGCATCCAATTTGGACACTATTCTCTATATCAATTATGAAAGATACTTTAGAACCTTAGAAATGAGATCTATACTTAGGATGGAGATCATTCTAAAGTTGGATCAAAGTTCTATTGTCAAAAATATGCCAAAACTAGTTGAAGAGGGAGTGTGAGAGATTTCAACTAGTTTAGTCTAGTTCATATTTTGGAAATTGTCAATAAGAGGCCAAAACTCATTTTAGACCTAGAGATAAACTTTTTGAAGTTATCATAGTTTAAAATACATCCAATAAATACCTTTTGAAAGTGTGGGAAAGTTGGTAGTCGATTTTGAGAGAGATTCAAATTTGAACTTTGGGTACATTGAATCTAGACCCAAAAATAGTAGGGTTTACATTTTTGAGGGAAAGCCAAGTGGCCAAATAGAGTTTGAAAACTCTATAAAAGTATGTAACTCGTGGAGAGACACATCTTCTCTCTTCTCTCTCTCATTTCATCATTATACATGGTTCTCTTTGGGTTCTACTACTCATTGGTGCACTATCTTGATGTTATCTTGCAATCTTGTGTGTAGAATGCTCATTTATTGCTATTTTTGGTTCCACACGTGTGAGCACAAAGCACTCCTTTGAACAAGAACAAATGCTTTCAAAAGAAATCACCAAGATTTAAAACCATCTCACAAATTCTCTTCTAGCACTTATCCAAGCAAATCAACACATAGAATCATGGAATCTTGATCAACCTATGATCTATTCTCAATCTAATGACTTTTGCCACTTTCTAGGATTGAAACACACTCAAATGAAGTCCAGCAACCTCACTATCCAGAGATCCAATCAAAATTAGGGTTTTGACAAAATCACAAAAAATTGACTATTCCAAATCTACATGCAAATGCTGAAAATTTGATATGCAATCTATAAGCCACCACTTAGGCTGAACCAACGATCTAGAAATCGGCCAAATCCAGTATGTGAATTCAAAAAATGGAATTGATCAAGTATATTGACCTATTTAGTGTTTAGTGTTTTGATCTACAAAAGATCCAATCTACAAAAGCAAAAAACTTGATTTTGATAGCATGCTCTAGACTTGATATCTTCACCAAATCATTGACAGATCTGATTTTCTCCATCATAACATGAAACACAAGCTCTGATACCATGTAAAAGATTTTAGATCCTTAAGATCCAATCTACTTGAATGATCTTTGGTTAGAAAGAGAAATACACTACCAATCTCATCAATGTAGAAAAATCAGTATCTACACACAAATTGAGATGCAAACAGCAATAGAACTTGATCAAACTTGAATGAAATAAAAAAGTACCATTGATGTTCGTACAGAATCAGAAAACTACTATATTTCACACTTGTGGATCCAAAAATAACAAATATAGATCATTCTACACATAGAATTGCAAGCAATCACCAAGATAGTGCACCAATGGATAGTAGAACCCAAGAGAACCATGTATAAGCATGAAATGAGATAGAGAAGAGAGAAGATAGCTCTATCCACTAGTTACATCCTTTTATAGCAGGTCAAAACCCTATTTGGCCACTTGGCTTTCCCTCCAAAATGCTAACCCTACTAATTTTGGGTCTAGATTCAATGTACCCAACTATTCAAATTGAATCTACTCAGACTCGCATTCTAACTTTCCCACACTTTCAAAAAGTGTTTATTCAAATGAAATTTGACTAATGAACTTTGAAAAGTCAACCTCTAAGTCTAAAACAAGTTTTGGCCTCAATATGCCAAATATGGAAATATTGCAAAATGGATGAAACTAGTTGAATCTTTCACAAAGGACATGAAGAACCTGCACAATCTACTCCAAGGAGTAATCCACAAGTGAAGCGGCCAAGGTGGTTCCTCAAGCTTACTGAGAACCAAGAAGAAACTGAGACTAGTGATCAAGGGGGAGCTAGAAATTTAAGGTCAAGACAGGTAAATTATTCACTTATGTCTAGTGTCATTGTTGAGAAGGAACCAGTTAGTTTTCAAGAAGCTGCTAGTAAACATGAATGGCACCAAGCAATGAAAGAGGAGTATAACTCTATCATGAAGAATGATACTTGGAAATCAGTACCTCCTAAAGCAGGAAGGAAAGCAATCGGGTCAAAATGGATCTACAAAGCTAAGTATGGAGCCGATGGCAAACTTCAAAGAAGGAAGGCCAGATTAGTAGCCAAGGGATATGGACAAGAAGCAGGTATAGACTATGACAAGACTTTTGCACCATTGGGGTAGACTGGTGCTGGTTTGAATGCATCAGTCTCCTTTTATTCGCCTCATGGGCTCTGCCTACACCTTCAAGGGTGTTTAACTAGGACAGGGTAGGGTCCCAGAAACCGGACCATTGTTTGTGTTGATTTATTTCAAAACTGTGAAGTTTGTACAATGTTGATGAGGTGATGTTTGTGCTTCATCGACTCATTTCAATTCATGGAGGCCACTAATGACTGTTTCAAAGAACCTTAGACCTTCATGATCTCTTCTACGGATTAACAAAAATCATTATGCTACAGTTATGGTTGGCCATTATTTCAATGTGATGTAAATAGTGTATATTTAAATGGTTATGTTGATGAGGAGATCTACATGCTAATTTTTAACTTTGAATTTTTCAGTTCTGTTCAGATGAATTTTTAGCATTCAATTTCGTTTTTCATTTCTAATTTAATTCAATAACTTTGTAGAGCTTTGCTTTAGCTTTAATTTTCACCAATTTTTGAGGCATTTGGATAAGAGATGCAAAAGTTATTGCACTTTTCCCAAAGGTTGTCAAAATAGGTGACTAGGATTTTGCTTTCACTTGATTTGAATTTTTCAGATTCGATTTGAGTTTTTATTTCTAGTTTCTTTTCATAGGAATCTAGAGCATTGTCTTAGCTTTGATCTGGTTCATATGGTAGGTCATTTGGATTAGTATCCAAAAAGTTGTGACAATTCTTGATTCCTAGCTCTAGTTTTGTTAGTTTTCTTTCTTCAAAATTTTCAGCCCTGTTCTATGATTAATTCGACTTACCAAATTACCTCCAATCATTGATCTGATACATAGGATGATAGAGGTTGTTGTTAGCTTTTCAGAGATACTAAGTTTGTCTGATTTGGATCAGTATTGAGAAAGTTATGATCAAATTAGTGGAGATGGGTCAGAATTGCCAGAATTTTGAAAAAAAATTGTTGGATCTTTCTAAGTGAGAGAGAAGCACTTCAAATTTTCAGATTTGAAGTTTTGTTTCCTTTCTAAAATTTTTTTGAATTCTTCATTTTGAAATTCAATTAAAAAATAAATAAATCAAAATAACCCTAACCTGACTTTTCCCTAACCCTACCCTGCCCTAACCTAACCCTAAACCATAACCTAGACCTAGACCTAAGTCACTCTCCATGACTCTTCCCTATCTCTCTCGGTCATCTCACCTTCTCACTCATCTTTTCATTCGATCCAAACTCTCAGTCAAAATTTTTCCATGGCTCTTAGACTTGCATTACATCCGCATAGGGTCTAGGCTGAAGAAGAACCAAATCGCGCACTTTTAGATGGGCGATGGAAAAAAAAAATTCCATGAGGTGTTGGTTTTCCATCAGCATTCCATAGCATTGAAAGGCAGATAAGGTGCAACTATAATTGAGATAGCTTGCTTGTACAGATTAGGAGCATCCTTAATTGCATGAAGATTGTGTCCATTAAAAGAAACTACAATTTTTGGATGACGACTCATCGCGTCTGCTTGAAGATGTCGGTCAACTACAGCTTAGCAGTAGGAACAGTTGTAAGCTGTGGAGATCTGCAATCTAAGATAATAAACCTGTAAAACACTCAAAATCACCGCCCCTGTGAGTCTATCATATTTTGCATCTGTCAACAACCTTCTTGTCAACAATATTCTTCTGGTAACACATAGTGGATCAATTAGAAACTTTGGCTTGCTTCCTTGGTGATCTCATTATGCAACAAAACAATAAACCTTTTAAAATCCTTCTGCAAAACAGATTCACGCGAACTTTCGGCTCAGCTAACATCCCTTGGTTCAGTCCAGACGCTGTAGGGTTGATGATCTTACGTAGTATAGCCCTCCCGCCTGTCAACAAGGGTTAGATCACTGGATAGGTACCTAACTATGCATAGATGCTACTTTTAGTTAGTTTCCTACTTTCTCCCTTAATACTACTCACCACTAACACTATTCTCCTTTAACTCTACTCCTCTACACTAACATTCATCATGATATGGGTGAAGAGAAGGGATAGAAAAGAAGAGATTCAAAAGAGAAGAGAGAAAGAGAGAAAGATAGAGAGTGAGGGTGGAGGTTGGCTCAAATGCACATTATACTTGCTAAAGGAGAAACATAAACTATTGAAACCAAAAAGTATGAACTTGAAAGCAATTGAAAACAACAAGAGCAATAGCAAGCATTGAATTGAAAATGAAGATGCTTCTCTTCCAAAATTGGTAGAGTTTCCTCCTTCTCATTAAGCATGAAAATAGTGTACAAATGGTGTCTTTTTATAAAATGGAGAAGGCCCTTGCCCCTCAATCCTATTGGCTAATATTCACAATGATCCTATCCATTCATCTTGGACCCAACTTGATCCAAGGGTCCACAAAAAGTACATTAGAAATCACAAGATTCATGTGAGTCCCAATTTGGACCCAACTCTAAAAAGTAATCTCTAAGTTTAAAAATGACATTGGGCCTCTAGTTTTATTTTAATTCCAAGGCCCAAGTCATGTTTATTTTATTTACAACTTTATTTGCGTGCTCATTGGGCCATGCGCTTATACACGCATGATGCCATGCCCTCGCAACACATTTTATTGGATGATTTTATTTATTTACACTTTGTTGGGAATACCCCCAACAGACGTTTCTTCCTGATTCCTTCCTTTGAAAAAGCTTTAGGAGTGGCACATCAAGCACGTTTCTGATTTGCTTCACGTCATCCTCCTCAATTGAGGGCATTCCTTTGGTTGAGATTGCAACCAACGCATTCGCTCGGTCGAGATTAGATTCTTCACGTCGGTTACCTCATTTCTCTTTCTACCTTCACATCGGTTACCTCATTTCTCTCTCTACCTTCACGTCGGTTACCTTGTTTCTCTCTCTCTCTCTCTCTCTCTCTACCTTCACGTCGGTAACCTCGTTTCTCTCTCTACCTTCCCTCTCCTTCGGCTACCTTCTTTCTCTCTCCAATGCTTCGGCTACCTCGTTTCTCTCTCTACCCTCCCTCTCCTTCGGCTACCTTTTTTCTCTCTCTAATGCTTCGGCTACCTCATTTCTCTCTCTACCCTCCCTCTCCTTCGGTTACCTATCCTTTTCCCTGTCGGTTGAGATTCTCTCTCTAAGTTGCATCGGTTACCCCTTTCTCTCTCTTTTCTCTCTAGTTCGATCCCTTCTATTTGCATACAATTTTTAAAAAAAATTTAGAGTTGTCACAAATTTTTTTGGATGAGCACTCAAATGCACTACAAGAGTAGCCGATAAAAAAAATTTGCTAACAATTTTCAGAGTTTTCACGATTCCAAGAATTTTTTTTCGTCGAGCACTTCAATGTTTCATGGATTCCAAAAAGATATAGGATTTAATTTTGATTTTCTAAAGCCCATTATTCTAAGTTGTAAATAATCTATTTTCCAAGTTTTTTTTTTTTAAACTTCCATAACTTTTTAGTGTGAGCTCAAATTTCAGTGAAGTAAAAACAAAAAGTGTTCAGAACGATACGACAAATTCACTGAGACTATCCAAATTATTGCTGTAATGCTTTAGAATGGTGGTAAAAGGAAAACAGACAGTGGATAAAAATAACCCACCTCAAGACAACTTGCCTACTGATGAAACGATGGAAGAACTGCAGGTTTTAAACCAGCAAGAAAACATATTAAGTAAAATGTAGGCTATTCAAGATCTGATAGTTACAATGCTGCAAGCAATGGAAAGAAATTGGCTTGTTGCTGAGGCGAAATGGGACAAATTGTTTGATAGCCTAGTTGCTAGGCAAGACAAACTAGCGGGAGTTGATCAGAGATCTAATGAGCCCTCTACATCGTTCTGACTACCATCTCCATCACAAAATGTAACATCTTCTCAAGATGTACGAAGAATTGACATGGACAAGGGAAAACATGTATTACAGACTAATATTGAATACCCAGTCAGACTTGGAACTGATAGGGGCATGTCTGAACAACGAGTGCAACACTCCACGAGACTTCATGAACAACAAAACCACTTTGATACTCGGGAGTACAAGGATAAGATAACCATTTCAAAATTCAACGGTGACTTTAAGACCCTTGACATTGAAGAGTGGTTGGATAAATTAGATCGTTACTTTACTCTGTTCAATAGAGATGACCGAGATAAAATCACTTTCGCTACGATCCACTTTGAAGAACCAGCTTATGAGTGGTGGAAGTAGAGGGAGAATAGGTTATCAATGGAGGAATGTAATGCACAAACTAATTGGTCGTTATTTAAGAATGCTTGTATTGAGACCTTCAGAAGACCATTCCAAGATGGCGACAATTTTAAAAGATGGACAAGGATACGTCAAAAGAGTTCAATACAAGAGTATAACTTCGATTTTTGGAGTCTAACTCTTAAACTACCCACAATGTCTGATGCAAATCACTTATGAAGGTATATACAAGGACTGCAGTTGCATATTGGAGCTGATGTAGCATCACGTTTTTGTACTGATCTCGATCAAGCTATGTGGGTGGCCCTAAATATGCTAGTAGGTGGTTGACTAAATCAGGGGCACCCAGATATGAATTTAACAGACGAGAAGCTGAGTGAAATTTTGATATCTATCGACATGATAAGGAAAGGAACACAATCCTCCAGTACCTGACAATTTAAGAAGATGATAGGAGGAATAGTGGTAAGAAACAAGTGAGCAACATGGAGGTCAAGCCAAAGGTGAAGATTGTTAGATCAAAAGCAGAGATAGATCGACTGCGGCAGCAAGGCTTATGTTTCACTTGTAAGCAAAAATGAAAACCAGGGCATAAGTGTGACAAAGCTAAGTTTGTAGGATTTTCCTTGATTGTTGAAGATGACGAAGATGATACTAGCACTTTTTCAGAGAATGTCATTGACACTCAGCCGCCGCAAAGTGATGAAGGAAAGGAAGACACCTCATCTGATGAGGAATCACCAAACCATCAATCAGACCACAGATAGCATGAAAGATCCATTAGGAGGGATCAGAAAATTGAACTATTGAACATATCTTTAAATGCTTTCAATGGATTCCATTCTAACAAAACCTTCTGTGTGCAAGCGTTAATTAATGGAAGGAAAGTATTTTGCTTAATAGATAGTGGTAGTATGCATAACTTCTTTAATAGTAGGTCATTACAAAGCTGTGGATTAGCATCTTTGGACCGCTGTGATAATATGAGAGTCCAGATTGCCAATGGAGTAACCATTCCTTGTAATAACATCACTCCAGTAGTGAAATTACAAATGGAGGATTATACTCTTAAAACGAGTTTCCATATTGTGGAGTTGGGTCCAATTGATGCTATACTAGGGGTGGAATGGCTTAAGACCTTGGGAAATGTAACAATCAACAAGGACTAATGATCTTCAGACAAGGAGAACGCCAATTTGAACTACACAGCGTTCAATCTACTCAACCACATTCAACTTTGCAGCTGATTTCTGTAGAGAAGGCTCAAAGGTTGTCTAGATCAAATGTGAAAATGTTTGTGCTCAGGATTGAAGAAGTTGAAGGACAATTCAAGGAAGTAAAAACAAAACCATTGGCCAAGGTAAAACAAAGTGTGAAAGATCCAAAAATTCGGAAGATCTTGGGTGAATTTTCTGATGTGTTTGCTGATCAGTTACCCAAAGGGGAACCTCCTACTAGATTTGTGGACCATCCCATTGAATTGGAATCGGAGACTAAACCGGTCAATTTACCACCTTACAAACTATCAAAGGCTGAAAAAGAAGAAGTCCATAAACAGGTTTAGGAGTTACTCTCACAAGAATTTATTGTTCGAAGTAAATCACCTTTTGCCTCTCCCGTGTTGCTGGTTAAGAAGAAGGATGGAACATTCAGGATGTGTATTGATGATCGAGCTCTTAACAAAGTGACCATCAAAAACAAATATCCAATCCCTAGAGTGGATGATTTGTTGGATGCATTAGGCTGGTATGAAGAAATCTATATACACGTATGTGCAAGAATGTATTCCCTGTCAAGTGAATAAGGTGGAACATGTTAAGCAACCAGGCTTATTGCATCCGCTATCCATTCCCACGCAACGTTGGACGAGTATTAGCATGGATTTTATACCTTCCTTGCCAACAACAACTGGGGGATATGATGGTATCTAATGTATGAAAGGGCCTAAAATCGCACCCCATAATTCCTAAATCCTAATATAATTATATGTAACCTGCACCCCCGAACTATTGATTTGTCTTTCATTCTCATAATACAAGTTTTCATGTATTTGATTGTCTCCCAATGTTTGATATAAAACCTGATCATTTTTGTTCCAATTTTTGCAGGTGTTTTGCATTTGAGGGAGTGATTCCATGACATCTGTAGTCCACCCATGTTCTGATTGTACGACCGGCCAATTGAAATTCTGAAGTGTGATTTGTCCAGAGAGGTGCTGCATTCCGCCCATTTGGATCTTCGTGGACATGGCAGGAAGTGCGCGTTCACCCGTAATTGTTGTGGACTCGTCACGTAGGCCCTGATGGCCACAGGGTCTCTTTTGAATAACTGTTGACGCCACTCTGGTTGTGGTTGGAGGGCGGACAATGCTTGTAGTTCGTTTCTCTTTATGGTTTGAGCTGAGAACGATATCTGCCAACCACCTCTTGATGACTTGTGGGGATACTTTGATAAAAATTCACTGATTTTCTCCTCCACGGACTTCGGTCTTCAGAAGACCCGATTGGCAGATATCGTACGCGAACCTCTGGATGATGTTGCTTGGCTTTGGCTGGTGGTTGCGCCTTGGCCCTGGTCTCGCATCTCAGCAGTCGCATCCGTTTGCCCTTGGTCTTGGCCTTCGGAGCCTTGATCTGGTTGAGATTCCCCTGCTGCCTACTGGCTCTGATCTTGGCTGGTACTAGCCTATGCAGCGTCAAAATTAGGTGGCGGTGGAATTACCACAAGGTTGGGCTAGGCCTTTGCGTCCATGAATTTTTGGCACGCCTTGGGGGCTTGCTTGGCCTGGGCGAGCTCATGAGTTGCGCTTGTCGATACTTGTTGAACTCTTCCTGGTAGCTATTTAAGGTCTGGCTATAAACCTGCACCTGACGCTGTAGAAGATTCATCTCTAATTGAGAAAGCGGCCTTGAGTCCGGTGCAGGTTGAGCTAACCAGATGAGCTTTTCGTCTTGTAGGGCTTTGACCTCCATCCCCATGTGCGTATTCTCTGCTTCCAAAAGGGTAAGTTGTGTCTGGATGAGAGCAAGCCATTGGGACGCTTCAGCTTGAAGCTCCCGCACCTTCATGGAGGTCTCAATCAGCGCGTTGGAGAGGCTTTGGATATATTTGTTGAGGCCTTCCTCCTTCTGCTGCAACTTGGCTATCTCCTGGTGTCCTGCTTGTTCATGTTGCTGAGCCAAAATCAGCTCTTGCTGCAGCTTGGTGAGGTCTGCTCGCAATTGTGTATTACTTGTCGCCAGGTGTAGTACCCTGCTTTTCAGAATAGCTTTGGCCGTTACCGCATCCAGGATGTATTTTCCCAAAGTTTGGTACGCCATCATTAGATCTGTGGGAGCAACCGGTATACTGGCACTGGTAGGGGCTTGTGTTGTATCGGCCCCGACGACTTGTGGAATCCTGTCATCATTATCTTCTATCAGATTCTCATTGGACTTGATGCCATCTGGGGCGGTAGGATTAGCCCGATCTGGCGATGGTACAAACACTGTTTGGACAAATGGGTCATCAGACAATGGCTGGTTGCCCTCGGCAACCTTTGTTGGCAAAACATGTGGGGTTTGAAAAATAATTGTGGAAACAGGGGTGAGGACGATTTGTCCGAACGAGAGGATGGCAGGAACAGAGGGAAACTGGAGGGTGGTGTGGAGTATGGAAGAAGGTGAGGATGGAGTAGAAAGTGTCTAACGTGGGGTTGAAAAATTGATAACTTGCATCCATGCCACAGTGTCGGGGGACAGTTGTGAATCAGAAGGATTGAATGGAATGGAAGAAACGGTGGCGGCAGGAGTGATGGAAGATGCGATGGTGATGGATGGAGTAGTGGATACTAGAAGAGAAGTAGGAGTGGTATCAATAGAAGAAACGAGGATAGAGATAGAAACAGATGTGGATGGAACATGAAGAGAGTTAGCGACAACAGAAATCAAAGTGGGGGGTTGCACGGAAGAAGAAATGGCGATTGTTGATGGGGTGGTTAGTGCGGTAGTGGAGGTGTGTCTTCAGGTAGCAGGTGGAGATGTGGATGTAGAGGCAGCGCCACACATTTGTTTGCTGGCCGTTGTGTTAATAACTGTAGGTTGGGAGGAGGTGGATGCTTGAGATGGCGGATAAAGGTTAGTATGTGGCATGAGGGTAGACAAAAGGGATGAGCATTGGAAACCGCGCACTTTCGACTTGAGAAGTGCACAAGCAAAGTTACACAACAGGGGGCCTGTTGCGATTCGCTCACAGTTGTTGGGTTTGATGGAGTTGGTTAGTTCTCAAATAAGAAAGCTATGCCAGTCATATGGCACAACAGAGGGACTAGAGAATTCAAGAAAGGATTCCACTATCTGACTCAGCAGCGTAGACTAGATTCTGTCCTTGCAAAATGTTGAAATAACCAAAAAGTTATTCAACAGATGCGCATCCACCTGAATGACGGGTTCCGTGATAGCTTCTATCAGGTAACTATTGTTAGTCTGGATGGGGATTTCTGGTGTGGTTTGGGTGACGAACGGTTTGATAAGAGCTTTGGCGTGGCGATGGGAGATGGGTTGATGATCACCAAATATAATACCAACGGTGACCATCGAGTCGGCGTTAATCCTGACCTTGTACGTGGTACCTTGGTACAGGAAGTGGAAACGAGCCTTGTCCTCATCCCAGGTGGCGTAAGCGTGAAGGGCGAGGCCCATGTTAATCTCAGAATGGAAGAGTGTCGGGTAAAAACCCATTGCTGCTAGAAGTGGACCGGCTGTCTATAGCCATGGTTGGATCAGAGCGTTAGAGGGTAGAGGCCAAATCTGTGTGGCCTCAAGGATGTCACACTTGATCACGTGTTTGGCACCAGAGTCTTCAGAGGATGAGGAGGCCATGTTAGCAGTGATGATTAGTGGTCAGAAAAATAAAAAAAATGGTGGAAATGGAAAAGGGTGTGGAAACGACAAAAAACTGTGAATAATGAGTGTTGGATGATAAGGAGTGTAGTTCAGAGCGCAGATCGGTGTTCAGTAATGTCAGATGACAGCTGGTAGGAAGTTTGGTTGCAAACGGAAAACTTGGTAATTTTAGAGTAAATTTCGACAGAGCTTCGCTAGCAAAGGTGACAAATGACTCAAATTCGGCCCTTATATAGCGGAATTTAGAGTGCACATTAGGTGAAATCCACTTTCCCTTGCTCAATTCCACCCAAATATTGGTAGGCACCTTCTTCACAAAATTCTAAGACCTCAGGGAAGTCTGCGAGAGTTCAGAAGGTGATTTGACTGCTATGCAAAGGTTTCGCGAGGGTTCAGGCTGTCTGCGAGGTTAAACTCTTGCAAGAAGTGATCTCTCGCACAACTTATTCTTGTGATTGGATTTTCAAGATCAAACCATGTAGGCAAGCTAATTTTACTGCTCTGATTCCATTTAGGCACCTTGCGAGAGTTGGCAAGATGATCTTGATGCTTTGCGAGGGTTCTGAAAATTCAGCTTCTGGAAACTCTCACATACACTAAAAAATGATGATTCCTCCATCATGAACTCTCGCAGAGATTTTCATGGATGCATCTAGGTCAGATCTCGTAACTGTCCAATTTTCAAGAGCTATCTCCCAGGGGATCTCAAAAAATCATGAAAAAAGTGCTTCTTCAGAGTGTTTTTTGACGAGGTCTCAAGATTTTCTACTTTTTAACTTTTATAAACTGGTAATCAGCTTCATTCAAGCTTGATCTGACTGTCGGTGGTTCTCTGAAAGTTCTGATGGATTCTTGGTAGTAGATCTATCAGTCAATCTAATGATCTGCTTTCTTGTTTATCTTATCTAGATCTGGATCCTCTTTGGATTCTGATGGATTTCTCGATCTTGCCAGATCTGGCTGAATATTGATGGATCTAGCTTGATTTGGCTTGATCTCCTTAGATCTAGCGGTGATGGCTTAGCAGATTAGCTTTTTGTAATGTGCCACCCCCAATCTGGATCTTTCTCACTGTGGTGGCCAGTACCTGTGCAACCGGCTACCGTTGATGGGTGTGTCGAATGGCGTCCCATCTACCTTTTCTAAGTTCACGACTCCATGATTAAGAATTTCCTTGATCCTATAAGGACCTTCGCCAGTGAATTTTAACTTTCTCTTGATCGCCTTGGTTTTATACATCAAGACCAAATCTCCGGAACAAAGATCCTTCTTTTGTAATCTACGATCATGCCAAGCTTTGCATCTTTTCTTTTCAGCTGCCAATGCATGCACAGCTAGTAAGCATGTTTCATAGAGTTTATGCAGAGCTTCGTGGCGTAGCTGTAGAGATTTGGACTCATTTGATGTTGTGCAATGACAATCATTAATGAAGGAACTAAAAACTCTACTGGCATCACAACATCCTAACCATATACCAATTGGAAGGGTGTTTGATCAGTGCTTCCTTTATATGTTGTCCTGAATGCCCACAGTGCAGCATGCAACTTGTGTTCCCAATCTGATCTGCTAGCTTCAACTATTTTCGTGAGCACGCTACACAGGATCTTATTGGATGATTTTGCTTGCCCATTACCACGAGGATAATAAGATGTACTGATTCTGTGGATCACAAAGAATTCCTCCAACAGGACCTTGATGGTCTCGTTGATGAAATGGCTTTCGCGATCACTAACTAGCTCCACCGGGCATCCAAAGCGCACAATGATATTTTCATAAAGGAACTTGGCAGTGGTCCTAGCATCAGCTACTCTTACTGCCTTGGCTTCGACCCATTTGATGAGGTAGTCTGTGGCTACGATTATGTATCGAACCTGGGAACTCCTTGCTGCAGGGTGAATTGGACCAATATAATCCAATCCCCATTTTTCGAACGGTGCTTGGGCTAAGACTGGGTCTAGTAGATCATAGTTCAATCTCGTTGGTCTCCTTGCCCTTTGGCACACATCGTACTTTTTCAAGTATTCCTCCGTATCTTTATGAATCCACCAACATCCTGATTGCAAGATATTGCGAACTGTAATGTCAGATGCAAAATGACCCCCACCCATGCCTTCATGTGAAAGCGAAATGATCTGGGTGGTCTCATGAGGAAGAATACACCGCTGAAGAATTCCATCAATAACTCTTCGATACAACTGGCCGACAATCAGCTGATAAGGTCTAGCCTTCAAGATCAATTTTTGCTGTTCCGCCTTTGGTAGTGATTTGTTTGGTTGGCCTCGCATTAGATATTCAACAATGTCGGTAGCCCATTCTGGTACTGTGTCCACGTAAAATAAGACAACATCTTCCAACTCATCGTCGGGTTGGATTGCAATTTCCTTTCCCTTGATTCGTGACACATGATCTGCCATGTAGTGTTGTTTTCTCTTGCGAACTACTATCCAAAAATCAAACTCCAATAACAGAAGTAGCCATCTGGTGATTCTTCCGGTGTTGCAAGTTTTATTAACGAGATAAAACAAGGGTTGATGGTCCGTATAAAAAGCAAAATGTGTGGCCATCAAATAATGTCAAAATTTCTTAACCACATAGATCATTGCCAGTGCTTCCCGCTCTGTAGTTGAATAGTTCATTTTGATATCACTGAGCTATCGGCTTGTAAATCGGATTGGAAAATCCTCTTTGTGATCACCTGGTTGGGTTAAGACTGCTCTAACTGCATACTTCGATGCGTCCGTATGCACATGAAACTCAATGGACCAATTGGGTGGGTGTAAGATTGGTGTTGAAACCAATGCATCCTTAAGATTTTAGAAAGCCTTTAGGGCCTCCTCATTCCAATGTGGATCCGTTGTGAGTCTGTAGATTGGTCTGGCTAACTCCAGAAAATCAAGAATGAAAATCCTATAATAGTTAGCATGACCCATGAAAATGTAGACCTCGCGGATCATCCCCGGTGGTGGTAGATCAATAATGATCCTGATCTTTGATAAATTTATGGCGATCCCGTGTCTTGACACTATATGGCCAAGAATCAAGCCATGTGTCACCCAAAATTGACATTTTTCTGGGTTTAGGGAGATCTGGTATTCGCGACATTTTTGTAACACCTTCTCCAAATTGGATAAGTATTCTGAATCTGGTCCATGCACGCACAGATCGTCCAAGAAAATTTTTAGAAATTTTTGAAAATAATCTTTGAATGCCGCCTGCATGACTCGTTGGAAAGTACTTGGGACATTGCAAAGTCCAAATGGCATCACTTTATAGGCATAGGTTCCCCATTCCGTGACAAATGCTGTCTTGTGTTGGTCCTGGGGGGCTATTTTCACTTGGTTGTAGCTGTTGAAGCCGTCCAAAAAACTGTAGGCTTCGGCGCTAGCTACCTTGTCGAGGACACTTTCTGTAAATGGTAAAGAAAAATGGTCCTTTTTGGTGACTGCATTCAGCGCCTTCAGATTCACACAGATCTACATTTTGCCATTCTTCTTGGGTACTATAACTATCGGTGATACCCATTCCATGTGCTCGATCTCGTAAATGAAATCTACGTCCATCAGCTTTTGCAACTCATGCTTGATCAGTTCTATATAATTCGGGTTGCAACGGTAGTAACGACTCACCTTGGGGACTGATCCGTCCACCAAGGGTATGGTATGTTGGACTACTGTTGGCGGAATGCCCTTTAGATCACTATAGCTCTAGGCAAAACAGTCTTTATATTCAACCAACAAGGATCGTAGTCTCTTGAACTACGTGGGTGTTAACTGCCCTCCCACATGTACTTTCTTTTCTTCTTCTACTGGCTCCGCAAGATTCATCGGCTGTGTTCGCGCAGGTCCCTCGAAGACTTGTTCTGCTGGTGCCTGACTTTGATCAAGTTCTCGCTGGGCTTGCGGCATCATGATTACCACATCGTCCAAAGTATAATTCTTGAAAGTATCAGGCATCTCGTGAATTGGAGCTCGTCGAGATTCCTCTTTCAGCATATTGATCTTGGTCCGACTAGTCATTTTTTGATTTTCTGTCACTTGTGTAGAAGATGACGCTGTATATGAGTCCAACTAGATTGATTTCAAGAAATCCAATACCTTCTTTTTGTTCTTTTTTGTCATTTTGGTGGATTCATCCTTGTTGTCTTTCTTTGGGACTGCTGCGACATTCGCCTCATAGTTGCGAATATCAACGTCCATTGTAGCTATCGCCTCTTCGGGTAGGTCACTCCATCGGATTACCTGGTTGTAGCGTTGCTTCAACTAATTCTTCTTATTCGTAGGTGCCTTGGGTGGATCGATTCTTGAGACTTTCGCCATAGTAGACTTTTGTGGTGGTTGAGCTGGTACCTTCTTGGTTCCGTAACGATCTGGGTCCATGTGGTGTAGGACCTATTCATCAGTCAACTCAATCTCTTTATTATAAGTTAGATCATGTTGCCAAGGGACTAGATCATCATCCAATGGGTTCTCAATAGGCTCCGCTGATAGCCATGCTACGTTTATCATATTCACCCCAAATGTGATTAGTGTGTCCATAGTGTAACATTTGGGTGAAGATGTACTAGGTTCTGGATCTGATTCATATTGACATGTCTGGCAGTAAATAGTTGTTAATGCATCTGTCCATCTCACGACATCCGTCTTTGAATGATAGTGACCTCCCTTGGCTGACCTTGGGCAATCAATCGTATGGTCTGTCGTGGATGATTCGTCATCAGCCTTGGGTGCAATAGGTTTCACCGTCTATGTGGTTGGATCAATCTTTACAGCTTGTTCTCTGTTCTCGAAGGTGAGTTTCCCTGTACTCCAGTTGTGTACTACTTGTGCAGTCCTCAACCATGGTCTTCCCAGTAAAACACGGTATGCAGATGGAGATTCAGGTATATCCATGAGTACAAAAGTGATCACAAACTGCATGCCTACTATCTTTACGGGGATATCGACAACTACACCTTTTGGTTTCACACAAGATTGACATGCTAGCTTGATGGCGAATCTTGCTGGCTTCAATCCTTGTAGACCCCCTTTTTTATATAAAGTAGTGGAGATCAGATTGACACCCGATCCTCCATCTACCACTGCCGCCTCATCCTCGTATCTCTTGTGTTTGATTGGCAAAGTGATGTTGTGTTCTTCACTTTCCCATGTTGCTCCGATGTGGAGGACGTTATTTGTTTCATCATAGCCCGCACAATATATGGGCTCAAGCGCTACTGGCTCCTCATCCACTTTGGACCATTCAGCTAGAAGGCTTTTCGCTTGTGGTGCAATCCGTAGTAGTTCCCCGAGTGGTAAACTAACATGGCTTGATAGCAAAAGTGTGAGAGTTTCAGTGCGTGGTTCCTCGGGCTCCACCATGTGAAAAGGTGATTCATATTGGTGCAACCGATCATTCTGATCAGTGCACAGTGGTGAGCCCGCTTGCGGTTTCCGTTCGACGCCGACTGAAGATTCTGTGGGATTGTCTCTTTCTTGCTCTTTTTCCTCCGCTTGTGCTTTCTGTACCCAATGTCTTATTTTCTGGTACTGTCTTCTCTCTTCCCTCACATTTGGATATGGCACTAAAGTTGAGGGTTGGTCATCAGTGATTGTTTGATGATGATGATGCGATTGAGGGAGTAGGAGTGTGGGTGGAAGGATATTCGTCGTCAGATCCCTCATCCTCTTCCCTAATGGCATCTTCCATAGCTTCTTGTAGTGTAGCGTACTGCTCCCGTCGTTTCAGTTCTCTTATGATGCTTCGTGGTAATCCGGCTAGGAACCACATGATCACCGCATGATCGGGAGTTAGGGCTGCACTGCACTTGGATCGTAGATGTTTGATCCATTCAATATAATCCCAAACCCTTTCTCGTTTCCCATCTTGACTTTGCTCAACAGGAGAAACGGGTCTTCCAGGAACTTTCTTGGTTTAAAATGCATAATAAGAGTCGTTTTAACCGCTTTCCAGGTGGATTTTTCTTCCTCTGACAGGTTGGAAAACCAATCCTGAGCCATTGCCAGTAAGGACATAGGGAATAGCATCAACTTCTCCGCAGGTGTCCGTAGATTTCACAAGCTTGCTCATAGATATGGAGGAATCAGATGAGATCTGATGATCCATCGTATTTTGGTATTTCCATCCATGGTGCTCTCCAGACTGCTTGCAAGGGAGCGACTTGTACAGGTTGGCCCATTGGATCCATTGGTGCTGGTTTCGGTTCTGTCTCTTGTTGCACAACTGCTAATTTGGGAAGGTGTGGTGTCTGATTTGCTATCCTTCGTGCTATTGATCATCCCGATCTCAGATTCATCCAATGGTGGGTTCTAAAGTGATTGGATCTTGCTTATATAGTAGGATGCGGTCTGGATCTTCAAGGATCTGATCGATCTGATCGGCCGAAAGTGAATTTTAGGTCTTTTATGGTGGTTTTTCCTTGATAACTTTTTACTCCTTGCACTGATTGATCTGAGATTTTGACAGTAGTTGGATCTAATGCAGATGTTTCCATTGATCTGGTCTGCAAGGGTTGGCTGTGCGAGGGTTCTTTAGCTGTTTTTGTAGGTAAAAAACTTGATATCTTTCAGATCTCTAGAAAGTAACTCTCGCAAGGTTCACAGTAGCTAGATCTGATGCAGATATCACTATAGAATTCTTTGCGAGAGTTAACTCTCACAAGAAGTGAAATTCTCACTATTCACGAGGGTTCAAAACCATTTTTTTGGCTTGATCTTCACCAGATCTTCATCCTAACTCTCGCAGGCTTCATCACTGATGTAAATTGACATTCTGAATCGATTGAGAGGGTTTGCGAGAGTTCTTACTGGAAGGATTTGCTGGATCTTTACTTTTTAGTGATTTTTTTACACTTAAATCCAATTTTCTACTCACTGGAATCAAACTAACTCTCGCAAGCTCTTCTGTGTCCTGGTCTCACTGAGATGGAACTCCAGAATCCTCTGCGAGAGTTCTTGACCACTAGAATTGAAAATTTTGCTGTCTACGAGGGCTCACTGGTACTTTCCCATCTTTTTTTCATTGGAAACTCTCGCACAGACACTTAGATATCAAACTAACTCTCGCAAGACTCTCTGTGTCCTAGTCTCACTGAGATAGAACTTCAGAGGGCTTTGCGAGAGTTCTTATGAAGATTTGATTTTTTTTGGATTTTTTTCAAGGGTTTTTTGAAATTTTTATGATTTTTCTCTGATTTTTACAATATGCTTGGAACTAACTCTCGCAAGCTTCTATGCAGGTCTGGGACAGTACCCTGGAGCTGCTGCCAGTCATGCAAGGGTTAATTCTCACTGATTATGGAGATATAAAAATCTGATGAGATTTTAAGCTCTTTTTCCCTCCAAAATACAGATTGGTGTGTTTTTTGGAACTTTTGGCTGGTTGGTTTGGGTTTCAAGCCCTTAGAGGCTGTTCAGGGCCTCCTCTACCCTCTCACACTTCCTCCGCTAGCTATGAACAGTCCAAACACAAAAAAAATATGAAAAATTATTTCTAAACTCCCAAAAATCTACCTAAACTACTTTAAAAAGCAAGAAAATAACTAAAATGCAGCTAAACTAGTTAGTGGAAACCTATCCTCGGCAACGGCGCCACTGTAGGGTCGATGATCTTACGTAGTATAGCCCTCCCGCCTTTCAACAAGGGTTAAATCACTGGATAGGTATCTAACTATGCATAGATGCTACTTTTAGTTAGTTTCCTACTTTCTCCCTTAATACTACTCACCACTAACACTATTCTCCTTTAACTCTACTACTCTACACTAACATTCATCATAATTTGGGTGAAGGGAAGGAATAGAAAAGAAGAGATTGAGAAGAGAAGAGAGAAAGAGAGAGAGATAGAGAGTGAGGGTGGAGGTTGGCTCAAATGCACGTTATACTTGCTAAAGGAGAAACATAAACTATTGAAACCAAAAAGCATGAACTTGAAAGTAGTTGAAAACAACAAGAGCAATAGCAAGCATTGAATTGCAAATGAGGATGCTTCTCTTCCAAAATTGGTAGAGTTTCCTCCTTCTCATTAAGCATGAAAATAGTGTACAAATGGTGTCTTTTTATAAAATGGAGAAGGCCCTTGCCCCTCAATCCTATTGGCTAATATTCACAATGATCCTATCCATTCATCTTGGACCCAACTTGATCCAAGGGTCCACAAAAAGTACATTAGAAATCACAAGATTCATGTGAGTCCCAATTTGGACCCAACTCTAAAAAGTAATCTCTAAGTTTAAAAATGACATTGGGCCTCTAGTTTTATTTTAATTCCAAGGCCCAAGTCATGTTTATTTTATTTACAACTTTATTTGCGTGCTCATTGGGCCATGCGCTTATACACGCATGATGCCATGCCCTCGCAACACATTTTATTGGATGATTTTATTTATTTACACTTTGTTGGGAATACCCCCAACAGACGTTTCTTCCTGATTCCTTCCTTTGAAAAAGCTTTAGGAGTGGCACATCAAGCACGTTTCTGATTTGCTTCACGTCATCCTCCTCAATTGAGGGCATTCCTTTGGTTGAGATTGCAACCAACGCATTCGCTCGGTCGAGATTAGATTCTTCACGTCGGTTACCTCATTTCTCTTTCTACCTTCACATCGGTTACCTCATTTCTCTCTCTACCTTCACGTCGGTTACCTTGTTTCTCTCTCTCTCTCTCTCTCTCTCTCTCTCTACCTTCACGTCGGTAACCTCGTTTCTCTCTCTACCTTCCCTCTCCTTCGGCTACCTTCTTTCTCTCTCCAATGCTTCGGCTACCTCGTTTCTCTCTCTACCCTCCCTCTCCTTCGGCTACCTTTTTTCTCTCTCTAATGCTTCGGCTACCTCATTTCTCTCTCTACCCTCCCTCTCCTTCGGTTACCTATCCTTTTCCCTGTCGGTTGAGATTCTCTCTCTAAGTTGCATCGGTTACCCCTTTCTCTCTCTTTTCTCTCTAGTTCGATCCCTTCTATTTGCATACAATTTTTAAAAAAAATTTAGAGTTGTCACAAATTTTTTTGGATGAGCACTCAAATGCACTACAAGAGTAGCCGATAAAAAAAATTTGCTAACAATTTTCAGAGTTTTCACGATTCCAAGAATTTTTTTTCGTCGAGCACTTCAATGTTTCATGGATTCCAAAAAGATATAGGATTTAATTTTGATTTTCTAAAGCCCATTATTCTAAGTTGTAAATAATCTATTTTCCAAGTTTTTTTTTTTTAAACTTCCATAACTTTTTAGTGTGAGCTCAAATTTCAGTGAAGTAAAAACAAAAAGTGTTCAGAACGATACGACAAATTCACTGAGACTATCCAAATTATTGCTGTAATGCTTTAGAATGGTGGTAAAAGGAAAACAGACAGTGGATAAAAATAACCCACCTCAAGACAACTTGCCTACTGATGAAACGATGGAAGAACTGCAGGTTTTAAACCAGCAAGAAAACATATTAAGTAAAATGTAGGCTATTCAAGATCTGATAGTTACAATGCTGCAAGCAATGGAAAGAAATTGGCTTGTTGCTGAGGCGAAATGGGACAAATTGTTTGATAGCCTAGTTGCTAGGCAAGACAAACTAGCGGGAGTTGATCAGAGATCTAATGAGCCCTCTACATCGTTCTGACTACCATCTCCATCACAAAATGTAACATCTTCTCAAGATGTACGAAGAATTGACATGGACAAGGGAAAACATGTATTACAGACTAATATTGAATACCCAGTCAGACTTGGAACTGATAGGGGCATGTCTGAACAACGAGTGCAACACTCCACGAGACTTCATGAACAACAAAACCACTTTGATACTCGGGAGTACAAGGATAAGATAACCATTTCAAAATTCAACGGTGACTTTAAGACCCTTGACATTGAAGAGTGGTGGATAAATTAGATCGTTACTTTACTCTGTTCAATAGAGATGACCGAGATAAAATCACTTTCGCTACGATCCACTTTGAAGAACCAGCTTATGAGTGGTGGAAGTAGAGGGAGAATAGGTTATCAATGGAGGAATGTAATGCACAAACTAATTGGTCGTTATTTAAGAATGCTTGTATTGAGACCTTCAGAAGACCATTCCAAGATGGCGACAATTTTAAAAGATGGACAAGGATACGTCAAAAGAGTTCAATACAAGAGTATAACTTCGATTTTTGGAGTCTAACTCTTAAACTACCCACAATGTCTGATGCAAATCACTTATGAAGGTATATACAAGGACTGCAGTTGCATATTGGAGCTGATGTAGCATCACGTTTTTGTACTGATCTCGATCAAGCTATGTGGGTGGCCCTAAATATGCTAGTAGGTGGTTGACTAAATCAGGGGCACCCAGATATGAATTTAACAGACGAGAAGCTGAGTGAAATTTTGATATCTATCGACATGATAAGGAAAGGAACACAATCCTCCAGTACCTGACAATTTAAGAAGATGATAGGAGGAATAGTGGTAAGAAACAAGTGAGCAACATGGAGGTCAAGCCAAAGGTGAAGATTGTTAGATCAAAAGCAGAGATAGATCGACTGCGGCAGCAAGGCTTATGTTTCACTTGTAAGCAAAAATGGAAACCAGGGCATAAGTGTGACAAAGCTAAGTTTGTAGGATTTTCCTTGATTGTTGAAGATGACGAAGATGATACTAGCACTTTTTCAGAGAATGTCATTGACACTCAGCCGCCGCAAAGTGATGAAGGAAAGGAAGACACCTCATCTGATGAGGAATCACCAAACCATCAATCAGACCACAGATAGCATGAAAGATCCATTAGGAGGGATCAGAAAATTGAACTATTGAACATATCTTTAAATGCTTTCAATGGATTCCATTCTAACAAAACCTTCTGTGTGCAAGCGTTAATTAATGGAAGGAAAGTATTTTGCTTAATAGATAGTGGTAGTATGCATAACTTCTTTAATAGTAGGTCATTACAAAGCTGTGGATTAGCATCTTTGGACCGCTGTGATAATATGAGAGTCCAGATTGCCAATGGAGTAACCATTCCTTGTAATAACATCACTCCAGTAGTGAAATTACAAATGGAGGATTATACTCTTAAAACGAGTTTCCATATTGTGGAGTTGGGTCCAATTGATGCTATACTAGGGGTGGAATGGCTTAAGACCTTGGGAAATGTAACAATCAACAAGGACTAATGATCTTCAGACAAGGAGAACGCCAATTTGAACTACACAGCGTTCAATCTACTCAACCACATTCAACTTTGCAGCTGATTTCTGTAGAGAAGGCTCAAAGGTTGTCTAGATCAAATGTGAAAATGTTTGTGCTCAGGATTGAAGAAGTTGAAGGACAATTCAAGGAAGTAAAAACAAAACCATTGGCCAAGGTAAAACAAAGTGTGAAAGATCCAAAAATTCGGAAGATCTTGGGTGAATTTTCTGATGTGTTTGCTGATCAGTTACCCAAAGGGGAACCTCCTACTAGATTTGTGGACCATCCCATTGAATTGGAATCGGAGACTAAACCGGTCAATTTACCACCTTACAAACTATCAAAGGCTGAAAAAGAAGAAGTCCATAAACAGGTTTAGGAGTTACTCTCACAAGAATTTATTGTTCGAAGTAAATCACCTTTTGCCTCTCCCGTGTTGCTGGTTAAGAAGAAGGATGGAACATTCAGGATGTGTATTGATGATCGAGCTCTTAACAAAGTGACCATCAAAAACAAATATCCAATCCCTAGAGTGGATGATTTGTTGGATGCATTAGGCTGGTATGAAGAAATCTATATACACGTATGTGCAAGAATGTATTCCCTGTCAAGTGAATAAGGTGGAACATGTTAAGCAACCAGGCTTATTGCATCCGCTATCCATTCCCACGCAACGTTGGACGAGTATTAGCATGGATTTTATACCTTCCTTGCCAACAACAACTGGGGGATATGATGGTATCTAATGTATGAAAGGGCCTAAAATCGCACCCCATAATTCCTAAATCCTAATATAATTATATGTAACCTGCACCCCCGAACTATTGATTTGTCTTTCATTCTCATAATACAAGTTTTCATGTATTTGATTGTCTCCCAATGTTTGATATAAAACCTGATCATTTTTGTTCCAATTTTTGCAGGTGTTTTGCATTTGAGGGAGTGATTCCATGACATGGACACTCCCGAGTGTGTGCAAAGCAACCCTTCATACATTACTCCGGAGGGTGAGAGCCAGTCTGCAAGGAGGAGGAGGTTGAATAGGAAGCGACAAGCAGTGTGTAGGGCATTTGTCATTGCACTTGTGGTTTGTGTCGTTGAGGAGGTGACATGTTCGACTGCAGGTTTGGTTTCAAACTTGCAAAGCGTGGAGCACATATTGGCTATTAGTGTTGGTGGCGTGGGTAGTTCCATGATAGAGCATGTGCTGGCAATGCCATGTATAGAACGTCGGAGTTGGAGTCTAGGTCGGAGAGGAGAGTAGATTAGAGCGGAGGAGAAGAGCGAAGAGGAGGCTTCTCCCTCATGAGTTGGAGCAGGTTCAACAGGGTGTTCATAGGGATGTAGTTGGTTCGGCCATCGTTTCGAGTCTTGACGATGACACTCCTCTTGGAGTTGATGTTGGTTTTTCTGTGAGAGGGTTAGAGTTTGGGGATGTTACACTGAGCAGTTTGGGAGTAGGGTCAATTACACAAGTTTGCTCGTCTATGAGAGGAATAGAATCAAGACAGGTAGCTTCATTGATGTCTGTAGGTGTAGATTTCACTTTTGTAGAGGTGGTTACGCCCGAGGAGTGATAAATTTTACAGTTTTTAGGACAATAATGATTGTACTTTACAATCATAGAGAGTTATTGGTTGCTTAATCAATGAATCTATCAAGTTCTACACATTAGATCTTGATCTAGATTCACTACACTTGGATTTAAGCAAGAGCAATGGATCAACACATCATTTTTTAGTGAGAGCGGCTTCACACGTGTGGAGTACTGTCCACTGTACGGCCTGCACCTGAAACAACAAGTACAATGATACTAGATAGCAATCATGCATAAAAATCACAAGACAAATGACTAGAAATCTCACAAAAGTGTAGAGTGCAAAAGTCTCATCAATTTTCTTAGCAAAATGATGATCCTTTTATGGATCAAGTACATCCATGAGTCTGGTACAGTCCAGCAGGCCTTCACACGTGTGAAGAGTGCCATATCACTCATATCTATCCATTTGATCCATCCTTGATCCTTATCCAATAGTTGACCTTCTAGAATATGACTAAAATCCAAAAAGCTAGTCTCCTAGAATATAGAAATATTCCCTACAAAATAGGATCTAAGGAAAATGGTCAACTCTTATCTTCTAGTACTCTATACACACATGTGAACATCCACTTGCCATGTGGGAGCATTTACTCATGCACATGCAAGGAAAAGCTAATTTGTAGGTGACTAGTCAACTTGACTAAAAACTAGTCATTTCATGTTCACACTAACTAGAATGATACGAAATCAATTTGGATATATACAAACATGAAAAGTACATCCTTTCACACATGGGAACATGCTCCACACGTGTGAAATCATATCATCAACATATTCTAATGTTTGATCAATATTTACATGAACCAATGTCAAGTGAGAAGTGACAATTTTCAACACTCCTCCTCACTTCTAACTTGGCAAATCTAGTGTACATCTATCTACAATTCCAAGAGCATATCTTAACTTAAAAAATGGATCTTTGGACAATGGTTTGGTTAAGATATCAGCTATGCATTCGGATGATGGTACATGATGTAGTTGCACTTCCTTGGATTGTACCTTCTCCCTCACAAAGTGGTGAGCTATCTCAATATGCTTTGTTCTAGCATGGAAGATAGGATTTGAAGCAATTTGTTGAGAAGCTTGATTGTCACAAAATATGTAAGGGATCTCCTCGGCCTCTAGCACATGTAGTTCCATCAAGAGTCTTCTTAGCCATAAGAGCTCTTTGGTTGTTGAAGTCAATGCCTTGTACTCGGCTTCACAAGAAGATAGTGAGATTGTATCTTGCTTTTTGGAAAGCCAAGATATCACTCCTCCACAAAGAAATGTTGCAAATGCACTAATGGACTTCCTATCCATCTTGTCACCTGCAAAATCTGAATCCGAGTAGGCTCTCAAGTGCAAGTTAGATCCTTCATAAAGTATACCAAAAAATCTAGTACTAGAAACATATCTAAGTACTCTCTTGGCATTTTTCCAATGATGAATTAAAGGAGCTTGCATACTTTGACTCAACTTGCTTACACAAAAACTTAAGTCAGGTCTAGTGATGGTTAAATAGATTAGAGAGCCTATAAGCTTCCTAAAGAGAGTGATGTCCTCAAAGGATGCTTCATCACCTTCATTAGTTGCTTTCACAACATGCTCCATAGGGGTGTCAATCCCCTTACAATCTTTCATACCAAATCTTTCAAGAATGGAAGTAGCATACTTAGATTGACTTATGAAAGTACAATTGCTACTTCTAGACACTTCTATCCCAAGTATAAACTTTAGGAAGCCTAGATCTACCATCTTGAACTCACTAGATAAGTCAACTTTTACTTTGCCTATGCCATCATCATCATTTCCTGTCATAATGATGTCATCAACATAAAGAACCAAAATGATGATCTTTCCTTCATTACATTTGAAATATAAAGAAGGTTCATAAGCACTTAGTACAAAGCCAAGGGAATAGAGAAAATCATGCAACCTAGAGTACCAAGCTCTAGGTGCTTGCTTCAAGCCATATAGGCTCTTCCTTAAGTAGCACACCTTTTGCTCCTCACCAATCTTGATGAAGCCCTCGGGTTGCATCATGTAGATTTCCTCTTCTAAGAAGCCATTCAAGAAGGCATTTGTCACATCCATTTGGTAGAGATCCCATTTGAACAAAGTAGCAATGCAAATGATTAATCTAATAGTTACAAGCTTAGCTACAGGTGCAAATGTTTCTTCATAATCCAATCCTTTTATTTGAAGAAATCCCTTAGCAACAAGCCTAGCTTTGTATTTACTAATAGATCCATCTTGATTGTACTTAATTCTATAAATCCACTTACATGCAAGTGGTTTCTTTCCTCTTGGAAGATTTACAAGATTCCAAGTATGATTTTCTTCTAATGCATCATACTCTACTTGCATTGCATCTCTCCAAACTTTAGATTTACATGCTTCTTCAAAAGATGATGGTTCTTCAATCAATGTAGCTAAAAAAGAGTAAGAGGTAGAAGATGTAGAGCCTTCCTTTTGCTTTCCCTTGTCCACATAGGTAAGCCTTGAGGGCTCGGCCTTGCTCCTTGATGATCTTCTTGGCCCCTTTTGACTTGGATCCAAATCTCCATCCTCGGGTTTGTCATGATCCTCCTCGGGTTTGTCAAGATCCTCCTCGGATTTGTCAAGATCTTCAATGCACAATGGGTTAGATCCATTTGACAAGCTCTTAGCAAATTGTGACTCATCAAAAAGTACATCCTTGCTTACCTTTACTTTCTTGGATGTAGGATCATATATCCTATATCCCTTGCTATTTTCTCCATAGCCAACAAAGATTCCTTTGAAGGAGGTAGCATCTTCTTTCCTTCTAGTCTCCAAAGGAATGTGTACATAACAAGTACATCCAAAGATCTTAAAATATTTTACATTGGGTTTCTTATCAAACAAGGCTTGATAAGGTGAGATCCCATCTATAGCACTACTAGGAAGTCTATTACACAAATAATTAGCACATGTTATGGCTTCTCCCCAAAATGAGATGGGAAGTGATGCATCAAGCCTCAAGGACTTTGCACACTCACATAGACTCCTATTTTTCCTCTCGGCCACCCCATTTTGTTGAGGGGTGTAGGAACAAGTGTATTGTAACTTAATACCATTGATCTCACAAAAGTCTTTCATTTTATTGGAGGTGTACTCTCCTCCATTATCACATCTTAGTGCTTTGATAGAAGTACTAAGTTGTTTCTCTACTAGAGACTTGAACTTAATGAAAGCTTCATAAACAAGATTTTTCTTTGATAGTAACTCAATCCATGTGAATCTAGTACAATCATCTATAAAAGTTACATACATCAAGGCACCTCCATTACTTGCATGTGAAAAACTATGTACATCAGAATGTATGAGATCCAAGGGAGAGAGAGATCTTGATGAAGATTTCTTGTAAGAAGATTTGTGTGACTTTGCAAGGCCACATGCCTCACACATTTTTCCACACTTCTTGAAAGCTCTTGGTAGGCCGAGAGCTAGTTCCTTGCTTGCCATTGACTCCATAGATTGAAGATTAGGATGGCCTAATCTCTTATGCCAAAGCTCCACTTGAGTTAGCTCCTCCCTAGCCAAGTTCACACTTTCACTTGCAACATTAGCATCCAACTTGAAAAGTCTCCCTTGCTTAATGCCACTAGCTATGCACTTATCATTTTTCAAGATGGAACAAACTCCATTCTTGAAATGTACATCTAGTCCATTGTCCATTAATTGTCCTACACTAAGCAAGTTTCTTGAAATGGTAGGAACATACAAAACATTATCTAGATCTATCCTTTTAGATGTGCCTAAACAAAGAGGTATAGATCCTATGCCATCTATCTTGCATGCTTGATCACTAGCAGTGTATATTGACTTCTTAGAGTCATTACAAGATAGAAGAGTAGAAAAATAATGCTTGTTAAAGGACATGTGGGAACTAGCCCCACTATCTATCCACCATGTGTCTTGACTTGAAGTTGGTGTAGATGCAACCATTAAGGATGTGTTGAATCCATCCTCATATTCTTCCTCTTGAGCAATGTCCCCTTGATCTCCTTTGGCTTGTTGATTCTTCTTCAAGTAGCATTCTGAGGCAAAGTGTCCTTTCTTTCCACAAAAGAAACACTTTAGTTTTGCCTTGTTCTTCACTTTGCCTTTGGAGGTAGATCCTCCATTCTTCATCTCGGCCTCCTTGCCTTGATTTTTCTTGAATGGATTTTGCTTTTTCTTGCCTTTAGATGTAAAGTTAGCTTTCTCCTCTCCTCCATTAAGTGACATGCTATCCATTCTTGTCTTGAGGTGTAGAAGCCTACTCTCCTCGGCCACAAGAACATTGTGCAACTTTTCAATGGATGG